>OZ043932.1:12624953-13824953 GCA_964056405.1 Acronicta alni | reverse complement strand
ATGGTGTTAATTTCTATAAAAGTATTACTATGCTATTGCCTTATGTATATCGGTCTTTCATCGACTGATGCCACTGACAACACACACTAACTATTTTGATGAAAAAAGAAAGAAAACAATTTATCGTTCTTTCCTAAGTACATAGGACTTCATCCAAGGAAATATCATGGCAGTGCAGCTTCTCAGTGGTGTTGAGTCAAAAGACGTCAAAGTACGCTTAATACCCGGAAGATGAAGATCCAAAGCTTAGACAGTTAATTACAAGCGGAAGAGAAAGAAAAAATGGTTCAAAGTCACGTCGGCTGCCAAGTATCAATGTTATGTGTCCAGGAATTTCAATGTGAGAGTCAGTCAAGGCCGGTTGCGTTAACGACCGTCAGCTCATGATGATATAAGGGAAACATCAATTTTTACTAGGATTAGGTATTTTGGTTATCCTAAAAACTGATGCAGATCAAAGGACCAAAGGATTGGAGATGTTGTAAAAAACTTATAACGACTTCAGTAGAAGTTACTGAAATACAGAGTACATCTGATATAAATATCTTAATTTAATTTTATGGAAGAATATATTTATGATTATCGAAAAGGTAAAAAACCTCCAAATCTATTTGTCTTCCTCTTTCACAACCTTCATTAATTAGCTAATGATTAAAAATACAAAAGGCTTACGATGGTGACGTAATGCACACAAGTAAAGTTGACTTGATTGTAAATATTTGCTATACGATTATGAAACGCGACCTGGAAAATGAAAGTAATTGAATTAGAATTGAATTGAAGCTTCCAATACCAATGCAATATTTATAATGGATGAGTTGCACACGACTAGGCTGGAAACGTACGTTCCGCCAATTTATTGGAGAGGCCTAGTTTTAAAATTGCTCTTTATTTGGAGTTCTGGTTTTATAATAATAGACATATTCGTGATACGTGTATCCCGTGCCCTATTTTCTTCCTAAATCACTGACAAACTAACAACCAGATGATTTGATGTATTCTGTAAAACGGGAACGCAGAATTCAGATTTGCTTGTGAAGACTGATGACTGTTGGATATTCTATTTATTTAATAGTTTATGTACAAGTCTCTACCAGTCGATTATAGGGTGATAGAGACAAAGCGTAGCAATTTTCCTGGAAACAGGGTACATGTGATTTTTCTTGGCAATAGATATTTTGTGCGGCATAAGTCTACTTACAATGTGAATTGGGAGCAAGACAGTAAAACTACAATTATCACTTAACCGTCAAGGAATACAATTACCCTTGAAACTGGGCTAGTTTATTTACCTGTTAGCAACAAGTTAGTCAAAGAGGCCAAATAGTTACCGTTATCTACAAGAGCAAAGACAAGTCCTAAACAAATGTTTTTGAAAAACCGACATTTGCATGATAGTCAAGTCGAAAATTTAAGTTTATTGTTGTTTTAAAAATAAAAGACTTTAAAAATGAATGAGTCGGACGTTTGTGTGATGAGTTAATTATGATAAACAATTTGCGTCAATGGTTGATGTGAAAAAAATGTAGGTTGTCGTGGATCAGTTTAGGTTTTAGTTTTACAAGTTTAGGTAATTTGGTTGTACCTTAGGAATTAAAGAACATGAAAATAACGTAGCTTGTGGTAAATAGATTTTGTGTTACCTTACCGATGTTAAGGTTTCAGTGGTGGCAGAGAAGTTTCATTTCAGTTGGTTTTGTCTAGAGTAACATCAAACATTTTTTAATCACATTTTTGTACACCTTAAGATTTTATTTATTTATTTAATATTAATTTAAGTGCAGAATATTGGAGAGCCATAGTAAAAATATTTCGTAAACCGAATTAAAAACTCGCTTTCATCATTCCTAATTCGAAGAGTCCAATCTACTTAAAACTGAGGCTGTATACAAACGCCTCGTTCTCAGAACTAGGTAGATAAACAAATGTGCGGCTGGCATTGGTCAGGGCGACCCACATGCGCGGCCTAGACACCGTGCGCAGAAATAGCCCGCAGTGACACTCCTGCGCATAGCGCGCATCGCCGACGCCCGCTCCGTCGCTAGGGTAATGCAGTGATTTATGGACTTTCTTTTTAGCTGCTGTTATTATGTAAAATATTCGAAACGAAATAAAATAACTGCGAGTTTAATATACGAAAGTTATTAAAAATTGAGTTGTCATTTATCTAGGTACTTGATTATTATCGGTACAGACTAAAAACAGTCGAATCTCTCTACCTTTGAACTTGCATTAAATAATTTTATCTGGGGACAAACAGGTTCAATAATATAATAATATAGTTTTGGTCCTAAGGTACATTTTTTAGGTGGTGTGTTTTAGTACACAAAGCTGATGGTGTTTCTCGACCTGTGTATAAAAGCGCCTTTAGGTAAGAGAGACAGGTAGCTTGCTCAACGCATATAAACAGATGGACATCAAACAATTTGTCAATATTGGGCACGGCTCATAAGACAATAATCTCGCTTAGAGGCCGCCCACACATACACGTGTACCAACGTTAGTTATAGATATATGTATGTGCAGACGACTCATTTACTCAATATCAATTGCAAATAGGAAGGCTGAAACTCAAAAAGTTTGTGTTTGGCTGGGTGTTTTTTATGTATGTTTTTAAAAAAAAAGTATACACCGTGTTTTTTTTTGTCGTCTTACATCCGAACGGAAACCATTAATTCAATACTATAATTTCTACTAGATATGGGACAAGGCCTGAAATCTTGAAAAGAAGAGAGCTGTTTCTTAAAAAAACGTTCAGGTCTCGACAAAATGTAGGATGTAGCTGTTTGTTTTTGCACTTCATGGTTGATCATTCATACAAGAAATTGTAGATCCATGATTAGTAGAAGTATATCCTTTCGGTTGTAAGACGACAAAAAAAAAAACACGGTGTATAAGTACTATCCATTGACAAGGTCGTGCTGTGTAAATTGTCCCAAATATTTATTTAACTTTAAATCGAGGGATTCTATGTCCAATATTTGGAGCTATATTCCGATTTATTTTAATGTTGACTGTAAATGCATTTGACCCTTGCATTATAGTTCAAAATTTAATTATATTATAGGACATATGAAGTTCTACATCAGGCGTCAAGCCCAACCCGGATAGATACAAATTGAATATCATTTACATTTGTAAATGCTATCAATTTGTCGAAACAGTAAATGTTCGTGGTGAAGCATAGCAATACACACATTTTATTGGCTAGGAAGGGTGATTGATGGCAATATTACGACAGCTTTCACTATACTGATTGAAATATCAACAATAGATACAACTTTCCAGAAGGGATAGGCAGAAATGCTCAAACTAGTCAAGACAGTAAAAGATCTTTTTTATGCTCTTTTCTTTCGATACTAATCAGGTACAACTACAATATGTGAAAGCATACGATATTAAAGCCACTGCCACTAACTTCAGAATATAATTCAGCATTCGTACATTCTATTTTAATGTGGCTAGGTTCTGCTCGTGCCGCTGAGTTTGTCTATGACTGGTTCGACTGCATTGCACACAAGCCAGTGAAATCACTGGGCAGCTGAGACTTAAGGTCTCAAGATGACAACGCGTGATACCACTGGTGCTGGTGACGTCTATAGGCTGAGGTTGCCCATACAGTTGTTGCCCAACTTCATCATTCATCATCAACCCATATACTGTCCCACTGCTGGGCACGGGTCTCCTCTCCTTGAGAGGGATTAAGCTTTAGTCCACCACGCTGGCCTACTGCGGGTTGGCAGACTTCACAAACCGTCGAGAAAAATCTCTAAAGTATGCAGGTTTCCTCACGATGTTTTCCTTCACCGTTTAAGCGAGTGATAATTAATTATTAATACGCACATGAATTCGAAAAGTCAGAGGTGCGTGCCTGTTCTCATTAGTGGTTATGTACGTACCTACTTATATTAATATACAGACTGAACAGCTGACGAACTGAATGGGCGTGTTAGACAATCTCAGTCTTCGAGGTCGCCTACATGCGTCTCAAACATTTGATCATAGACTAGGTAATATGTAGATGAGTAGGCGCATCCATGGAGTTATTGTGCGTGCTTGTTTGTGCCTAATAGGCTTATTGAATTTTAATGATATGGGTGGAGGTGCATTGTTAGAGTACTGACTCCTAAAGTGGGTTCCATAAAAAAAACACCGGGGCTTCTAGTTGGTTTTAATTTGTAGTATTTTTTATTAACTATCAGTAGGTGCGGGGTCCCACAAAGTAAAAGAGATTTCTTGAATATTCTAGTCTTAAAATTTTAGGAATTGCTGTTTAGAATCATTACGATGTTTTTAGAGCGTAAGATAGTTAGCTTCTTTCTTTCATCTGAAGACAAAACGAATTAAGCATCTTATTATATGGATTTTTTGTTAAATTATGTTTTTGCCATAGATCAATAAAAAAATAAAGGCGTTTGACGTAATATATAAAGTTTAAAGTTTATTATTATTGCTGTTAAGAGCCAGTAGGCATTAAATAAATTTATTCAACATTCTTTATTGTCTTGATCTATGAACCCAAAAGATGTTGTCTCGAAGAGGTCACATGTAGGACGTTTTCCCTTTCTAAGTGCATCTATATTATATCGTAATGTGTATACATCATGTTTGTCATAAAACAGACAGTGGGAATGACATTGAACCCACATCGCATTAAAATATCGCTTTATTATGTATGAATACGTGAGTATTTGTATAAAATATTGTCTATGCTGTGGAATCTTATTAAATCACCTACTCTGCACCTAGAATTTCTGCGCTGTATAATTTCTATTTGATGAGAAAACCACATAGTTTTCGTAACTTAGCAATATTGGAAAAAAATATATAACGATTTTCCTCTGTACAACCATATTATTTAGCTTGCTGGAAAGGTTTTACGGAAATATTAGATATACATAGATAATGAGTATATTATATTAATTATATTAAAAAAAGTTGACGACGTCTGTGGTCTGATGGTTCGCGTGACGGACTGCTGATCACGAGGATCACGAGGTCATGGGTTCGATTTCCACAAATCACAAATATTTATGTGATGAACATAAGTGTGTGTGTTTGTCTGGGTATTTCTAATGTATTCTGTATGTATTTACAAAAAAAAAGTATCTAAGTATTTTTTGTATATTTTTGGCATTTTCCATGCTAAGATTTTAAAGTAATTTAGAAAAGTAAAAATACGACCTCGGGCAGGATTCGAACCTGCGTCTTCTGGTTCGGTACACCAGACGCTATGACCACTAAGCAACCGCGATAAAAAGTATCTAAGTATTACTTATATCTATTGTCTAGTACAAATAGTATCTACCTACAAACTCTGCCTAGTTTGAGACCATGTGTTGCTGTGTAAAATTGTCCAAGAATATAATTAAAGTATCAGCCTACCTTGCCTGTCCCGATCGTAGCGAATGGCCTGTGACATATAGGGCAGGGGAAGTCAAGTGCGGTTTTTAGTCGGTACGGGTCCGACATACCCTACCACCTCTCCATGTGGCGGACGATCTACGAGGATTATCCGTACAAAAAAAGTGAACCTGCCATTTGCACACTTAGTTTGCGAGTAATTGTATATGTATGAATTTCCATTCATACATAATATACTACATTTACTTGCAAACTAAGTTGATAATTGATATGAGGTTTATTAAAAAAACGGTATTCGTTTGCCGTTCCCGGCCATGGTAACAAGTTCTTCCATCAGGTCTTATAAACATAATTTTTACCAACAGTTTTATTCTCGCTCCTAATATACGAGGTGACACTATCCTATAAAATGATGAACCATTATTTTAACACCGGAATGTAATCGTAAAAACTATTTTCATATCGTTATACATAATATTCTCCGATATTACGGAAATCATAATCAATATTTTGACAGTTATAAACATAGAGAGCGATGATGCTGTTTAAACATTCTAGGGCACTCGCAGAGATGCGACAAAATTATCGTAGGGCGGAGCTTAGCAAAAGCGTGATTTGTCTTAATTTCTTACTTGATGCCTACAGTGACCCTTGGCAGTAAAGTAGTGGTTGGACACTAATTAAATAGAATTCTGTAAGTAAAGCTGTAAGAAAAAAAATTAAGCGCGATTACCTACTGTTATTTCAGTAAAGATTTGCAATTAGGCATTATTGAAATCTCCAAACGCAGATGACCCAGCTAACACCAATCAAAAAAAGAAAACTCTGTATTATAAGTAGCAATAAGTCTAATAACATTACAAGTATAGCTGAGAGAACTTTTCCTAATTATAATATGTGTCATTATCTGTCACCTAGCTGTACAATAGGTAAACTGATTGAAAATCTAGAATCGAAGTTGCTAGACTATACATTAAATGACTTTTGTATTATTTTTATTGGTAGTGAAGATTTTACAACAACTTACAATTATTCAGAAATTGTTGCTTGTATCCGGAATAAGCTATTATCACTAATGCACACTAATATAATATTATGCTTACCGACCTTCAAGTGTAATAAATACAGTGCCATGTTCAATTGGCGGATAGAGATGTTTAATAGTATACTACATCATGACTTAAATATTTATAAATATGCAATAGTATTAGATTCCAACTTACACCTGACTTATGATTATAACATGTCCCGAAAGTATAGTGGAATGCTCAAAAATAAGGGAATGATAAATATATTTGACAATTTAAAAGGGTTAATTAACAGTATGCCTATACAATCTGACTGTTTGACTGAATGTAATACCAATGATAATCAGATGGACAAAACTATACAACTGAACACAAATGATGAATGTAACCTAACACAAACAAAAAACAAAAATTTTTTTCGTCTGTAAGTCATTGCATATAATGCACCAAAACATTGCTGGCTTAATTAATAAGGCGGATGCTTTATCTGTATGTTTAACGGAACTTGAAAGTAAAAAGAAACATATAGATGTAGTATGTGCAACGGAACATTTCATGACACCGGAATATTTATCTCACCTGTATGTCCCTAACTACACTCTAGCTGCCCACTATTGTAGAGAAACTAGTAAAAGGGGGGGAGCATGTATAATGGTAAAACTCGGACATACATGGAAAGAATTACCTGAAGTTGCGTTACTATCGTTAAATGGTGTATTCGAGTGCTGCACAATTGAATTAGTACACTATAAGATGATAATTGCATGCTTATACAGGGTACCAAAAGCATCAAATATAAAACTATTTTTTCAAAAATTAGAACAATTGCTCTTTTTAATCAATAAAAAAAAATGCAAAAACATAGTTATTGCAGGTGATTACAATATTGATATTTAAAAAAATAACTGTGTGACCTTAGATCTGAAGTGCTTATTACTTACTTCTAATTTAAAACTATCTCTAGAGCAACCAACAAGATTGGCCACCCAAACGTGTATTGATAATTTCGCACATAATTTAGAAAAATCTTGGCGCGCTGATGTACTTCAGTTAGCACTATCTGATCACACAGCCCAAATTCTGAGGTGCCCAGTAAAACAAATATGTATCTTACAAAAATGGAAGAAAGAGCGAACAGATTACTCAAAAGAAAATGTTCAAAATTTTATAAAACACATCCGTGGTTTAACATTCTCTGAAATTTATGACACTGATGATCCCAACACTGCGTTCGATTTATTTTTTGATCGGTTTCATCTCATATACAAACTTTGTTTTCCGCTAAAAGTAATTACAGTACGAGCTACTAAAAAGCCTTCGTGGATCTCGAGAGGTATTAGAATATGCAGTAAGAAAAAAAGGAACCTCTTATGGACGACTAGAATAAAACCATCTCATGCTAATAGGGAAGCCTACAAAAAATACGCAAAGCTGTTTAAAAAAATCATATCTCTAACCAAAAGGTCCCAAAATATTCATAAAATTAATTGTGCCGAAAACAAAATGAAAGCGACATGGCAAATTATTAATAATAATAAATTCACAAAACCAAAAGAAACTATACATAAAATAACATTGAACAATCAAACCATTACTGACCCAACTCTAATAGCAGAGAGTTTCAATAACTACTACATCGAAAAAATCCAACCGCTTCCCATATCATCCTCTCCAGCTACCTCTACTATACTCAATAAAAAAGATTCCATGTTTATGGCCCCTAGTTTACCTCAAGACATTTTGAATATTATCAAAAATCTAAAAAATACCAATAGCGTAGGCTATGATGGCATCTCCACAAAAATTGTAAAATTAGTTGGTAGCCTTATCTGTAACCATCTTAGTCACATATTAAATCTGTGTATATGCCAAGGAGTGTTTCCAAAGAAATTGAAAATTTCCATGATTAAACCAATTCATAAAAAAGAAAACAAAGAAATTATGTCTAACTATAGGCCAATTGCACTCTTACCTACATTTTCCAAGATCTTTGAGAAGTACATACATAGAGAAGTATACAGTTACTTAGAAGATGGCAATATTATTTGTAAAGAACAGAGAGGTTTTAGAAAAAATATGTCTATTAATATGGCCATATATGACTTTTTAAATAAGACTATAGCAAACATTGATAGAAGAAACCCGGTATGTGCTGTCTTCTGCGATATGACGCAGGCTTTTGATCACGTGGATCATAATATCTTAAAAAATAAACTTTATTGCTATGGGATCCGAGGTAACGTCCTAAATTTGCTAATGTCATATATGACTGATAGAAAACAATATACAGTGATATCGAGAATTGATTTTAATCTTAAAAAAGAAATTGTTAGCAGGTCACGAAAACGAACTATTGCGTATGGAGTTCCACAAGGGAGCGTACTGGGCCCTTTAATGTTTATAGTCTATATCAATGACCTGCCCCGATCAACCGACCAACCTATGACCCTCTTTGCTGACGACAGCACATTGACAGTAGCATGTAAATCATTGAACCTCTACGAACATGACATTAACTATGCATTATCTTCAATAATTGACTGGATGAATAATAATAATTTAAAAATTAATTTGAATAAGACTTATGTCATGCACTTTAGTCAAAGACCTCAAAATAATGTGCTCAATATAAAGTATAAAAATATAACTATAAATGAAGTAGACGATGCTAAGTTTCTTGGACTAGTGATAGACAAACAGTTAAACTGGAAAACTCATGTAGATGAGTTATCCAAAAAAATAAGCAGTCGATCATATGCACTCTACAAACTTGGTCCTCTAGTAAATATACCTGCCTTGCTGACTGCATATCATGGTCTTATAGAATCTATACTAAGATATGGTATTATGTTCTGGGGCAATTCCGTCAACAAACTAACTATATTTAAACTGCAAAAGCGGTGTATAAGGGTCATGTTTGGACTACAAATCCCAGATTCGTGTAAGCCATACTTCATAAAATACAAAATTTTAACATTGCCAAGCCTATACATTTATGAGACAGCTGTATTTGTTAGAACAAATCCTCACTTATTCCCAAAACTATCAGATATGACAATTCGCAATCGTCGTGACAGGCATAGATTATGTATGAACACAGCAAAAACAACACTTCTGACTAAAAGTATATTCTGTATGTCTCCAAAAATTTATAACAAACTACCTAACTCATGCAAGGAACTTAATATTAATCAGTTTAAACACTATATTAAAAGAATGCTCATATCCAAGTGCTACTACACTGTAAATGAATTTCTTGATGACAAACAAATAATGTAATGTGGATTTGTATTTTAATTTAAACATTAATGTGACTTGTTCATTTAGCTGACATTGCTACTGTGACATCGCTAATAAGTATCTATTGACATTTCCCGAATTTATAACAATAACTGCAAACATTGACATTAATATTAACTTTGACATGCCTCCCTATAAATTCTACAATTTGAGTCAAGTTCTGAAATTTAATGGTATTGTCATTTATTTTTAATAATTATAATTGCTATGTATAATTTAGATTAATTAAGAATTTATTTCATGTTTAATATTTGCATGTCCTGAAATGGGCAGAACACGTTGGAAATATATATATAATATGTTTTAACACCTCATTGTACACATGTTGGGACAAATAAATTATCTTTATCCAAATATTTTATTTTTGAGCAGTAAATTACTCCAAATTAAAAGAAAAGATTCTAAAACTCGCACTTTTAGTCTAAAAATAAATAACTGATAATATTGTTGACCAATTCTGATATTTGGTCTTTCTATAAACCCTTTGGTCTTTCTACCCGCAATCCAAACCTCAAATCTTTCAAACCTCGGTAATCAACCGAGCCCAATTCCTTTGAGACAACACATTAGCCGGCACGGCCGTCATGGAAAAAAATCGCAAACACAGATTGTCTAAAAGCCAGTAAATACAGGAAACCATTACCCCGCGTCGTAAACGAGACCGGACAGTACACATTTGATTCGATCCACAGCTCGTCAGTACCGAGTCCAGACGCCCGGAACGATAATCGTGTCATTTATAATTGAAGCTGTATTCGATCATAATATTTGGTGTTCTGCTCCGAATTTTGTTAACAAATTTGTTGGAAATTTAAAGTGTAAAAGTGATCGACTTGTGGATTATGCAGGATTTACACCAAAAGCAGGTATTGTTACAGTAATTTGAGGTACAAAAACTTAGCAATATTCAAATCAAATCAAATCATTTATTTCTTTGCAAACATGGGTAGGTATATAAATAGATGTTGACAGAGTTAAAGTTCTCCATATAGATTATTATAGGTTATCCATATATTAGAGAAATTCAGATGAAACTATTCATCAGTCTTGATTTTTCAACTTTATATTCGTTCATTAAAGACCGCTCGGGCCCCGGTGCCTTAAAACAGAAGATTTTCTATTGTGTTTGTAATTTGTTGCTTAATGAGTTGTTATAATTTTGTTGTCATGCACGATATACATGTTCCCTGATATGTCAATCCACATTTAGGTTAATATTGTTCAGTCAGTAGTCGATGCTTGAATATTCTTCTTGAAATAGCATCGATTTGCGTCGGTATTGCATAAATATCGATGAAGGGAATTCTGATAATATTTTTCTGTTCATATCTGTTGAATGAACACACGTAAGAAGATTTAGTATAACTGTATAATGATTTCGGGTTGTGTTGTTTATCTGTAGGACCAAGAGTTAAAGTATCATTCCTTTTCCTAATCTTCTATTAGGTGTGTCTAAGAATTCTATAAGTTCTACGAAGATAATTTCTTCGTCCAAATGTCTAATCAAGAAATTACATAAAAAATGTTAGCGCGAAGTGTCGTATTTTAGGGACATGTATTTCTGTCGATGTTATCGTTAAATGAAAATAATATTTTTTATGAATCACTGTGAATTAGCATACGATTGAAAGGGAACTTATAAATTAGACGTATTGGAACTTTGAAAGTAGGGTTTTGCGCCGCCATGCACTATTGATGCCAATTGGCCTTTAATCAAAACGTGTGGTTGACATTGTTTAACAATATGCTTTATTAATCATACTAACGTTGTTTTTTTTTTTAAATTTTTAGACGTAAATCTATGGGCCCTGAAACTAGTATTTTCTAGGACACACTGGAAAGTAAAATAGCCTTCACCAGTCAGTTTGCCTTGCCGTCAACGGGCTTATCTTTTCACCACGTCGATGAACTAAGTATATGACGTAGATCATATGACATAGAAGACTGAAAAACGTGTTGATATCTGACACTAACACCTACGCGAATAATAGACATTGAAATAAAACTCCTTTTTTTAACTTTTTTGTAAAAAAGTAGTTTTACTTTCAGTGTGCTCAAGTTTATTTAAGTATCGATTCCGTGCAGCATTGTTTCTTCTTAAAAATATACGATGCAAGCTAGTGACAAGTTTTTGAAGGTGCCTTCATTTGCATCGTATGTTTTACATTTCTAGTGAATACAAAGGTACATACGGCAATACAATATGGAGCTACAAAGTTTACCTTTTGGACTGCCCGTATTCTGTCTCAATAGATGCGATGTTTGTAGTGCCACTGTGTATTTTGACTGTTGTCGCGTGTACAGCATTGTACTACCGATTACTACCATCTTTCATCACCAGCTAGACATTAACCAGCATTTTCCCATTCTAGCCCCCACCAATCCCCGGGATGCGTCCGCCGTTGGGCTCGCCAGGCGGCCCCGTGCCGACCCCCCAGTCTTCCATGAGCCTGCTGATGCCTATCTATACTATCTGCATCATTGTCTTCTTCGTCTTCACACTTAGCAAGGTAAATATATTATTCAAAAGGTTTTTTCTTTCAAAATCGAATTATTCTGATTCAACTCAACAAGGCGTTACACGACAGAGCTCAGACGGAGATGGCGAACTAACTGTATTTCTTGATAACTTGCATCGAAAAAGCCTTAAACTGCGAAAGAGGATAAGGTTGATAATAATAAATAATCTTATAGCTGATAGCAGTAGAGGTCTTAGAAAAACAAGGATTCGGCATACAAACGTCAAGAACGATGAAAAAAAAACTGTTTTAGGAGACTCCAGTAATCGTTACTTAATTATTAAAAATATCCTTACTTAAAAAGTCATCAGTTCGTCGTAACTACGGCGATTCTTTCACAGCGCTTGATATACGTTGACCCTCATTTTACCAAACTATATGCTTCAAAAATCTTTAATTAATAAAATGTTTATCAGGTTCTATTCAGACGTCCCGGACCAGCGCCATACGAGCCCATAGTGCCCGATCCTCAGTTCAGGAGACGAGTGTTTAGAGGCGACTCCAGAACAACACCCGATAAATTAGGTAAGTCTCCATATATTTTCTCAAAAGTTTATTATAGCGTTCGATACTCTTGGGGCTTAATGCGTGAGAATAATTTTATCAGATATATTAGGTCTGAAATTGTTGAACTAATACAATTGAAGTTCAATTGTTTCGGTGTTCGAAGTATTATCCTGGTTAATTCCGAAGAGAAGATGGTTTCGAAGAGTAAAATAAGCTATGATATGAGCTTACTGTTCTAATATGTTAGCAAGGGCCTACTAACACTATTAGCTTTCAGATCTGCTGTAGGGTTAAGAAGAGCGCCTCAAAATAATATTGTAACTCGGGCAGTTCATGGCTGAACACTGTAACATAACCCGACAAAATAATATCGTTGCAAACATGAATGGCAAACATGAATGGCTAAGATTCAGGAACGAATCGAAGCTTAAAATTACACTTCCATGTGTTAAAGGACATTGTTTTGCGTCCATAGATCGTTCGCCCCAAAACCAACAGCAAAGGAAAATTATGTTTTGTATAACATTAGTGAGTTTCCATAAAATAATAATTTTATAGTGGACTAGCTTGAGAATCGACAAAAGATTACTCCGATTTTGAGGTTATAATCCTATCGTGTATGTCATTATTTTTCATTACTTTGAGTGGTCCTAAATAGCCCAATAGGTATCCATATTCTAAATAACTAAAATACCTACTTTTTAATATTGATGTTGGAATGAGACAAAACCATTTTAGAAATGTAAAAGCATTGGTCATTGACGTTTGGCAAAGATGGCGGCGTTGGATGTATAATAGTCGCTTTGGATACTTATTTCTTCATCAATGCAGCTAGTCTGTGTTAAACATATATGTGCACCTAATAAAAAAATAATTATTATTATTGTGAATGTCCTATGCTATTAGCGTACTGGACGAAAATTGACAATGTCCTTTGAACTGATTTTTTACATATTATGGAAGGATAAGTTTACGTTTAGATTAGACTCGTCTGATGGTCTCCGAATATTAGATTAAATCTAAAGTTTTGTTCGTGCCTATCCTAATGGCTTATTATAGTTGGAAAATCAACAATCATTTATAATAATATGATAAATGATATTTATTTCTGTAAACAGATCTTTTATAGACACTTTTACAAGTCAATATTTTACATATTTTTTTAAGCTAGATAGCTCTGGCATTTCTTAGCTTACGACCTCTGAGAAGAAACGCCGAAACAAACTCAGAGAATTATAGTCTCTTTTAAAGGCCAGACATAGTATGGTAACAAATATGTGTCTTACAATAATATGTGTTACAATGTAGGGCAGTCTGAAATTGCCTTTTAAAGAAAGAGCTATAGCGGCTTTGAGTAATATGACAGCTGTTCCTATAATCTGTGTTGCTCTAAAGCGTGTTTTATTAATAAGGTGATATCTGTCGATAAAAGTTCTAACCAAACACTCTTGCGCATGCAGGACCGAAAGAACGGGATACAAGTAAGTAATAATGTTGTTTTATGTGTAAACAGGAAAATTGTGATACTATTGGGTAGTTAATTAGTATTGTAATACTAAAATGTAAGCCGATTCGATAAGGGAGAAGTAGCTGCGATAACAGAATTCGTGCTATTAGAAAAATAATAAAAATTCTGTACTAGTTTCTGACATGCGAATATTAGACATTTGAAATAAAACGGTTTTTATGGATTTCATCGTTATATTGGTATCACGACCTCTGTGGTCTAGTGGTTCGAGTGTCGGACTGTACAAGAGGGCGAGGCTCCGATTCCTACAGGACACAAATATTTAAATGATCGTAATAATTGTTTTTTTGTCTGGGTGTTTCTTATGTAATAGAAGTGTTTATATTACAAGTATCTACAAAAAAAGTATTAGGTACTTATATTTATTTATTTTATTTACATTACTTGATTCCTGACGTTTCGGATGCTTTACATCATCCATTACGGATTAACTGTTTAAATAAAACCAATATAACGCTATAAAGTCCATAAAAAATATTTTATTTCAAAGGTTGTAAGTACTAGCTATTTTAAAGTAGCGATTACTTTAAAATAACTAGTAAGTACTTACAACAGTCTGTAGCGAATATCGAATATTCTTGATTCTACTATATTCCCAACATTGGAAAGGGGTCACCTGTTACCAACAATTTACGGGCTATATTTGCAATATGAGTAAGTAATTTTTCTAGTAGTACAACTGTCAATAAATTTAAGAAGGTTATTAATTAAACTGATTTATTTATGTAAATAAATAAGTTTGAACACGGAATAACACTGATTTGTTGCAAAATTTTATGATTTAGTTTAGATGCAAAGATTTGGCACAAAGAGCACTAGAAAAGCAATACATTTCCAAATGTTCGTCACTCAATACAATTTAACAATATTTTCTTTGGATTTAGCTGTAAAAAATGAGAAAAACTAGTTATGTGATGTTAACAATAGTTTATGGGAAAGAATATAAAAACATGTTATCATAGAGAATTTTACCTTTTTGCACTAACTATCGGTACCTGATCTCAATCTGGTATGGGATTTAATAAAATAACATTCAAATAACTTTGGTTAACCAAGCCAAAATGTCACTCGTATTGTGATAATGTATTTGACAATTATTTAGAAGGGTAAAAATATGCAAAGGAAAATCGTTTCTCCATATTCAAAAAGGATTTAAATGGTTACGAATCTTATTACAATTCATTACTAAGAACATGGAATCGTATTTTGCTGCAGAAATTTACATAATACATATAGAAGTCACTTAGAATCATCGTTATGTAGAGTACTTGTAACAGAGATGCTAATGGATTGGGTAACGACGGGTTACGTAGTCACAATAACTTTAAGATATGCGTAGTATGTATTGAAGTCGTCATCAATTAGGGCGTGTTCTCACACCTAGAATAGATGCCACAAAATTGCTAACGTGTATGTGTGTCTCAAAAGTACTTTCTTACCGTATTTTGGTATAAAATATCCTAGATTTATTACAGGAATTATCAACCTTCAAATCTACGTCTCATACATAATTTTAGGATGGTATTGTATAGAATATATTCCTTTTTATTTTTTTAATGTTCTGTCTAGATAAATATGTAAGTATGTTTTATAAGTAACGCTAGTTAGGTAAAAAGCTAGATGCATATACTAGCTTTAAAGTACAATCCCGTACAAATTGTAATGACAACATCATCTAAAAGGGAATAGTTTTTGGGTAAAAGGACCAGATTTATCCTAGTTATAAGACCAAACTTAAAATATCCGATATAAAACGTGGCCCGATGCTCAGGGGACGTGGAGTTGGAAGCACTGAGGGCTCGCCTGGCGGAGACCGAACGCGCCATGCAAAGGATCGTCAGCCAACTGGGGCAGCGCGACGCGGTACTCATGGTGGACTAGTGAACTGACCTGGGGATTTATGGCTTTTCAGTTTCTTTGAGTTCAATGAAGTGAATACGATGATTCTTTGTTAATATTTAGATAATAATTTAAATAATAATTTAGTCGAGATTTTTGTTTGATAAAAAAACCCGAATTACAAGAGTCAAACCGTATGTAACATGTATCCATTAGTTACGACTTCTTTTTTGCTTTTAAAAGTTTTTCCTTTATTTTCACTTTCTTCTGAAAATAAACAAATCATCTAAATACACAAATAAACTGAAACAAGCCAACCCGTCAGTCAGTTCACAATATCTGCCGAATTACTTCGCTGTAAACCGTATTATTTAGATGTGTTCCTAGAAGCTTGCGGCATGGTGACGGTTGAGCCCTTTTTAGTAGTCCGGGTTGTAACTCTAACATGCAAATACGACTGCGATGCATCCAAACGATTGTGGAATCCAATACCAAAGTTACACAGTTTGTTTTTCTATGTGTTTAGTTTTATAGAGTGGATTTTTTCGAGGGAGTAACATTTCGTTTCAATCGTGTATGTTTTCCTGTTAACGTCGATAAAATGCAAGCATTGTCCCCATAACATAGTACCTACTTTGTGACGTAATGTTAAATGTTTTTTTGTTAGACTAAGATAATTATGTGTATTTTTGTCTCCCTTTGTTTCGAAAGAATACATTTGTATATTATACCGTGTATTGTAATTATGAATGATAGAATTCTGGCTGTTTCCAAATGAGCTTTCATCCTAATGCACAAAGGAAGACGTATCAATAGTAATGAAGATATAGCTACTATGCTTAGTTATTCTTATAAAAAACTTATTATTTTATTAAAAATATGTGGCTATCTTCAATATGTTAAAAATTCAAACTATCATCATCAAAAATTCACTTTATAAATCCATAAGGCCGAGTTAATTCCTGAGATAGCGTTAAGAGTGATTTGGCCCACGTCCAACAGTGGGAGCATGCCCAATCGTCTGATGCATCCCGTTTATTTTCGCCAGCGTCCTTCGTTGTTTGTTTTTATGTCTATTTTTACTCTGGTTTCGTTTTTAATTTGGTTTTCTGCTAAAATTATTTGAGATTCATTCATGAGTTACTGTAAACGATAATTTTAAAATAAATATATCGCAGCTTTTAAATACACCGTATTTATACGGTACCTTATTAATAAATAAGTTGCAAAATATTGAATATTGCTAAAAGAAACCTGGTTTTAATTCAGAAATAATTGGTCATTTTAGAGATTATCATCCAAGAAATGTAGAAAATAATTTTCAGGCATATTAACCGATTACTTTTTTCAACAATTACAATCCAATAAAAGCCAAGATTTAAGAATATGTTACACAACAGTTGAAACCATACAACTTGTCCATATCACCGAACT
Source organism: Acronicta alni (assembly GCA_964056405.1). Lineage (NCBI taxonomy): Eukaryota > Metazoa > Arthropoda > Insecta > Lepidoptera > Noctuidae > Acronicta > Acronicta alni. Next base: position 13,807,434 of record OZ043932.1, on the reverse strand, counting down.
AATATTGATATTATCGGGCACAGTTGTTACCGCCATATCAGGGCTGGTAGCTGAGGTGCAGCAGCAGATGGAGGCGAGCTACGCGCAGAATCAGCAACGACAGGTCAATGCATGCAGCAACCCTACCGACACTTCCTACTATTGTTCATTCGTTGAAGTCCACTAAAATGTATGGGATTGACCTATGCTTTTTAATTTGATATCGGCACGGCAACGGCTGATCCTCACAGCAAACATATACATTTTTATGACTTCAACGGGTGTTTCCATTGTAGAAAGTGACTGTGTTTTGGTCCTTCGATCCTAGATTCCTAATCGGATAGGATATTGTCTTGTCTAATCTGGCTATTTTTATTTCTAACCTTATCCTAAATCCTGTCTTGCTTGATTTTGTCGTTTTTTTTTTCGTTGTTTTTTTTTGTTTATCTATATTTTAATATCGTCAAATCATAACAAACCTTACTCGATTAATATTTTTTTCGCTATATCATCAAATCGCAATCGAACTTAAACTTTAAAACCCATTAAAACTACCTAAAAAATAATTAACAACATTTTGAGAGACTTTATTTTTGGTTACAAGATAAACCAAATCACGTTTCGAGATTCAAATCATCTGAATTTGTTTATACTCGTTTGTTACATAAATTAAGATCATAAAGCTTTTGATGTAGGGCATTGCGTCGTTATTACAACAATGTTTCATGCTTATAACTTTGACTTATTACTCACAGCTTTTTTGATGCAATACAAGACAAATTAATTCATGTGTAAATCATAAAGATGAGTTTGCGCTTTATATTTTCTCAACTTACAATTACTATTTATCGGCTGTGCAAAGAAGATCTGTGTCATTCAGATTATTAATTTTATTTAGTAAAGACGATAATTATTTCTTCTTCTTCCTAGTTTAACTCAAAATTAATGTAGGTATGCCCAAAATGGATTGATTGATGTATCTAAAACAATCGAGAACTGTATCTAATCAATCATAAAGAATAAAACCTTTCTGTCCTCTCCCGGACATTACTGCATTGTTTTTTTTATGTGGAAGGAAGTTGGAAGCACGTCCACACAGTTATAAGATTGGACTCACTTACGAGACCTTTCTCGTGTCTTTATATTAACCCGAAGTTTAATTAAAAAAACAGAAGCAATTTTTTTTATTGTACGTGGCCCCGATGTAGTGACGAGGATTGAGAAGAATATGCTGAGATGGTTTGGGCATGTCGAGAGAATGGATGAGAGGCGACTAACAAAAGGGATTTATATGGCGAATGTCAGTGGAACCGCCGAGAGGGGACGCCCTAGAAAAACTTACGCCGACCTTATTGGTGAGGTTCTTCAAAAAGGTCAGGTGCGTAGTACTCGCAACCGGCGTGTATGTATGACAAGATGTATGAATGTGGTCGAAGCAAAAGAAGTATGCAAGAATCGTAGCAAGTGGCGTTCTTTAGTTTCTGCCTACCCCCATGGTAAAAAGGCGTGAGTGTATGTATGTATGTACGTGGTCTCGATTTAAATCTCATGCAATTTATTTATATGTTACGTCAATATTGTATCTTTATTTTTACCAGTCTTTGTTACACTGAGATATTTACAAGTTACGTGTTTGGCAGCCAATACCGGCTCGTGCTGAGGATTTGCCATAACACAATATTTAAAAATAAAATAAAAAATATTTAAGTTACAGTAGCAGATCATCTTTTAAGCAAGGAATTGCTCGTGTTAGAAGACTCGGCTCTTGCAAACAGTCTTTTTGTAGCAAGCTATTCTTTCGCTATAATGACCACACTAATAATATTGTTTGAATTCATAAATTGTTTCTTTGCGGAATATGGGTCAATAAAGTTATATAGTTATTAAGGTAGAAACAGACTGATCCCACGTACGCAACGTACGCAACGCATTATGCCATCTGGACTCTGGACATATGGACTGGATTTTGAATGAATATGTACGGATTAGAAACACACACACATAGGATTACGTTGCATACGATAAGTGTGTCTCTGATGAATACGTTTTTTGTATAAAATGAAGATTCCAGATATCATAACGCATTGCATACGTTGCGTACGTGGGGTCAGTCTGGGTATACCTTTATTAATACAGTTCAATACTTACAAACTACGGCAATCATTCACGGCCTGCAAAATTGTATGTTAGTTTATTTCTTTACCACGTAGTTCATTTTTTATTTTCGTAAGTCCTTCATTAAAATCCCAAGTATCCATAGCCAATATAAGCTGCACGTTTTATTTTCTTTTATTATTTGGACCGATTTCACAATTGTTGGGTTAATTAATCTGTGCCCGTACTAAGTATTATTGTGATATTTTTCAGTTGTGAAAGAGATGAGTCTCATAAAAATGCAGATTGAAATCTTTCTCCCACACCCTAAAAAAACATGTTGAAACATTTGTAGTACGGGCCCCCAATCTGAGACATATCTTAGCGGTTTGCCAGCTTTTATTGAAGTCTGTCAAACTGCCATAATAAATCTATCAGAAAGGATTCAGGAATGATCCAATAATATTGAAACACATTAGGACCAATTGTCATATAGCTTTTATCGCAGGATTTAATTGAACAATTATGGCAGAAGTTTTACGTTACGTTAGTAGTACGTTCAGTGACGCTTTGACAAGCGTTAACGGGGTTTGCTTATCATTATGACGACTCGAATAGGTAATTAGGTAGGTACTCAGTAATTAGGCCCACCTAATTACTGAGTAATTAGGTGGGTCCCTAAGTAGTACAAAAAAAAATGAGACAGTAAAATATTTGATTTATATTATATAATATATATATATTATATAATGATATATAATATATATATTTAATACTTGATTTAGCTGGGGGCCCCTTGAACCCACGGGGCCCTGGGCTGAAACTCAAAAAGCCATATGGTAGATCCGACCCTGTAGGTACCATTTATAGTGTTTTCTTTTATACTCCTTCAAGTTCAGTGTCGACGTCTGTGATCTTGTGGTTTGTGTGCCGGACTCCTGATCACACGGTCGTGAGTTTGATCCCAGCAGGACACAATATATGCTATAAAGCTCTAAATAAATCTATACTTTTAAATATAGTTATATATTAAGTGGATCCGTTTGTGCTGCGTTTTCGCGTATGTCGGAAGTTCTTTACTCCTGTGATAAAATTTATGTGACTTGAAAAATCAGCCCTTGTTCACATGACTACTACATGTTTCAGTTTAAGCTGGCCTTCTATTGTATGAGAAGCCTATACAATGGGAGTCAAGCTTATAATGGATCGTTATAGTTTCATGTGTAGCCGTGTGTACCTTTGTTGTCGCCTCTGTCTGTCTGTCTGCACCCGAATTACTCGCCATTGACTAACAAACAGTAATGATTCATTCAATAATAATATAATCGTTCTTAAGTTAGGTCCATACAAAAAAAAAACAAATTGAAAATAGGTATCTATAAACAATTTCTTTTTGTTTAAAATGCACACATTTTAGGAACTTTAAATTGTCTTAATTGGCTTTTTATATTATGTTTTAATACCGCTAAAATCGGTTTCAAACGTGAGAAAAATATTTTTCATAATACAAAGTTCACTGAATTTCTGTAATGGTCTATTTGCTACAATTCCACTGTAAAAGACGTTTATTAAATTTTGATTTATTCGAGAAGTGTGTACATTTTTGATTCACTATAATTATATCAATATCGTCCTATCTAGTTTTGGGCATTTTTTTTTTAATATTACTTATTTTTTAACTTGTCAAAGCCATCACCAGAAATCATTATACCTATTTCAGCGGCGTAAATTCCTTACTGGTGTGATTTGGTTGATTCTCTGAGTAGTATTAATATTATGTATAGGCTGATTTTTTTTAATTGATATTTTGCCTTTTTATTGTTGTAAAATTATTCTTTTTTGCGTGTGTGGTACTTGTCTTGATTGCGCTAGCTGTAGAAGCGTTGATTATTTTATATTTATACTTCAGAATATATCTGTTCTTTGGAAATATAAAAAGCATTCGACGCTTAGATGTAGATAGAGCATGCATTCCTTGTAGAAAACGAGACAAATCTATGTTTAAAGAAAAGCGAGATAGGACATTATACTGACGCGTTGATTAAAATTTTCAGGATTTGCAGGATAATCAAGCTCGCCCTTACACGAATGGTACAGTCTTACATAATAGTGGCCCGGTGCATATAGTCGCTAGTGAATACCACGAGCCATCCAAACAGAGCCTGGAAACTCCGGATGAGAAGGAACAATCTCCTGCGCCTAAGGAACCCGCGGCAGAAGTTGTACAGAACAAAGAAGCTGAAGAACCCACGCCAGAAAGTCAGCAACCTACAGAAACGAAAGAATCCGCAGAACCCGAACTAAATCAGAAAGAATCTACTCCTGAAATTGAAACTCCTGAAGTTCCTCAAGTATCTACTGAACATAAAGAATCTATTGAAGACACTGAACCCGCTAAAGAATCTTCACCAGTTGAAGAGGCTGATGTTGAAGAAGAAGAAGATACACCAGAGAAAGACATTCAACCAAAAGAACCTACACCAGAAAAAGATACTCAACCAAGAGAACCGACACCAGAAAAACAAGCTGTCATACCTGAAGACACCCAAGAAGAAGAAATTGAAGAGGAAGAAGACGAAATTAATGAAGAAAAAAGTCCAGAAAGAGAATTAAGTGAAGAACCAGCAGACACGAATCATAAAGATGCATTAATAAAGTTGAAAGATGATATCAAAGTGGAGAGGAATGGAGATGTAAGGCATACAGAGGAGTTTTTGAAAGAAGAGGTGAAACAAGCAGCGGAAGAGAAACAAGAGAAGCAATCGACGCCAGAACTTCTAGAAGAGGCCATTAAGGACGAAGATGATGACCAAGAGAATGCTAGTGTCAAGGTGAGTTGTATGCTACTTTTATGAGAGCTTTAGTAATAGTCAAACTGCCCCAATAGCCTAGTGGTCCTAATCGTGACTGCTACGTTAAAGGTCCTAGGTTCGATTGCCATGTTCAGCAAAGTGTTATTGGGTCTTTCTATGAAATCTCAGTAGCAGCTCGGAATTTGGATTTGTGCCCGTTTAATGACTATAGAACCCTATTACATTGGACTTAAACATACCGACGAAAGCACCATCTAGTCCCAAACTAAGCACAGCTTGTACTATGGGTGACAATGATGAAGAATTGAATGTCCTTTTGTGTAATCGTCTGTCCTAGAATTATACTGTAATTCATCAATAGTAGCAATTTAGGCTCCCGGGTTCATTAATAATTCTAAATTCTATTGTTATTATGTCTAAATCTAAATCTACGTGTCTCACCCCCACATCACTTATAAGACAGATTTTGGTGATATCTCTGTTCCTTTGTTTTACAGTAGTACCTATAGTATTAAATTATAATTATGTAAACGTAGAGAAGAGCGCTGATGTCTGAGATACAGATATTTATATCTAGTTCAGACACAGATGTCTTTGAATGATGATGTCTTGATGATTTAGTGAATTTTAGCGATATATTTTATTTGGCTGTATTTTGTTTTTTTTTTTTATTCTACTAAGGTGGCAAACAAGCATACGGCCCACCTGATGGTAAGCTTTTACCGTAGCCTATAGACGTTTGCTGCACCAGCAGTATCACTTGCGCTTTGCCGACCCTGTATTGATAGAGGAATAGTTGGGTTGGGAGTGAAGAAGTGAAGGTGGGAGTTGAATAAGGGTCAAAGCCAACACAACGTTCCCTCGTGGAGCGTGTGCAACCTTGCTCTCCGTAAGAAACACAAACAGCTCAAAGCAGTATATTTTACTTCGATTTTCTGCAAGGTGGAGGTACGTCCCCTGTCGGGCAGCTCCAATTTGAGTGGAAGTACTCCCACTATGCCTTACCTCTCTTAAAAATTGTTCTCTTGACAATGTAACCTTTTGTCATATCATGTCCCTCTGATCTCTCAGGTGGTAGGCATGGAGGTGACAGCGCATGTAGCAGACGGCGGCGCGTGGAGGGCGAGGCGCCCCACGGAGACGCCGCCCCCAGTACCGGCGCCGGCGCCACCAGCCTCCACCTCCGCCTCCGCCCCGCGAGCGGTGAGGCCACATGTTACCGTTCATATAGTGCAGATTATTTACGACTGAGAATGAGGCTGGAGTTTCTTTGTTATATTATTACTAGACCGCGGTATTCAAAGGTACTTAAAGGACTTTTTCAGTCATAAATTTTAATGGGACCAAATGGCAACTATTCCGCATCAAACTAAAGAAGAATCACGTAAATCGGATCATAAATATCAGCGTAATCGGGGTAATTAAATACCTCCTCCTTTTTGAACTCGTTTAAAAAGATAGCCTGCCCCCATTATCTCCTTGCCAAATCAAAATCTGTTCAGTAATTCAGGCGGAAAAGGTAACAGATAAACATTGAAGGTACTTTTACATGATTGATTTAGCATGGATGTAGTGTGACCGGTTTAGAAGGAGATAAGGCTATGTATTTGGCAATTCTTCTCCCAGAGAAGGAAAGCTAGAGTTTTCTAAAAGATAATTTTATTTTGAGTTTAAAAGATTAGAAAGATTAGATTGCTCCGTACACGGAGCCCTTTCTTAGTGAAATTATCAACTTTCTAACATACTACTAAAGAAACTGTTTAGATAGGCTCTTCAGGAAAGTAAAACTTATAATTTCAATAATTAAATAAAAGCCCTTAATAATATTTATTTAAGGTTCAATTTGAATTTTACAATATAAAGAAACTCCTGCCTTATATCTTATTATAAGTGCGTATGAAATTCAATAATCATTGCATGGTCCTTCGTAGAGTATTTGTTATGTTTTAACCCTATAATATCATAATATTTATATATTTTGTTATTGTTCGTCCTGTAGTTAGTGTATGGTAGATTGCTTCACATTCCAATGCTTAGTATTAGTATCTAGCTCGATTGTTAGCTCAAATATTTATAATAATATTTTTGTGTGGACAACGTGGATACCTTAAGTTTTATTAAAATATTTTCATAAATATAATTACTCTATGGAGTTTTTGAAGGGGAATTTAAAGGGTCTATGGCTCAGTTTCGTAGACGAATGGAAGAGTAAACTTATGATTTTATAGTTCAAATTTGTATATTTTGACATAATTATGTCAAATTTCTATTTAATTTTGACATAAATGGAAACGTAAGTTTATGCTCCAAAACCTCCGTCTCTGAATGTAAGCTTTATTTAGCCTTAAAATGCCTATATATTTTTATAATGACTATGGTAAGATGTCTTTCTGCCTCGACATCGAAGTTCACACAAAACTATTAGTAACATAGAATAAAACTGCTTGCATTTCTTTTATACGTTTTTCCTTATTTTATAAATAAATAATTTTGCTATTAATATGAGCAGTTTTATTTTAACGTCTCTGTTACTAAACACCTTTCACATTTGGGCGCAATAACTCATTGTGACGTCACAGTTTAGATACAGAAGGTTAGGTCTACGCAAAAGGATATTTTTAGTTTACACTTAGGTATTTGTTGTTATTGAATTTGGACGTTGTCGGGCAAACCCCTTATCGATCTGTCTACGTAGAACCCGACCAACCCTACGGCAGGTGAAAGTGACTGAAGTTTTTAGTCGGTACGAATCCAGTCAAGAATTTATAATTTCTATATAATAACTGCCTCGGTAGTCTAGTGGTTTTAAGCACGACTGCTACGCTAGAGGCTCTGATATTGGGTTTTCTATGAAATTCTCAATAACAGGTCGCATTTGAACTCGAGTTTGGTTTGCAATGTGCCCATTTAAATGACTTTAGGCTCGCCTCATAATACATAGGACCTAAACATACCGGCGAACTGTGGATGTCCATTAGTACTTACAACTCTGACCAAACCTTCGGGGAATATCGGTGTGATTGTATGTTTAATGATTATTTAAAATCTCAAAACTATATCTCTATAACTCCACTCCAGATCGTTTTTATTAATATCCCTAATGTGTGTGTGACAATTGAAGTGAGCCTTCTGCGCCTTTCAACTTTTTTACCACATTGAAACTAATATAATTTCCATAATATATTATTTATTCATGAACACTGTCGTATTAGGCTGTATCAAATTTATCAACTTTTGTTTGTTCATTGGTATCGACTTCAGACGTAGCTACCGTTATCAAGTACCTACCAACCTTAAAGCCTGTTATTTATTAGAACCTTAAATGTATTATGATTAATATTTACCGTGAACCCTGTTAAACAAGTTTGAACCTTAAATATGTTAAAGAGGTTACATTTAGGCAAACGTACAGCATCACTGTATATCATCACTTTACATTAGATATAGTAGAGAAACGCATACGCACGCACCGCAGTATACCAACTTTAAAAACAGACAATTATGATAAGAAGTTTAAGGAAAAAATAATCATAGAAAGTCTTAGTTTTTTACGATTTCTGGATTTTAGAGGAGGTATAATTTACTTACACTCTACCTACCCATTCCGATCTCTGGCGATTATATTATTAGGTATTATATCGCTGTCTGCCTTTGTAAAACTAGTTAGTTACCTAGATTATAAATAGTACCATATACTGTCCCACTGCTGAGCACGGGTCTCCTTTCAGATTGAGAAGGATTGGGTTATAGTCCACGCTGCCCTAGTGCGGGTTGGCAGACTTTACATGCCGTCGAGAAATCGTATAAAAATACACAATACTGTATGCAGTATAACTATGAAATTCAGCGATTTTCGTTGCTGACCGTACCACCCTAGATGGACTGGACTGCAGAATGAGCAGAACACTTAAAAACTTTTCGTCTTCTCCTGCTTCTATAATAACATAAACATAATTATGTTCATTCCTGTCTCCTATTGGGGTATGCAAAGGCTCCACTTGCTACGATCCTTACACATCACTTTTCACTTCATCTACGTTTTCAAAGATAACAAAATGGATGATATTTCCAGCATGAAGCCGAACAAGTGCAGTCGATATACCTGGACACGGAGATCCCGCAGCAGTCGCGGGTCCTCGTCGCTGACTTCGCGGAGGATCGGACGGACAGGCCCGCGCCCACCAAACACTCACCGGTAAGTATTTTTTTTTTAAAGTTATTTTAGCGAAGGAAAAAATCGACTGCAGGCAATATCGCGTCTCCAAGACAAGCAAATACTTGCTTTTCAATTTAGTCAACTAAGGATGAAACGGATTTCCAGCAACTATCCGGTGTTCGGCTAAATTTTACTATCTGGCTGGATACCGGATAGTATATCAATATCCGGCCGGATACTGGATTTTCAATAAATCACGACCGTTTAATAGAATCAACTAATTCACAATATAAACCTAATTTTGCAAATTTGAGAACCTATACAAATAGCAGTAGAATTTTAACACCTCAAAAGAAACCTAATTTGTTTAGACATTGTATAGAAATCTTCAGCTGAAACCTTTCAGGAACCATTGCATCAGTTTTAATGTACTTAAGAGTGTATGAAATTTTGTAGGAGTGGAGTGGAGTGAATTGTGTGGAGGTCTTTTAATAATAACATTTATGTGAAATTTCGATAGAAAGACCATCGTCAATATGCTTATTAAATATTTTTGGACAATTTTGCACAGCACCGTCTGTCTAGTCCCAAACTAAGCAGAGCTTGTACTATGTACTAGACAATGGATATAATACGTATAAGTATACCTTTTTTTGTAAATACATACTTATAATACTTATGAAACACCCAGACAAACACAAACACTTATGTTTTAACCACACAAATATTGACCCCATGGTCAGCAGTCCGACACTCGAACCACTAGACAACAGACGTCAAATATCCATATAAAATCAAAATTTAATATAATCTTTCCAGATGGTTGTGAGCGGTAAAATGACACTATCCCTGATACAAGATGCGCCTCGGGACACTCCAGAACGGGACCAAGGTATTTACTTCCTTTTTTATTTAATAAAATCACTCTTATGGCGCGTTCCCATTGTGGCGTACAGTTTTATTTGGAAATAACATCAAAAAAGTCGTAAACAACAGTTATCGTGCCTATACAGTAGTGATGTTGATAATCGATTATCCATAATCGATTAATCGATTATCAACATCACTATCACAGCATTGAGATGTCAGGAAGCTAAGGTAAATAAATCTGTAGCTTCATTCATTCACGATTATTAATTATATCAGTGAGATATGTATACCTTTGAGATAATTAAGATAATTTTACCTGTTTCAATCCATTATCAATAATCGATTATCAACATCACTACTATATACGATACTATACAATAGTGTATAATGAACACCTCCATTAAAATATAAAAGCCACGACAGGTTAGATAACATAATATTGTTTTTTGTTAATATTGTTTAATCTTTTTCAGAATCAACGTTGGACGACTTCACTACAGCAAGTGCAGTGACACAGAATGCTGAGGTAAATAATATTATAGAAATAAAACTGCCTGCAACTGGTTACCGTAGCCTGTAGACGCTTGCAACACCAGGGGTATCACTTGCGTAAAACGAAAGAAGAATTATTGGGTTGGCAGTATAAGGGTTAAAGCTCCCTCGCGGAGCACTGGCAACCTTGCTCACCGTTAGTAACACAATGCAGCTCAAAGCAGTGTTATTTTACTTCGATTTTCTGCAATGCAGAGGTATTTCCCCAGTCGGGCAGCTCCAATTTGATTGGAATTACTCCTACTATGCCCTACTTGAAAACGGTGAAAGAAAACATTGTTTGGAAACTTGCACGCCAAAGCCAACCTGCACTAGGTCAGCGTGGTAGACTATAGCCTATCCTATAAAGGTGCTGAGTACACGCTGCGGTCTACTAGAGAAAATTGACTGTTGCATACTATTTACAACTCTATTTGAATTGAATAAGGATGATATTTAACCATCATTGGAAGTATCGTTCGAGCAGTTTTCCGCCTATTCCCTGCGCTGACCCCGACCCCTCTCAATCTAAAGAGACCCGTGCCCAGCATTGGAATATTAACTGGATCAATGGTGATAATGAATTAGGAGACTAGGAGTGATATTTTATTTACTACTCTTCATACCATAAACAAACCATCACGTCCTTATTCCTGGAAGAGTTCGCAGTCACAGTAGAGTATTGTACACCAATACTTCGCCGGTATGTTTAGATCCCATGTAAATAACTTTATTCCTCCAAAGATGTAATAATTGTTTCCTCGTTTCACAGAAAGAAGACGAATCAGATGAGGAGATTGAGGAAGAGATAGAGATCGAAGAAATCGAGGAAGAAGTGGAAGAGGAAGAAGACGAAGAAGTTGAACAGGAACACAAGGGAAAGACAGAGTGAAGTACTGATAGATTAAATATACGTAACTACCTTTGTGTCTTGTGACTGTGTAGCAGACGGATTTTTGTAAGGCATGGTGACTGGCAATAAATTTTGGTCCTTGTTGTAGAATATTTAAGGTTCATTGGAAACTAATATCTCTCGTTCATTGAATCAAGGGAACGCCATTCTATTGGTTATAGTTAAAACTAATTTTCCAGGGCACAAAAAGGCTCGCTAAATATAAGATTTTCATCAAACATCAATTTAGGTATCCTTGGAACCGCAGAAATAGTAAAAAATTGACAATCGGCATATTATTTTATATAACGATATAAACGTTTACGTATATTATTAAAAAAAATATTGTCCAGGTCATCACAGGGTATAGTAAAAAAGGTACACAGTCACAGAACACAATATTAATTAAAAAAAATATTTAAATATGTTTATGGAATGCAATTAATTGTGTATTTATTTTCGTCTATGCTTCTCTCCACAGTCTGTTATTAATGTATTGATGGTGTACATTTTATTCTACATGGTTTTATGCTTTTCACGTTTTTAATACTGTTCTCAGTGGGATAGTTTTAAGAGCGTGTTTGGATATAGCTGGGGAATGGTAAACTTTATTTTCTATATTATAATATGTAGTAATTAAATCCTGTCGGCTGTAGCGGTCTAAGGATAAAATCTATATACTCAACATAGCTAGTTCAGTTACTCGAACATTTAAATAAAATTACTTTTTACAGATTTCATCGCGGTATATCGATGATTAGATTTACTTTTCTGACTAATTATTATATTATGTAAATTTTACTCAATGATATTGTAATTACTAGAGCAATAGGTATTCTAGTGGTCTTCCTCAATATGTACACGCAACTGAAAGAAGTTTAACCATTTCCAGCTGTGTCTAAACTCGTTCGAAATGTTATAATTGGTTAATAATAAAATGAATTTATTGTATTGAGTGTTCGATGATTTGTGCCAAATATTACTTCAAGCTTTTTAGTAATTCCAGTAATTTATTCAATGTTATTTATTATTATATACAATTTTAAGATGGATGGATTATTATATACAATATTCGAAGTCTGCGAATTAGCCAAATTTAAACTAATAACTTATATAAATGTCGTAATTAAATGTCCCCGTGTTAATATTAGTCATAAAACACAGCCGTGCAAAAAAAACTGCACTAGAATTTAAAATTATAGCCAATCTTAATAAAAATATTCTTTCTTTAAAATTAACTGTTTATATTTTTATACACAGTACATGTCGTTATTTTAAGTTTGGTGTTAAAAATTTAAATTGATTGGCTCAATTTGGTACATATGTTAATTAGTGTGATATGATAAAATTAAATTGAAATTGAAGCTCAATTTACTGTGCAGTTTTTTTGGCAGTAAGTATATACTAGTAAAATGTCCCAAACTTACATAATCTTAATGTATCCTAAGAACCGGGTAGTAGTGTAATTATTATAACATAATTATACATTTTTAACAAAATATTTGCACCCGTGTGAGACTTTAAATTATATTTTTGCATTTAAGATTATTATGACAGTTTTCTTTTACTTTTTTAATAAAAAAATGTTATATTGAAATGAGAATAGAAGAATCAGAATTACTGAAAATGCATTGCAAATACTTTTTAATTTCTTCTAAAGTTAATAAAAACACTAAATAATACTTTTGGAGAATGTTGAACACTTAATTTATAAAAAACCATAGCTTTGACAAAATATACTGTAAAGTGTAATGCTCTGAAACTGTTTCTCATTTCAGTATTATCTAATGTCAATATAAATATGTAATATTTTAACATTTACTGTAGCATTTTTGTTGTTATGCTTATCTGTTTTTTACTTGTAAGCAAGGAAGTAGCCAGAAATGTCCCCAAATGTTATTTATCTAACAATAATTTACTGAGATACCTATATCATAAAAATGTAATATCGATAAAATGTATGATCAATCACAAATCGTCATTTTGGCTACATCTAGTTGTAAAGAAATAAAATAAATCAAAATATTACATGTTATTATTTTATAAAACCCACACAAACAGATACAAGTTTTTATAGAACCAGGGTTTAATCTTTAATGATTTTTAGGTGAATAGAATTTATTGATTTCGGACACTTACGCGTATATTAGTCACAATAAAACTACTTTTTACGGTTTTTATCGCGTTATATTGATATTATTAATCCCGACGTTTCCGACCCTTTACCGCGTCCATGGTCACGGGCGGACTGCCGGGACGGGTAGTTTTCTTTAAATAAATAGAATTTTCCCATTCTGTATTCCTCCCGACACATTTAAATAAATACTAGTTATAATTGTTTCTTTGTAATGTTTGAAAGGTCGTTATATTTATTCACCCACACAATCTAATTAACTAGCTTTAGAAAAAACAGTCAACTTCCTTTTGTGATAGGTAATTATAGAAGCGAATATTTGTTTGTATATTCGTCTTCTGTGTTTACCTTTTTTTTATAGTACGGAAAAACCACATGGATCCTCTGCCACCTGGGGAGGTGACAGGGTATGTCGGACTCATACATACCGACTAAAAACTTGCCTTCACGTGCCTTATTGTCATGGCCGTGGGATCCGCGGAAACGTAACAGCAATATTGGGTCTCCTTTTCATTTCTCCCATGACACAGGGCTTGACCCTAGTAAATGAACCATCTTTTTTAAAGAAAAAGAAAAAAAAAAGTCCAGAGTATTAAACTAATATTTTATTTTAGTTTCAATCTTTTATTGTAAATAAAATTTCTCCCATGACACAGGGCTTGACACTAGTGCAGGAACAATTTTTTTTAAAGAAAACGATAAAAAAAATACAAGTCCAAAGAGTATTTAATATTAGTTTCAATCTCTTTTTGTAAATAAACATGATCAGTTTATAATTATGGTGATCCCAGTCGCACAAATCCTCTTAGGTAGGTATTCTGCTAAATGCTGAGACCACCTCTTTTCCTTGTGGGGATGAGACACTACTCATGTCAAATTATGTAATTTTGTTTTTTTTTTGTGTTAGTGATAGTCTCATTCTTTTTTTTTTTTGCAAGGACTACATTGTTTTACTTGCTTCTTTCTACATGGGAATAAAAATAAACAGGGTATAATCACTTGATTTATTGTTATGCTTATTAATTAATTAAATAACATTGATCTTATTTACATTCTACTGTCTTCTGGACTTCTTTGATGATTTTTTGATGATTCTTAGTTAGAACCTGTAAGAAAATAATATACATTATTATTAATTTTATTTAAAATCCTTAAAATAATAGTATAAAAACTCATTGTCTGTCTTTCTTTCTGTATCTCTACTTACTTCAAAACTACACGATGGATTTTGATATGGTTTTACTATCATTATATATTATAATAATTTCTTCCAGGAGTTAGTACAGATGCCAGCACATCAAGCTACCACAATCTGTCAAATTTCTTTGATTGATTGTCAACTTTAACACAAAATAATAAGGTTCAATTGGGATATTTTGACAATTTTGGATAATTTGACCTGCTGGCGTCTGTACATTGCAGCTGTGCGAAGCTGGGGCGGGTCACTAGTTAATAATCATGTAAAAGTAACAATTTGTTTCTCCCTTGATGTGATTGCAATGAAACTAATTGTTGTTGTAATTGGACCCAGTGGCGCTGCAATCCAGTCCTTGATTTTTTTTAAATTTTCAGTGCAATATTTGGCCCGCTAGTAAAGAATTATTTCAGGGTTTCAAATAGGTAATTTTGAACTCAAATCCTTGCTATGACTATTAAAACAGGTTTTCAAGCACACTGGACACATTTCATCTGTAGTTTTAGTCTTTTATTATTTAGAAATATTTAACGTTAGAAATTGCATACATTGTAATATTATATCCTTTAGTGACTTTACAATTTATTAGCTAAAAACATAATGTTCATAATAACACACAACATACTATCATCTCATCATCAGTTATCAACCGAATATACCATTTATTTATTTATTTCTTTATGCACAGATGGTATAAAGGCAGTCTCAATGCCATTAAGTATTTTCTGCCAGACTACCTTAGGGTGACACAGAGAGAATAAAATCACAGTAGATGCACTTTTTATTCACCATTCTAGGGTAGCACTTGGCTTCGGCGCATGCTATCCTACAAAACAGCAGAGATACAAAAATGTATTAAAATAAAGAATTATACAATTCTGTTTATGAATGTATTATTTAAATTTAAATGATTATCTTTTGTGAGAAAAACATTCCTTGAAATGCTTTTGTGGAGACACTGGTTGAGTGATGGCCTAATTGACAGGTTGACCAGTGGCACAGGGTTACCTTAAATAAATTCCCAGTAGTAGCTCATTCAATTTGTCTGGTTAATGACACTAGGCTAGACATAATATCAGGGCCGGATCTACCATATGGCTTTTTGGGCTTCAGCCCAGGGCCCCGTGGATTCAAGGGACCCAGAGAAGGGTCAGAGACCCAGCTAAGTCAGGTCAAAGTATTGACTTTGACTAAAAAAAAAGACTGCCTCGTTAGTCTAGTGGTCCTAGGCGCGACTGCTACGCTAGAGGTCCTGGGTTCGATCCCCAGGTCGAGCAGTGTTATTGGGTTTTTCTATGAAATTCTCAGTAGCAGCTCGGAGTCTGGATTTGTGCCCGGTTAATGGCAATAGGCTCGCCCCCTATTACATGGGACCTAAACATACCGGCGAAATGTGGGTGTACATTAGTACACCTCTGCCTAACCCTTCGGGGAATACAGGCGTGATGGTATGTATGTTTTAAAAAAAATGAGACAGTAACATATTTGATTTACTTTGATAAATCAAATATTTTACTGCCTAATCTTTTTCAATACTTTGAGAAATTAGGTGGGCCCCTAAGTAGTATTAGCCCAGGGCCCCCTAAACTTACTGTCCGGCCCTGCATAATATGACAAATAAGAGTGAATAGTGGGTCTACATCAGTACCTATTTATAAACTAAACTAACTAGCTAAGAATTACCTGTGGTCCAATTCTTCAATTCATCAATATCTTTTACTAGAGTCCAGTCATGTCTAACTGATTTGATTGTGTTAGTAGCATGTGGCACATCCGGGAAGAAGCTCCACCCTTCGTCCACTGAGGTCTTCTTGATTATCCCGGCCATTCCCAAAACTAAGGCCGCGGGAACAGCGACTATAGGCGCCTTTTGCCAGGCGCTAAAAATACTACCAGCAACGACGCCACCCAAGAAATAGTTAATCTTGTCATTCTTTCCTCTTATGTTTTGAGCTGCGTTAGCGGTCACCGTGAACGCCGCAGCCATGCCGACCAGCGGCCCAATATACCATGAGAACCTGCCGACTGTATTGACAAACCCTTTAGGATGGGAGTACATGAGAACATCGAACGATGCGGCGCCTAAACCAGTGATCGCGGCATATTTGGATGACACAAATGTCTTCTTGAAGATGTCGTGCCCCTCAGGCGTGTCGTAGTATTTGTATTTTAGTAGCTGACTCATTTTTTCGAACTCGAAATTTAGAAGGGTTTTCTTCGCAAAGTAGTTACACAACACAGTGCGTGAACTGTCAAAAAGTGTTAGCACTTACCACTTAGCTGTCAAAAAAGTAGGGGGGTAATGTAGTGTGCGGGTTTACGCATAATAATCAACGCATGTGAAATTAACATAATATAGTGCTACGAATTAGAAGAATAATTATTATAGAAACATGCGTTTATGTTAAAAACCAATTAATTCTTTGTTTTGGATATAAATTAATAGAGAAGAATTGGTATGATATTCTGATACTTCATTGATTTTAATTCTTTACTTAATAGCTCCTTATCTTATAATTTTCAAGGATAAAGGATGTATGAAAAACAAAATGTCAGTTAGATCATTCTCTAAATAATTTTTAAATAAAAGAAAAAAATGTATTATGAGGAAGTCAAGTTAATAAACTGTTTTTGAACGAATCACATGCGATAATTTTCCTAGCTTCCGAGACAATCCGTCATTAGTGTCAATTGTATCAAAAATGGCGGCGGACGGTGACGAAGTGATTAGTGATCAAGAAAAAGTTAGAATCGTTTCAGATTTCATATTACATTCGCCACCTGGAGAATTTAATGAAGTGTTCAACGATGTGAGGGTTCTATTAAATAATGACACCCTTCTCAAAGAAGGTGCGAGCGGAGCCTTTGCACAATACAACAAGGATCAACTAACGCCCGTACGCCTTGAAGGCTCTGAACTCCACACGCTCATAACCGACCATAATGAGCTCGGCGGCGGGAGATTCTTCGATCCTCGCTCTAAACGCTCCTTTAAGTTTGACCACTTACGTAAAGAAGCATCGGAATATGAGCCCTACGAGCCTGATAGAGTGGCGGAGCCCTGGCGGGCGGCACTGGACGAGGAGCTGACGGCGTACGTGGCCGCTCATTTCAAGCACGGCGCAAGCTTAGTAGTAGGACGTACGCTCGAATCTGGTGCTGTGCAACTCGTAGCCTGTATCGAAGACCATCAGTTCCAGCCGAAGAACTATTGGAACGGGCGATGGCGCTCCGTCTGGTCGCTAACGGTCGGTCCCGGCGCGGCGGAGCTCCGTGGCATGCTGCGTGTTCAAGTGCATTATTACGAGGATGGCAACGTACAATTGGTGAGTTCCAAAGAGGTGCGCGCACCTGTGACTGCAACCGGCGAGGCGGCCACCGCGAAGGAGTTCGTGCGGCTGGTGTGTGATGCGGAGAACGCGTATCAAACTGCCATCTCGGACAACTACAAGACCATGAGTGATACCACGTTCAAGGCGTTGCGGCGACAGCTGCCTGTGATGCGTACCAAGGTAGACTGGGCGCGGCTCGTCTCTTACACGATTGGCAAGGAGCTTAAGAGCCAATGATGTCCCGCCGCTGCGCTTTGAGCCGCAGCGGCCGCTCCACGCCTGTACATATTCGCGTAAGAGTAAATCTTGTTCAAATGTTTACGGGCGCCGGGGTGATGCCGCGGCGGGCCCCGGCGCGTATTTATCTATGAATATATAGAGAAATCGCTATCTTAACTGTTAAATTTTATTGCATTTTGTTACACTCAGTACAGAATGATTATTATTGAATAGCGAAGTGTCTGAATGTGGCTTATTTTTGGACAGTACACTCTCATATTGTGTCAAGAGAGGTCTCCAGGAGTTTGTGTCCATTTGCGTTGGTAACAAGAGATTACATGGATTACATTGTACTTAAGTGTGGGCATGGTTTACACCCAACTAGATCTGTAGAACTTGACTGGACGTCAGACTTCATTTAATTTATTAGCTCTTTGGGAAGATAGTTGTTGTGTAAGCAATATGATGACTGTTCACTCAATATTTTAGCTTTTTGTGATTATTTGAAAGACGCATGTCAATTACAATAAGATTATAATATTAAATTATCATAATTACCTAGTTATGGATGTTACACCTTAACTCATGCATGTATTTTGAAACTTTTAATCCATCCACTTCTACATTGTTCTATAAACAGTATTATTTCTTTGATATTGCTTGCATAACAGAGTATTATAATGACAAAATTGTTCAGGAAAGGTACATGAAGGTCTCCAATGGTGCATTTAATTCTAGTTAATTTAAACAAAATGTCCATGTAGCTTTAAAGCAGCATCTATGAGTGTAGAGCACAAGATATTCAATATTTTTCAATTTAAAATAATAAAATTTGGAGTGTTGCTCAAACAGTAACTAATGCAGTGAAAAAAATTAGAAAATTATTGTCCATATTATGGCTTCGAGAGTGCGAATGATGCGTAACTTTTTTTTTATATAATGTGTAATAATTGTAACTCCATTAAGGATTATTTTGTAATTATTATAATTATTATTTTAATAAAGAACGTACATTAAAAATCCAAGATAATGTATGATTGGATTCATTTCAATAAAAATATATATTAAAATGTTGCTAACATCTGTTTTCTTTTTATTTACGTCGCCGTTTTGGTATTTGTATTAAGTTGATATTTGGTGATATGAAAGATATTCATGTGTGATAAACTTGTGACTCATTCGTTTATTGGGATCACCCGAGTCGAAGTGGCGGGGCGCCAATATTGCGTGCATTTACTAATTTTACACTCGCTCGCTTCCGTACGCTCTCTGGTGACCCTGTTTTGATTTAGCGAGTGGCATAATGATACCGATAAAATGGTCAGTTTAATATTATGTTGACGGCATAATAAAGGAGTTAAAATATGACTGCATGCATAACATAACAATTAGTCATTGTTACCGTCATCATTTTTTATATTTCATTGGTTATCGGTGTTTTTTTAATTCGCATAAACCTTCACGATATTTCTAATTTCGATTATCTACTCTATTCGTATTGATTACGGAGACCTGGGGTTCAAGGTTTACGCTTTACCTGCTTTATAAGAACTGCCATCAGCATCGAGCTTCGACTTAGCCTGGTTGTCGTCGTTTATGAGGGGAGTCGAAATTCAGTTGTTTTGCTTTCGTTCTGTATATGACACATTGCTGTACCATTGGCGAGTATAGGCAGGGTCCATGTCAGAATGGAAACAGGCTATGGTATCAGTAAGTAGGTACTCATGAATAAAAAAATCTGACGTTTGTGTCCCAGATTTGAAGTAAGACATCTATTGACAACTGCATGCCGAAAGCGAATATGCAAGCTCCAAATTATTTACAACATTTGGCAAATCTACTCAATTAAAACTTACTTACGTCCCGGAACGTAATTAAAAAATTATAAATAGGTAGGTACTTACATAGAAATTAGTGAAACAATTTTCTCATCATTTATTATTACATATATATTTAAATATTAAGTAGGTAGGTAGGTAAATACCTACCTAAGTATAATACAAATAATAGTCTGAAACTACTTTATTAGGAAAGACACGCTTTTTTTTACATTTTGTGGGTTTACATTTTACGGGGAATTCATAATTAACGTGTAACGTAGCTGTACTCAAGCTAGAGTGCCGGAAGCTCGGAGAGAGATAATTTTGAATGTAGGCCGCACTTTATCTGAGAACAGTTACTCTTTTTGTTTGTTCAGCAGTGTCCATCGCCGGCTTTATTGTTTCCTATTCGAAATTAGCTTCATAAAAACCACAATGTTATATATTCTGTCTCAATGAAGCTAGAGTATAAGTTAGTGTATAAGTTCGCCGCCTTCTGCATCTCACAATATATTTTTTGGACAAACATGGCTTCCAAGATTCTTTAAGTCTTCCTATGGCTTCCTGTTTTAGCGTCTGGTCTGTGGATCTTTCCTTG
This sequence comes from Acronicta alni, assembly GCA_964056405.1. NCBI lineage: Eukaryota > Metazoa > Arthropoda > Insecta > Lepidoptera > Noctuidae > Acronicta > Acronicta alni. The sequence continues at coordinate 13,786,801 of OZ043932.1, read as the reverse complement.
CCCGGACCGCGGTACCTGTCTCCTAATAAATAAAACTTACATTTCGAGGCACAGAACACTGTTTTAACATGCTTTCTTAACATATAACATGGATAAGTTTTCATGTAATTTATTGCGTTCAACGGTGCTTTGATTGTAGCGTAAAATTGTAACAAATTGCATCTTACCATACACTCACTATTCATCTGCGGTACAACACCATGGTTCTACTCAGATGGATCATGCTTACGATAAAAAAACGTTTTGTGGTGCTTCATACAAAAAAGTTTATTGTAACAAATGCTTTCTTATTAATTAATAATAAGATTAGTTACGGGCACATTTCAACAAAAGTATTTCAACAGTAGCCTTAAAATGTAAGAATCAACTATTTTTGTCGATGACGGTGAATGAACATTCCTCTAAACTTTCTTTACCTACATTGTTCCGAGTTTCCGACGCTAAACCCAAATACAACAAACACAGTTACGTGTAGGAATACAATAATAGGACAATAAAAAAATCCTTTTAAAATAAGTTTGTCGTGTTCCCGATTTATCAATCGCGATAATATTTCGGTTCTAATTATAAGTAGTACTGTATCAGTTTCTAAACTCCACTACGGCAGTGGATCCCGACTAATTTAGTTAAGAGGTGCCTCAAGTCGCTACAGAGGTCTTCTAGTCAAGAGCTTTACTACCGACTCCGTTCAGTACCAATAACTACCATTTAAGACTAACTGGTTTATTAGATGTAACTATTTTTATCGCAGTAGGTAAGCTTTTTTGCTTTTTGGGTTCACTTTCAATCGTAAAAATATTCAAAAATAAATAAAATATAGGTATTAATTATCATCTGTATCAGATTGATTCCTGGATCAACTGCAGTTCACGAGTAAATTGGTCGACAGATGTTTTATAAATATTCAACAACTTTTAGCCAACCTATGGCCAACAGTGAAGGAAAATTTGGAGACGAGTCATATTAAGAGGTCAAAGAAGACAAATAAGAGAGTTGGGTCTTAAATTAAACAAGCTGTCGAACCATTAGTGGGTAGATAATCGTACAATAGGCACTAGATTCTCAATTCCCATATCGTGAACCTTTTTGGGATGCTGAAAATCCTCATCCTCACCTAGTGTGCAGGTCAGGGTATGTCGGTCTCATACCGAGTAAACGGCATTTGCCTTCAAATACCTTAATTATAGTGATGGCCATGGGATTCGATGACATTCGCCGGTCATGACAGGCTGTGGTCCAGCGTTCACTGGATTCCTACCTATTACATCATCATTTTTTACTTTCATCACATGAACAGTGATGGATATTTTGTAGTCTTATCACCCGAACGCCGAAACATTTTATGTAGCTACCTATGTCTCATTATCATTGATGATTAATTTTGGGGTTAACATTTTATATTTCGTCGGACGTAATAGGTAATAACTGACTGGAATGTTGCCGGTTAGCAGTTGTTAGTGCATTATCGGCTGTCCGTACAATTTACAAGAGATAAGTTACTGATAAAATATGATTCAGGTATCTACTGATTCTTTTTTTGGAACCAATACCTCGGACATGATAACAAGTTTTTGGTAGCTCATGTCAATGATTTGCAAAAGTATTTCATACGAAATTCAACACACAACATTCACAATAACTAAAAGTAGGCATCTAGTTAAATAAAATCTTGAAAAAATACCTAGCACGAAAATAATTGTAATAGAATAATATGTGTAGGTACCTTTATCTAGATTTTCTAATACTTGTGTTTCTACAGTGGGTAGGGAGAGGGCGGGTATGATTTTTTTGCCCACAGCTCGCTCGTATGTTTTTAAAACCCTGGTATCTAATAGGGGGCGAGCATTTCATAGAAAACCCGACAAAACTTCGCTCGACCTGGGTTCAACTCCCACACTAGCGAGATACGAATGAGGTAAGAACAAAAAGGCGTATATACGAACTATATGATTGTTTTTCTAACTGGCTAGATAAAAGCCATCAAGATAATCTGTATCTACTAGAATGTGAATCGGAGGGCACCTGCCAAGTGTTCATCACGGCTCATCTAACTCACTTACAGTGATCTTAATCTGAGAGGCTCTCCACTCGATTAGCGTTAGCCGTGCGGTAAAGGAGTTATAAAAGTCACCTGTTACGTCACTTAAGACGTGAAAATTCCTGCTAGCAAGCACGATGATTACCTACCTTTAAAGATTGCATTGCCTTTAATTGGCAATTAGATTGTGCGGTGTGGATACTGATCACTAATACAAATTGAATCTTTTAATATTTATTTGACAATGCCACTAAAACTTCCATTATCATTATTTTTAATCTACACTAATTGCAATTTTTTTAAAAGTAATACCCATCTATGTAGTACATTCCTTATTTAAACTATTCTTCTCTTTCTTCAACATCGTTACTAAAATTAGCGGGACAAGTACAACGACTCAATTGCCACCAAGAAAAAAATGCGCTAATTTTGACAGCTTTTAAAATTAAATTTGGAATTAAATTATCAATCAAATTGTTGTGTGGTGCAGTTAATTTCTACCGGGAAGGATAAACTAAACTCGAATAAGTACCTAAATATTACAGTTATCTAAATTTAATCATTTTCGTCAGTGAACAAGATCGTCAAAGAATCGTTTGTGACCAACATAAAACTAAGTGCACTAATGTTTTCCTTCGATTAATTACCGTTGTCGGCTTTGACATGGAACTGTAAGTATCTAATTAAGTACTATTTACGTATCATTTTCTGGATTTTGTTATGAGATCGTGTTGTTAATCCTAAGCAATTGCAACGTTTAAATGTAGGTACCTACTGAGTGTTGTAAAACGAGAGCGGCTCTTCCCGATGCGTATGGTTTTTTTCCTTAAGGAAAATAATACACAAATTTAATGACATTCAGTTAGTTTATTCACAGCCTAATATAACATTATACAAACAGCAGACATACAGATGATAAAAATAAACTTATTACATCTAAATAAACGCCATTTTTTATTTATGTTAGGTATATCGTTTCCAAAAGGAACATAAGTATGGGATTTTGAATATTACATTATCAGAATTCTAAGTTTATGTAATATTATGTAATTCTAATTAATTATTATAAATATATTGAATGCCCAGTACCTATGTATACATAGATCACTACCTGCGCCCCGCGGTGTCACCCGCCTTTTTTCCTCTTTGCTCGGCTCCTATTGGTGGTGGCGTGATGCTATATACCCTATAACCTTCTTCGAAGAATGGACTATCTAACACAAAAAGATTTTTTCAATTCGAACCAGTAGTTCCTGAGATTAGCGCGTTCAAACAAACCCTTCTAGAATTACTACTAGATAGTACTTTTTGAACGTTTTTTTTGTTATACCACTAAGGTGGCAAACAAGCATACGGTGGGCCGTATCAGGTGGGCCTGATGGTAAGCGGTTACTGTAGCCTATAGACGCTTGCAACACCAGAGGTATCACTTGAAAGAAAGAAGAAGAAGAAGAAAGAAAAAACATTTATTTGCCGCAGAAACACATACAAGCAAAGTTTTTAGCTTAATTAAGCACGATGTACAGAAACATTAACAAAATACAATTTACAACACAGGAAACACAAATCACAAATCTTAATACCTAACTGCTGCATGTCGTGTCCGCGACAAAACAGGTTACTTGCGCGTTGCCGACCCTGTAAAAATCTTTTCACACCCTTCTTGAAGAACCCCATGCTATAGTCTTTGGGGAAAACCTGGAGAGGGAGCTGATTCCACAAACTAAGCGTGCGTGGGAGAAAATGCCTCTGGAATCGCACGGTATGAGATCAAAGTGGTTCAAGGGTATGTGGATGAACTCCACGCCGATGGCGAGAGGTCCGATGGTAGAAAGTAGCCCTTGGCATCATCTCAAACAATTCCTCAGAACACCGCCCGTTGTACAAACGGTAGAACACACAGAGAGACGCAAAGTCTCTCCTCAGACTTAAAGGTTCCAAACCGTTTGAGAGATTGGGATCATTGACAATTCTAATTGCTCGTTTCTGGACCGCGTCAAAAGGTCCAAGTTGGTATCCTGGTGCTTCTGCCCACAGGTGACAACAGTACTCCATATGGGGCCAGACTTGCGACTTATATAGTAGCAGTCTTTGCTCCGCTGTGAAGTACCGTCTTGCCTTATTGAGCACACCGAGTGTTTGGGATGCCAGCTTTACCTTGCCCTCTAAATGACTGCGGAATTGAACGCAGCTAGAAATGTCAATGCCGAGGATCCCAATGCTGTTACTGATGTTAAGGGAGGTATTCTGGAATTGAGGAGCCACAGCAAATGGGGTTTTCTTAGCGGTGAACGCGCATACTTGTGTCTTAGCAGGGTTGAAATGGACTAAGTTAAGTCGTCCCCAATCGGAGACTCTAGCTAGAGTACACTCGATTTCAGACACAAGTTTTCCGCTACTTTCCTCCACCTTGGAACGAAGGATGTTGGCACGCCCCGTATAATAAGTATCCCCGGTACTGTCGTCAGCATAACAATGAATGCCTTCTATAGACAGCATAATATCATTGATGTGCAGCAAAAACAGTGTACGGGATAGCACGGAGCCTTGCGGAACACCAGCATTAATGTCAACAGTATCGGAGCAACTACCATCAACAACGGCTCTTATGCTTCTATTGGACAGAAAGCTGGCTATCCAGTTGCAGAGTCCCTCGGGTAGCCCGTATGATGGTAACTTCGATAGAAGACCCCGGTGCCAGACCCGATCGAATGCCTTCGCTACGTCAAGGCTAACAGCCAATGCCTCGTATTTTATATATTAATTCGTTAATTTTTTTCATTTAATACAGCCCCCAAAACGTCCTTAACAAATTGTACCTTAAGCTGTATGTAAGTGTTTTAGAAGCTAAGTTTCCTTTTGTGTATGAAACTTTGCTTATTTTTAGAGTAAGACGGACAGATACATAGGTAGAATTCTATCTTACAGGTCATTGTAGACTTTTATAAAAAACCATCATGGATGTATTTAGGGTTAGATGTTTACACCCATGTAATATGGGGCGAGCCTATCGCCATTAACCGGGGACACATCCCTCAGAGCTCCTCAGAACTCCGAGCGGGTACCGATTGAGAATTTCATAGAAAATCCCAATAACACTTTTGCTGGGAATAGAACCCAGGACCTTTAGTGTTGCAGTCGCTCTTAGGATCGCTAGAATAACAAGCCATAGTTCTTTCATATCTTTTTGCAACAAAAACCGCACCATAAATACCTATACATATAATCTACTTAGCTATTAATGTTCACCAACCCTGTCATTAAAAAGTTTAATGGCAAAGTGACGTATAATTAATAGAATAGAGCTAATTTCACATTTTTAATTAAACTATATTTATTATATCTACATTTTTATAAAAATATATGTCATGTTTAAGTATACTCTAGCCAGTCATACTCTGCAACCCTCTTCAATGCTTTGCATACAATGCAATTTATATTAGGAATTCATTACAGATGCACACGATATACGTAGGTATTGAATGTTACATTAATATTACATCATCAACCCATATACTGTCCCACTGCTGGGCACGGGTCTCCTCTCATATTGAGAGGGATAAGGCTATAGTCCATCACGCTAGCCTAGTGCGGGTTGGCAGACTTCACAATCCGTCGAGTAAAATCTCTAAGGCATGCAGGTTTCCTCACGATGTTTTCCTTCACCGTTTAAGCGAGTGATAATTAATTATTATCTACTACGCACTTGAATTCGAAAAGTCAGAGGTGCGTGCCTTGGGCTCGAACTCGAGACCTTCAACTTGGCAGTCCACTAGGCTATCACTGCTTTAATATTACTATTACATTAATATTACTCATTGATAAAAAAAAAACAATGCACACTTGCATGCGTGTGTATTAAAATAATGTTATTTAGTTTTAAAATTCTATGTACCACGCATTGAAGCTTCCTTAACTATTATTGTCATTGTCTAAATTAAAAACAAAATATTAACAAGAACGTGACGGAAATTCATTCATACACACTTGAACCAACGTTCACAGGGCTTTGTGCTTAATTTGTGCCAAGTTTAATCCAAATTGATTCAGTACTTTCGTCGAAAAGAAGTAACAAAGACAACGGTAGTGAGGGACTAATCCCTAATAACTCTGTCTATCTGTTGCGCTTTCATGCAGCTGAACTGATTTTTATGAAATTTGCTACAGGGATAGATTAGACCTTGGAAATAGACGTAGGCTACCTTTTGTCTCAAAAAACCCTTTGATAAGGATGAAATCACAAGAAACAGCTAGTTTTATGTATAAAATTAAATATCATCATATATAACACATCTAAAACGCCAAATTTATCCCATCTCCATCAATTTGGAGAAGAGCCGAGCCCAGCAGTGAAATTAAGTGAATGTGTTCTGTTGAAATCAATTTACGTACATATCTACACAATGATAAATATTATCAAAGATAGACCATTGTGTTTCCATGAGTGCATGACTTAAGGACCCAGATTCTTTAAGGTATGTTCTACACTATTTAATCCTATCCGATCCGATTTATTAAATTGGACAGAATCGAATCGAAAAGTGTAGACCCTGCCTAAATGAAGTGATTAGCAGCCTCGTGTCACTGTGGCTTTCAAAACTACTGTGACGGATACTACACTACACTAATAAATGCAGAACACCAAATACAAACATACAAAATCCTCAAATCTAAACATCAACCTACAGGTATAAATAACCTTCTATTCTGAATATTATTATCTGTTTTAAAGTAAAAATATGGACCGTTAGGAGTATAAATACTTTGCAAGCTTCTTAAATTCCCCGCTGGAATTAAATTTTGTGGTGTAAAACCAGGTGTTTCTACGTTTGATGGTGGATATCCCGAATAAACGGTATGCATTGGTCTAAAATCATTATTATACATCAGTGGTGGAGCATAGTTATATGTTGGAAGAATAACATCAGACATTGGTCCTTCTAACGCTGAGGAAAAGTCGCGTTCGGGTATTCGTTGCATTCTTGAATTACTTGGAATTGGTGGTGGTATAAAGTTATGCGGAGGAAGAACTACACTAGAGGCTGGTCCTTCGAAATTTGACCTGTGTGGCGTATGCTTGTATAGTAATCTTCGCGAATCACTACTAGGGGTTGGCGGGGTATAACTAGGTGGCGGCAGAATTATACTCGGTATTGGTCCTTCAACCCCTGCAGGTACTTCCAAATCTTTTTCAGAATCTATTACATGAAAATCTGCTAGGATAGGATTGTCTACCCCTGTATCACTTTCAGGTTTCATATTAGAATCGGGTTTAGATATTACATTTTCAGATATTTTAAAATTAGACGTAGATCTTTTCATTTCATTTTCTGTATTTTTCAGTTCTTCATTAATATAGTAATTGTGCCCAGAGTTCTCTGAATTTTGATTGCCATTGGTAAAATTTATCAGGTCTTCGTCAATAACCGGTGTGTGTTTATAATCATTTTCATATCTCGTTTGTGTTTCATTTAATTGTTGATGTGCAACTTTATTCAGAATGTCGATTTCATGCACTAAATTGTTTTGGGACTGAGACTCATTGGTAATACTTTTATCATCTTGTCCCTTTGCTGTAGTATCAATAGTTATATTTTCACTCTCAAAAGTATCTAAACTATGTTGATCTTTTTCTTTTTCATTCACTTTACCATTTTCTTTATGATTCTCAAAATCAGTGTGGCCTTTTCCTAAGAACTTATTTGCATTTATATTTGCAATTTGAGCATGGTCGCGATCATCATGGTCTGTATAGCTTACACTTGTGTTTTCTTCAGAATCAACAAAATGAGTTGGTTCATTTCCCACATTTGTATTTGCAACATGATCAGAATCTTTGTGATTTTTATCGCTTGCCGTTGTGTTTCTATGAACACCATTAGCAAAATTGGTATGACTTTTTTCAGTACCCTTAGTGATAGCATATTCAAATTTACTGTGACTTTTTTCATTTCCTTCATTGGGACTTATAATATTATCAGCAGCAACACTATCTATTGTACTAAGATCTTTTATTGTACCTTCGTCTGATGCGAGATATCCGCTAATAACATTTTCTAAATTAACGTTATCGTTTTCTCTGCCTTCATTAACACCAATGTATGTTATATCATCGTCAAAAGCACTGGAAACCTTATCAAAATTGTCATTTTCTTTAACATTTCCGGGTATATCCATATCAAAACTACTGTGAACTTTTCCTCTACTGTCATAAGCGCTGAAAGTCGCAGCTTCAGATTTGTCGGAATTGTTATGGCTTTTTACATCGTTGACATGAATCATGGTATCCTCATTGTGTTTTTCTAGTTTCCCAATTTCTTCATATCCTCCAACTAAGACTCTGTCTTTTTCTCTCTCGGTTAAGTTATCATACAGTGGATCTTCAAGAGGGATACCTTCAGGGATGTCTTCGAAGGAGAATTCGTGAGTGATGATGATTTCATCTGTGTCCAGGGCCCTAGCTTTTGTGAACAGGTTGTCTGATGATCTGTATTCGTTGATCTCGTGAGTGATTCGAGGTGGACAGTCCTCGGGGATGGTGTATACCTGAAATAAAAATATTATGAAATACAAAATCTAGTGAAGCTACAATTCTTATTGTCTTGAAATAACACTATAAAAACTACAGTAGCTTCAACGAACCTTTATAAACTAGTAAATTACCTATATCATCTTTGTTGTCAAAGTATCATACTTAACAGTTTTCCTCTTCTAAGGAAAAACTTTACTTATGAAATTAACTGATAGAATAATTTGAATTCACTATAGGTTAAGGTTCACTATTATATTTACCTGTGTATCGTTGATGCTCGGTGCATAATAGTCTTGAACTCTAGCGTATGCCGGCCGGGTTTTGGTTCGCGGTCCTGTAGCGTGTATGTTGTAGCACTGGTGTCCAACATGGCCGCTGGTGTCGCTACCGTCACGGGTGCCTAGGTAGAAGGTAGCTCGGGTGCTAGTGGGACTCAACTCTATGCGACGCAGTACTGGGAAATTAAAGTAACGCTTTAGGGATTTTAAATACATGCATAAACATATCATAACGCCTGTATTCCCTAAAGAAAAACTTTTGTGCTTATTAACTGGGCATAAATCCAAACACCTCAGAATGCTACAGAGTATTTAATAGAACAGTAACACTGCTCTATCTGGGATTCAAACACAGGCCCTCTATCGTAGCAGTCTCGCTTACAATCAATAATATGTTAAAGAGGTAGTTTAGGGTTTAGTTATGGAGTTTAAAAAATGTTAAGACTGGCGAAACCTATTAGTCATCAAAATCTAGGAATTTCGATTTCACTTACGCGTAGTAGGCTTGTGTAGTTGTGAGTACAATAACTGAGCATCAGCACCGAAGCCACCAGGAAGTGTCACTTCCAGTAGCGCCATCTCTGGGAAACTGCCGCTCCACATCACACACGCCTGCGGGAATATGTCACATAAAGCTTTGATTAAGGTTAACGAAAGAAGAGAGAGAGAGGGGGTTTATGAGTGGTACCAACATAGAGCATAGAGTCCTGCTTGATAGCTTCAAGATTTAACCTTACTATACATATGTTGACTTTTGTCCTCGGGCACTGGGACCCATGTCATTAGTAAATTAATTTTTATTCGCTAAATGTAATTTGACTAAAGTTCAAAGGACCAAAATGGCCATTCTAGCCTTTGGAATAGGAACCAACCTCAATAACAGCGGCGCAGAAGCAAGTGGTTCCATTACTGTCACAATCGAAGGGCCCGTCAGTGTGGACTGATACCTGAACGGATAGCGTCTTCTCATCATTAGTGACATCGGAAGCCAGAGTGTGATAGGCGCGAGTGGCTTGTACTAGAGCGCAGCCGGTGCCTGGAGGGTAGAAAGTTATGCTGTAGTCAAGCTGATGATTCGGCTAACGGCACATGAAATGAACACTTCGACTTCAACCCTAACCAGTTTAGTAAGCGACAGGTTCTAGCAATTCTGAAATATTTTTGTAGTGCGATTTTAGTTTCCCAGGATACGGCTAGAGGAATTCCTCGTAAAAAATGTTAGAGACGCCAGCATCTATGATGATCACGATGAAACGTGTGTCCCAAAAATACTATTTTCCATCAATCTATAAAGGATATAGCAGATACAATAGAAAAACAGTTGTTTCGACCTTCCGGAGGGCCACGTATTCGAATATTGCTTGATCTTGTCAGATTTCTGTCTTTTTGAATCATACATACCTTCAACACCAACGCTGAGTCGTTCCCCAGGTCTCATTTTCATGACATCAGGTATCTTGACTCCTGGTTGTAGGGTCACCCTCTGGTCGAGGCCACTACAGCGAGCCGTGACGTTTAAGTGCGTTTGAGGAGTGTGCGAGGACCAAGCTGTGAGAGCTTCTAGGGCTACTAGGGTGTCCTAAAGTAAAATGAGATAAATTATGACTGCACAGAGTAAAACGAGATTAAAACAAAACTGATTGTTGGATTCTTATCACTGTTGGCAAAAAACACAGTTTTCATGTTGTAGTTGGGTGTTTATCCCGCGAGTAAATATGTCTACATTTATTTTATCGCTGGTAGGGATTGTTTTGCCTTGTATTTCTTGCAGGGTTTCCTTTGTTGTTGATGTACCTCTTTGTATAATGTACCTGTGTGGATACGAAGCCGCCGCTGGGCCCGCGGTGCGCGGCCAGCCAGCGTGTAGCGGCGGCGTGCTCGCCCGCCACCTTGCCCGCGCGCACGCGCACTGGACTGCTGCGTAATGCTAGCAGCGCGTACGCTGTCGCCTCGATCGACGTCGATAGACTGCCTATAATTATGACTATGTGTAAACAATGGATACAGTTTCTGATCACATCGGAGACCTACATATATAGATACGCAAATGTATCCCGATATAATAATTATAATAATATCGGTATCAGCAGGGCTTTTGATTAATCATAATATGATTTGAAAATTTCTAAGGAACTGCTAAGTGTTCCGAATATGAATTAATTCCAGAGAAATTGCTCGATCAGGTCTCTTTTGAGTACACTTCAGGTATTTGATTTTTGCCCGTCCCATAGTTTTTAAATTGACCCTAAATTATGTTGGCTTAATTTTTGGCTTAATTGCTTTCAGATAAATTATAAGGTCTGCTTTTGTACTTACTGGCCTCCCACCAGAGATAATCCCCACTTCTCCTCGCCATCTTCAATAGCTCCAGCACCTGCTTGACGCCCTCATCCTGTTCCAGCCCCCCAACATTCCTGCTCAACAAGCTGGCCTCGTTTGTCGATCTCAACTCCTCTTCATAACTCTCTAATTTCGTATAAGCATACGCCAGTAGTGCGTGGGCATAGACTCTGGTCGGAGTTTTAGACTTGAGAGCAGGGAAGGCTCGGAGACATGAGAGGGTGTTTCGTATGACGCGGTATGGGATAGGGGATGCGCTTTCTATAAGAGCGGTGATGACATAAGCGGTGAGCCCTACGCTTGCAATTTCACCTTCGTCGTTGAGGCCGCCCTGGAAATGAATGATTTGTTTAAAAGAGATGCTGATGAAAGAGGGCTATAGAAGTTTCTGTTTAATTATGGCTTCTGATTATAATTTCTCCGGTCACTAAGATGCATGAGATGCATCCTCATTGATTTAGGCTATCTTCTCTCCACTTGTAAATCTTAAAGGATCTTTGAGCTCCCTATTTACCGATGAATACAAAGGAGATTTTAATGGTATCATTAAAGAGGAACTCCTTGCTTACCCTCAGTTCTCTATGGAACACCTGTCCCTCGTTCCTGAAACAGCCGTTCTCCATTTGCTGGCTGAGCAGCCACCTCTCAGCGCGGATTATTGCTACTGGAACCTGCAGATTCGGCCACAACAACTGGGGACATGCAAAAATTATTAATTGAGAACTTAAATCACGCCGCCTTAATTGACTACGTCTGTGATCTAATGGTCGAGTGTTGGACTGTTAATTACGAGGTCGTGAGTTCGATTCCCACAGGACACAATTTATGTGATCTGTTTGTGTTTGGCTGGATGTTTCTTATGTATTCCAAGTACTTACATATCCACTTCCACTGTCTAGTACCCATATTACAAACTCTGCTTGGTTTGGGACTACTTGGTTATGTGTAAAATGTCCCAAATATTTTTATTATTTTTAATAAAACAAAGAACTTAAATTTACGAATTGTAGAAAACTACAGTTTTTACCTAGTCTGGGAGACTAATGTCTCATAATTTGCCTTACATAATATTAAATTATTTAAGCACTAATTTATATAATTATATTTTTGTATGGCTAAGCTAATAGGAAAACAATATTATACTAAGACTTTCACGATTATTAATACAGACTTCCATAAACAAACAGACAAGCTTAGTCCTCGTCCAATTCGTTAGCTTAATACTAGGATTGGGTTTAGAAATAATAATGAAGAGCTTTGTTCAGCTGTGAGCTCCTTGTGGACGATATGAGGATGGTGATGAGATCAAAGTACCTGGTGAGCTCTTCTCAAGTGTTTTATGACGAATGCTGTCAGCCAAGTAGATGATGTAGCGTCAGACGGACCGAATGCACTGAAACCGCCTGATGGATGTACGTATTGGAGTTGACGAGTGAACCCTGGAGTAAAAACGTTGGGTTTTTTTAAATTATCTAATAACTAGCGACCCGCCCCCACTTCTCACGGGTGCAATATACTAATAACATACATGTATTATACATAATAAACACATACCATCACGCCTGTATTCCCCGAAGGGTTAGGCAGAGGTGTACTAATGTACACCCACATTTCGCCGGTATGTTTAGGTCCCATTTAATAGGGGGCGAGCCTATTGACATTAACCGGGCACAATTAATCCAGAATCCGAGCTGCTACTGAGAATTTTATAGAAATACCCAATAACACTTTGCTCGACCTGGGGATCGAACCCAGGACCTCTAGCGTAGCAGTCGCGCTTAGGACCACTAGACTAATCAGGCAGTCCCATACAAACATTCCTCTTGAATCACTCTATATATTAAAAAAACCGCATCAAAATCAGACAGACAGACAGCGGGAAGCGAGTTTGTTTTATACTATGTAGTGATATTATTTCAAGGGTCAAAGTCCCCCCACTGCCAACATAACGTTTCCTCGTGGAGCACTGGCAACCTTGCTTACCGTAAGAAACACAACACAGCTCAAAGCAATTTTATTTCACTTCGATTTTCTGCTAGGCAATGTGGATGTACTGAGTCCAGCACATCAAGCTACCCCAATCTGTTAAATTTCTTTGATGGATTTTCAACTTTAATACAATGTGATAAGGTTCATGTTCAATTGGCAAAATTTGACAGTTCTGGATAGCTTGACCTGCTGGCTTCTGTACACTAGTATACCTCTGCTGAACTCTCGGGGATGCTGGCGTTGGTATGATGATATTATGTATGTTTATCGCTAGGCTTGGTTGTGGCTACCTCTACCATACCTCTAGCAACATGTTCTTTAGCAGTCAGCGCAGCAATGGATGTCGGCTCCAGTTGTTGCAGCGCTAGCAGATTTGTGGCCAGCTGTGCCATATTCTGTTCCCCACAACCTCGAGGAATCGTGAGGAGGGAGTCCGCATCCTGTTGGGTATAAAGTGGAGATTTTGTTAACTTCACCATGACCATTAATAACATCGAAATAACGATATTTGCTGTTATACTGTTGAAATTACTGTGGTTATTTTGAAATAATTTTTGGTAAATGGGGAATAGATGCGAGCGTGAAATAAAGGAACTTTTTTTACTAATCATTTAAGTGCATTTGGCAGCACCTCACCTGATGGTAAGTGACGATGCTGCCGAGGATGTAGCACGCAAACTCAAATAATGCCTATGCTATTCACTCTCACCGTGAAGGTTCCTAAATCATTGTGTTTTCATGTATCGGGAAACAGCAGCCGGCAGAGTATTCCACTCCTTGGCCGTGGAACGGCTTTTAACGCTTATGCCAAAATAACAATAACGTTTTGACATTATTTGTCTAATATTATAAAATTGACGATAGATAAATGAAGCTCGATATTACTTGGGACACTCAATTGAGCATTCAATGTAAAACTTACCGCTAGTAGGGGTCCAGTGACGTCACCAACAGCCCAAACAGTTAATGTCTCAGTGCCGGCGACTGCTTTCACTGGTGACCAGGTCCATGTTATTTCGGACGTACTGGATTCTGTGGTGCCTATGCGCAAGTGATTTAAATAAATTATTAATGATTATCTTGAAAGCGCTTCTGCCGGCCATGGTTAAAATTCTTTACTTCTTTTACCTACGATTTCTGCCACACAATTTTCCTATGGGAACAAAACAAATATTCCATATATGTATATATGGTAATTATAAGTCTTCCATGCAAATTAAATACATAATGAAGGGTCTCCCCATACTTATCGACACGAATTTGGCTCGAGCCAAGAGCATATTGTCAAGCAATTATCACCGACGGCCGGTGTCGTCGATCCGAGTTGAGTAGTCGTCGAGATCCCTGTGCCGTTAACAGAAGCTTGTCCAACCGGCCTAAGCGGTTTCCACTTCGATAAGTGTGATTTTGACACTAACAAGACCCTAATGGAACTGATGATTTCTTTTCGAGATCTTAGGGTTGGACTAATAAAATTGTCCAAAAGTTGTTTTCCGGTTCTTCGGTCTATAAAATCGGGTTTTTGGTATACAAAACAGTTTTCGTATACCAAAAACCCGATTTTCCAATCCAATCTCAGTAGATTGGATTTTATAAATTCACTTACTGTTGGTGCCACATAGAAGAATTGATTTTTGTTCGCGAACGGGTACCCCCTCTGGTTCTACATCAATGCGAATTATCACTTCATCACTGTAAAGAAAAAAATATATATTAAAAAATAGACATGCTTTTTCTATATTGTTTCGCTCTTGGCAGAGCGGTCGTGTTGGTCATGTAGTACCATTATCGGGGGCAGATTTTATACGCCTTAAGATATCTCGCCATCGTTTTCTGTTGGTGGTCATTCTAGTACACTCATGCAAGGGCCCGCCCACACAAGATTTATTTGGTCGGTCCATCGTATGGGTGACTGATTTCCAGGGGTCGGTGTGGATGTCGATAAATCGACTACCCAGATTGCCGAATGCAGAACCAATAGATATGTGTAAATGGGGTTCAGAGATTCTAATCTTGTTCGTAATGTGATTGCGGTGATCCAGTCCAATCTTTGTGACATTTGCTGGTATATCTCTTTTGTCCGATAACCTACACGAGGCGTCAAGACGTAGGCGTAGAGATCATACCACGCCTAACGTAACTGAGGAAGTCCTAAGAATTGTAGAAGAGAAAAGATAGTTATTAAGAACCGTAGAGAATAGGAGAGGAATGATGTTTGGCCACTTGATACGACACGACGTCTACTTTAGAATTATACTTGAAGGTAAAATTGAAGGAAAACGAGGAAGGGGAAGACCTAGACGAAATTTTGTGGAACAAGTGAAGGAAAGGGTGGCGATCGAGTCGTATCAAGAGGTAAAACGGAAAGCTGAAGACAGAGAACAGTGGCGATTGCTCCACCGGCAAGAGCTGAGCTCTTAAATTGAAGAAGAAGAACGTACTTAAGGCAGCCTCACATTACGCGAAAATTGTTTAAACATTGACACAATAAGAAGATCGAAGTGCAAAGACATTGGAATGGACTAGGCATGTTATCAAGTTAAAGCTACCTGACTCCCGTGGTGCCGCTGGTGAGGTTCCCGCAGTTGCCATCGCTGACGGCCTTGGCGCGCACCCTGAGGCGAGCGGGCGCCGCCACACGAGCGCGCACCTCCACACGCCGCGCCACCGACGAGCGCGCGCGCACGCACGCAGACTCCACCAGCTCCTTGGGACCTTCCACGTGGGGGTCTGTTAGGATCTGGATTTGGACCTGCAAAGACACGTATCAGACATGTAGGACGGGCCCTACAAGCTTTTGATTGACTTGCAACAAAACAATAACAGAAAATCTATTGTTAACAGGCAAAATAGAAAATCTATTGCTATAAAAAAATAATTCACTCACACTTAGGGGTTCATACAAGTAGTTGAAGATCCTGTAGCGTATGATGGTGGAGTCCCCACGACGCAGCCGCTTGGGACTGTCTGCGTGTATGAAGAATTCACGAAACACCTGAAAGAACCAGAAGATATAACTTTTCTCTATGATATTGCTCTCATAGTATCTACATGTTTATCAGGGTCAAATCAGTGACAAGCGTGAGAATTTTGACATTTTAAGTAAGCATGTATTTGATACTTGGAAAGGAACTTTCAAGATCAATCTTCGAGCTGCATGAGACTCAATATCGACTTGGCATCTTACAGAATAACTGCAGAGTAGAACAGATGGAATCCCCACTCAGCAGTAAAAGAAAACTGTCGTGACAAGATCAGACCAGTGTTGGTATATCTTAAGTCGAAGCGTCATATCCTTTCCAATTACTCGATGCAAATTATGGATTCAATATAAGTATATTATATGTATAATTGTTTTACTTGTAGCACAGCAGGTGGTGATATGGCGATCCCATTTTTGGCAACGCAGATGGCGCCCGCCTCGAAGCGCGTGATGGAGTCCGGCGCGCGCGCACTCGCTGTGGCCGTACCATTGCCGCCTACCGCCAGTAACCGCCATAACCATGCCTGGGAATAAATTGAAATACTTTATTTAAGTGGTTTTTTTTATAAAATATAAGTATACGACATTAATACGTGTCTTGGTAAAAGGATTAGCGAGACACCAAGCTGTAAATTATTGCAAAGCTGACTGCTTAGAATACACCACATAATCATTTAGATATCATCACTCCTGGAAGCTCCTTGACCTCTCTTCACCTCTCGAATACATTATGTCGAAGAATTAGGATATTTTTTAACGGTAGAGTCACGTAACCACTTAAAATATAACCGTTCAAGATCTAAGAGACTTACTTCCGAAAAATCGCTCCTAGGGACTGTAGTCTCATCAGCTATCAGTGAAGCAGGTGGTCGCGGGTTACATTGCTTCGTTATGGGCCCATCTCCACCAAGCAACCTGACTCCAGCTGCAGCCAGCCAAGATGAAGTGAGCTCGATGCTGCTGGATGGAATTTCTGGAGTGTCAGCATCTGAGAAAGAATGAGCAAGCAAACATTTTTAGAAATGTGTGATTTTTGAAATGGAAATACTCCGCCGTACACAGGTCGTGGGCAGTAGTGAATCATTAATGACACAGTTTATCCTTCAGGGAAGGCGACCAATACCAACAGGGGAACCAAAAAAACATAACACATTACAGAAAACATTGTAAATTTAAACAACTTACTAAGAAAGCAGACTCCAGCTGCATCATACTCAGTCAGATTCCTATGACTGTCTATAACCCTTCGTAACCCTGCAATGAGTTGTTCCTTGGCTGATTGTGGTGGCTGCGTCCATTTGGCAGCAGAGTCCAGCACTGTGAGGGCGCACAAAGCTGGCCCTGGGGTGGATACTTGAAGAGACACCGTGGATCCTGGCTGAGCTTGCCGGGTCAGCCATGTTGCTTCCACCTAAACATATTGAAGGATTTACCACCTTATTTAAAAATATTTATCTCTTTTTTTTGTCCTAGTCATCCTCCCAAGGGCAAATTTGCTATAATATAAGAAAACTAAAAGTGGATTTATCTTTAAGTCTTCTTTTGGTACCTATAAAATTGGGACATGGATTGGATTACGGCTACGCCTGGATTTCCAAGTATTAATTGTTAGCATCCGATAAAGATAAGTCAGAATCATTAAGTGTCAAGTACCTTCGTAAGAGTAGGTGATAGCAGGCCTTGATGCATGTAAATAATGATATTTCATTCGCTGCTCCATTGCTTATGCTAACAATACACTATTGCTGCAAAAATGTGCTAACCTTATTAACAAAACACTCGTCCATCTCAAAATGCTTGCTCGCACTGACCAGCTCGCCGTCATGATAGAAATACGCAATCAAGTGGCTATCCGGACACATCTGGTGTGACACCTTGATTGGCAGCATCACCCTCAACTGATGCCTATCGAGAAGAGCATCTGATACATCAGCTGTGGTGTTAGAAACAGAATTGTCTGTTTGAGCCATCAGGACGTCATGTGTGCCTGGTACATTTCGGTCAGTTGGAGCAAGATTGGCACTACGATTTGGTACTTTTTTATCACTTAGTGGAAGGTTGGCACTATAGCTTGGTACTTTTTTGTTGCTGTAGGTGTATTTCTGGGGTACATCGTCGTAGCTAGTCAGCTTCTCTCGCTGTGCCATGATGACATCGCGCTGAACGTTGTAAGCGGTACATTTGCTATTTCTAGACGCTGTGTGGACCTGGTCGCCAGAGCTGGATGTAGGGCATTGGGTTGTGGCTCCCCAGCGGTATATGATACCTCCACGCGTTATGACCTGTAAACAAAATGTGGTAATTCCAGCGGGGTTCTTAGTTATAGGATCGTCGTGGTTACTTGTAAATAAGAGCATGATGTAAAACGATAGTCAACACAATCGACTACCAGTTAGTTTAAGACTAATATAAAAAAGTTACGATCGATACAATCAGAGGAAAAGAAATGAGAAAAAGTAAATCAATCATCGTGTAGCTATTTAGGCACCTCAACTGCATCCAACACAATAGGCACAATAGGTAAGGTAACTAAACATATCTAAACTTACCACAAAATGCACAGTGTATGGCTTAGTGATGTTGGTGTTTAGGTACAGCGGAACGAAGGTCCTAGCTTGGCGCGAATCCGCTTTCAGCGGCCCCAGCGCGGCGTGTACAGCGGACGAGCGGCGCACGGGCAGCGTGAGCGGCACGGCTGACGTTGTCGTGTCATTTGACAAGTGGGCCTAGAAGACATTTATTAAATTGTACCTCATGTCTTTGCCTGCGTTTACATGACCTCGCTTGGTAACCGTACGAGAACCTGTATTCCCAGGCCACAACATACAAAATCCTTATAATTCCGCGTCAGATATACCTAGGCACGCATACTGTCAAAATGTTTCTTAGAAAAATAAGAACACCAGGGTTTCTTCCGTCGTAGATCGGATTTAGGGATGCATAACTATGTGAGTTATTGGACAGAAAGCTAATCGCCCAGCATAAAATATACTATTTAATGAGTAGTCTTTAAAAAAAATTAAGGAGTAATGATTAAACAAATTTCAACTGAAATATGTAATGAATTTAGGCACAACACAGACACAAATCTTGGTACAATCAACATACAGTTATAAACTGCACTCACGAGTTGCATTTACGAGCGTTTATAAGTTCTTTCGTCTACATAATATACAATTCTGGATGAATTTGTGTGCGTAAATTGTATGATTATGAAGTTCCATAGTGTAAAGCAGCGTTTTTTAAATATAAATGTTTGGCACGATTACCACATAAAAAGGTGGGCTATGATAATTCTTAATTTTTTTATTACCTCAAATCTATAAAACGGTGCTGCATCGTCTCCTGCCGCGAACAAAAGTCTCGCGACGCCGCTCGTGTCGGTCGCGCCTTCTGCGCACATATTGTTGCGTTTCGACGACGCCTGCGCATCTTCTGCGGGGTGTACCGACGGATAGCGACACACTCTGACAACCTCGTTTGCCGCCGGCTTGTCGTCCCATCTAGTGGCTTTTACCTGTGGAAAATGCAGTTATAATGAAAGAAAGAAAGATAGCTTGTTTTATCGGTCTTTCAATCGTGTCAAAGCTACATAGTTACCTATACCTATTTAAGTACCTAATGCTTTGATAAAAATATGGCTACCCTGAGTTCGTATCATTAGCTTTATACATAAGGGATGTGCTTTAATAGGCGGTGCACAGGGGGGTTCTGGTGTGGTCTATTAAGAGGACACAGTGCCCCCCTCCATGTGCTGATGGTGGCCACCGGGGTGGTTTTAGTGGGTAAGACAGCCACACTCCCCGGTCTAACCCCCGTAGACCGGCAGCCTTTTGAAGGTTTCCCCCCGTAAACAAAAAAAAAGGTATATACATAAAGAGCTCTCGTCACTGGTAGGTATCTAAATTTTATTAACGTCCGCAAACCAAAGTCCTAAGAACTGGACGTTTATATCGCTTAGTGACGTCATAACATACTGCATGACAGCATTTATTTCTTTGAATGATGTAAATATTGAAGATGACTATAAATTTTATAGACATTATAGGAACTTTTTCATAAAAAAATATCTCGATTTGATTTATTTCTGTCAGGCTGATGTATGAAACTCGACAGAGAGATTTGTTACATATGTGTAACCTACTTCTCCGAGCCTTCCAGTCTAACCAGATGCAGTTGTGGAAGCGACTGACATCAGACCTTCGTAGCCCAGTTTCTGGGTTATACTGATATCCTGAGGATAGACTGGCTGATAGGCGTTCGGGATTCTGAGTACCACTAACGACTGTCACAGGTGTTCCTATGACAATCGGGACCGACGGCTTTTCGTGTTCTCCAAGGCACTGAGGGGTCTTGATGTGTTAAGAATGGTCACCCATCCACAGCCTGACCGCGGCTGGCGCAGCAAGGGCATTGAACTGTATTACACTCAGAAGTTATAAGATTTAATTAGTAATAACTCTGCAGAGTTGTGCTGTTTTCTCCCACGCTAATAAAATTATTGTGAGTAAATTGAGGCATGCATCCGCTTCTTTTGTTTTAATTTAAAAACAAAAAATGTATTTTTCTCATCCTTATTCAAACGTTGGAGTTCAATCACCTACAATATTTTGTATATTGGCAACAAATACTGCAAGCGCAAAATTTGATACTGATTGCTGGATTGATGGTCGCAAACTCATTTTAACGCGGTATTTTTACTTTACTGTTAATACATGCGATGAACGACGAACGAAAATTACTAAAAAAAAATTGGGACATTTTACACAGCACCGTCCAGTCCCAAACTAAGCAGAGCTTATACAATGGGTACTAGACAATGGATATAATATTTATATACTTTTACTTTGTAAATACATAGATACTTATAATCGAATCGAATCCACGACCTCGTGATCAGCAATCGGAGATTCGGACCACTAGACCACAGAAGTCGTCAAGTTATTATGGTTCTACATGCGAGGCCAAATTTCTGACCAATAGGATGTCACCTCTAGGATAGTACCAAGAATAGAAGCAATATATACCTCTCATTTAAATTAAACTATCTCGTTGGTCTTATAGTCGTAAGCGTGATTGTTGAATGTGCATCGGGGGATAGATCACCCTATTACATGGGATTTAAAAAGACCTTACCAGCGAACCGTCCTGGGTCGTTATACATCAGTACACTTTTACCACACCCTTCCATATATGGGATAAAGGTATGTTTTTAAATCAAGTCATGATGGGCAGCCCTTATCGTTAGTGAGCCTACCTTCAGTTTGTATGGTAATCCCGGAGAAATTACAGCTCGGTGTTTGGTGAGGAACTCCAAGGATATAGGCTTGTCCACCACTTGTGATACTACGGTCGTATTCTGCCAAATCCTCGTGCCTTCCTCCTGAGAACATACATTTATAACATACGTTGAAAACTAGAAGTGCTCTTGAAACGAGAAAGAAGATAATGAACAAGAACGGATCCATATAGAATTTCATATGGCGAAAATCATAATCCTCGGATGAAGAAGTTATTTGTAGGGTTCCGTACCCAAAGGGTAAAAACGAGACCCTATTACTAATACTCCGCTGTCCATCCGTCCGTCCGTCTGTCACCAGGCTGTATCTCATGAACCGTGATAGCTAGACAGTTGAAATTTTCACAAATGATGTATTTCTATTGCCCATATAGCACGCCCGTGGGAGATATACATATACATAGATTGGTTGTTGGGAAGCTTTTTGTGTAATTTCTTCTTTCCATCGAAAAGAGACGACGACAACGACAGAGTGTACGTGTAGTGTAGTTTCCAGGATATTTCGAGTTTAGCGCGGCTTCTGAGAGCTGTCTCTGTATTGTTATTTTATATTATTGTATAATTTTATGTATATGCCCGCAGATTTCAGACCATTAATTTTTGATAATGAACATTTTATAAAGACCGCCGCTGACTGACGTCATGCATCATTTGGGCCCCACTGAAAATCAGCGTCGTTGAAATAATAATGTTTCTTTTCTTCGTATTGCTGAAGTTAGAAATTAGTTTGGCCTAGATAAATAAATTTTGATAAAGCAATTTGTACCTTGATAACACTTACCTGGAAGGAGAAGTCAGCGACTACCACATCGGGTGGGTCAGTTCCATCCAGTCCCACTCGTTTGGCGGCCGCAGCATGTCGGTGGCAGGCTTTAGGCGCTCTCAGCTGCACCGCTGTACGGATCCCACCGCTGCCACCACCCGCACCTCGGAGGCGTATTACCAGCATACCTTCTACTGCTTCCGACCAGGGATACCTGTTAACAGGAAATAGGATCATACTTGTTTGGACATGTAAACCAGGAAATATCAGAGAGGTAGGGCATAGTGGAAGTAATTTCACTTAAATTGGAGCTGCCCGACTGGGGAAGTACCTCCGCCTGTAGAAAATCGAAGTGAAGTAACACTGAGCTGTGTTGTTCTTAACGGTGAGCAAGGTTGCCAGTGCTCCGCGAGGAAACGTGTTGGCAGTGGAGGACTTTGGACCTTTATAGTGCCAACCCAACTATTCCTCTTTCGTTTTACAGGGTTGGCAACGCGCATGTGATAGTGTTACAAGCGTCTATAGGCTACGGTAACCGCTTACCATCAGGTGGACCGTATGCTTATTTGCCACTATAGCAGCATAAAAAAAGACAGTTAGCTACAGATTGCTTTTAAATGACTTTTTTAAGCAAGTACCTGACGCAGACCGTCCACACGAGTCTCTCACTGGTCCGCAGCACTCTTGGCGCGTGACGCACACTCAGCTGGAACGGGGGCAGCTCGTAGTTGCCCACCCAGAAGTCTGCTGTACCCTGGACAGCAACAGAAACACTTTTTATCGTTGAAGTAAATAAAATTAAATAAATATTCTTGGACAATTTTACACAGCACCATGTAGTCCCAATTTCCCAAACTAAGCAGAAGTTGTACTTTGGGTACTAAACCATGGATATAATACTTATATACCTACTTGTTTTTGTAAATACATACTTATAATACATAAGAAACACCCAGACAAACACAAACACTTATGTTCAACACACAAATATTTGTGTCTTGTGGGAATTGAACTCACAACGTCGTGATCAGAAGTCAGACACGCTAACTTCTAGACCACAGACGTCATCAATTGAAAGAAACATTACATTTTATCGTAACAATGTACCTATATAAACTTACGTTAATAAGACCTAATAATATATACAGGGTGGAAGGGACATCGACGCGCAACGGCTTATCATGACTTCAGTACATGATTCTGGACCCCCCTGCGTTGGAATTTTTCGTCGGCTTTTTCTTAAATTTTACAACTCGCAAGTGAACTCTACGGAAACAGCTGACCAGAAGATCTTTCGAGTTTAATTTACAATGCTGTTTTTAGTGAAAAAAGTGAATTAATGACTTTTTAATTAATATTCTTATTGGGTTAGATAGAAATAATGATTTTGTACAGTTTAAAGTTGAAAAATCTGCAAAAAAAACGTAAAACTTAAGAAAAAGCCGACGAAAATTTCCAACGTTTGATGTCCAGAATCATGTACTGAAGTCATGGTAAGCCGTTGCGCGTCGATGTCCCTTCCACCCTGTATACTATACTCTTGACAAATATAGCCTGTTGCAAGACTATGACCATGGACTTTCCCATGAACGTCTACTCTAGGCTACTCGGGATTAGACTAGACTATACCCGAGTTTGAATCAAAGGTAAAATATGCGATCGGGACAATCGCAAGTGTAGTCAATGTTGTCATTAAAATACGTGAATGTTTAAAACAAATGATATAATTTAAAGCAAACCTGAAAACAAATAAAGATGCTATGATGCAGTACTTTAATAACTGACTTATCAAGCCTGTATTCTCCGAAGGGTTAGGCAGAGGTGTACTAATGTACACCCACAGTTTTCCACTATATTTAGTTCCAATGTAATAAGTTAATAGGTATTGCCATTAATCGGCCACAAATCCAAAACCTACTACTGAGAATTTCATAGAAGAACCCAATAACGCTTTTCTCTACCTGAGAATCGAAACCAGGATGTTAAAAAGGGCCCTTACATGCTTAATTAATTACCTGTGAACCATCTCCCAGCTTAGCCCTGAGCGTCCAGTGGCCTGGCGGTGCGAGTTCGTCGAGCTGATGCTGCAGCTGCGCCAATCCAAGCCGTGTGCGCACGCGCAGCCACTGCGCCACACGCGACCCCTCCCATGCGCCACGCGGTCCTTCTAGCCACACTTCTTCAATCTGAAATAGTAAGTACAAAAAAAAACGTCTAAAGATAAATTCGCTTCGTAGGATATTAACATCTTGTCCTGGACTCAAATTTAACATTTATCACGTTTTTTTTTTAATTGAGTTAAATTTATTTGCTTAAAATATTACGGTACAGACGCCAGCAGATCAAGCTATCCAAAACTGTCTAATTTTCCCAATTGAATGTGAACCTTATAGTTTTGTATTAAAGTTGAAAATCAATCAAAGAAATTTGACAGATTGTGGTAGCTTGATGTGCTGACCTCTGTACAATAACATAATATTTTTGTGCTACAATAAAATTATATTTTGGTTACAAAAAACTTTAAGAGCAACGCACATTCCGCCAACTGCCGGAGACTCTGGGAACAGGCATACTGTGCGTTTTTTACTAAATTGTTTTAATTTTCAATTGATTTCTTCAGCATTACATCTCTTAAGCTACCTACTTAGATGATCAGAAATTGTAAACGCCCAACGAAATGACATTAATCATTATTCATAATCAACCTATTTCATTGTCGGGTACGGATCTCCTATCAGAATTAGACAGTTCAAATTCATTTATTTCGTCTACATAGATTATAAAAGATGTTACATGAAATAATTTGCTCTATGTGCCCCCGAAAGGCATACGAATTATTGTTTATAATAATAAGAATTAATAATACAATTTCACAAATAATAAAAGCATTTAAAGAATATAAAATTAAGAGTAGGTAGTGTAAAATAATAAAGGATAAATAATCAATGATAGACAAATTACAATTATTAAACTAACATAACCCCTTCCATTCTGCCACTCTGACCTAATTTTGGTTGGCAATATCCATACGCTGTCGAGTTAATTTATCAGGAATGCAGGTTTCAGAGAGTATATTCAGAATTTTAGAGAATATATTAATTCAAAATGCTAAATAGAAGTAAAACCTTTGTATTTATAGTGAAACAACGGAGCATATAAGACCGTTTCATCGAAATAACGATAGCGTTATAGGCAACGTTATTTGTGTAACGTTATAAAGAAAAGAGTGCAGTGCGGCTACGACATCAAGCTACCACAATCAAATCAATCTGTCAAATTGCGTTGATTGATTTTCAACTCTACAAAACAGTAAGGTTCTATTGGGAAAAATTTACAGTTTTGGATAGCTCGACCTGCTGGCGTCTGTACTTAGTTATTAAAATCACTCATCTTCCTGCCCTTGTCCCAATTTATTTGTGGTCGGCGCAGTATGTCCATTTCTTCCATTCATCTCTGTCAGCCGCTCACTCTCTTTTCTAATTCCATCCACGTTTTCTTTGGCCTCCCTCTACCCTCCATCCCTCCACATTCATCACTGTTTTAGTAACATAACCTCTTTTAGTAGTTATTAAAATCAACAATAGTAATTGTTACAACAAGTGATTCATTAACACATTGACTCTCAAACACTTAGTCATCACGAAGTAAGTATTTAAAATCAATAAAACAAAGATGATATCTCATCACAGTACCGTTAAAGCCTTAACCTAATGGCCTTGATTGGACGAGGTTTTGTATAATCTTGTATCAATATTAACAGAACTTAAACGATGTGTGCTGTGAAGATATTGTATGGCTAATTTGAAATAAGAAAGTGGATTTACAACTTTGCAAGTTTTTTTCGAGGTCAGTTTTTTTGAGCTGCCTCGGCTGTTGAGCACAACGGTTCGATTCCTGAGAGAAGCATTATTGGGGTTTGGTATTAAATTCTCAGTAGTAGCTCGGATTGGAACGGAATGGCACCCATTTAGTATTAATATTTATTTATTGTAAACATCAGCTATCCTCAAGTATTAACGCTGCAGCTTGGTTTGCTTGCGGCAGCATAGTGCTGAGATTTATTTATTTATTAGGTTAACCAACGATTGTTTCCACAGTACATTTCAACTTATTTACTAAAGTCGATACATTTAAATGTGTAACAACCACTTACTGGCTAACACCGCATGCACAATAAACGGGCAGAATACAAGAATCAATTGAATTAGTTTTTTTTTATAACATTGTGAAACATATTAAATTAAATTTAAAAAATTAAGATTGAGGAGAAAAATAATAATAAGCGAAAAAAATATATATATTAAAACTTGAATCTATTGTTTAGTTATTTGGTATGTTGTCTTGTGTTTTGAATGTCAGAATAAATTTTCTTTCCTTCTTTAAAACAATGAACAAGAAAGGAAAGATAATTGGCTACTTGACGGCTTCTATGGTCTAGTGGTTAGACTGTCGGACCGCTGATCGCGAGTTCATGGATTTGATTCACACAAGACACAAATATTAAATTTATGCTATTAACATATATAAGTGTTTGTCTGCGTGTTCCATGTATATAGGAAAGTAAGTATGGCGTCCGCGAACTGCCTAACCCTTCGGGGAATACAGGCGTGATGGTATGATATGTATTTACAAAAAAGTATATGAGTGTTATATTATCCATTGTCTAAAAATGGTTAAAACATGTCTCCATCCTCAAGATATTACCCAGAAATTGGGTTGCGGAGATCTGATGTAGCTTCGTGTAAAATACTGATGTTCAGCCGCGTTTGGGATAGCTGGACACACACCCAACATAGTTGGGAAAAGGTTTTATACAAGTGAAGGAAAAAGTGGCATAGTGGGAGTAATTCCACTCAAATTGGAGCTGCTCGACAGGGGAAGTACCTCCGCCTTACAGAAAATCGAAGTAAAATAACACTGCTTTGGTGTTTCTTACGGTGAGCAAGGTTGCAGTGCGTGGAAACGTTGTCTTGGCAGTGGGGGGACGTTGACCCTTATACTGCCAACCCAACTATTCCTCTATCGTTTTACAAGGTCGGCAACGCGCAAGTGACACCCCTGGTGTTGCAAGCGTCTATAGGCTACGGTAACCGCTTACCATCAGGTGGGTCGTATGCTTGTTTGCCACCTTTGTGGTATAAAAAAAAAACGTGATTCGTGTCGTATCAAGAGGCAATGACAAGCCGGAATCATTCGCTATTTGAATTATATCAAACTGTATACTTACCAAGTATACAATAAATATAAAAAATATATGTGGTCCGGGCCATTATGTTGTCAGGTCGATACCTACATCAAGTTTACAGTTAACATTGACGAGATGGGACCGGTCGACACAATGACACCGATACGATGGACTTATTGTACAGTTGCGATTTATTTACCAGTTAAGTAGATAAATATAGAGAATATTCATATTCATTCATTAATTGTATTAGATAGCACATTATTTTGACTGTGTCTGCTGATTACGAGGTTCGGTTTCCACAGGACACAAATATTTCGGTGATGAACATAAATGTATGTGTTTGTCTCGGTGTTTCTTGTATGTATTATGTACAAGTTAAAAGAAAATAATAACAAGTATTATTTCCATTGTCAGTACTATAGGATCCTGATGGGATCCTAGGAGGCCTATTCAAAGAAACTCTCGGTTAAAAGGTACTCTGCGACTTTATTCTTCAAAGGTCAAGGGAATTCTCTGACAACCATTAATCACTTTGACTAAACATTCTACAATCATTTCAAATGATTACTTCTTCTTAAACCAGTCAGTCTTATGCTGACTCCTGGTAGCGACCTTTACAGTACCTACCCATAGTACAAGCTCTGCTTAATTTGGGAATATATGGTGCTGGTACACACACCATCACGCCTGTATTCCCCGAAGGGTTAGGCAGAGGAGTACTAATATACACCCACATTTCACAGGTATGTTTAGGTCCCATGTAATAGGGGGCGAGCCGTTAACCGAGCGCAAATCCAGACTCCGAGCTGCTATTGAGAATTTCATAGAAAAACCCAATAACACTTTGCTCGACCTGGGGATCGAACCCAGGACCTCTAGCGTAGCAGTCGCGCTTAGGACCACTAGACTAATGAGGCAGTCAATGCTGGTGTAAACGAATATTACCAAAATATTTATTTTTTTATTTTAGTTATTGCTTGCCGTGTGCTCGTTAAAATATTTAAAAAAAGTTACTCCAACGGTAGGGACCAGTCAAAAATCGGTGTTGTACCCTCCGCTAAGTAAATACTTCTCTGGATTCGTTATATTACATTAATGTTTGTAAGTTTTCATTATTTTTAAGCTCTGTTCATGCCGCGGAGTTCGTTTGCGGTGGTACCGATCATTGCCAAATATTTTGCCACTAAGCTATAATGTGCTAACATTATTGCGTTCCGGGTTTAAGCAATAAAAGTGCAATGTAGCCAGTGAAATTACAAGGCGTATGAAACTTAACAATTAAGGTCTCAAGATGAAAACACGTGAGTGATACCACTGGTATTGATAGTCATACGTTGCGGTTGCCGCTTACCATTACACGGCCGTACCTATGTTCGTAAGTCATCGTAATTTACTTAATTAAAAAAAAATATAGGTAAGTATTCAAAATGTATTGTGATATGTATGGGTAAATGTATGTACCTATATTACAATTCCACATACCTACACATGTTTTTGAAATGCAATAACATTGAAAAATCACAATGCCCTGCCTATGTATGTATTACGTAGAATCTGATAACGGATTTGCAAAACTGCTTTGTAAAAAACTGCAAATACATTCGATAATGGAAGGCGACACCCATGGGCGCAATTGGATACTATAACAGTGTGTTGAATGATGCATTTATTTACAAAGTAGAAGTACGGAATCAATTTTATTGTCATTTTAACAGTTATATAGCACTTTAAAAGCGGATGTAACACAAAACATTATTTGCTTTTAAATGGGCCCAGGTTTTAATACCTCAATGGTCTAGTGATCACAAACGCGGCTGCTGTACGCTTTGTTCTGGGTTCATCAGTTATAAAATATGGCTAACCAAAATCTTCCTCTAAACAATAACTACGCTGATCAACCGATCTGGAAAGTCAAGCTGCACCAGCCGCGGTCAGTCTGTGGATGGGTGACCATTCTTAACATATCGAGACCCCTCCATGACTGTGCGAGCACGTGAAGCCTTCGGTCCCGGTTGTCATACACATATGACAATCGTTAGTGGTAGTCAGAACCTTAAGAAGCCTGACAACCAGTCTGTCCTCAGCATATCGGGTATTGCCCAGAAATTGGGTTGTGTAAGTCTGATGGCAGTCGCTTCGTGTAAAATACTGATATTCAGCCGCATCTAGTTAGACTGGAAGCCGACGCCAACATAGTTGGGAAAAGGTTTTATTTATTTATTAAGGATCTCCAACAAAGGATATACACAAACATTCACAATTTACATAGCAAATTAAATTTAAAATATCACGTGTACTCCCTCAATTAGTGGGGACCACAGCATGCAAAATAACATTATTGAATACAACTAAGCTAAATAATATTAATTAATTATTTTTTTTAAGTTAGAAACGATTTAGTAATATTATGTAGTTAAAAATAACGTGGAATGAATTTACAAATTTAGTAGTCAAAAATCATACAAGCAATTCATTTAAACTTTTCACAAAATTTGGTAGAGAGCCACTTATATCCAATTTCGTCGTTTTGGTTCGGAGGGAAAGAATAATAAGCGTCGACTGGTGTAAGGTACATACAGTAAAATTGTCGTCAATTGTTTATTTTGATGAAAAGATGTACGATGAGTCGATGAGAGTTCAATTGTTGATTGTGATTACTTGTTTGTTCATTCATCCAAGATTCTCGATCTTATGCAAGTGTATTATTGTTTTGTTGCTGCTTTGATATATAAAAAACATTTTGATATTACAATGAGGAATTCATACATACATAGAGTATGAATTCCTCACAATATTTTTTTTTTCCACTAAGGCGGCAAACAATGGCCCACCTGATGGTAAGCGGTTACCCTAGCCTATAGATACTTGCAACACCAGGGGTATTACTTGCGCGTTGCCAACCCTGTAAAACGAAAGAGGAATAATTGGGTTGGCAGTATAAGGGTCAAAGTCTCCCCACTGCCTACATTCCCTCGCGGAGCACTGGCTTTGACCATGCTCATCGTTAAGATCACAACACAGCTCAAAACAGTGTTATTTCACTTCAATTTTCTGCAAGGCTGAGTTACTTCCCCAGTCCGGCAGCTCCACTTTGAGTGGACTTACTTCCACTATGCCCTACCTCTCTTAAATGAAGAAAGCCTTTCTATTAATAAAATACCACCCATACCATTACGCCTGTATTCCGCAAAGGGATAAGTAGGCAGAGGTGTACTAATTGTACACCTACATTTCGCCGGTATGGTTTGGTCACATGAAATAGGGGGCGAGCTCATTGTCATTAACCATTTACAAATCCAAACACGACGATGCGAAGGTTTTGTTCAAATTCATGGCCCACATTCTGTGAAAGTGTAATTGTTTAGGATACGACGGGACTGACATACCTACGCTATGCGTATGCGTATGCGTAAAAGCCCCTATAAATAAATAAAGAAAAAAAAATCCAAACAGATTTACTATAGAGAATTTCATAAAAAACCCTTGAAGAGCTCGACTTACGAATGTCCGATATGTTATGTTTTCGATCAACGATTCGGATGGTAGATTGGATCTTATCTAAACCCTTGAGCCACAAAACAGCGGCTAACAACACAAAGTGTTAACGAGTGAGCGGCTCACTGTGCAACTAAAGATAGAGATAACTGTTAAACAGGCCATCAACTTGATGTTAAAGAGAAAGCCGATAATAACGTACTTACGTTAAAAGCCATTAAAAACAAAAAAAGTGAAATTGTATTAAAAGGTAGTTAAATGTTTTAATTTTATGGACATGAGAGAAATCCTTGCGTTACAGGTGTGCAAACAAGTTTGAGACGAAACCGTGTCACGGGCTCAATTCCTATAGTAGCTACGATGTTTCTGCAGGGGACTTTACTCCGCTCAGTATCATCCTCCGAGCATTTTTTTAACTATATTAAGGTCGGCTTCCAGTCTAACCAGGGGGTCTACTCCCTAAGCACGAAGTCAGTAGTTTCGACCTTAGTTACGGGTGTGACCTACTCTGTATCACCTACGGATGGATGATTCGTTCGGGGCCCGAACTAAGAATGAATGACAACACAATTTGACAGTTGTCCCTGCTCTCGATGTGTTTTTACCCGTTCGAAAAATTGAATTTGATAGGTACTTGTTTTATCGGACTCCCGAAGTTTCGGAGAACTTTCGAACGGCTCGTAACTTCGTTGACGGGGATAGGGAGTAGATCCTCAGATACGGCTGAATAACATTGGTGAGCTACACGATGACTGATGTATGCGCGTAAAAATATCTGTGGACCATACAAATACATATATGCGGGGATCGAACCCGTGGCCCATAGCGCAACCGATTGCTCGAACACTAATGTTCTTTCAAAGAATCTTGTATGGTAACTAACTGTTGCCGATGATTTCACTGGCATTCCAAAGGACTTTTGAGATATAAGGTAGCTTATACCTTGTAGGTTCAGTCTATCTGTATGCCAAAATTCATAAAAAATCGTTCAGCGGTTTATGAGTGAAAATGTACCAAACAGACAGACTGACTTAATTTTACCAATTATAGTATGAGTATCTGCTGAGTAATATTTATGGGTTAATACATAATATAAATACAATTACTTATGAAAGAAATTTTGTCGATTCGTGCGGAAGACGTAGGTAAACAAGTTCAGTGCATAACTGTGTCAGTGGGGCGCCATAATCAGTTGGGTACTCACTCAGAGCCGTGTGACATGTAACATGTAATGTATCTGATACTGTATCAACATACCATCACGCCTGCATCCCTGGAAAGGTTAGGCGGAGGTGTATTGATGTAATGTACATACTAGACTTTAATTGGTTGTATTGATTGAGCCACTATGACTTCTTAGATCTAGAGAACAATGAGGTTGTATCAACCCCAACTATTCCTCTTTCAATACAGGGTCGGCAACGCGCAAGTGATACTCCTGGTGTTGCAAGCGTCTATAGGCTACGGTAACCGCTTACCATCAGGTGGACCGTATGCTTGTTTGCCACCTTTGTAGAATAATAAAAAAAAAACTACAAGTTACATCGTGGGTTCACAACAAGTCGTCAACGTACTCACTTGATACAGTACATGTTAGTTAGTAAGATACATTACATGTTACACCACTAAGTAAGTAGGTACCCAGCTTTATGTATATTTTTTGATAATCGTGCGACTTTTTAGCAAGTTGTAATTTCACACCAAGTAAACACCAAATATTATTATACCTTTATAATTTCTAAGATTTATATTGTACATACATACATACCATCACGCCTGTATTCCCCGAAGGGTTAGGCAGAGGTGTACTAATGTACACCCACATTTCGCCGGCTTGTTTAGGTCCCATGTAATAGGGGGCGAGCCTATTGCCATTAACCGGGCACAAATCCAGACTCCGAGCTGCTACTGAGAATTTCATAGAAAAACCCAATAACACTTTGCTCGACCTGGGGATCGAACCCAGGACCTCTAGCGTAGCAGTCGCGCTTAGGACCACTAGACTAATGAGGCAGTCATATTAATAGTTATATTGTATTTTGTATGAAATTCATATTTTTGGAATAAATTATTAATATATTATATTTGTCGTATCAATATTGCGGGTCAGAGCCCATTCGTCCCCTAAAATTCGTCCCCCAGCATAAAACTTGTGGATTCGGCCCCTATATAGGTGCCCATTGGTCTCCTGGTAGGGGACCAATTAATATTTTAGTAAAAATATTATTTTTAAGGTACCCATTCGTCCCCTCTAATATATATACACTATATGTTAAAGATTCGGCACCTATTCAGGTGCCTATTGGTCCCCTGAGATAAAATTAGCTATATTTTACATAAGAAACAGTTAACATAGTACACTAAGTGAACAGTTTATTAACGGAATTAATTTAATAAATCATAGCAGATCATTGAAAAAAGAGCTATGATGAATGATAATCGGTCATGATAAGGATAAAAATCGCACGCCATACCTACAAATACTTATTCCGTGCGGGAATTAAACCCTCGATCTCTATCAGGACAGCCGATTGCTCTACCACTGCAGAAATCGAACCATAGAGCTGATCTTGTGGAAGAAGCAAAAGAAGTATGAAATAATCGTTGGAAATGGCAGTCTGTAGTTTCTGCCTACCCCTATGGGAAAAAGGCGTGAGTGAGTGAGGTACCTACATACTTCATATATACGTATGTAGTATGTACCTAGGTGTCAGAATGGGTCCATATTTGAACATGGAAAATTAAAATATATACATGAACATAAATCAATAAGGTTAGACGCCACATTCATATCATACCCCAATTCATACTTCCTATAACAAAATTTGTTCGATATTTTAACTTGTAGGTATTTTTAACGGAAATTTAATGAAGTCAAGTTTATTTAATGTTGACATTTTGAACTTAGGTAGGTATAATGACATGACATTTTCAGTAATTCTAAATTTAATCACTTGACATTTCAATCTTAGACATTTATAAAAATTTTCGATACTCCGGTACAATCGATAATTAAATTTTCAATGTTTGGAACATTGTCATTTTACGCGTAAATTAAATTACCTAGTATTTTAATTTTCGACGTTCGAATATGTCCCTGTCAGAATACTTCTTGTAAACCCTCTTGTTTAAAACCAGTCTGGTATCTAGGCAGCGGGGATAAACTGCTACTGTTTATGCATTCCCAACCTGTTCCGTGGAGATACTACAAGATATTAGTACTTAAGCTAGGGCTGACACAAACCCAACTGAAAAGATTTTCATGTGTTTAGTTATTTGATTTGAACTGTCACATTATTCTAGTAGTAGGAAGTACGGTTAATAAATATTAAATATTTTTTGGGACATTTTACACAACATCATCTAGTCCCAAACTAAGCAGAGCTTGTACTATGGGTACTAGACAATGGATATAATACATAAGAAACACCCAGACAAACACAAATACTCATGTTTTACCCACACAAATATTTGTGTCCTGTGGGAATCGAACCCACGACCCCATGATCAGCACTCGAACCACTAAACCACAGACGTCGTCGTGGTTGAGCATAAGATTCTTTGTTCGATTCTTGGATCTCGATCCAACAGAGAATCTTGCAAAGGGTCAAATCTTGATGCCTCAGACAGCTGTAAATCTGTCGGTCCCGTTTATCATACAACTATGACAATCGTTGGTAGTAGTCAGAAGCACAAAAAGCAGCTTACAACCAGTCTATCCTTAGAATATCGGTATTGCCCAGAATTTTGGTTGTAGCGGTCTGATGGTAGTTCGTATAAAATACTGATATTCAGCCGCACCTGGCTTAGACTAGAAGCCGACCCTAACATAGTATAAGATTCGAATGATGATGATTGAAGATTAATACTCTTCCCAACATCCGCTTACTTTACGAGTTCGTCAATACCACCAAAGTAGTATCATCATCAACCCATATACTATCCCACTGCTGGGCACGGGTCTCCTCTCATATTGAGAGGGATTAGGATGTAGTCCACCACGCTGGCCTAGTGCGGGTTGGCAGACTTCACAAACCGTCGAGAAAAATCTCTAAGGTATACAGGTTTCCTCACGATGTTTTCCTTCACCGTTTAAGCGAGTGATAATTAATTATTAATAGGCACGTGAATTCTAAAAGTCAGAGGTGCGTGCCTTGGGTTCGAACTCGAGACCTTCGACTTGGCAGTCCAATGGTCATACCGCTAGGCTATCACTGCTGTTATAAAAAATAGTATAATTATGGTCAACCCTTTTTTTATTGGACGGAAAATTCTCACGGATCATCTGCCACTCGGGGAGGCGGCAGGGTATCAGGTATACCGGGACTCGTACCGATTAAAAACCGTACTTTCCTTAACTTGCCCTATAGTTATGGCCATGGGATCTGTGACATTCACCACGACCATGAAATAAATTATGGTCAACCCTAACCTTGATGTAGCGCACTATACACTGAACGAGAAATGTTTTACATCAACAGATAATCAACAAGTAGTAAGACAGCTTCGAAAGTAGCTGTGTACGACTGTACCTGTTCAAATATACGATAATCTAATACCATTAAAAACATAATTCCTGTACAAAAATTAATGTCTTGCAAGGCAGTTCTTTTACCGCAAAACAAAATGAGATCTAAATGTAAGACCAAGTTCTCGGTCTTTTTATTGTGGCCGAATAAATATTAGATTTATTTGTTCTAATTATGAGGATTTTTTCCATGGGATCATATATAATCAGTCTTTATCTTTCTTTATTTATTTCATAAACTTACTTTTTGTAATGGTGCTACCGTGTATGAAAAAATATTTCTATAGTAATGTTTTGGTTAAAACAGACCCAGGAAGTAAACACCTCGGATGTGACATTGTTTAAAAGTGATCTGTTAAAAATATTCAACAATAGATGGGTATTATAGTGGAGATGTAAGGCCACGCGTGGGCCTTGGCGGAGGTCGGCCCTGGATACGACCATGATAATGTGCGTTTATGGTTTTTAATGTGCGTTGTCATACTTTATTATTTTGTTAAAATAGTTTTTTTTATATTACTAAGGTAGCAAATAAGCATACGGCCCACCTGATGATAAGCGGTTATCGTAGCCTATAGACGCTTGCAACACCAGGGGTATTACATGCGCGTTGTCGACCCTGTAAAACGAAAGAGGAATAGTTGGACTGGCAGTATCTAAAGGGTCTAAGTCCCCCCACTGCCAGCACAACGTTTCCTCGCGGAGCACTGGCAACGCAGTGTTATTTCACTTCGATTTTCTTAAAAGCGGAGGTACTTCCCCAGTCGGGGAGCTCCAATTTGAGTGGAATTACTCTCACTACACCCTACCTCTCTTAAAATGTATAGTCGACCATAAGATTGCTTTACAACCCTTAGAGTGAATGTCGTTTGTATATCACAAAACAATAAGGTCTATTTTTGCTTACAACACCAAGTGATAGTGACATATTGAGTCTTAGTGCAATTTAATTTGGAAGGTAGTTTTTGTCAAAAGTGGTAAAGCAGTTTTAGTGTCGTCTATACATACGGTTACCATGTATTTCCAGTATAACCTGATCTTGCACTGTATAGGCTTGTGGTACAACAAGAGGTCAGACTATGTTTATACTATTTGACTACACGTTTGGTGTGTTAAGGTGCCATCTCTTTGTGTGTTCTCCATGGAAATTTTTGTTTCGAGTTTGGTTATAATTTGTGTCCGTTAATTATAAAATATGTTTATGAAGTCCCCCGCGCATAAGTTTTGTTCTGTAGTACGGGACCTGTCTTTTTATTAAAAAAAAACTGGAAAGGCATATTTTTTTTAGTGGTCTAAACCTTCATTGTTACATTCACGTAACTGGGAGCTCGATTCTGTCGTATGTCGCATGATATTGTAATGACGCTTTATTGATTTTTAAAATAAGGTGTACTCACCAGTCCATGGGAGGGGGCCAGGTCCTGCTTCAGTGCTAGGACGCGAAAACGTATGAGTTCTCCGGGTCGGTAGCGCGCACGCTCCGTAGATAGCACCACCACTCGCCCGCTCGATATGCGCAGCGGCAGCCGACGCTCCCAAACGCATTGAGCGTCAGGATATCTGTAGATGAGAAGCTTTTTCAGTATGAACTAGCGACACACCACGGCTTCCTCCTGTACTAATGCAGTTTCCTCTATTTTCTATAAAGATAGTGTGTACGTAATTTACAATCTATCTTATAATTATAAATATACAATTAAAGATATGTATAAATCTATGACGACCTCTGTGGTCTAGCGGTTCCAGTTGCGACTGCTGATCATGGGGTCGTGGGTTCGATTCCCACAGGACAATATTTGTGTGGATAAAACATGAGTATTTGTGTTTGTCTGGGTGTTTCTTAAGTATGTATTTACAAAAATAAAAAAAGTATATAAGTATTATATCCATTGTCCCATAGTGTACCCATAGTACAAGCTCTGCTTAGTTTGGGACTAGATGGTGCTGTGTTAAATGTCCCAAAATATTATTATTATAATTTATTATATACCGATACTGATATGTACCAAATATTAATTTTAATTTCAATTTTTATAATTTGTGTTTACTGGTTTGTCAATAGGTACTCTAATATCATAACTTGTTATTATTTGCAAGCCACACATGGCAGAACGTGCTAATGTTATGATTAATAATGTATGTACAGACGCCAGCAGGTCAAGCTATCCAAAACTGTCAATTTTTCCCAATTGAATATGAACCTTACTATTTTGTATTAAAGTTGAAAATCAATCAAAGAAATTTGACATATTGTAGTAGCTTGATGTGCTGGCGTCTGTACTTTTATATGACGTGTACTTATATATCTATATTCATCCCAATAAATATACTATTGACATTTTTAAATATATAAATATTCTTGGACTATTTTACACAACACCCAGCTAGTCCCAAACTAAACAAAGCTATTTATGGCTACTAGATATAATACTTATATACTTTTTATGTAAATACATAGGTACTTTCATACATAATAAAAAGCCAGACGAACACAAACACTTATGTTCATTTGTATAAATATTTGTGTTCTGTGGGAATCGAATCTATGACCACGCGAACCGCTAGACCACAGACGTCGACGTGATATTGCTGCGCCTGCGGGACAGCGGGATCTTTATATATATATATATAATTGAAATAAAACATTTGACTTTGAGAGTAGTTTGGTTTTTATTGAAGGACAATAGAAAATACCAAAGAAATATGTAATTAAGTAATATATTTACCTGATGCTAACAGTCAGCTCAGCTTTGGAATTCGGTAGTTGAGGAACATTGACGTCGAGGCAACCTCCGTCACCTGCAGACATAAGACAATAAATAAATGATTAATACTTGGGACTTCTTACACAGCACCATCTAGTCCCAAACTAAGCAAAGCTTGTACTATGGCCTACTAGACAATGGATATAATACTTATTGAAAGAAAACTACTTTTTTACAGATTTTATCGCGTATATTGATATTGTTAATCCCGACGTTTCGGACCCTTTACAGCGTCCATGGTCACGGGTAGACTGAGGTGGTGGGCGTCTTGATGATATAATTACTGACAGCTACCCTACATTTTTTATTGTTACATGATCAATGACATTTATTACTAATTATTAATTAAAACTAGATGGAGCCGGCATTTCCTAGCTGACGACCTCTGAGAAGAAACGCCGAAACAAACTCGGAGAATCATGGTCTCTTTTAAACGAAACGTCGGATAATATCAATATACGCGATAAAATCCGTAAAAAAGTAGTTTTCTTTCAATGTATAATATTCGCGTAAATGTCAGAAATCAATATATAATACTTATATCATACTTTTTATTGTAAATGTACTAGTACTAGTACTGGTGATACATAAGAAACGTTTTTAAAGCATTTTAGAGATATAATTACGCCCAGACAAACACAAACACTTACTTATGGTTCAAAATATTTATGTCATGTAGAAGTCGAACCCAGGACCTCTACATAGATTAATGAGGCTTAGAGTATTCAAATAAAAAAAACGTCATAATGTAATGAATAACGTAGGTGAGTATGAAAACAGGATTTCGAGAAATTCCCACGAGATGGAAATAAAAGATCATTGAAGCTATACAGCTACTCAATATATTCCTTTGATTATAGTATGAACTTTGGTCTCTTTACCTGGAGGCAATTCCCTGGAAGCAGATGCTGCCTGCCTGTTTTCCGTCATCAGTGTGAGGACCAGGCGGGCTACTCCATCTGTGTAGAACCGGGACACGCATGCCCTGTTCGTGCTGCCGGCTGTCAGTACTCCTGGCGCCAGGAACAGGTGGTTCTTGTCAGTACAAGGGTTGCTGGAAGGGAAGAGTGGTGTTATTTTTATCGTGAGGCAGGAATCTTACAGGTTAGATTAGTAAGGAACCGAATACATATTATGTTAATTTAACTGCCACACTTTTTTAGCCAAATTCTTCGGATATTAAGGTGTGTAGGTATGTAAACTATGTTACATACACGGTAGGTACACCCTCAACCACCTGTTAGTGTTACTACACGTTTTCTTACACAACTCTTATCCATCCAATGTATGTAAGAAATTGCTTTCAGCGTTGTACTCTAGTAACGTTTGTTTTTTTTTTTTCACTGTATCTTATGGTGTATAATAAGGAATATTATATATTAAAATGGTTGATGGCCTAATGGTTGCTAATGCGACTGGTGAGCGTGCTGCGTGATATATTGGATTTGATTCCTTAGCCGAGCAAAATGAGTTATTTCGGTAGCAGCTCGAAGCAATAACATTTTTATTGCTTCGAGCTACCGAAATAACTCTAGGCTATATAAGTATATAAATAGGCTTACCCCTATAACATATTATATGGACCCTAAAACATATCGATAAGTAGGTAGATGGTATGATGGTACCGCTGTACCTACTGTCTGTGTTCATCATATTATATATGTACACATCTACCTAATATGTTGTTATTAAAAGTATATACTTAATTTACATCATAATAATAGAAGTATACAGTTTTTTATATAGTGCTCAGGACAAACAATTCATCGGTATGCCGCCAAAAGCGTTCCATTGATTCTCAGTACCAATAATACCACTTATGTTTTTATCGTACGCATCGTTTGATGTCTGCCTCACGTCTCAATAACATAAAGGGTACAATTACGCCATAGAACAAAAAATGATGAGATCAATTGAACGGCCGTTTCCTTGTGATGGCGGACATAAAAATCAAGGCCTTATTGACCTTGATATCAACTATAGGAATATGTACTGCGGTGTCAGAATGGAACCAGTGTTAAAAATATCGATACGTCAAAATCCAGTAATTTTATCGTAAATGGGAGCACGGGAGACTAAAAAAATGATTTGTTTATATTTCCAAGCTGCCTAATAACACGCGCTTACGGCCACCAGGCCGTAAGCGCGTCTGCGACAGTAGGGGTCGTTTTTGTTTGTTTAATAATAATAATAAGAATAATAATTTACTAGCAACATTTTTTTTTATTTATTTTTTTATTTATTTACTAGCAACATTTGGTACAGTTTCTTATTGAAGCCCTGACTCCCGAGCTAGGTAATATTAACCTGTGTTACAGGAGTCAGTGTCTTCTTCCACTTTATGACACTATATTATGCAACAAAGTAAAGCTAGTGAATAAGTATAACTAAATGAAGGAAACAAAGAAAAACTTATTTATCTAGCATGCACATTCGCATGGGTGTGTGTGTGTGTACGTGTGTGTTTGGGTTTGTATGTGTGTGTGTGCGCGTGTGTGTGTGATGTGTGATGTATGTGTATAATGTTCTAGATGACAATGATTATGGTAATGGTAATGGTAATGATAACGATTATGATAAAAACTCTTCAGTTTGTGTGTAATCTAAAGTTCGTAGCCATGTTCCAATTTTTCTTTTTATCTCAGTTTTTGTGATTGAATTTATTTTTAGGATTTTATTAATTTTATTGTATGTGGAAGGCGCAAGATATTGGTGTTGTCTCCTACCTGACGCTGTTTTACATTTGATCGATTTACATACATTTGTTGTTTATGGGGAGAATCCTTCAAAATGCTACCGGTCTACGGGGGTTAGACCGGGGATTGTGGGATTCTTACCCACTAAAACCACCCCGGTGGCCACCATCAGCACATGGAGGGGGGCACTGGGTCCTCTTAATAGACCACCACAGAACCCCCCTGTGCACCGCCTATTTAGACACATCCCTGGGGACAGTAGGGGTCCTGGATTAGATTCTCAGGTCGAGCAGTGATATTGGGTTCTTCTATAATATTCTTAGTAGCAGCTGACAATAGGCTCGCTTTTCGCGTTCCTTGGTAAGCAATTGTACAAAAACTCGCGACGATTTCTGTCAAATATCGACAACATTCTGACAAAATCATCATGACGTTATGATGACATTTAAAGCTGTCAAATGCAATTTTTTGATCGATAAAACGCAAGCTGTCAAATGCATTTTTTTATCGATAAAACGATATTATTTCGATGTTCCATGCTCGCACCACTTGCATTGGGATGATATCATTATACTGTCGTGTTTAATTGTGTTGTAAATCATTTTCTTTCTGCTTTGTTATTTGCGTGATGGTTTTGTAATCGAAGCAATAGAGATGTCAGTAATTTGCATGTCTGATAATTATAAAATTATAAGAATCTCCACGATTAACGCCAATAATTATTAATTATAATTATGTAATCTCAAAGGTCTAGTCACGAGTGTAGCTGCTGAACGTGAGATGCTGGGTTTGATTCTTAGGTCGGTTATTGGGTTTTTCTATTGAAATTCTCAGTAGCAGCAACGGAAATTCTTGATTCTTTCCACTATTACAAGTGACCCTAGCATGTCTGCGAACTGTGTACCTACAGCAGTATCTACACTTAGTTTTAATTTTTTTTCTTTCTGTCTTGCTGTCTAACACTTCGGAGAATTCAGGCGTTACGGTATATTATGTCTTATCAACTTACGTACTTAGCATTCTACTGATCCCATTACAAAAGAGCATGAAGCAACGTTAATCACTGTAGTTTCAAATGGCGGCGGTATGAATGCGCTCGTTAACTTGTTCTTAGAAGTACATCTGGATGTTATTAAAACAAGCGCGTGCGCAGGGCTGCTTATAGCCTCGTCATTTGGTACGATAACGTTAAGGGTTTATGCAGACAGTGTTTTTTTGTGAGGAGGAATCCTTCAGAATACTGCCGTCCTATTGGGTTATCGCCAGCCTGAGGTGTGTGGGATTATTACCCCACAAAAACGCCCCCGTGGAAAACTTCAGTACCTACTCTTGGGGGCTCCAGGAAGTAACTTATTCTTTCGAAACCCTTCCTGTGCCACGCCTATTTATAGGTACTTCAGAGGCTTTCAATTCAGCGCGTTCACGGATCACGAAATCTGTGTCAATTTTATGTATCTAGTACCACATGGGCACAATATTAAAGGAACTGTTCCCGAATTCGCAATACGAATGACATTTGTCAAAGTCTAGTCAAATTTATCTTCTACATTCATTATATTAAGGTTCATAATTCAATTGGAAAAATTTGACAGTTTTGGATAGCTTGACCTACTGGCGTCTGTTAAAAATATAGGAACTATTCTAGTTTCCTCTGTCTACGAACTGTTCCCAAATTCGCAATACGAATGACATATTATGTCAAAGTCTAGACGAATTTATATTCTTCGTATTGGTAAAACCGACATTAAGTATTGGATTCAAAGTTTCATTCATCAACAATAAACATACTACTTAATACAGAACTATTTAGTACACATGCAATTCTTGATAAGAAAGCAGTGTTCAAGTGTTCAGTGACTTATGACTCATCTCTTTGATTGATAAATACGTACTTGACTATCATCTCATTCAATTGGCTCTGTGATAGCGACATGAGACGAATACTTTGGGACTCGTAGACATATTATGAGATTTCAAGCATTCGGGCATTTGATGCATTGGGAAATGAAGGTATTCATTAGTGTTCGGGCTTATGATTGTCATTCTGTCAATCGCCATTCGTTTCGCCGATTTGTTTCTAATTTTATTAGAAAAAAGTAATAGATTAGGTACAACTTTGTTCGTGATGTTTCGTCTATCGTTAGTAATATTTAAATGTGTTTGGTTGAACCCTATATACATACATAAGTGTATATTATATCACTTTCCTTATGTATATCTAGAGGGTAATTTGTCTGCACAATTTATTTACTACCCACATTTTGCAGTGTCTTTGCGATTATGGCGTTCGCAAAAGCGCTGAATTAGGTATCGGGATTATAAAATATTATCAAATCAAGTTAAACATTTTGTGTAGGTACTTAACTAATTAAAAGTGCAAAAGTTAGTTATTTCTTGAGTTGCTTAAAGATAACTTGTTACTTGGTATTTAAAGTGCGATGAGTTCCTCATGAATCATCCAATATCAGCTGAGGTAGCGTGGGTCCTATGTCGGTCTCGTAC
Organism: Acronicta alni; assembly: GCA_964056405.1. Lineage (NCBI taxonomy): Eukaryota > Metazoa > Arthropoda > Insecta > Lepidoptera > Noctuidae > Acronicta > Acronicta alni. Next base: position 13,743,405 of record OZ043932.1, on the reverse strand, counting down.
TGAATAAAAACAGCACGCCTTACTCTATCCTATGGAGAAGAGCCTGCCATAAACCTAATGGCTGTTCTTGGAAGGTAAGGTTAGGTAGGTACTATATTTTAATATTAACCTATCAAGGATCATTACAATAAAACTACTATTTACGTATTTTACCCAATGTGTTTCCTTTCTTCCAGTCCATCCAAAGATTGTCTGGAAGAGATCGCCGTGTGCGATAACACCACCCACTTTGATTATATACTTGTCTAGATGGAGCAATGCAAACAAACGACACGCGAAAACTGGGGCCAAATTGCGTGATATGTGTGAGTACCGCTTGTGTACTTATTGTAGTCAAACTGTCAAGGTGTGCGTGTTTAGGGATGCCTGCTCCAAATTATTAACTTACCTTTTCTCCATTATTTAATGGGATGACAGTTAAACGAAATAGGCTGAATAAAGTAATTATTTTATAGATTAGTGTTTTATTTATTTTAATAAAAACAAAAAATACAATGAAAAAATATATACAGCAATTTATAGATCAAAATCCATCTCTTTGTATTTGTTTTCGAAATAGTTTTTTTTTATATTTCATTTCGTGTCCGCTGTATAATGTCTCTCCAGTCTTAAGAAATCTGAAACCCAAAATATTAGAAAGAACTAACAAAAATACTATTTAATGAATGACTTCATTTATTTTGTGAAGGCAAGTTATCATTTAGTGATCAAATAAATTATGTAGGTAATTATTAAAATAACAAAATTTTCTCCTGATCGAAAGATGATGACTGATATTTGCATTTTATCTCCCATAGTTTCGCCAAATCTCCCTTGTAATAAATTGACAACACCGGCTACTCTGTCGAACCTACAAATTAACGAATTGAAAAATCATGTTTTCATAAAATAATAGAGGTTAAATAACAAAACTTACCGATGTAATGTGATCTTAGTGTAATTATACGGTTTTCCCACATAATTGCGACACAATTTGACAGCACATACCGACATAATTAATTATTTTTGAGAACTCCACACCCTGAAGTGATCCAAATGACACTGACGGAAGTGAGAAGAGAGTCTACCAATTTTAGTAGACTTTATTTGGGCCGTTCTGTACGTGTCAATGTGGCATCTAGACAAGTATATAATCAAAGACCACCCATTTTACCTACTCCATCTTTGTCATACTTATTTTATTTTTGTAATGTGTTTTAGTGTACAATTAAGCGTATATAAATAAATATTTTATTGGTGTTTATCGCGTGTCAGAAGACCATGTTACGGATGCAATAGGAAAACCATTTTTTTAAGTAATCTTCTGGAGTGTCATGATTTTTTTTATTACTTAATGGCAATACTTCCTCTTTTTAAGAAGTTTTCATTCTTTCTTCTTTTCCTGTGGACTTGAAATGTCCCTTGAAATAACCCTTATCTTGCCTGATAGAAAATACAGTCAGGATATAAATACAGACGGAATAAGGAAGAGAAATCAAAAGCTAAAGCGTCCGGTGTACTTAACCGAAGGGACGCAGTTTCCAACCCTGTCTGAGATCGAGGTTTTTCTTTCTCTAAAATTTATGTCCTTAATTCAGACAGGAACAAGACGGAGCATGCAGTTCAAATAAATACCTTTTCGGGCGTTTGCTCCTATACAATACACAAGATGGAACATAGCAAAACTTTGCAGCCGGTTTTGCATGGTGATAGTTGCCCAAGCGAATCATTAGATCCTACCACTAAGCGTGCTGGGTTTTGCTGACTTTTACTAAAGGTACGTATTTCGTTTATTTATTTATTTGAACCGACGGTGTTTGCATTGTGGAGACATACCTGGTTGGTAGTATCAAACATGAACTCTGTTTAAAATGCAGTGATAGGCCTATACGTGATATAGGTAGCTATTGGACTGTTCAAGTCAAAGGTCTAGAGTTCGAATACAAGGCACGCACCCTTTGAATTAATTTATATTTAATTATCATTTGCTTTCGCATTAGGCTGGCGTGGTGGACTGTAGCGTAATCCCCCTCATTCTGAGAGGATAAACTACGTTTCCAGTAGTGGGACAGTATATGGGCTGATGGTCACCTACTTAATATTATGTTAGTCTTAGTTTTAGTTATCAGTAATCTTAAATTATAAAAAAAGTATTTATACATGTGGTGTTCAATCTAGTGCTCAATTGCCATTGGCGTTGAGCTAAACTATTTAGCAAATTATGCTTAAAATGGAATGTTAATTATTCAAACTTACCTTAAAATATTGCCCGGTTTACTGGTAACATTAGAACTTTGACACCTCGCTAGCCCCAGTGATATTATCAGGCACAACCACAGCATGTTGGAAGTCGTTAATTGACAGTTATTCTCAAACACTTATAATAGTTTTTGATCAGCAATAAATTATCATTCTCATCGTTTTCTTGGCACAGTTAAATGTCGCCTTTGCGTTAATATTTACAATATTATAATTGTACGATTGTAAATGTTTATGTTTCACAAATCGACCACTTGTACTTTTTAAATTAATATTATTTTCATTAATTCAATTCTATTATTAGTATTCTATGTTTTTAGTGTGTTGATTTCGCTATTTATCAACAATAAAAAACCCACAAAAACCGCACTTATCAACAATCTATTTTTGGTATCACCGCTAAATGTTATTTTCAAAAAACACCACCAATTTTATTAATTAAACATACTTTTATTGATAAACAACCGTAAAATTATTCGTTTATCTCAACCGACGCCATTTTAAATGTTATCGCAGTACGTCCGTCGAAGCGCGCGGGCGCATCTGACTACACGCTGTACGCATGCGCGAAAGATCGTCGCGCATCGCGAAAAAGAGAGTTGCGCTCAACATTTTTTTCGCTTTCAATTTATTGGTAAAAAATGTGAACATCGTGTAATTCTTGCTGAAATACCTACCTACCAACTGCAGCTGCATAAACATTATGAGTCGCTGATAATTTTTGGGCAAGTTTGCTTGGCTAAGTGTTCCTTTAACTAAAGATTGATTGACGTAGATATTTGAAAGAAAGACTATTTCACATAAATATGTCACTCAAGTAATAATAGCCTTCCTTAATCCAGGGTTTAACTTTTTAATTTATGGTAACATGGTTTGTCTGTTCATGTGTAACGTTATCACGCCTAAACCGCAGAACAGATTTCAATAAAATTTGACAAGGAGATAGATTGGATCTTGACAAAGGACATATTATAGGCTATCTTTTTTTTGAAAAAATAAACAGTTCTTTTAGGAACAGCTCGTTAAAAATAGTACATACTTCAAAATAAACAAACATGGTCTATGTATAAATGTTGAGCGCCCCTGCGCAGGTTAATAGGTCGTCCGTCGACCGCGGGCCATACAATTAATTGTTCAGTTCAATTGTTTTGTTGCTACACATCCAAGACGCGCCTGGAATGTGTAACAGAGTACCTATATAGCTTTAAGATAGCATCATCCTATGATCTGCATTTAGACGCAGTAGACTAGCAAAGGAGTATTTTACTTAAAAAAAAATAAACTTAGCACACTGCATTGATTTCTGATAAACGCCAAAAAATCATTTGAAATTCGGCGATAAACTTATGCCTTCTTTTTCTGGGTTCCTGGCTCAGGGAAGTTCCCAACAGGTGTTGAGTAGGGGGGTCTTTTAAGAGGGCACAGTGCCCCCTCCATGTGCTGATTGATGGTCACTGGTGTGGTGTTCACTCCTCAGTCTAATCCCCGAAGAGCGGTCGCCTTTTGAACAATTTCCCGTAAGCTTTATATTTCCGGCAATGCACCTTATTGCCGGAAATATAAAGCGTAGTAGGTACTTACACTCTTTTAGTGTTTTTCTATGTAAGAGTATTTCTATGTACAGCCGCCAGCAGGTCAAGCTATACAAAGCTGTCAAAATTTCCCAATTGAATATGAACCTTATCGTTTTGTTTTAAAGTTGAAAATCAATCAAAGAAATTTGACAGATTGTGGTAGCTTGACGTGCTGGCCACTGTACCTATTATAAATGTACCAAATTTCTTTGTCCAATATAATGACATCCTGACTTTTCGTAATCATGTGCGTATTAATTATATTACTCGGTGAAGGCAAACATCGTTAGCAAATCTGCATGCCTGAGAGATATTATTTGACGTCGTCTAGTGGTTCGAGTGTCGGACTGCTGATGATGATATCTTTGGTTTGAATCCCAAAAAAATATTTACATATGTGATGAACATAAGTGTTTGTGTTTGTGTGGCTGGGTGTTTCTTATGTATAATAAAAAAAAATAGCATACAAAATATTCTAGCACCCATAGTACCTACAAACTCTGCTTAGTTTTATGACCAGAAAGTGCTTTTTAAAAATGCCCTAAATATCATTTTTATTTATTTCCTCGACGGGCGTATGAAGTCGACGACCCCTCTCATTCTGCGAGAAGACCTGTGCCCAGCGGCACAAAGCTAATTTTGGATGGAGAAAGTAATTGGAGGCAAATGTTACATCAAGGCGATGACTATGATGGGTCTTGATGCACTATAACACTGTATGTCATAGTAACCTGATTTGAATACTAATGTGATTTCACTAATATCAATTAAGAGACACTTAAAAGGACTCCTAGCTTAATACAGCCATACAGGGGTCAATATGGGAGGTTAAGCAGCATTTCTCTTGGTGGTTAGTGGATTGATGATTTTTTTAAATCGAGGTTCCGTTCTCTCATTAGTATACAATATTAAAACAACATACCATCATGCCTGTATTCCCCGAAGGGTTAAACAAAGGTGTACTAATATGGACCTACCTTTCGTTGATATCTTTAGGTCCCATCTACCATGCTGCTACTGGGAATTTCTTTAAAAAATCCTGATAAAATGATAGTCTTTAAAGCTATCTATATACCTATCTCAGCTATAACACTATTTTTCAGTCTTTTTCAAAATATCTGTGGGAATTCTCATTCATAAAATGATGATCCCCCAGAGGGTCCTGGTAATTATTGTTAGGTACAGACGCCAGCAGGTCAAGCTATCCAAAACTGTCAAACTTTCCTAATCGAATATGAACCTTATCATTTTGTATTAAAGTTGAAAATCTATTAAATAAATTTGACAGATTGGGGTAACTTGTGCTGACCTCTGTACTATATTGTGTCTATTCTAAACTAAAAAAATTTGGAAAGGAAATTGTTCAAGAAAGATTTTTAGTTTAGGAACAATTTTTTGACAACGTCTGTGGTCTAGTGGTTCGAGTGTCGGACTGCTGATCACTCTGGTCACTGGACTGGTCGTGGGTTCGATTCCCACAAGACACAAATATTTATGTGATGAATATAATTGTTTGTGTTTGTCTGGGTGTTTCTTATATATTATAACTATTTATTTACAAAAAAAGCACATAAGTATTATATCAATTGTCTAGTACCCATAGTACAAGGTCTGCTTAGTTTGGGACTAGTCCCAAACTTTGATTTTTTTTTTATTTATTTATTCTTTATAATTTCCTTATAGATTTAAGTATGTAGTATTAAGTATCTCGTACTATTCTGCTTATCCCTTTATGGAATATTAGGCGTGATATCGTGTAGTCTTATAATAACTGCGCCATCTATCGGTGAACTGTAGCTATTCGTGTCGTCGGTTGTGATTTGTGACTCCGAGAAAACCCCCACTTATGTTTTAGTTCTATCTCATTTACATAGATGGCGTTAAATCAAGTTTTCGTTTTGAGAGACTTTGACGCCCTTTTACACATATTATCACGCCTGTATTCTCCGAAGGGTTAAGCAGGGGTGTACCAATGTACACCCACAGGTCGCAGGTAGCCTAGTGGTCAAGATCGCGACTGCTGGCGATCCTGGGTTGGATTTCCAAGTCGAGTGGAGCTGGATTTGGATTTGTGACCGGTTAAAGCAATAGGCTCGCCGTCTAATTAATAGGACTTAAACATACAGGCGAACACTGTGGTTGTAGATACACTATAGCAGACTAGCAGTACCTACACCTCTGCCGAACCCTTCGGGGAATCCAGGGGTGATGGTATGTGATGTTGTAACTGACTCTGTTCCCCAATTAGCATGACAATAACTGACATCGTAATTAAAACTCCATTAAAAAAAGGTGCCAACGATTATCGACTTGTATTATATTTTGGACATTTTTGGTATTCAAAATGGCGTACGGATTAATTCATCCAAAGGAATTAACTTTCACGGGAGCCCGCGTTTTTCCTTAAAATCGTAGCCAATTAAATTGTTTGTTTGTTTTTCCGAGTATTTTTGTAAATAAATTGGTAATTAATTTGTTGTTTTGTCTGGGTAAAAGAGGTTGGATTCTTTTTTAATGATGGGTAAGCCTTTTATTTATGCCTTCAGAAAGAAACGAATTTTGTTTTGTTTTTTATATGAAGCAGTTTATAAAATTATTTTAACACAGAGGGTCTTTTAAAGCACGGAACAATACCTACCTGCACTCGAATACCAATGTAGGCCTAGCCAGAGGTAGTACACTGACGTAATTATACAATAAAATGCTTAAAATACGTAAATTAAATTAATAAAAGTGCGAACGGAGTCATAAAAACAGCTAGTATTGTAAAATAAAGCCAAGTGTAAAGTGGACAATAATAATTAATTTTTATTTCGGTGCCGACGACTGGGTGGCCAGCGTTCAACGCTTGGAGTGTTGCCAGGTGGGGAATTCCGACTGAATTTTTAATTGTGGCAACATTTTAGCGATTGAGTTCGCGCGTGTTTGCGATGCTTAATTTATTTTCGTTGCGTTCTTTTTGTCTCTTTTGTTGGTATTTTTTTTAATCGGCCGGATCGTTTGATTTTGTTAATGGAATTCTTTTTAATTGAGACTACAGTTTTCAAGTGAATACCTAGCCATTTCTGTTTTGATTGCATGATTCATTAGGGGAAAATAATCGTCAGGCTGCAAATTACAGACACAATAATTCAGAATCGATTGTTCTTGGGCTCGGGGCACGCGCATTGCTGAATTAAGGAAAAAGGTTTTATGGAAATATGGAAGGTGATTAATATTTAAAAATTTATGACCAGAAAAGGTAGTACAAGATCTCTGCATATGGGATTAAATATATGTATAAAGAAAGAAAGAAAATGTATTATTACAGTCGCAAGAAGACAAAATACTAAAGAGAACAAACATATATATTCAAGTCTTAACCCAAGTACGTATCTTGTGCGATGTCATAATAGGTCCCTATCTCAGCACCATGCTGCAGCAAGCAAATCAAGCTGGAGCGCTGATATTCTGATAGGGCCCTCTGATGAGGCCAGAGGAAAGTCTTTAAATCATCTCTTTTGCACGTCAAGATTTAGAGGTTTATGCTATAGGTTATATGCTATACCTTAATTAGAATAAGAATAATAAAAGTTATGGAGCTGTGATGGTTTGAATATCGCCTCGGTACTTTAGTGTGGTCCTAAGCGTGAGGCTGGGATCGATTCCCGGGTCAAGCTAATGATTATTGTGTTTTAATTTTGGGTTGCCAGTGCTACGCGAGGAAACGTTGTGTCGGTAGTGGGGGGACTTTGACCCTTATACAGCCAACTGAACTATTCCTCTTGCGTTTTACAGGGTCGGCAACCCGCAAGTGATACTCCTGGTGTTGCAAGCGTCTTATTCTACGGTAGCCGCTTACCATCAGGTGGACCATATGCATGTTTGCCACTTGTGGTTAAAAATAAAAAACAACCTCAGTAGCAACTTGGAGTTTGGATTTGTGCGCGGTTAATGGCAATAGGCCCACGATTATATGGAACCTAAACATACCGACGAATTGTGGTGTAAGTACACATATTTTCCCAATTGAAAATGAACCTTATCACATTGTATAAAAGTTGAAAATTAATCAAAGAAATTTGATACATTGGGGTAGCTTGATTTGATCTGTAAATCTCAGCTTAACCCTTCGGTGGCTACGGGCGTGATGGTATATTATATTCCTATGCTATGTTTTAAAAAAATTTAGTGCTCATCGTACAAGAAAAAAATCGGTATCAAATAAGGCACTCGAAGGCTATCGAGCCTCCCGAAATAATGTTTACCGGTGAGTGAACAACTTTCACGCACCCCTATAAACAATTTCGAGTTCATTAAACACGGGGCATGCATGGTTGCTACTCTCTCGTAATGCAGTTACCAGTTCTCGTTCCTTTAATTGCACCTCGTTAATTCTCACCTGGGCGAAATGTACGAATGTAACATTTAATTAACCGATTCCCTACTGTTTCTGCTATATACGTTCAACTGTTTTTGTTTGTTTAAGTACTGCTTAATTTTCGGGGAATATATGTCGGTATGGGATATTACAATTATTATATTTGTTGTATTATAATGTTTCAGTACTCCAAGACCGAACACTGTCTCTTAAGATACAGATCATCGTAGTTTAAGAGGCAGGGTTAGTATAATTTTGTATAGATTATACAACATTGAATATTGTACTTATTGTGTTATTTTACGATAATACGATATTTTTCTACCTCTCAATTTTTGTAATAAAAATCTAACTACTAAGTATAGCGTGAAATCTAATAATCTGTAACTTTTTGAAGTAATAAACATTATTATTAAACAATTATTCTGCGTGTAACCGAGCGACCGACGTTGCTAAGAATGTCGATTCAGGGGGCTAAGTTAGCAACTTTACTCATCATGCACCGAGCCTTTTCCCAACAATATTGGGGTCGGCTTCCAGTCTAACCAGAAACAGCTGAATATCAGCATTTCACATGAAGCGAGTGTGCGCGTTCACTGCTAAGAAGGACCCATTTGTCATAGCGCCCCAGTTCCAGGGAGTATCTCTCCGTGTTGCCGAGAGTATCGGGATCCTCGGCATCGATATATCGAGCAAAGCGCAATTTCGGAAGTATTTGGAGGACAAGACAAAGCTGGCAAGCAAAAAGTTGGGTGTCCTGAACAGAGCCAAGCAGTACTTCACGCCGAGTCAGCGGCTTATGCTCTATAAAGCATAAGTCCGGCCGCACGTGGAGTACTGCTCTCATCTCTGGTCAGGAGCCCCCAAATACCAGCTCTACCCACTTGAATCTCTACAAAGGCGAGCTGTTCGTACTGTCGGAGATCCCACACTTACAGATAGACTGGAATCACTGGAGCGGCGGAGAAACTTTGGTTCTCTCTGTGTGCTCTATCGTCTATTTCACGGGGAGTGCTCCGAAGAACTGTTTGACCTGGTGCCTTCTTCACCATTCTACCACCGCACCACTCGACACCGCAGTAGAGTTCACCCGAATTACCTGGAATCGATCACATCCAGCACAGTTCGCTTCCAAAGATCATTCCTACCACGCACCATCAGGCTCTGGAATGAACTAGGTACCTGTTGCGGTGTTTCCCTTGCGTTATGACATGTCCTTCTTTAAACGAGGCCTAAAAAGAGCTCTCTACCATACACAGTGGACGGCGGCACAGCTCTGTCCCCGACGTTGTTGATGTCCATAGGCGGCGGTAACCACTTACCATCAGGTGGGCCGCCTGCTCGTCTGCCATTGTAGGCAATAAAAAAAAAAAAAAGCGACTGCCAGTGCGAAACGACGTGTGAAGTCTGCCAACCTTTTTTTTTAACGTATGGAGTTATGATGGACTGCCGCCGCCCGGGGAAGGTGGCGGGGTATGTCGGACTCCACCCATATAGGGGCTGACCTACCGACTAAAACCATAGGGGTGTTTCGCCTCACCACTTTTTGCTGGGGTGACGGGAGCGATAACATTCTTCCGCGACAAGTCTGCCAACCTACACTACGCCAGGGTGGTGCACTATAGCCTAATCCCTCTCAATCTGTGAGACTCCTCTCATCGACCGGAGACCGTGCCCAGCATTGGGACAGTATATGGGTTGATGACGATGATGAAGTATAAAAAAACATTTATTATTATTAACCGGGCACAAATTCAAACTCGGAGCCACTACTGAGAATTTCATCGAAAAACCTAATAACACTTTGCTTAACCTAGGAATCAAATGGATCTCAAGTTCCTATGAACTTTTTTTTTGAACTATGAACTTAGTTTTATTTATTTATTATCCATTCAATTAGCATAGTACAACTAGACTAATGCTGAGGCTGTTTCCTTCATGAATTAAAACTAAATTGTCAAGGTCCAAAGACTAAACAGTCTCCGTAACCTTTCAATATCCGCTTCGGGTCAGACAGTCGATTTTCCACAAGCTCGCTGGCTTATACTCGAGCGAGCAAGTACAATTGGTTGCAATATGCACCTCGCACTCAGTTGCCACACCATTTCCTAGGCGCAGACCATTTGAGCGGCAAATGGCGGATTTTCCATAGATTCGGCGGCACGGCACGGACTTGGAGTATCGTGAGGAAATATTGACTAATAAAAAACAAGCAAAAAAATGTGCGGTGGAACTCGGAATGACAGATTGAGAAATAGTGTGACAAGGGAACGTTGGGGCTTAAGACTATGTAGTGACGAGAATTATTATTGAGAAGAATATGCTGAGATGGTTTGGGCATGTCCAGAGAATGGATGAAAGGCGACTAACAAAAAGGATTTACATGGCGAATGTCAGTGCACAAAAGCTGCGTATTACTCGCAACAAGCATGTTTGCATGACAAGTTATATGCATGTGGTCGAAGTAAAATAAGTATGCAAGAATCGTAGTAAGTGGCTTTCTTTAGTTTCTGCCTACCCCCATGGGAAAAAGACGTGAGTGTATGTATGTATGTATGTAAAAAACAAGCAGTAGATGCTAATATACATTATTTGGGACCATGGTTGAAATACTTTAATATTCTGTTCCCGTGACAGCTGTCACGTGATTGCGACGCAGTGATGTCATCGAGAGTCTGACGTTTGGTATGTTGTCACTACCATGTAAATAAATTATACCTTATTTATTACTTGCTTGCTCCTATCAGTACAGTTTACTTTTTTAACTAAACAGATGAAAAATACGAGTTAAGCTTAGGTGGGCAAAGCAATTTATTTCATATATGTCTTGAATTGCAAATTATACATAAACATAGATCTATACATAAACATATACATACACTGTTAAATTAATTACCCTACCTTTTCCATGGTCGGGTAATAGGAACCATGCCGGGCATAGTCAGTATTAAAACCACTTCCCACCCGCACGCAAAATACGCGCTTTGTCGTGGAGTTGCGGAAACCAGCCCGCTATACCATACCATACCATACCATAGTCAGTATTAAACTCACTGACGACATATTTTATCTACAATCTAAAGATATATTTATTTAGTTATGTCTGAGTTCCTGAAATAAATTGAAAGCAATCTCTCAACATTTCTATGGTAAAAATAGTCATGGTTATTTTTGTTCCGCTTCCGAAACCTGCCCAGATTAAAATAGTGCCCACGCTTATTTGTTACAACAGGATTATAATGGCCTAGCCTCTTGGTTCTCAAATAAGCCGGTAAAATAACAAAGTGGGTGGGAGATAAATCAATGTTGAGTCCGTTCCCGGCAGCTCTGAGTCGTGGGCACGGAAGTCCAGTGAATCGGAACAGCCCCGTGCTACGCCCGGAGCACACTAGTACCGGATGATTAACCACGGAATCCTTGGCCATAAGCACATTCATCTCCTGGCCATAGCTGTGACCATGAGGTGTGTTTATGAAATGTGTGCTGGGGAGTTTGTTGCGCCGCTTCTTTTTCCGAGCTAAAACTCTAGGACGTTGTGAAGGGTGTCTTGGAGACTATCTGAAATGAAAAAAGATTATTAATCAAAGGAAAAATTCGACCACGGGCAGGATTCGAACCTGCGTCTTCTGGTTAGGTACACCAGACGCTATGACCACTAAGCCACCGCGATACCTACCCGCCATGTCGAATTTTGCCTTCGCATTGTGAATTTATAATAACTTTAAAATCTTAGAATGGAAAATGCCAAAAAAATACAAAAAGATGAAAAAATATGTTCAAAAAGGCACACTACCTGGTAGTCCATCTTGGATAAAATATTTTGATGTAACTGGTTTTGGGTGAAATCCTTCACTACATGGACATGGTATACATCTATATACATCATGATATACATCATGATCATGGTATACATTTGTAAACTATCAAATAAATCCGAACATCGAAATTTAAAAAATATTTTTTTCTAACAAACTATAGCTTAAAACTGCAAACAAAATAAAACACCATTTATAAAATTGGTACACTGACCTGCGTCCGGTGACACACTGACCGCGTAACCTAGACACGTCGACAAGTAAGCAATGCTCCTGTTTAGAATACATCATGTAGAAAATACTTAAAATGAAAAATAATGTCCTGTGGTTAAACTACTGGATATATTCATTTGATTTTTTGTGTGACGGTTGGGAATATCATGACTTATACGAAGTTTCATTTATGATCATATTGTCCTCCCCACATTGTATATATAAAATAAAGTCGCTTCCCGCTGTCTGTCTCTCCCTATGTATGCTTAGATCTTTATAACTAAGCAACGGATTTTAATGCGTTTTTTAATTGATAGAGTGATTCAAGAGGAAGGTTTATATGTTTAATACATGTATGTTATTAGTACATTGCACCCGTGCGAAGCGGGGGCAGGTTGCTCGTATAAAATGTTTTAAAGTTATGACGATGTAGCCTTAATAGATTGCGGAGTAGGAATTTCAATAGGTTTAGTTGCTAGCATATTTTAACCTCATCCTATCCTCCGAGTCTGTTCTAAACTATGTTGGCGTCGGCTTTCAACCTAGCCAGGCTTTTTAGTCATCTGACTTCCACTAAAGATTGTCATATCAGGGGGTCTACTCTCTAAGCACGAAGTCCGTAGTTTCGACTTTCGTTACGGGCGTCTCCTACTCCGTATCGCCTACGGACGGATGATTCGTTCGGGGCCCGAACTAAGAATTAATGACAGCACAATTTGACAGTTGTCCTTACTCTCGATGTGTTTTTACCCGTTCGAAAAATTTAATTTGATACTTGTTTTATCGGACTCCCGAAGTTTCGGAGAACTTTCGAACGGCTCGTAACTTCGTTGACGGAGACAGGGAGTAGACCCTCTGTTCCTAGGGTATCCGGGACCAACAGCTTTACTGTACTTCAAAATATACAAAACTACACATTCACAGAGATCGGTATATCAGAATAGTGATTACTTTTACAACTTGACTTTATACTTCTGCTTAAATCGTATGGCAAGTGGTGAATTACGCTGCAGACGGAGGCCTCAAATAAAAAAAACAATTATTTTTATAACTAATTTATTAAAAGGTAAAAGTTACAATAAAGTATTGTCTACATTGATGGCTATACGTTTGATGTTCGAAGTGAAGTTCTTCAATATTTGATGTAAGCAGTTGCGCTAAGTCAACACCTCGTGTCCGATGGCTGATGCAATTTGTATTTCGGGAAAATTAGACAAATGCATAGTCAGTTGTTGCCTAACTGTACTATGGTGTAACGGTGTGATTTATTATCTTCTGAATCATTGTACTTAGGGTTGTCATTAGTCAGCGCTTAAAAAAGGTTTTATATCTCTAAAGATTTGAAAAGAAGGTGTCAATGTTTAAAATTCATACCTTAATTTTATTTTACCTTTTATGCCCCTTATTGCTTTAATATAAAACTTGGAATCATCATAATAATGGATATAATTACAAACCCACGGCGTCGGCGTTTCGTTTGAAGTCACATAAAATAATTAAAAGAGATGAAATTTTCTGAATCTCACCTTCTTTTTATTCAAATGCGAATATTCGCGAAATTCGCAAGTCGGTGTGAAAAATAATTATTACGGTTCGTATACTAGCAGTGTTTGGTGGATTTTCTCTATTCTGTAAAGTTACGATTTTAGTCAAATGGAAGATAAACAATAATATACTTTTAATCACCACTTTTTTTTATTTATGTGATGTTTGTCTGGGTCTTTCCTATATATTATATATATATATCTATATATCTAGATATATATATTATATATATATATATATCTAGATATCTCTAGACTATCCAAAAGAAGAAAGGAAAACGTTGCAAAAGTTCCTATTACTAGAACTCACTTTGCTAGTATTCAATTTAATAAACGTTCTGCTCACCTATATAACAAAATAAATAAGGAATTAAGAATATACAAAAATCTGCATTATGAGTGTAAAAAAACGGTAATTAAATGGATAAAAAATTTAACTAACGACGAAACTGAATCACTCCTAACTCATATTTCATAAACTAATGCATGTACACATATACACAGACTTACACACACCACACCCACACACACGTACACATACATACATACACACACACACACACACACACACACACACACACACACACACACACACACACACACACACATACACACACTTTTGAGTTTGTAAAATTGTCACTTCTGTTTAATTATATATTTAGCTGTATTTATTTCTTATCTCTTACTATTGTATGGAAGAGCGGAGTCTCCTAACACAGGCATCACTTGCTTAAAGGGAGACTCCAATCACAAATGTTTGTTTGTAACCTTGGATAAAGAAATAAACTATTTTGTATTTTTGTATATGTATGTATTTACAAAAAAAGATATAAGTATTATATCCATTGTCTAGTACCCATAGTACATTCTCCGCTTAGTTTGGGACTAGATGGTGCTGTGTAAAATTGTCCAAGAACATTTATTTATTATTTACTAGCGACCCGCCCCCGCTTCGCACGGGTGCAATATACATGTATTATACATAATATACATATAAACCTTCCTCTTCAATCACTCTATCTATTAAAAAAAACCGCATCAAAATCCGTTGCGTAGTTTTAAAGATTTAAGCATACATAGGGATATACGGACAGAAAAAGCGACTTTGTTTTATACTATGTAGTGATTTATAATGTGCTAAGCTTTACGTTAGCGCAGGGTACCTAAGGATTGCACACGGCCACTACATGGGCTAGAGACGCCTCTGTATGTGTGTCTGTGTCCCACTTTAGTGGTTTAAAGCAAACAATCACAATCGTGTGTCAGAATGAGAACAACCTCCTTTAGTGAAATCCATTAACAATTTCATAAAACGTTATATTAAAACATACACAATATAAACACTTGAAAGACGGAGACATGAGTAAAATTTTCATTTAGAGTTCGTCGCAATCATTTGATAATGTCTTCCACGCGACATTAGCAAACAAACAGGTGTAAGACGAAATGAAATCATTGTTGACAACCTTACACGTGTTGGAGTGAAGATCGAAGCTAGAAGGCAAGATAGAGGAGGTATAAGGGGGGGAAGGTTCTGTAGGTAGGTACTGTTGAAACCGATACAAGGAGGTGACACTGTTAGTAGGCCGGTGTATATCAAAGTGAAATAACACTGCTTTGAGCTGTGTTGTGTTCCTTACGGTGAGCAAGGATGCCAGTGCTCCGCGAGGAAACGTTGTGATGGCAGTGGGGGGACTTTGACCCTTATACTGCCAACCCAACTATTCCTCTTTCGTTTTACAGGGTCGGTAGATAAGTGATACTCTTGGTGTTGCAAGCGTCTATAGGCTTGGTAACAGCTTACCATCAGGTGGGCCGTTTGCTTGTTTGCCATCTACGTAGTATAAAAAAAAATACATGTACATATACAGAACACCTATACCAAGTTTTCAGTTATCGAAGCATATTCTAATCTGTAGGTAACAACTGTAGTACATATTGGGACGCTTGGTACGTAGGATATATCTGCAGGCTCGGTGAGTTTACGTACAGGGGCCTACTACGAACATTTAACACACACCATCACGCCTGTATTCCCCGAAGGGTTAGGCAGAGGTGTACTAATGTACACCCACATTTCGCCGGTATGTTTTAGGTCCCATGTAATAGGGGGCGAGCCTATTGTCATTAACCGGGCACAAATCCAGACTCCGAGTTGCTACTGAGAATTTCATAGAAAAACCCAATAACACTTTGCTCGACCTGGGGATCGAACCCAGGACCTCTAGCGTAGCAGTCGCGCTTAGGACCACTAGACTAATGAGGCAGTCGAACATTTAAATTAAATCTAAATTGCGTTCATAATAATTATTATGTACAATCGAGAAAATTGGCGGTTGAATAGTTCTCACTCTTATTCCTAAGAGGTTAGAGTCGAAAAGTTGTCAAGGTCAGCTTATACTCGATATGTCTGGCCCATTATGTGATCGAGTATCGGTAAATTCATCAAAAGGCGATTTAAGTAAGTAAAGCCAAAAAAAATATTGTAAAAAATTTATCATACAAAGTTCATCGCACCGAAACGACACGGCGACTAGCTTACGATGTAACTTTTAATTATATCGTCAAATAAGGGCAAGTACCATTTCAAAGTCAAAGACAAATATTTTATTTCAATTAAACCATAAAATAATTGAGAAGAATATGTTGAGATGGTTTGGGCATGTCAAGAGACTGGATGAAAGGCGACTAACAAGTAAAGGATTTATAAGACTCACGCCAACCTTCTTGGTGAGGTTCTTCTTTGAGGTCAGGTATGTTTGGTCAGATGTATGGATGTTGCCGAAACAAAAGAAAGAAGAATGCTAGAATCGTAGCAAGTGGCGTTCTTTGCTTCTGCCTACTCCTA
Organism: Acronicta alni; assembly: GCA_964056405.1. NCBI lineage: Eukaryota > Metazoa > Arthropoda > Insecta > Lepidoptera > Noctuidae > Acronicta > Acronicta alni. The sequence continues at coordinate 13,726,813 of OZ043932.1, read as the reverse complement.
TGGGAAGAGGGCTTGAATGTATGTTACATGTATGTTTATATCATCATCATCATCATCAACCCATATACTGTCCCACTGCTGGGCACGGGTTTCCTCTTAGATTGAGAGGGACTAGGCTTAAGAATGTATGTACCTACCATTAAAATAGGTGTAGAACTTTGATTTTAATAATAGAAAAACCGAAACTTCGTAGTTTGATGTTCTTAGTAGACCCCAGGCTTCGCCGTACGTTGTGCGTATTACTAATATTTTCCGCGTCACAGACTGACGCACCACAACCGCCTGCAACGCGCCGATAGGGCTGTGCCGTAATGTAATTCAGTTTATAGACGCGCTGGCTGGTTACCTTTACTCGCTTATATAATTTTAATGTGCTCTTATGCTTATGAGAGCACCTAAAACTGTCGTTTTCAGTTTACATACCAACATCTACGACAATCTATTGATTTCTGACATTTATACGAAAATTATAATTGAAATAAAACTACTTTGAAATAAAACTACTTTTTACGGATTTTATCGCGTTATATTTTACTACACGGGTAGTCTACCCGTGACCATGGACGCTGTAAAGGGACCGAAACGTCGGGAGTAATAATATCAATATAACGCGATAAAATCCGTAAAAAAGTAGTTTTATTTCAATGTATAATATTCGCGTAAATGTCAGAAATCAATATAAAACTACTTTTTACGGATTTTATCGCGTTATATGCTGTAAAGGGTCCGAAACGTCGAATATTAATATACAACACACATAACAATATTAATAAATATAACATTACTTATCGCTGTAATCCTAATACAATTACTACCTCACCGTCGTTATTATTATTTTTTATTTTTTTATACAGATCTTGTTGCATATTATATAGTATATATATGTTACATATATATAGGATAGTATATAGTACGATATTGTGTATTAGTATATAATATATTATGTATTTAGTATATAATTATTATGTGTATATGTATATATATTTATTGTGTTATTATGTATCTATGTAGGGATGTGCACCGTGGTCAACCCCTAGTTTTAAGTTCAGTTCAACTATGTCCATCCTAAGGTTGCCTGGAAGAAATTGCAGTTAGCGATAAGGCCACCCACTGTATGTTTTTTTTTTACATTAAATACTTAATTATATGTATCATTATGGTGTACAATAAAGAATATATAAATATAACGCGATAAAATCCGTAAAGTAGTTTTATTTCAATCTATGGCAATCGTTGGTGGTATTCAAAACCAGTCTATACTCAGGATATCGGTATGCGGAGGTCTGATGGCAGTCGCTTCGTGTCAAATACTGATATTCAGCTACATCTGGTTAGACCAGAAGCCGATCCCACAGTTGGGAAAAGGTTCGGAGAATGATGACATCGGGAAGTCAGTTATCTAACAAGCTATACGTATCTATATTACATATTATACCTACCCACTACGTCATCATAGCGCACACATTATAATATTATGTGCTAAAATTATTTGCATATAGAAACGTCATTGACCTTCGCGCCAAGGTTCCTTGTGTAGTCCAGGGGCTATATAGATGTGGTAGTTTTGGATCGTAAATGTATTATACTATTTAGACGAGAATGCGAGAAATATCGTGGGAGTTGCGGTACATTGCGCAGCCACGCGGGTATAGTATCAAAAGTGATCAATTATCGACGGCAATGTACGGCAACTTGCACGAAACTACGAGTACTTACACCGTCGCTTCTTGCCAATCAATGAAATTCATCAATGAAAAGCTAAGTTAGACTGTGAGCGTAATAGTTTCTGAAAAAAATACCTAAACATTTCCAAATATGTGTTTATTTTTTGAAAGCAGTTTCTTCTTTCACACCTTTCTTCTTTTACAGCTAGTCTAGTCTTGATATCGCAAGCGCCACTGCTACACTAGAGGTCTTAAGTTCGATTTTCAGGGCGAGCTAAGTGTTATTGGGTTTTTTCTATGAAATTCTGAGTAGACGCTCGGAGTTTGGATTTGTGCCCGGTTAATTGCAATAACCTGGGACCTAAACATACCGGTGACCGATGTGTACTTTAGTAGACCTCTGCCTAACTCCTCGGGGAACACGGACGTGATGGTATGTGATGTTGTTAGTAATCGTGTTCTTGAAAAGTCTCTAACGATTTCGATGAAATTGACATTGTGGGCGTTTACGAGTGCGAAAACTCGTTCTGGCTAAGTCTCATTTATGGGAAAATTTCTTTTATTCCGTGTTTTTCTGCGTAAAATGACTGGACTTGCTCACAAAATAGATTTACCTAGACGTTTTACTTTTGTTCGACGTTCGTTGACATCCCTGGATAAAAAGGCGGGCCTTTTTAGCTTCACACGTGGAAAAGTAATTGAAGTTTTATACGTTATTTGCCAACGAAGCCTGAGGTGTCGTGTACAGGGTTTAATAATAAATCCTCTGAAGTGGATATTAAATATCACATTCTATACCTTCTCTCTAGCCTTCATGCCTCAGGAAAGCGCCGTGAAAATTATTAGATATTAAAATTACAATATTATAGTGTTGCTTTAACTCGCAGATTTAAATTGATCCGAATAGTTGTTGCGATGTGGTAGTGTTCACTCATGCTGCAGAGTTGGGTCTGGGCTGGTACAGTGGCCAGCACATCAAGCTACCACAATCTGTCAAATTTCTTTGATTGATTTTCTACTTTAACACAAAAAAATAAGGTTCATATTCAATGGGGAAAATTTGACAGTTTCGGATAGCTTGAACTGCTGACGTTTGTACATCGCATTACGAAATATTCTATGTTATAGTTTTGAAGGGCAATGTAGCCAGTAAAATTACTGGGCATAAGGAGGCTTAACAAAGGAGGTTTTAGGATGACAACATGCGAGTGATAAGTATTTTTTTTAATATTTATTTTACGGCCCTGGATACATGTCCTTTAAGCCTAGTGATAAGTACTACGTACTGGTGTTGCGTTTAATAGGGTGCAGCTGCCGTTAGACTGGGAGCTGACACCAAAATAGGAGGATGACTTGATGATGAGTAGGCATTGGTAATGAAGTTTCTATTGTCTTGGTCTTTGTAGAAAAATAGAAGAACTATTGTATAAGATTATTGCAAAGCAGTGATAGCCTAGTGGTATGACCATCAGACTGCCAAGTCAAAGGTCTGGAGTTCGAACCCAATGCACGCACCTCTGACTTTTCGAGTTCATGTGCGTATTCATAATTAATTATCACTCGCTTAAACGGTGAAGGAAAACATCGTGAGGAAACCTGCATACCTTAGAGATTTTTATCAACGGTGTGTGAAGTCTGCCATACCCGCACTATGCCAGCGTGGTGGACTATAGCCTAATCCCTCTCAATATAAGAGGAGACCCAGGAAGGACATGCCCAGCAGTGGGACAGTATATGGGTTGATGATGACGATGAAGATCAACGCGAGAAAATATCGCTCCGCACAGCTAATTTATTAAAAATGCGAAAGTGTCCGTTTGTCTGTTTGACGCGTTTGGACCTTGGAGAAGGACATAGGTTACCTTGTCTCTAAAAGTCCCTTGATATGCAAGTGATATCGCGATTAGGAGCTAGTTTGTACAGTCAACAAAAGAGTTAAGTATACAGATAGCAGACGAAATATGCATTTTTATACAGATTTCGACATAAATAATTACGCGCCAAAGGGTTAGGTATGTAGCTGCTTACAATACCTACGTTTTGACACATATTGCGTGATACATTATTACACTATCTTTATCAGAATACAGATTATTAATTAGCTGCCTGTATAACTAACTCTTTTGTTGACTGTACATAAAAACAAGTTCATTTTAACACCCGTTGCGGTTCATCTCGGCCGTTTCGGCGCCACATAACCCACCGATTGATTAATTGGCTCGCTTCCCATCTTCCTAATTAATGGGTGCGCGGCGGCCATTAAAAATATTACTCTTTGGTGCTGCCAGCATCGAGGGGTCGTGGGGTCACGCAGCGGGGAGCATATTTAGCCTGGTTGCTAGTGCAGGGGAATTACAGTACGAGTAGGTATTGCAATTGATTTATTTGCTGCTGATATAGCATGAAAAATCTGTTTGAGCTTTGCAGTCTGGCCAGCTGAATGTTATTATTCCGGCACATATTTAGGGAAGTAATTACGTGGCAACTATTAATGTGGATATAGCGTATTTTTTTTATATGTCTAATATTTGCTTCTTGTAAGATTCGTGCACGAAAAAAATATTTGTATGGCGTACCTACAGGTAGTTTTTTCCGGGTCTGGATGTGTGTATGAATATTTGTGTTTGTAAGCGCAGCTATTGCACTTACAAATATTTTTCATAAAAAGTATATAGCTTTTTATGGAAAATATTTATTAGTGGAATTAAAAAAACAATCTGCGCCAACCGATAAGCTGTCCGAACCACAATATTTCTATTTTATCCCCAATTTTAGAAAACATATTCAGATTAATATTAAAAAAATATGAAAAGTCACCAACAAAAGTACGAATATTATTTTTTGAGTATGGCAACACGGCTGTTATTCATCGTTCGGACGGATATATTGGCATATTTCGTGAAGCTCAACGCTGGCAACTCCGGGTGATTTGTGGCCGCTGCCGAAGTACTACAAATTATGAATCTTCGACACTGGAATGTGTATTGAATATTTTGGAAAATGGCTGGTATATTTTAGGTAAGCTAGGATGTGCTCTTTTGAGATCATATTTCATGTGGCTGTGAGCTTTATTTTATAAGTATTCTTTTTCATAAGCATCCTCAATCTTCATTTCGAAGTCATATTACATATTGGGTTTTTATACAAGTCTCAATCAATCGAAGTCGATATTTTTAAACAAATATCAAGGCTTTGTTGGGTTTATAACTTGAATTAGGTATACGTAGGGTAAGCGCGGTATAATTTATATATTTTCAACTGTCAAATGTCATCTGTCAAACGTCATTCTGTTATTCTCATTGCTGTCATACATACATTATAGATGTCAATCAGATGCAATACAGATTTCGTATTCTTCATCTGTGTTTTCATTACTCATTCACTGACAACATTCTTATTAGGCAAAAATCAACCTTATTAGGTACCAACCAACAGTATTTTTTTATAATAATATCACTTGTTCTCAAATGGCCCAAGTAAGTAATCTATCAGGTAATTACATTACGTTCGAGTTCGGGTCGTAGGGCCCGAGTGGACCCTACGACCCGAACCTGTCTCCTTTTCACGGAAATTTCAAAGAACTGGTCGAAACTTCGCGTGATGAGAGGGCTGAGCTTGTTTCTAGGGGAGCGTATAAGCATATTGCCATTCAAGGAGGCAATGCTACCTGATGCTGCCACTCTTCTGGGCGCGCTTAATCGTGTTTTAGTTTTTTTATATCATGTGTATATGTCACATATGCACGTAATTTATCTAAAAAGTGTAATTATTGCTTAATAAATTATTTACCTAGAAACTTTTATGTACTTATGTAGGTACTTAGTTTCCTAGGTTCGCGTTTCTTCAGCAGTAAGTAAACAGTTTTACAGCCCTATACTAGTAGATTGGGGTATCAAGTACCTACAATTATTTTTAATTGCAAGCGAGAAAAGATCCGTAACGATAGGATTAAAAATACAACTTTAATTATCGGATAGGTCAAGTTGCAGATTTATTGAACAGTTAAGTTACTAAGTACTACAAGACTATCGACTAAACAAAACGCATCCGGACCCATTGTACAAGTAGAAACAAAATCTATGGAAAATACGATAGATAATCTTTTTTTATTAAAGTAGTGGCGGCCTGTGTGTTAGTTTGTTAACTTACCTCAACAAAAAAAAATAGTGAAATCAGGCGATCATAAATGTCTTTCCATTTTGTTTCTATTCGTTTGTCGAGTCGAATGGAGAATGGGAATCGAGCCTTTTTTTTGGTATTCACGCATTCGACACCGTCGGGGACACGGTGAGATTATGTGGGTGAGGGTATGTGTAAAAACTCCATTTGAGCCTGTCTGTCTGCTTTTATAGAGGGGCCACAAGAACTGGTACCTATTACAAATTATTAGACGCCATTGTAGTTACATATTACTTTGCTATGAACTCTTTTCAACACGAAATAACATACATACTTCCCATTTATCTCAGTCTCATATTCAAAATGATTGTTCATTCAACTACATCATTAGACTGCCACGGTAGCAGCGGTGTAATGATATTGGGTTTTCTATGAAATTTTCAGTAGCAGTTCGAAGTTTCAATTAGTGATCTAAACATACCGCCGAACTATAGGTATACATAAGTATTCCTTTGCCTAGCTGATGGTATGTTGAATTTCATATTAATTTTGACACAGTAAAATAGCAGACTCAAACAGAGTCAGCTTTTGTTGGTACTAGGTTACAAAAGTAAATAAAACAAACTTAAACATACATAAGTAGACTCAGAAAATCCCTTAAAAGAGTGACTGGCGGGAGCCACTTGACCGAAAAACGTCTAGTTGTCGTGGTACTCGGATCTCAGCTTTTTTTACGAAGCGAGTTTAAGTAGAATGTAAGATTTTTTAAAGTAAACTATTTTTTCTCAAACTAAACCTTTTTTTTATATGAGTTAAGTTACCGTTTGAACACAATCTCACCTGATGGCAAGTGTCGATGTGGTCTAAAATATAGCACGCTTACCTAGAATATACTTAAGTATTCACTCGTGACTTGAAGACCCCCCAAATTTCACACGGCAGGAAATACAGACTGAGGCAGCTGATTCCATTCCCTCGCTGTACGGATAAGGAATGTCGAGGCAAAACGTTTAGTGCTGGGTTTCGGGAAATACCACCATGAAACGGTGTCGCTTTTCAGTTTGCCTGGTTGTTCGAAAACTATTTTTATATCACGGAAAATACCCGTAACCTCGTCTTCCTCCGGGTAAATCAATAACAATCATGTACTGGAGAGCTATTAATAGAAACGCGTAAAAAGTTTTAACTTTAACTTCCTTATAAATTTTAGAAATTGGCATGTTTGTAAGGAAAAATACACATTTCTTTCCGAAAGTTAGTGACAATAGCAGATATAAGAAAAGATATCCCTCAAAATTAAAACGTATACCTTGCAGAAGCACTCTCCATTATAAGAACAGTTATTTAATGTCTATAAAAGTCTACAACCATATTCCACAATCTATTAGAGAACTACCTTTACGTTTGTTTAAAAAAGCATTATATAATGGAACAGTTAGGGGATTCATAGCTTGTAAGTGCAACCGATATACATAATCGTTTTTTTTTAGTTTTAACCAATAATGTATTTATTCAATATTTTTATTTAGTGTTTATGTAGCAATATTGTAAATGTTTTTAAGTCTGGTCAGGTGGTATACCCAACATACCCATATTTTATTATAATGTACGTGCAATGATATCTCAGCCTAAGAATATTCGTATGCCTCTTGCAGAGGCGGATGTGTCGGAAAACTAATTGTAACATAACAACTTTTGTACCATATCCTTGGTGAATAAATATCTATCTTTATCTTTATCTAGTCACTTGCCATCAAAATGGGCAAGAAACTGTCACCAGTTTAGAAAAGTATACGGTGGTTAGTAGGTGGTAGGTATGTGGTGCACAACACATACCTACCATCGTAAGTCGCTGGTATGTTTTTAGGTTCCATGTAAAAAACCCAGGGAAATGCATGATTGCCATTTACCAGACAAAAATGCAAAACTCCAAGCTGCTACTGAGAATTTCAACCGCACTTGCTTCACTGGCCAAATAATCATAGTTATGATTTCTGTGAATTTCGCCACGACAATGACAGAACACTTTGCTCTACCTGATAATCGAACACAGAACCTGACGTTTAGCTGCCTGCGACCCTTAGAACATTGAGACAGTTTAATCCGCTCCATTTCATATGTTTCTCATCCTCATACATTAAAACTAAACACAACGTCGATGTGTTGAGTTTTCAAACGGTTTTTGCCCAAAAGTTGTACAAACAAATTTAGAATTACCCTTGCGTCCCATCTCGTTGTGGTGCCGGTATTAAAACGTACTTAATCATCTCTTACCGGGTTTTAATTCGTGACGTCACTCGTACGCGTGGGTCACGTTGTCGTAACCGCTGCTCCGGTTGAAATGAGTGAAGTTATCATGTACAATCTACAGAAAGTAATTGCGCAACGGTTGCTTGACTAACTTTTTTAAACCAGTAGCCTAAACTTGGTGCATGACGTGGTAGATCTCTGCTGCTGTTCGTCTGGGGTGGTATAATATTCCACCTTTAAGTAATAATGTAGGTACTAACATGATTGTGATCTTGTTTAAAGAGTAGTAAAAAAGTTACTAGACATGTGATCTTAAGTCAATAAGGCGCTAATGTTCAGTGGTGATCAGGCAACCGTTAACTTCTTTGTCATTTTGTTACAAATAAAAACCCAGTAGTTTGGTGTATGCTAGAGTATTTGACAATTATTTTGTATAAAAAACTAGTTCTTCAGGTGACCGCTCTAAGCTGTAAGGATTACTATACAAAATATTTGACAGAAACGCTAGCTAGTATTATGTTATATGAGTTGTTTTGGCAAGTGCGTGAGGTACAATCAAGCAGTGATTGGTGACATTCTCGTTCTATAACAACTACAACGAAAACACATGATTTTAAATGTATTTTCCAGTCAAATTTTTGTGCAAACAATTTCAAAACAGTTGAAGAATTTGCATTTATGTAGAAACATTGTAACCGTCTATATAATATAGTCTTAAAGTTTGAGTTTTTTTTTAATTGCCTACAGTGGCCGACGAGCAAGCGGCCCACCTGATGGTAAGTGGTAACCGCCGTCCACGGACACCAGCAACGTCGGGGACAGAGCTGTGCCGCCGCCTATTGTGTGTGGTAGAGAGCTCTTTTTAGGCCTCGTTTGAAGAAGGAAATGTCATAACGCATGGGGAACATCACAGCAGGTAGTTCATTCCAGAGCCTGATAATACGTGGTAGGAATTATCTTTGGAGGCGGACAAATAACGACGATCAGTCTCACAAACAGCATTGTTACAACAGTGTTTAGGCATGTGTTGAATAACCAGTTGGTACATAATTATGAAAACTATTACCGGACAACCGGTTGCTATAAATATTTGCACAATAAAAGCTTAGTGTAAATTCATAGCTACAATAATTACCCCGTGCGGCCACAAATTACGTGCTGAGCGGACGATTGTCGCACAATGTGTTATATGCGACTTATTTGTGCAGAGCTTTTAATGAGTTGCCAACAGCCTGTGTATTCTTTTATTACTAGGGTAGGGGCACAAAAATTACTATATAAACTTTACAGAGTAGATGGGGAACATTTACTTACAAAATCTTTGATCCCGATTCAAAGTCAAATGTTTTATATCAACTAGACTATTAAAACAGGTACATTTGAAAAGTAGTTGCACGGTTACAAAAAGTGGTTCTTAAGGGAAAGAAGTCATGACATTTATTATTCTAAGTTTACAATTTTGTTCTGAATAGAGTTTTTAAGAAGAATGCAGTTTCATATGAACAATTAAATAAATAAACAGAGAAAGATTTTCATAGATGATAATAAGAGTTGACCAGCCCCGACAAACAGCACTTGTTCGTGAGCATGACGTGTGATATGTATACAACTTTGATTTCTTTCTGTCAGGCGGACGTATGACACTTGACAGAAGGATTACTTTACCCAAAGACTACAGTAATATAGTATACTGGCAAACTTTACCTATTATTAACGTCCTCATTAGAAGTGCAATTCGATTCCCCAGTCTATTAAAGTGTTATCGGGTTTTTCTATAAAATTGTCAATCGGAGGGAGTTTGAATCTTGTTTTCGGGCAATTTGCTCGCGGTCTATTACATAGGACCTTACATACCGGTGACATGTTGGTGTTCATTAATGCTCTGCGTAACCTTTAGGGGAATACAGGTGTGATGGTATGTGTTATGTTAAGATGGTAACACTTATGTTCATCGCATAAATATTTATGTCTTATGGGAATCGAACCCACGACACTAGACGTCGTGAATGTCCGCCAGTTAGGTGATTCAACAGTTGGTTGATATTTTGGTAAATGTTTGTGTCTTTCAGGGTATTTCTTATGTATTATAAGTATTATATCCATTGTCTAGTGCCTATAGTAAAAGCTCTGCTTAGTTTGAGACTTAGATGGTGCTGTGTAAAATGTCCTAAATATTTATTATTATTATTACGTTTTTTTTCATTACATATGCAAACTTTTCCGATGAGGCCTTAAACTTTCCCTCAAATGTTGCATCAGTTCCTAAAAAATCTTTTCGTATGCAACTTTTCGTTCGTATTTCAGCGGTTACTGAAATACTGACACTCCAAAGTAGAAACATGACCGAGGGATCAATGTAGTGCACTCGATGGCGATGTTTTCACCACAAACACGAGCTCAAACACGCTCCGTACGATGCACGTTCACAAGTTTTAATGAGGATGCGTTTGATGTTTTCATAAATAAATCTTTTTTTTTGCGATAGTGGGAAACTTTGTGATCAAGATCTTTTTAGATCTATTTTTAGGGGGTGTGGGAAGTGTTTCTTGTATAATATACTAGTTGTACCTGTAACGGTGTTACTTAGTATTGATCTCTATTTTGTGTTTTTTTAAACTTGAAGTTATTTTTTTAATTCATTATAATATAGAAGATAGATTAGACTCAGTGGCAAAGAGTTAATTTTGTGAAGAGAATCCGAAGCAAAACCTCCTTTTTAGCAATAGGAATACTGTGACTGTTTAAAGTGGATTCCGGTAAGAATCGAATTGTATGGAGTCTTCGACGCACTGGTACGTCCGTTGCTGTGTCGATCACTGGACTCTAGGAGCACTCCTTAAATTCATGGTGTTTTAACATTGATTATCAGTTCAATCAAACAACGCAATTCCAATCCTGTCTATTACCACAGGGTCGCAGTACAATACATCTATTACATTTAATCACGGTCAATCAAATCGAACGCTAGTGATGTCTTTCTTGTGGCAAAGAATTCCGGGAGAACAAAGTTTTTTTTAAGACAATATGGGAAAAGAAATTGGACGAATAAGAATCGGACTAAATGGTCTACATGACCAATAAAAAAATGGTCATTAATGGTCGTAAATGGTCTGGTCCTTATCCGTCTTATCCGTCTAAGGGACGCGGGACATCCACTGCTGAACAAAGGTCCTCCTATAGAGACTCAGGATGCCCGGTTATATGTCAGCCGTATCCAACGACTCCTAGACTTTCACCAAGTCGTCTGTTTGTCGGTTGGAGGCTGATTTTGCTGCCTCAGCGGCCATCAGTTTTACGAGATACGTGTTCCACCCAATGTCACTTAAGCTTGCTAAGCCTTTCAGCTGTGTCAGTAACTATGGTTCTTATACCTTTGCGTCCAGAAATACTAAGATTGGCTGGAAACCCATTCTTGGTTGGAAGCTATAAAGAACCATAGCTTCTTCATCATATCCATTGCTGGACTTAGAGCCCTCTAGTGATCTCCACAGCGTCCAATCTTCGGTTTTCCTCATCTACACACGCACTCCAGCAGCCGGCGTCCTAAAATACGCTTAGAGATGCAGCCTCCTCTGCCAGGCCCTTATACGAGTATTAGGTGATATGAGGGAAATGTACTTTGACCGAGGCCAAAGTACATTTCCCTCACAGTTATGTGTAACGCTACGTCGTTCGAACATAATTAGATTTTGTGTGAGGTGTTAAGTGCCGTCTGTCTTCAGCATCTAACTATTACAAGTACTTGTGATGTTAACGAAATGGATACTAATGGCACTGACTACGATCTACTCTTTACTGGCATTGACTACGCTCTACTCTTTACTAAGTTCTTCCAATTCTCCCTCTTACTTAACATCTCACTTTCAGTATTTATGTACCATTCACAATATAAAGTACTTGCGATCTACTAATAATCGCCTCCTTCAATGTCCCTCTCATAGTTCTGATTTTGTCCACTCTACATGCTTCATTCAGTCAATCCTATTATGGAATGGTCTCCTATCTGAAATCAGGATGGCAAACAGTCGCCTTTCTTTTAAAGTAATGTTACGTAAAAATCTTCAAGATAATACCTTGGCAGATTCATTATCTCGACGTTGATCTTATATGTATATATATATCTATATATATTATATATGTATATTTTTGTATTTAATATGTATGTTATGTAGTTTTTCTTGTATTTATGTATAATTAATATATTTGTATATTGAGTTTTGTCAATCGTGGTCTTGTATTACTTGACTAGTGCATCTACTGTTTTATCGTCTCTGCATCACCCCAAGGTTGTCTGGCAGAAAATGCCGTACGGCATTAAGACCGCCTTTGTACCAACTATCCATAAAGTATTAATAAATAAATAAAAAAAATACTATTACATGATATTTGGAACGATATTAAGTAATTGGTACTAAAAGTGGGTGATTTTCTTTTTACTCATATACTGTCCTACAGCTGGGCGCGGGTCTCCTCTTAGAATAAGAGGGATTAGGCTACAGTCCACCACGCTGGCCTAGTGCGGGTTGGCAGACTTCACACGTTGCCCAGAAAATCTCTAAAGCATGCAGGTTTGCTCTCATGTTTTCCTTCACCGTTTAAGCGAGTGAAAATTAATTATTATTAATACACACATGATTTCGAAAACTCAAAGGCCTTGGATCTGAACTAACGAATCAAACTAACCAACGAATTTTATTTTATGCAAGAGCGAAACTTTCTAGAATGAGGTAACTAAGGATGGCTGAAAGAGATCGCCTTGTGCGATAAGACCGCCCATTATACCTACTCTAACTTTGTCACATTTTATTTTTGTAATTTTGTGCAATAACGCGTATAAATAACTGTTGCTTTTAAAGAAGTTATGCTATTTTTGCCCTGCGCTATCTGTGTCTAAAGAACATGTTTCTTAGTACTACATACCTTCACGCCTGTATTACCCGACGAGAGGTGTACTGATGTAAACCCACGATTTGCCGGTATGGTTAGGTCCCATATAATGTGTAGGGCGAAGCTAAGGCACAATATATCCCAACTCCGAGCTGCTACTGTAAATATAATTATGTATACCAATAATAACATAAGAAACTCCCAGATAAACACAAACACTTATGTTCATCTCTTATAATATATTTGCGTCCTGTGTCGATCCCACTACCTCGTAATCCGAGTCCGATACTCGAACCACTAGAACACAGACGTTAAAGAAAATATACACCTCTGCCTTACCCTTCGAGGATACTGGCGTGATGGTATACTCATAGTATACATTGGGGTATAATTTCGGCCACAATTTATTCTCTAGAGCATCCTACAAATTTAAATGCCACACTTCCTGAAAACATTCACCAGTCTTAAAACCACAGGACCATCTGTCCCCTTCGATCCCGGTGTACATTGGCATCACTACTGTCTCCAATCAGCATTGAGTCTAATTAGGAAAACCACGCTCCCCACAGCGCGTTGATTTAGACACTGATTATTAACGCCACACGCCAAACCCAAGCTGGGGCTTCCGCGTTTAGTTTGGTACATCAAGCCACTTTCCGACTTCAAATCAGGGAGTTTTATGTGCGTTTAGAGTTTGTAGTTCCGATTTTGTAAAGGTTGAGGCTTATTACGACTCTGCGGCCGAAGTTTGTGTGTTCTCAGTATGTGTGTTTGTTAGAGAAGGTTTCGCGGGAGTAAAACAACTTTTCGTCGCTAAGTTTGTTCTTGACTATTGACAGTAATACTCTTGTAATTATAGTAATAAGTACTATCATTTTTTATTGTTTTTATTAATGTATTTATTTTTGATGACGTCTGTGGTTTAGTGGTTCGAGAGTGCTGATTGGACTGCTGATCTTGGTATCGTGGGTTCAATTCCCACAAGACACAAATATTGGAATGAATGAAAATATTTGTGTGATAAACATATTTATTTTTGAAGTATTTGTGTTTGTCTGGGTGTTTCTTATGTATTATAAGTATGTATTTACAAAAAAGGTTGTTAAAAGTATTATATTCATAACCATTGTCTAATACCTACCCAGTAGTAATCTAGTACTAGTACAGCTCTGCTTAGTTTGGGACTACATAGTGCTGGTGCTGGTGTATAAAATGTCCCACAATATTTATTTATTTATTGTATCTTATGATTATAGTAATAAGTACAGTCAGCAACGAAAGTCGCTGAACATAACAAAATTTTGAAAACATCACAGCTCCAAAACTTGTCCAGAGGTTTTTTCTATTAAGGTAACCTGAATATTGAATGGTTATCTATGCAATTATTTCGCATAACCTTCACAGGTCAGTAACTTCACACTTATTAAAAATCATATTGAAAATTGCAACATGTTCAGCGACTTTCGTTGCTGACTGTACTATTTGAGCAAGTATAGTATATAAGTAACCTATTTACATATGTCTTGGAGTATTTGTGATTTTAGCGGAACCTCAGGTTTTAGTGTCAATTTCAGACACCGTGTATTTCTCTTTGGTCTGTGTAACTCACGTAACTCTGCTTTTTTTGCAGATTGAGAAGTCTGCTTATATTAGAACTGTATAGGTTAATATATAGCCGAGCGTTCTAATGAATCTATAAATTTTCCCTAAGAATAGGCTTTCTGTAATATTTTATCCCCATTTCATATCTATAAGCATTTAAATTCCATCCCCCATAAAATAACGAGATCTAGCTAAACAGATAGTACTCATTTATCGAGTTTCTAAATCGATTACTGTCACACTAAGCGAGACATTATTATTAAAAATGTCGTCGCGAAGGATATCAATGGTACATTAGTTGAATTAAAATGGGTTTTCGATTCGTTTCAGAAGTGTAACGGTCCGAGGGTCTTTTATTTAATTTATGATTGTCTCAATTATATCGAATGGAGGCCACGCCTTCGCTGAAAGGTTGGCTTACAACTTTTTTTATTGCAACCTTTTTCGTTTGAGTGTTTATTAAGTCTAAGTTCCAAGGAGGTTACATTCGAATTTAGTTTTAAAAACAATATGCCACATTTATACAGCATTATTAACTGGCGCATGTAAGTTCTCGATTATGAAATCAAAAAATGTTACTCAGTGAAATTGTCTACAAAACAACGACATAATAGGGGGTGAGGTATCATCGTTAAAGACATATTTAAAGTTATTTAAAAATATTTTCTGTAAAATCTTTAATTAGATGAAAAATAAACTATTTACCTAATGTCTTAAAATGAACCATAAAATAACGAAATAAATTTGAATTAAATTTAGGTTCCTATTTCGAATAAATGCTATTAATGTTATTACTATAGGAATAATTAGACTGTGAGCTACGAGTATAACTGAGAGGTGAAACACTTTGTAAATAAATAAGCTGCAGTATTCACCAGATATCTGTTAATCTTTCAAAGCTATAGCGAGTAACAATTATTGTCACTAAAAATTATCAATTTAACAATTTTATATCATTTAAAATTAAGTGACTATGTAAGTTTGTCTTTGTTCTTTCTTTTTTCAATTCTTTCGTTCTTTCTTTTAGGTATCAATAACATTTATAGCCTTATCGAAATAAAATAGCAATCACGTCTGTAATCACTGATGCGCCAGTATGTTTAGGTCCCATGTAATAGGATGCAGCCTATAGCCATTTACCGGGCAAAAATCGAAACTTGTTGCCAAAGAGAATTTCATAGACAACCCAATAACAATGTTCGAGCTGGAAATCGAATCCAGAAACTAATGCGTAGCAGTTGTGCTTATGACCACTACGCTAATGATGTAGTTCTTTCCCTGTTGATATTACGTATTAATATCGAATATCAACTATCGATAGCTGATTTATCGACATTGAAACTATCGATAATTGCACAACACTATATCCTTGTGAAGTGGGATGGCACTCGTGAATCTTATGACACAGATCCACAATCTCCAGCAATACGGGCTATTGGAAATTCATTGGCTTATAGAAAGCTTACAGTGTGAGGTGGCATGAATAGTGATCGGCTATCTCGCATTCTCAGTATTCTGAATTGGATAAGGCGTGATGCCGGCTAACAGGTGCACTGTGTGGTATCTCTAGTGCGTCCTATCTTTATTGACGTCATAATGACAAAGACAAGTATATTTTTCTTAGTATCTAAGCGTCAAAAATAAGTATAATCTTCTAATATCGTGTCTAGTAAGAGTAGTGGTGTTCAAAGTTCCTATAAATCAATAACTTGCTTAATGAACTATATGCTTAATTTTTTAAGCAAGAATCAGAATCGGAATCAGCGATCGATTAAAAAAGCAAGCGATTTTATGTGCTTTATTATAGCATGCTTAATTTATTATGCCTACTTGTTACTAACTCTGTCTCCCTCTCTCCTACTAAGCTGTGCTGTGCCCAACAGGGTCCATAATTGATTCCTAGATTTAAGCCTACCATCTGTTTTATATATTTTTGTACATTATGGAATGCAATAAATGAATATGAATAACGCTATACACGACGCCCGACGGGCAGTTGGTTGATAGAGAGAGAGAGTGCTATCCGATATAAAGCAAAATAGCTTTATAACATAACGTGCGAACCGTGATATCATTTGCTTTATGCTATATATAAGCACGCTACTTTATAATGCTTTATGCTATGTTATTCATCACTAAGTAAGAGATGGGTATTAGGGAAATCGCCACAGTGCGATGGCGGAGCACCTAAGCAACCCCTAAACGAATGCTGACTTCACTGTTTCTCGTGCGGAATGTCCGAAGTCCAGAAGTAAAAAATCTTAGATAAGTAGATAGGTATAGAAATTTGAACCATGCATGACGACTTTTATAAGTACGCAATGATGGTGTTGATGATTAGTTTAGTAATCGAAGTGCGGCTAAGAGTTACTTTTCTAGTTAGATAAATAAATAGACACATACATACATGTATACATACATAGATTTAATTATGTTAGCAATTTTTTTCGATAATACTACTCCAGATGATTTTTACTACCGGAAATCATGAATATTTATTATGTAGCAGTAAAAATCTTTAACAGTATAAGTTACTTTAAACCAGTCTAACAAGCCGGCGATACTATAAATATTGAATTAGCAGCACAAAGAGGCAACGCTTTCAATCCAACATCAGTGGATTCGTTTGAAACACGGATTTGGAAACAGAAAAAAAAAACTGAATTTACTGGATGGTCGACACTAGTGGCTATCACTCGCGCGTTGTCATCTTAAGATGTCAGTTGTTAAGTCTCATAGGCCAGTAATTTCATTGGCTACATCGCCCTTCAAACCGGAATATACCAATGTTACCAATCGGACCTAGGACCTTAAGCATAGCAGTCGCATTTACGACCACTTACATGGCGAAAATGAGACTTTGAAAAAGAAAATTAATTACTTTTACCGGTTTAGAAGAAGACTTCATTCATAACTACCATTTCCTTTTGTATCCGTCTAAGAGAGTTATCTTAACTTGTCTTCACTGATATTGATGCTGATGCCCGCCATCAAACTAAGTGTCTCCATTCAGCTTTACAGACTACCTAGAGCTAGTACGGTCAGCAACGAAAGTGGCTGAACGCAGCGGTTATGAAAACTACATCATTAATTACAAATGGGACTGGTCTACTCAATGCCGTCGTAGCTCTTTCGTCAGAACGCCATTTCGGACATTACCCTGCATTGTGATACTGAGATATTTGATACCATATCATCGTCATGCTCCGAGACTTTTCCCAACTATGTGGGTGGCTTCCAGTATAACCAGATGCGGCTGAATAACAGTATTTAACACAAACTGCTATCAAACCTCCGAGCCAATTTCTGGGCAATACGCGATTGTCATTGGTCCTCATATGAGAACCGGGACCGACGGCTTTACATGGTCCCCGAGGCACGAACATATGGCTTGCTGACGATTCAGACACAACATATTCGGACACAGTGTCCATTTGATATTTTTAGGTTGTGAGAAAGGGATGGCGCTATTTAATTTATAGAGCGACATCCCTCTCATCTCAATCGAAATACGATCGCAATAACAAGTTGTGGTACGGCCACTGGTCTTTAAAAGGGACCATGATTTAAGTTTGTTTTGGCATGTCTTCTCAGAGTGCCATCTAGCGTTACAAATTCAAAAAAATGCCACGTAAAAATGTCTTTAAAAAAACTATTTACAGAAATAAATATCATTTATCACAGCATCAAAATTTTTAATTAGATTCTAAATAAGTAAAGTATATAATAACTGTCCTATGTGCAGAGATTTCGGTCTACTTCCTCGGTCCAGTTAATTCTGGATAACATAAAAAAATCATTTTGAATATAAATTGCATCGCGTATGAATTTCGTTGTTGTCTGTACCTACTTATCTTTTACGTTTTCGCGTTTTACGACACTAGTAAAGTAGTAGAGTGAATGTAAACTTTGACTTGACATACACTTACCATCACGCCTGTATTCCCCAAAGAGGTAAGCAGAGATGTACTAATATAATTCACAGGTTCGCTAAATGTTTTTAGGCTAATGGTGCGAGCTACTTTTTTTTTTAACTACTCATTAGTGGCAAACAGCCATACGGCCCACATGATGGTAAGCGGTTACCGTAACCTATAGAAGCCTGTAAACCACGCGTTGCCGACCCACACGTGTAACACGAAAGAGGAATAATTGGGTTGGCAGTATAAGGGTCGAAGTCCCCCCACTGCCAACACAACGTTTCTTCGCGGAGTATTGCAACCCAAACTCCGCGAATTTTACCACCTCACGTTTCAGAACTTTACCTTTTTAATGATCTAGATTTAAAACCACCACAAGGTATGCCAACTATTTTTTAAGTGGACGCCATTTTTTCCACCATTTTATTTCCATTTCTATGACAATTTAACTTTTGTCATTTAAGTTTGCTCCGTTCACTTGTGGAAATTAACTCTTTTGAATAAGTAATCGCTTGAAATACTTTCCGGGGATACTTAATTTTTTTCCGACTTCTTTTTAATGTTTGGTACATTTAATGTATTTTTTCATCATCCAACCATTTACCGTCCCACAGCTGGGCAAGGGTCTCGTCTCAGAGTGAGAGCCACGCAATCATACTGTGGGTTAGGAGACTTCATACGCCGCTTGCAAGATGTTATCCTTCTTCTATGTAGCGAGCGATAATTAATTTATTAAGCACATAATTGCGAAAAATAAATAAATATTTTTCGAACTTTGTCTACGTAAGCACTTGGTATTTAAGAAAGAACTCTCTTAGAAACTTCCTCATAGAAGATAAATTAATGTTAACGTTATATCTAACTACATAAATTATATGAATATGTTTGTTTGTCATAAATATTATTACCATCAAACATAAAAACGTACTAGGTACTGTAATAAGAAAAATCCTACGCTGGAGCAACGACTTCAAAGAAAATGTGCTTGTTTTATTTTTATTCGATAGCTATCGGAAGTATCGGCAGGTGCGTCGACCACTGTGGACCTAAACCACAAACCCCATAAAACTAGAGGGGTTCATGGCTAAGGTTATTATTAAGCTGATTAACCGACGTGCAAGGCTAACCTGCGCTAGCCACGTGACCATTCTTATAAATAATATTTATTTATTTCTGTAAATAGATCTTTTAAAGACATTTTTACAAGTCAATATTTTTTTTTTAAACTAGATTGCTCCGGCATTTCCTAGCTGACGACCTCTGAGAAGAAACGCCGAAACAAACTCAGAGAATCAGTCTCATTTAAAGTCCAGACATAGAATAGTAACAAAATATGTGTCTTACAATGTAGGGCAAAGTCTGAAATGGCCTTTTGAAGAAAGAGCCTTAGTGGCTTTGAGTAGACCAGTCCCAACCGACGGCATGCATGCATGTCATTGTGTAGCTGAACCATAATTTAGGGAGCTCAACAACCTAATACTTAATACATCGAGATTCCTTCGTGGCTTGGAGAGCACGTAAAGTCGAAAGTAAAGAAAGTACATACGAACACCAATGACAATCGTTAATATTCAGAAGCCGAAAAACCTGACAACCAGTTTATCTTGACGCTTATCGACGTTGCGGTTGCTGAGGTCTGATGGCAGTCGTTTAGTGTAAAATACTGATATTCAGCCGCATCTGGTAAGAGTGCACACATAGTTGGTAAAAGGCTCGAAGATTATGAGGTAAATTAAAACTAATTTGGAGTTGTTATTAACAACCTCACCGAACGCAGCTTACCATAACTCAGTTATTAATAATTCGGCAAACAATCAATGTAATCCGCGCCCAATTTACTTACAGCATTCGGTTAATTATAAATTTGGAGGCCATATTTTGCCCAGAACTGGGATAAAACTGTAATTTAATCCTTCTTTCATGTGGATGCTTGAATTTTACGCCTGTGTTCGCCGAAGGGTTAGTCAGAGGTGTATAGTATGACATACGCACAGTTTGTTGGTGTGTTTAGGTCCCACGTAATAAGGGCGAGCCTATTGCCACTAACCGGGCATAAATCCAAATTCCGAGCTGCTACTGAGAGACCCTCGAATTTCCTCTCAATATCATATATCTGCTTACTTTATTCCCTGAAGGGTAATGTAGAGGAAGTAAGTTTACGCCTACATACAGTTTACCCGAAATATTTTAGGTCCTATCAGATAGGGTGTGAGTCTATTGCCGTTAAACTAGCACACATCCGAGCTACTACTCTGAATTTGAATAAAAAACCATGCATAACAATGCACCCTCTGGGAACTCAGTCACGCTTAGCGATTAGAATTTATAGATAATTGAATGATATTATAGGTCTCAAGTCTCTTTTTTTATTCTACTAAAGTGGCAAACAAGCATACGGCCCACCTGATGGTAAGCGGTTACCGTAGCCTATAGACGCTTGCAACACCAGGGGTATCACTTGCGCGTTGCTGATCCTGTATTGAAAAAGGAATAGTTGGGTTGGCAGTTTATGGGTCAAAGTCCCCCCACTGCCAACACAACGTTTCCTCGTGGAGCACTTGAATAAATCAGCTGCTGAAATGGTTGTTGGCGAACCAAAGTGAAGGGAACTTCTCATTGGTTCGTCGTATTGGTAAAAAAAAAGCCTGACAACCTATTAGCTATTTCGATGTCTAATAGGTTGTCAGGTATTTCAGGTTTCAGTATTGTCAGGTTGTTGGATATATAGTCTATCTGCAGAACATCGGTATCGGAGGTCTGATGGCAGTCGCTTCGTGTAAAATACTGATATTCAGCCGCAATTGGTGAGACTGGAAGCCAACCCCAACATAGTTGGGAAAATGTTCGGAAGATGATGATTACATACACCTACATGCGTTTGAGATAATATTAATTTTTTGACCATCTCCATGTAATAGTAACTGCCAAATTTTTATTCATCTGGTAAACGACCGGAATCTATTCACGGAATCTCTAAAAGGGATTGTGTAGGTGTGAAAGCCGTTCTCTAAAAAAAGCCTAGTGTTAGTTCAGTGGCGCAAGTTGTGTGACAGTGGACTGAATAAAGTGGGTTATTCGGTGCTATAGGCTGATGGCGACCCTCGATAATTGATTGAGTGCACCCTCTAACTCGCTGGTTGATGGTCGCTTGCCTTCGGAATTTAATTCTACGTTCATGGTATGGCCAAGTAATAGCTGCGGTGATCGATCCATTGCAAGATTAAGCTGTCTATAGACGGGTGACCATGCGTAACAAATCGAGACCCTTCCGTGCCGCGGATAGTACGTTAAGGTCCCAGTTGTTTTACGAAGATCTATGATAATTGTTGGTTCAGGGGACCTAAAATCGTCCCTTTTGATTAAACCACAATGAAGAAAGAAGAAATAAAGAAGAAAGAAAGAAAGAATGGAGAAAGAAAGAAGAAAGACGAAAGAAGAAAGAAAGAAGAAAGAAAGAAAGAAGAAAGAAAGAAGAAAGAAAGAAATTTTATTTGACAGTACAAAAAGACAAACAGGAATTGTTTTTTATGTATTAAGGTGTTATGATTCACGGACGCATCTACACACAACGGGCCACACACACAACATTGCGAGTATAAACTGACCTTACATTTTATAGGCTTATATTCGTATAATTAGAGGTAATTTTATATTGGAATTGTATAGCACATAAATGGCATAAGGCAATATGGCAAATAAGTGGGTTTTTTTAATTAGTTTTTTCGGGTCCGTGGGGACGTTGACTCTAACCCACGTCTCTTGAGCCGAAAAAGTAGCCATCTCTCTTTTACTGTGGAACATGCAAACTTATAAGCGACACCGTTTCATGGTGGAAATCCCCGAAACCCACACTAAGCGTTTTCGTCATTTCTTATCCGTATGGCGAGGGAACCAAATCGTGACTTTCTATCGAGATTGTGGTCAAACGCTAAACTATTTCTTATAAAAAAGGGATTTTTGGAATGCTTGTTTGTTAGAGGTTAGCGGAAAAATAACTGTATCAATATTAATTTTATGTTCACTGTAGGAATACCTACCTAACACTCCCACAGAAAAACTAAGGACAGCTTATCTCAATTAGTTGAATAGAACCAGAGATAGAGCTTGACCTCTCTGTAATATGAAGACACATAAAACGAAGAGATCATCCCTGTTGGTTACTAATTAAACGAGAGTGAAGCCGTAAGTAAAAGTTATATACATATAATATTACAGTGTATAGTGTTATAGGAAAGGATTTAGGAACTTCCACGGGATTAGGAAAAACGAGATCAACCTGTGTAACATCGCGGTACACGTTATGTAATTAATAAAAAAAAATTAAGTAAATACTCACTAAATTATTTCGTTTATTGCAGCCATAAAATCAAAATCAAGACATCAGATTTCTTACAAACAAATATTTTTTAAACAAAGAAGGAAAAATACAACTTTATTTTTTACATTTTTAATAATCTATGCATCATTTGTACCATCTTTGACAATTCTTACGTAGACAATTGACAACAGTCAAGCGGGGGACCGCGGCCTGGCCGCCTCACGACGCGCCGCGCAGGATTCGAAATTCAAACGAAAGCCAAAATGGTTAATTAGTATTAAGTTAGGTTTTAGTGAGCTGTGTTAATTATTAAGAAGGTATCATAGTGGCACCTACCCTCTTTCTAGCAAATATTGTGATAGCTATAACGTGTTGCCGCGATTACTTGTGATTATTTTGTTGTAATGTGATGTAGTGATAATGAAACGAGAGTACATTGAACATTTACCTACCATCACGACAGTATTCCCCGAAGGGTAAGGAAGAGGTGTAGGTAGTGTACATACCTAGCTCGCCGGTATGCAGTCTATTTAGAGTAAATTGGTTACATGAAACTATTGTGTATGTTGTGTAAATTGTTAAGTGAAATGTGGAGATTTTCAAGTGGAAATTATGCTGCCTGCTGTGCTGTGGGTCTCGTCCTGAACACAAGTAAGGTGAGTACGAGCATATTCTACGTTTCTACAAGTAATGTGTTTCTATTTACAATTGTATGTTATTTTTTTAAATGTACGTGATTTCATGCATCTTAAGCTGAAATTTCATCCGCATTTAGTCACCTAATCACCAAAATTACCAATCATGATCAATCTTTTGTTTATTTCGAACACTTACGTTAATATTATACATTGAAATAAAACTACTTTTTACGGAATTTATCATGTTATATTGACATTATTAATCCTGACGTTTTGGACCTCTTAGCGTATATAGATACTTAGGTATTAAAGACGGATGGATGATGGTTGGTTGGGGCGCGTGAGAATGCCTCTAATATCGATATAGTTTATTTCACAAAGTTACGGCCTCCTGTACACACGGTAACATATCAAGTATAATTTGACCCTGCCTTGTTTAGGCTTTCGGTATAGTGAGAGGGTGTACATTGGCATACCTTTGTCTAACCCTGCAGAATACGGACCCTGTTTATGTATTCCTCCACATATCAATATGCGGAGTTCTCCAACATTACCCAAACCATGGTACACCTAGTATAACCGATAATTAATATCGTAATTCGATTAATTGAAGCATGATCTGAATAATTAAGTAGGTAACTGTTTGCAGTGCGACAATTTTGTGTGTTGTAGTAAAGGTTGGCACAATTACCCTTCACTACATCTAACTCTCATCATCCTTAGAAAGAAAAAATAAAAAAAAGATTTATTTGTCACAGTCAAGGCACATTTTTTTTTATACCACTGAGATGGCAAACAGGCGTACGGCCCACCTGATGGTAAGTGGTTACCATAGCGTATAGACGCTTATAACACCAGGGTAGGTATCACTTGCACGTTGCCGACCTTGTTAAACGAAACAGGAATAGTTGGGTTGGCAGTATAAGGGTCAAAGTCCTCCCACTGCCAATACAACGTTTCCTCGCGGAGCACTGGCAAACTAGCTCACCGTAAGGAACACAACACAATTCAAAGCAGTGTTATTTCACTTCGATTTTCTGCAAGGCGGTAGTACTTCCCCAGTCGGGCAGCTCCAATTTGAGTGGCGCATCACACACATCGCATCACATCTACGCATCACCACGACGTGATCACTGCACAGCTTTTCTGTAACTGAAGGTAGGCAGGGATCTATTGACGACGTCAGTGTTCCAGTGGTTCGAGTGTCGGACTGCTCTGATCACAAGGTGGTGGGCTTTATTCCCACAAGACATAAATATTTATGTCATGAACATAAGTGTTTGTGATTGTCTGGGTGTTTCTTACGTAATAAAGTATATGTAGGTATTTACAAAAAAGAATACGGATATAAGTATTATATCCATTGTCTATTACATTACCCATAGTAGGTACAAGCTCTGCTTAGTTTGGGACTAGATAGTGCTGTGTAAAAATGCCCCAAAAATATTTTAAATACTATATTTAGGTATACTAATAATTGAGGCACATTGTATTTGCAATCATATTTACGTTATAATAGAGTTTTTTATCCAAATTCTCCGTTATGTTTTACCTAAAACGTGAAATTTCCACATAAAGTACTTCTAAATAGCAATAGAACTGTTTAGTTAGAGCATACTCAGAGGCATTCATTAAAAAATAACTATTTAACAACATATTCATGTGCATTCAGTTAAAAATACACTTCATAATTTAACCAGGACAGGTCGCGTAGGTCACCGTGGGGCTTGGAATGTAGAAAAGTGGAAGAGAAAACCATTTTGTTATTTCATACAGCGATCTGCCTCGACTTCACAAGGGTGCCATGTAGTACCTAATAATACAGATTTATTATACATATCAAAGTTGATGATGATGATTAATGTAATGTATAGTTTTAATTTTTTATGTAGTGGTAGCCTAGTGATATGACCATTGGACTGCCAAGTCAGAGGTCTCGAGTTTTAATCCAGGGCACGCACTTCTGACTTTTCGAATTTATGTACGTATTAGTAATTGATTTATTTAACAAAAATCAACATTACCTAACAGGTCCCACACCCAATGCGCTATATTGACATAATTTAAAAACACACACCAAAAATAATTATACAATTATTAAATTAGAATTATAATAATATTAATTATAAAATTTCATAACTTACACAAAAATAAGTCAGTCAGCCTTTACAGTGAGAATTTCTACTGTCACCGTTAGGAATGAGCCATTAAAAATATCCACCTTACGCCTAACTCTGTTAATCAGCGTTATAGCTTTTGCATCTCGTGCAAATAATGAATTATCTCTTGCTTAAACGGTGGAAAAACATTGTGAGAAAAACTGCAGGCATTAGAGATTTTTTTCAACGGTGTGTGAAGTCTACCAACCCGCACTAGGCCAACGTAGTGGACTACAGCCTAATCCCTCTCAACCTGAGAGTAAAGCCATGCCAAGTATATGGTTTGATGATGATAATGATAATTTTTATTTTTTAAATATGTACGAGTAAGTCAGTTTTTTCACAAGGAATAAATTGTTTCTTCTTTATTTTTCATATCCAAGTTTACCTACTCCATACACAGTTCAGACACTATTCACGCAGCATGAAAAGCAGAGGTATCAAAAGGCTCTTTCAACTTGCGATAGAGAAGCTATCTCCATGCAAGAATAATCACCGTTTGACACGCGTGTTTGTCGACGCCCGTGTGTTCTGGCCTTAATGAGTCACTGCAGCTCATAGCAGATTGCGCGATAGTTTACACTAAATGAATGATGAGTTTGCTATTGGGAAAAGTTGTGACGTATTTTATGAATGAGGTGTTATGAAAACTAAGTACTTTTCTGTTTTTCTTACTCAATGAGATAAATAAGAATGTTCTTATAAGATATTGATCTCGACAGCTTAGTTGACTAAATTGTCCGGCTTATTTGGAGGACGCAGATTCAAATGCTGCCTGAGGTCGAAGTTTCTTTTAACCTTTTGAGCGCCACGTCAATAACGAAAATCCGTATTCTCTACGCCAAGCGGAAAATTCTAGTATTTAATAATAGGTAAAAAAAACAAAAATAATGTATAGGTAGGTATGTAAGTATATTGAACTAAAAAAAAAGTGGTATTTTTGACGTGCCATGCCGTCGTTGGCTTCGTGAGCAAGTTTTCATTTGACGTCTATATACTCCGTGGCGGTCAAAAGATTAACTAAAATATATCTGATCTACATATACATATAAAGGGACAGGAATAGGATCATGTTTAAGTAATAACTACGCTTATCTCTGCAAGGTTGCAAAAGGATCTGCAAGGCTAAGTTTCGCAAGCCGCGGTCATTCTGTGGATGTGTGATCGTTCTTAACACATTGACGCCTCTCCGTGTCTCCGATAACACGTAAAGCCGGTCGGTCCCGGTTGTCATACAAACACCTGTGACAATCGTTAATGGTATTCAGGAGCCCAAAAAGCCTGACAACCGGTCTATCACGGAAACTGAACCAGGATATAGGTATTGCCAAGAAATTTGGTTGCGGAGGTCCGATCAACACGAAACAAGGCAGTCGTTTCGTGTAAAATACTGTTATTCAGCCGAATCTGGTTAGACTGGAAGCCGACCCCAACATAGTTGGGAAAAGACTGTACTTATATATTTTGTATTTGTTTAGCATGCGTGAAAAAAAAACAATGATAATCTAGTGATCATTATGATAATTGGACAGCCAAGTCAAATCAGGCACCATTGACTTCTCAAATTCATGTGCGTATAATTAATGTTCACTCGCCTAAACGGTGAAGGAAACCCTCGTGAGGAAATCTGCATGCCTTAGAGATTTTTCTCGACAATGTGTGAAGTCTGCCAACCCGCACTAGACCAGCATGATGTACTATAGCCTAATTCCTCTCAATTTGAGAGGAGACCTGTGCCTAGGAGTGGAACAGTGTATGGTTTGATGATGATTAGGATGAGTTAATACAAAAATCAGTAAAAAATGTCTTTTTCCAAAATATCTGCAAATTTGCCTCCAAAGCTTTCAGAAAACCAGAGTACATAATATATCCAAATGTCTCGTATAAAATGTAATAGTAGGTAACCATTTTCCTTTATACAACATTTAAAACGGATACGTATCTCCAAAACGTCGGACATCTGAGGAATCTAGACAGACATCCAATTTTGTGTATACAGTGATATGTTTACAGGTTACATTTATATTCAGCACTAGCTTTTGCTCGTGGTTCGCTCACGTGAATGTAAAATTATAAATTACTAACTTCTGCCCGCGAGTTACTTTTAATTATCGTTGTAATTTGTCTAATTAGCTCAAAACTCGTTATAAATTATAGCCTATATGTTATTCTGATGTGTAAATAATAATACTGTAAAGTTTCATCTAAATCCGTTCAGTAGTTTTAGCGTGAAAGAGTAACAAACATCCATCCATCCTCACAATCTTCTAATTTATAATATTAGTAGATAGGACTTGTTTTTTCCCGCGGCTACGCTCATGTTAATATAGAAGCAATATTAGATTTAAACATTCATCATCATCAACCCATATTATTCTGGCCCGCTGCTGAGCACGGGCTCCTCTCATATTGAGAGGGATTATTAGGCTATAGTCCACCACGCTAGCCTACTGCGGGTTGGCAGACAGAAGGTATGCAGGTTTCCTCACGATGTTTTCCTTCACCATTTTTAAGCGAGTGATAATTAATTGAATACGCAGATGAATTCCAAAAGTCAGAGGTGCGTGCCTTGGGTTCGAACTCGAAACCTTCAACTTGGCAGTCCGATGGTCATACCACTCGGCTATCACTGCTTTTTTAAAGATTAAATCCCGAAAAAGATTAAAGCACACAATCTCACTTTCACAGTTTAATCAATCTTCTGTCCTTTTCCCAATTATGTTGTAATGGCTTCCACTCCAATGAGTATTTTAAACGAAGCGACTACCTTCAAACCTCCACACTCAATGTCTTTATAATTAATACTGATATCATATAGATAAACTAGTTATCAGGCTTTTTGGCTTCTGACCTCCATTAACAGTATTGCCCAGAAAATGAGTTGCGGAGGTCTGATGGCAGTCGCTCCGTGTAAAATACTGATATTCAGCCGCACCTGGTTAGACTGGAAGTGGTCTCCAACATATTTGGGAAAACGCTCGGAAGATTATACACCGTGTTCTTTTTCGTCGTCTTATAGCCGAAAGGAAACCATTATTTCAATATTATTTCTACTAGATATGGGACTAAGTCTGAAATAATGAAAAAAAAGAGAGCTGTTTTTTAAAAAAAAGTTCAGTTCTCTCGACAAAATGCAGGATGTTGCTGTTTTTTTTTGCACTTCATGGTTGATCCCATACAAGAAATTGTTGATCATGCTGAATAGAAGTATATCCTTTCGACTGTAAGACGGCGTATATTTAGAATATAGTATTTAGAGGTTATATGAAATTGTATTCAGTAACCAGCTGCCAGTACCAGTATTTACGGAAAATGTACTATTTGCAATGGAAGGTATTTTTAATGGCCTATGAGGTGTTCCGGGTCTGGGTGTTTGTGTTTGTAAACACACCCACAATATAGAAGAAAATACAAAGGCGGGGGTAATGATTTTTTTAAAAGAAATGAATTAAGTACCCAATATATATTTTTTTAGTTATAAACCCAATAACACTTTGCTCGACCTGGGATTTGAATCTAAGACTTCCAGCGTAGCAGTCGCTTAAGACTGCTAGACTAACGAGGTATATTTTTGAGCTTTGCATGAATACAGAACATATTATTATTAAAATGTTTACTTATTATGATGGGAAAAATCGCGGACAAAAGAAGTGTTGGTCGGAGGAAGAAATCTTGGCTGCGTAACATCAGGGAGTGGACGGGGATAGCGAGTGCAGTCTAACTCTTTCACCGCGCTAGAGATAGAGGGTGGAAAACAAGCATACGGCCCACCTGATGGTAAGCGGTTACCGTAGGCTATAGACGCTTGTATCACGAGGTATCACTTGCGCGTTATACCCTGTATTTAAAGAGGAATAGTTGAGTTGGCAGTATAAGGGTCAAAGTCCCCCCACTGCCAACAACGTTTCCTCGTGTAGCACTGGCAACCTCGCTCACCGTAAGAAACACAGCACAGCTCAAAGCAGTGTTATTTTACTTCAATTTTCTGTAAGGCGGAGGTACTTCCCCAGTCGGGCAGCCCCAATTTGAGTGGAATTACTCCCACTATGCCCTACCTCTCTTTAACCTCTCTCTACCTTCGCTAGTCGGAGAGGCACTATGAGAATTTAAATGTCAATAGAGCATCGATTGAGGGGCTCGTGGCTAAGTAATAAATAATTTGCAGTCACTGCATCACTCACACAAAAAGGTGCAGTCAGATTTTTTAATTCCTTCGGGTCGATATTATACTTCAACAAAACAAACTGAACCAGCTCACAATTCTCTGGTCTAGTAGTTTGCGTGTCGGATTGCTGATTACGAAGGAGTTGGTTTGATTCTCACAAGACACATTTTTTTAAATTATAAGTATCTATGTAAAATAAAGTATATAAGTAAGTAACACACTCATTGTCCCATATCACATTGCTTAGTTGGTGTTATGTCCCCAAGTGTTAAATGTGTGTGTGTAAAATGTAGCCTATATCCTTCTACAAAGTCTAATCTATCTTTGTACCAAATTTCATTAAAATCCGTTCAGGAATTTAGACGAGAAAGCGTCACAGACAGCGTTACTTTCGCATTTATAATATTAATAGGGATTAATACTGCTGACCCGCTTGTGCACGCCTTACACACCAGTAGGCTGCTAGAATTAATATCTACGTAATAATATCACAATGATAAAGTTAGAGGGACGATGGACACGCGTTACCTCCTGCTACCCTCCCCCACTTCCATCATAGCCATCCTTCTTGCTCGACTGGGTCGCAATGGTGCAAGGCATAGGTTTTAGCGGTATAAGCTATCTTGGCATTGCAAGTGCTGTATTTGAAGTTTATTTTTGACAACAAGAAAACAAGAGGTAGTGGGAGTAATTCCACTCAAATTGGAACTGCCCGACTGGGTAAGTACCTCCGCCTTGCAGAAAATCGAAGTGAAATAACTTACGGTGCGCAAGGTTGCCAGTGCTCCGCGAGGATACGTTTTCTTGGCAGTGGGGGGGACTTTGACAATCCAACTATTCATCTTCCGTTTAACAGAGTTGGAAACGTGCAGGTGACACCCCTGGTGTTGCAAGCGTCTATAGGCTACCGGTAATCGCTTACCATCAGGTGGGCCGTAGGCTTGTACCTTAGAGTATAAAAAAATCAGCAGTTCGTACTACTTTCTAGTTTCTAAGTGTGTAAATAAATTAATAAATAAATAAAAAATCCCGCTGCATTCTTTTCCCTTACAAATCGCTTACTCAATATTAAATTGAATTTCTATTAATCGGGCAAGTTCTGGGTACCGCTAAATCATTCTAGTTGAGCCGGGTGTAACTGGGCATAACCGATTGTAACCGGCGTAATAGCCCACTGTAACCGGGTATCGGTTTTAAGGGATGCACGGCCGGTCAAAGGGACGGTAATCACTTTAAAATTATATCAATATCCGGCTCGCTTAGGCACGGATTTTAAAGTTAATTTCAGTGTTCACTGACGTATTCTTTATTATTTCTATCACAGTTGTAGTTAACCTATATACAGCGATAGCTTTGTGTTATGACCGTTGGACTGCCAAATCGAAGGTCTCGAGTTCGACTCCAAGGCACGCACTTCTGACTTTTTGTAATCATGTGCGTATTAATAAATAATTGACATTTGCTTCAATCAAAAAGGAAAATCATTGTGAGGAAACTTGCATATTGACTGAGATTTTATCGACGGTGTGTGAAGTACGTAACAATCATATCAAGTGGCGTTCTTT
Organism: Acronicta alni; assembly: GCA_964056405.1. Lineage (NCBI taxonomy): Eukaryota > Metazoa > Arthropoda > Insecta > Lepidoptera > Noctuidae > Acronicta > Acronicta alni. Next base: position 13,695,526 of record OZ043932.1, on the reverse strand, counting down.
AGTATCTGTCTACCCCCATTGGGAAATAGGCGTGAGTGTATGTATGTAGATAGATTTGACCTCGGCGAAGGAGACTGCGGGCAGGACAGTAGGTACATAATAAAATATCTTTGGTTTTCCTTCCGTCGATTCTATCTATAGTCAATTTAGCAAATGAAGATTACTATTCTTTTCTTTGCAATTCGGGGCCTCATCACAATTACAGGCTGTTACAGAAAATTGAGCAATTTCGACAATCATCCTGTATTCTTTTTAGTCAATTATTTTGCGGAATTGTCAAAGTTTTCTAATAACTGTACGCTATAAAAGAGATTAACTTTGAAAAAGAACTTTGTTTAATTCTATTTAGAAACGCGTAACGGAAAGGAATTAGAATTTATTGTTGTTAAAAATTACAGAAAAGTTGGTCTGTGTCTTTATTTAAGAAGTGGCGTTGGCTTGTCCCCCAAATTAAAATTTTAATTGGTTTTACACTACAATTGGTTAGAATTGGTTTTCATATCTTAACACTGAGGCTATTAGTCCACGGTGAGTTATAAGAAGAGTATTAATGTTTTTTGCAGGGTTATATATTATAAGCTATATAGTCTGCTTAGTCTTTGATGTTACCAAGTAAGTCTGTATACAATTAAACAATTTAATATAACTAGACAATAAATAAAATAATTATATGTATATATTTTTTTTTTGTAAATACATACATATACTCTTGATCCATAGGAAGCACCTAGACAAACACAAACACTTAAGTTCATCACATAAATATTTGTGGTTTGTGGGAATCGAACCCACAACCTCGTGAACTGCTGATCACGTCGTTCACTTGTAGGACTGCTCTCCTACAGGCGAACCACTAGACCACAGAGTCTTAAAATTCGAGCCATGAAGTATCGGTTAAATAAACGGTAATTTATTGATTTCTGACATTTACGCGACTATTATACATTGAAATAAAACTACTTCAAACCCTTTACAGCGTCCATGGTCACGGGTAGACCATGGACGCTGTAAAGGGTCCGAAACGTCGGGTTTAATAATATCAATATACGCGATAAAATCCGTAAAAAGTAGTTTTATTTCAATAAACGGCAATTATTATTGCCAATTATAATTGATAAATGAAGTTCAAGGGAACATTCAGTTTCATTAAACGTAAATCCATTTTGATCATCATCATTATCTTGCCAATTGGAACTGTGAATAAATCAGCAGCCATTGTGCAGTGATTTCCGCCACCATTTATATTTTATTGCCATACTTTTGTGAAACAGAACTCGATATTCAAAATTCCTTGATAGGATTACCTGAAAATTATTTATGCATTTCGGTAATATTAGGTACATTTTTTTATAACACTAACATGGAAAAAAAGTATACTGATGGTAAGCGGTTACCGTAGCCTATAGACGCTTGCCATTTGCGCGTTGCCGACCCTGTAAAACGAAGGAGGAGTAGTTAGGTTGGCAGTATTTGGGTCGAAATCTTCCCACTGTTAACACGTTCCCTCGCGGAGCACTGGAAGTACGGAATCCTCATAGATCATCCACTCTTGAGGAGGTAGCAGGGTTTGTCGGACTCATACCGACTAAAAACCCCACTTGCCTTCAATTGCCCTATAATAATAGTCATGGCTATTCGTGAAATTCACCACAACCATGACAGGCTGCGGTCCAGGCGCCGCTGGAACCCTGAATCAGTGAGGCCTTCCCTCGCATCGAAATCAAAGGCACGTGTGTAGGATGTCTGTCTGCGCCCTCCAACGGTGCGGAGTCCGTCATACCCTACGGTTCCCCAGGTGCTAGACGATCCGTGAGGATCTTTGGAATTACAAAAAAACGTGGGTAATATAGATGTTTACCTGCTACGCTCCTAGTACACCTTCGCTTCATCTGCATTCATCAAAATCCTTATAACTATTTATTTCATAAATACTGAACAAAAAATACGAAAGTTAAGGCAGGTTTTCTGTTTATTCCGGGTCTGCGGACGAATGCAACAACACTCCCGTAGTCCAGACACTAAAGGGGTGACGCGAAACGCTGAGTTTGGTAGTGCATAAAGCATTTCCAACCCCGTCAACAAAAAAATAAAGGTATTCTGTTTATTAAAAAAAAATTAAGTGTGATTTTATTTCAGCTCGCTCTATTACTGGCTAGCAACGTAAACATATACAAAAAACGCTGTTTCCCTGCTAGTTAATTAAAAACTAAACTGCAGTGACGGTATAAGGGGCGCGCGACTGCTGCCAATTTGCATTGCAATCGTTGACAATGCACTTTTAGGGTTCCTCTAGATTTCACGCGAAATGATTATATGGAGGCCAAGATAATTATCTATACTTATATTATAAAGAGGTAAAGTTTGTGAGGTTGTAGGGGGTAGTCTCAGGAACTACTGTTTCGAATTGAAAAAAATCTTTTATTGTTGGATATTCCATTTATCGAGAAAGGTTATAGGCTATATCACACCACGCTACGATCAATAGGAGACGAACAAAACGGAAAAAAGGCGGGCGGATTTAGCTTTTGTATATTTTTTATTTCGAGCATTAGGATCTGCAATCGTCTGTCATGTTCTTCTCTGGAGTGCGTTTTGTCTTCACAAATAAACTTATTTTCTTTCTTTCTCTTCTTTATCAAGACCATGGCAATATCAAGAAAAATTCTTAAACCTACATCTGACATCTAGAATGTGACAGATGTTATCCAGTAAAAATTTCAATCATCATCTTCTTAGTCTACCCAGCTGAATATCAGTATTTTTCAAGAAGCGACTGCCATCAGACGTCCGCAACCCAATTTCCTTAATACCGATCCAGACTCCAGACTCGTTCTCTAGTCTAAATTTCAATGAATTCCACAAAAATCGAATAAAGTAACTTTCAGTTATTCCAAGTGCAAATTTTAGAAATTTTCTTTCAGTAAAAACTTTATTAAATGAAATGATACCGGACTGTTACGAACAAATTTTAAAAAATTAACCAGATCCGTCGAGCCGTTCTCAAGACTGTTGACTGTGAGAACATCAAATAGTTTTTAGATATACCGGCTAGACATCAGGCCAGACAGGCATCAGGGTATGACTCATACCGACTAAAAACAGCACTTTCTTTCCCTTGCTCAATGATCATGGTATTGGAATTCGTCACATGCGCCTCTACTATAACAGGCTGTGTCCAGCAATCGTTAAACCCCTTCAAGGGGTCAATCCTACTCTTGTTTGCCTCGAATGCGCGCGTGGGGCAAACCTGGATTCCTTCCCGCGATAATCTCTCTCTTATAAAAATACGGGTGTGTAACTTTTTGTGCAGAACTTTTAAAGTCCGCACGCTCTGGCTTGACCAGTTAATTTTCCTTTCGGTTCGCGGCAAATGGCGGCCGTGCCGATTGTGCCGCGCCAAATAGGCGTATTATATTAATTTAAATTGTAACTAGAATTGCCTGCACACCGCGCAGCATTTATGTTTATTTATATATTTGATGTGTTAAATAATTATGTTGTATTATAATCGCGTTTATTATTTGACAGCTGGTCACAGTCGGGTGTCGAACTGCTGATCACGAGGTCGTGGGTTCGATTTCCACAGGGCACAATTATAAGTTTGTTTATAATAAAAAGTATATAACTATTAGGCACATGCACTGTCTGTTACCCATAGTACAAGATTTTCTTAGTTTATGAATAGTTGGAGCTGTGTAAAAAATAATATTTATTTATTTATAACTTAATACGAAATGGACATCGCTTCAGGTTTCATAACAAAACTTAGGTAACTATACCTAATTATAAACTTTTATGTACTTTGTAAAATGAAAAACATGTAAGTACATAAGACGGGTTGTTTAGTCTGGTAGATTCTGTTTTCGTAGCAAGAGCTAAATAATTTATGTTAAGGCTCAACCAAGCACTACTTCAGCCACATTAGACACTCAAAACAATAATTTATTAAAATAATTCAAGCATAGTCAAAAGATCGAATGTCTGACAATAAGCTTATTATTTGTACCCAATCTTCGGGTTTTCAATAAAATTGAACTCACCCGTTTTTCTTATACCCTATTACATTATTAAAAACACATAGAAGAAAAGGTTTATGTTGTATGTATATATTGCAACAGTTTATATTATATGTAAAGAAATGAACTGTGTTATTATAATAAGCTTGTAAAGAGACGAATTGGATCAAAGGAAGTTATTAACGACATTGGGAAAAAGCTATTGAAAGTAGGATGTTCCAGGCATTGTTCGATAGAGGCTTTTTTTATTGTACAGTCAACAAGAGCGTTTAGTGTACAGATAGCGAACGAAATCTGTATTTTTATACAAATAATTTGTGATATAGATCCTCCGACTGGGATAGTACCTCCGCCTTGCAGAAAATCGAAATGAAATAACATTGCTTTGAGCTGTGTTGTGTTCCTTACGGTGAACAAGGTTGCCAGTGCTCCGCGAGGAAACGTTGTTTTGGCAGTGAGGGGACTTTGACCCTTATACTACCAACCCAACTATTCCTCTTTCATTTTACAGGGTCGGCAACGCGCAAGCGATACCCTTGGTGTTACAAGCGTCTATAGGCTACAGTAACCCTTCACCATCAGGTGGGCCGTATGCTTATTTGCCACCTTAGTGGTATAAAAAAAAATATGCACCGAAAGGTTTGTTGTCAGCTTACAATACCTGTGTTTGACACATATTACGCGATAATATTATTACTACACAATTTTTATCAAAACAGAGATGTTTAATTAGCTTCCTGTGTACCTAACTCTTTTGGCGACTGTACTAAGATAAAAAAAAAGCATAGGGATAGCCTGATGGTGAGCAGCAACCACAGCTTGTGTTATCACTCACGCGTTGCCTTCTTGTGACCTCAGTTGTTAAGCTTCATTGTCCAGTAATTTGACTAACGAAACCAATAACGTTAGCAATGCGGTGGTACGGTCAGCAACGAAAGTCGCTTGACACAGTAACGTTTTGAAAATATGACAGCCAGACCAAAACTTGGTCAAGAGATTTTTTTGTTATGAAGGTAAGGTAAATATTTAATGGTCATCTATGCAACGATTTCGCAAAACCTTCACAGGTCAATAACTTCATATTAAAAATCGTATTGAAGATTGATACATGTTCAGTGATTTTTCTTGCTGACTGTACCACACAACCCCGCAACCACCAAGTCACAGCGCAGTTCTACACAGTCAAAAATTCTTACGTCATTCTTATTTGCGTATGGCTATCTCGTGGCTGCCTAAGTATTAACCCTACTTAATCCTACTCTAATCTCTTCCTGGTTTAATACCAAAGCTAAACACCCACACGTTAATCTATGAGCGATGCAAGCCGACCGTGATTTAGTGTCGCTAAAACTTAGGGATTCAATTACTTAGGAAATACATAAATCATGTAGTCTTGATACCGCTCCAGTAATATTGTAGTCGGACAGCGTTCCTGGTAAGGACGTTGAGTTAGAATATGATAATAAAATAAATTAAAAGCCAATATTACTGAAAAAGATTACAGAATAATACTACAATTAAAAAGTAATTTTAATTTATCCGGTCTAGAATATTATAAGGGTCCCGACTGTAAGGTCGTATATTCCTGGCGTCTTGTTTTTTTATTTTCAGTCGGGTTTTTGTAATTATTAAACTTAATTTTTTACTTTAATTTTTTTTTGATTATTTTTCTCCGATTATAATTATAAGAACTTTATCACGGCTTTATTATAAGTTTTAAATTTACCAACTAAAAAACCAACTCGAGATCCTAAATGGTTATACGAAATGAAAAATGAAAAGAGGAACGCGAAAAGAGGAACGAACGCGAACGCGACTTTGAAATAAGACAACATATATTTTTTTACATACCTTTAAAATAAATGCTTTAACCATCAAGTAACATTGTTTAGAAAGATAAGATTTCTATTATGTGTAGACATTTTAAATGCTGGAAAGAGACAAATTGATTTACTAAGTAAAGTGAAATCTGGGCGTAAAGTCCAATGAACAATTATTTTGTATTGATGTACCTATTGATTTAAATAACTGGAGTAGTACCTAAGTAATCATTTTTACAAATAAAACGCAGTAACATTATATCAATATACGCAAGAAAATCAGTAAAGAGTTGTTCTATTTCAATGTCCTGCTTAGATTTTCCGTAATGAAAAACTTTTTTGACCTGGGACTCTAACCTCTCGCTCAGCAGTTGCAATTGGGGTCAATGGATCAATTATAAATTATGGTTAAGCTACACAATGACTGATGCATACGTGCCGTTGGTTGGGACTGGTCTACTCGAAGCCGCTACGGCTCTTTCTTCAAAAGGTCATTTCAGGCTTTGCCCTACATTGTAAGACACATATTTGTTACTATTCTATGTCTGGACTTTAAAAGAGACTATGATTCTTTGAGTTTGTATCGGCGTTTCTTCTCAGGGGTCGTCAGCTAGGAAATGCCGGAGCCATCTTAAAAAAATATGTAAAATATTGACTTGCAAAAGTGTCTTTAAAAGATCTATTTACAGAAATAAATATCATTTATCATTTAACGAGGAATACAAAATTAACATGGTGTCTAATACATCAACATTATTAGGAGTACAGTCCGTTAATACCTACTTCAGTACTGTCTTAGCAGTAGGTCAAACGAGTTACACAGCAAACATACGGGCAGATATCATGTTCTCAAACGTCGTTATTTACAAAGTCGTTGTCCGCGTCTTTCTGTTTCTCCGCTTACTTTTAAAACACGCAACGGATTTTGATACGGTTTTCACTCATTTAGATAATATCTCTTTAAAGGTTTACACATTTTTACATATGTCTACATACTTATGAATGACACGCGAACAGCGTGTCTTTTTGTTTCTCCGCTTACTTTTAAATCACACAACGGATTTTGATACGGTTTTCACATTTAGACAATATCTTCCGGAAAGTTTTTATAATACATCGTCATATACATTTTTACACTTGTCTATAAACATAACAATTGGCGTTCTTTCGTTTTGGCCTACCCCTATGGGAGAAAGGCGGTGGTGTTTTATCTCAAGTCTTGTTAACTGAAACCGCTCATAATCGAGCCCGCGCATTATATTCACCCGTATGTTTCCCCTATCAGCAGTTCTATCTATGTAACGGTGATGGTGGATGCAGATAGCTGGGCGTTATGTGCGCCGCTGTGTCGACTATGGTCGCCATGACGCTGTGAGGATACCGCACTAATTATATCAGGCTTTATTTAGCCTAGCGTGGCTGTAAAGGCTTATATTGCTGGGAATTAAACTTTCGAACGTTTCAAATTGGAAGTCGAAGCATGTAGTTGACATATAATTGGTCCTTGTGGAAGGATTTTACAGAACCTATTTTGGCTGATATAATTATGATAAACTTTCGAACCTTTGTGGAGAAACAGATTATTTAGCTAAAGCATGTAGGCGACATATAATTGGTTCTTGTGGAAGTTTGTGGAAGGATTTGATTTAGTACAGAACCCCTTTTGACTGATAATGATGATGATAAACTTTCGAACGTTTGTGGAGAAGCAGATTGTTGAGCTACTGACTCAAAATATAAGTTTTATTTTGTACGAATAGGAAATTTGAATACGGTTTATTGAGTAAGTACTTCTATACTAATATTTCAAATAGGTAAATTTTATAAATTTGTTTGTTTGTAGGAGGTAATAAACTGGAATTACTGATCTGAATCTGAAAATTCTTTCACTGGTACTAGCTACTATGCTCAAGTCACGTGGGCTATGTTTTATTGACAAACAAATTTGCGGACGGTATCGTGGGTGCGTTTACAAACACAAATTTTCACATACCCAGACCCGGAACAACTACCTGTAGATCAAAATACACATAAAAATATTTGTTCCGTGTGGGGATCCGAACCCACAACCCGTGGTGCAGAAGGTGATCGCTCAACAGCTGCGCCAAACGCGTAAAGTATCATTTAATAATTAGCGCCATAATGCAGAGCTTTTTAAAAAAACAAAATTTTGGTCCTTCGATCCGCTGAAATTACAGTCACCATGGCTGCAGGTTGCGTGTGTCAGGCCCATCGAGTGTATACTGTAGAGCCACTACACAGCGCCGGGAGGGTTAAGAATAACACCCGCCGCGCCCACCGGTACCTGACTTTATAAGCTGCATTACTATCAAGTACCTGAAGTATATTGATGATGACATGAACCACCACGTATTCACTTCTGTGGCATCGTTATAATATATTTTTTTTTAGGAATTATATCGTTTTAATCTGTCAAAGCAGTGATAGCTAGCAAGCCTTTGACTTGCCAGTGAAACAAGTCAAAGGTCTACCCTTCTACCCGTGACCATGGACGCTGTAAAGGATCCGAAGCGTTGGGATTAATAATACCAATATAAAGCGATAAAATCCGTAAAAAGTAGTTTTATTTCAATGTATAATATTCGCGTAAATGTCAGAAATTAATAAGTCAAAGGGTATTCTCTACTTTCATCATCAACCCATATACTATCCCACTGCTGGGCAAGGGTCTCCTCTCATATTGAGAGGGATAATGGCTATAGTCCATCACGCTGGCCTAGTGCGGGTTGGTAGACTTCACAAACCGTCGAGAAAATTCTCTAAGGTATGCAGGTTTCCTCACGATGTTTTCCTTCACCGTTTAAGCGAGTGATAATTAATTATTAATACGCATACGGGTTCGAACTCGAGACCTTCGACTTGGCAGTCCAATGGTTATACCACTAGGCTATCACTGCTATTCTCTACTTTAACAAATGTTTATTTTTAAAGACAAACCCGCATATGCCGAATGTAATTATGTATATATTGAAGGAAGAGTTAAAAGCTGGAATTTTATAAAGTATGGTTTATAACTCTTAGTGTTATCAATTTGTGCCAAGATCCTGATACAATTCTTTTGTAATAAGTATGAATAGTTCGTCAATGTTTGCATATTTCCCCATAGCATGGCGCCATACCGTAACCATGAATATGCATAGGCGTAATTTCATAGAAAAACCAAATAATATTACTCGAACAGGGAATCGGAATGCAGGACCCCAAGTGTGGCGTTAGAATACAAGGCTAATGAGGAAGCCGTCTTTTAAAAAGTAAAAAAAAAACCTGTTAGTACCTGTCTACATCAAATAAGTGTGAATTTCCTCTCTGATACTAACAAAGACTACGAAATTAGATGACAATGTTGTGAACTGAATGTTAGCTAGTAACGATAGGGATAATGTGTTTAGCGACAAGGCTCCATATTAGAAAGGTCCTCAGTTTGTACCTAGTTTCAGGTAAATGAATTTACCTTTTTGTTTAGGCTACATTTTCTCTGGACTAGGAGACATGTTGCTTTGTTTTTTCTGTTAAGCCTATTTTAATCAATGTTTAGACTTCAGTGTTAATTTATTGATGAAAGTTAAAGTGTAAATATATATCATTATATTTTTTGTGTTATGATTGTAACAAAAGGAGTGATAGCACGCACCTCTGACTTTTCGAATTCATGTGCGTATTAATAATTAATTATCACTCGCTTAAATGGTGAAGGAAAACATCGTGAGGAAAGCCTAAAAGTTTTTCTCGACGGCGTGTGAAGTCTGCCAACCCGCATTAGGCCAGTGTACCATAACCTAATCTCTCTCAATCTGAGGAGAGGCCCGTGCCCAGCAGTGGGATAGTATATGGGTTCACGATGAGTAAAAAGTACCGGTATAAATGATCTTATTGAAACATTTAAATTCGCTTTCCCTTTCCTCCCTATTCATTTTATCTTGAGTAGGCCCAAAAATATTATTTACTTTGCCATAAAAAATATTTACATTGTTATAGAAACGTCCAATAGAAACAGTTTGCTTTTCTAATCTAGACGAGAGCCTGTCTACAGACCAAGTGTTTGTTATTTCAGCATTACGTCAACTTAATTCTATTTTTTTTTCGACAGTATTACTTAGAAACTGCGCAACTTAGGTCGTTGGGGACGAAGGGTCATAGTTCAATACCTGAGTAAATAGGGACAAAATAAAATAAAAAAAGGTTTTCTTTTTTTATTTCTGTCAACATTTTTGTAAAGAAAAAAAGGATGAATAAACTCAACACTTATTCACACACTCATCTATAAAGATTAAGATGAAAAAATATCCCCAGTTTTCTCAAGAAGATTTATCCTCTCTTTCATCGTAAAAAAAGTTAGACAAATCCATCTAAAGTCCATTTAGATAGCCTATCAATTTCTAGCCATTTAAATACCCATAAACTGAAATCGGTGCTTTAAAACGAAACATTTAAAGTTCGGTGAAACGTTTTAGGGGTGTTGCACACTGAAAACCACGACCATGATCGTAGCTCGTAGTTCCGAAAAATCAAAGAAAAGTTTCTATTGATACTTATTGATACTTACAAAAGGTCTTCTTTATGGTCTAAAATATCTCTGTACCAAATTTAATCAAAATCAGTTTAGAGGTTTAGACGTGAAAGCGTTAACAGTATGACAAACAGACAGAGATACTTTCGCATTTTTAATATTAGTAAACTGGTAAATGATTTAGAATGAAGAGCTAATAAATTAGGTTAAGTAAGTAAACGTCTATATGTATGTAGGTAACAGTTTGTAGTAACTATTTTTAATACAACAATACGAGTATTTATATATTTTTTAATACTATTAGGTTTCTTACCTCACCTCAGTCATAATTTTTAGAATGCTTACTAAAAGAGTGAGCTGGAGAGAGAGCTAAAAATATTTAATTTTTAAAGAGATTTTCTCATGAATCTTGCCTGTTGAATACTGATAGTCGTTACAAAAGCTATTATTAACCATAATTATTTTTTTACCATGGTTGCCGTGTTCAGATAGTGCAATCGCCTCTTAAACTCGGAGTAAAAGAGATAATGTCTACGAAAAAGCCCGGCTCTACCCGGCGGACGGCCGTAATTGATTGCAACCTACGATTTAATTTGGACCGAGTCAGTGATTACTGAGGAGTGAAACGTTACAACGGTTTAAATTACAAGCTTTAAGACGTTATAATTTAAACGTTATTTGTGATCGGAGCCTATTAACAAAAAGTTAAATGTTTTAGGATTTTAAGTGTTGAGGAGTCAATTAATTCCAAATTGGTATCCGCGAGGAAGCGTTGTGTTGGTAGTGGGTGGACTTTGACCCTTATACTGCCAACCCAACTATTTATCTTTCGTCGGCAATGCGCAAGTGGTAGGCCTGGTGTTACAAGCGTCTATAGGCTACGGTAACCGCTTACCATCAGGTGGTCTGTATGCTTGTTTGCCACCTTAGTGGTATAGAAAAAGGTATGCAGATAGTGACGGCAGGGATAGTGTAGGTAGTAAAATATTAGTATTATGCTCGTTCATCCATTTAAACATACATACCATCACGCCTGTATTCCCCGAAGGGTTCGGCAGAGGTGTACTAATGTACACCCACATTTAGCCCGTATGTTTAGGTCCCATGTAATAGGGGGCGAGCCTATTGCCATTAACCGGGCACAAATCCAGACTCCGAGCTGCTACTGAGAATTTCATTGAAAAACCCAATAACACTTTGCTCGACCTGGGGATCGAACCCAGGACCTCTAGCGTAGCAGTCGCGCTTAGGACCACTAGACTAATGAGGCAGTCCCATTTAAACATTATATATAATTATATGTAATAAGTATATAATTATAGTTATTAAGGAAAGGAAAAATTCGACCGCGGGCAGGATTCGAACCGGCGTCTTCTGGTTAGGTACACCAGACGCTATGACCACTAAGCCACCGCGATACCTACCCGCCATGACGAATTTTTGCCTTCGCTTTCTGAATTTACGTCTTTATGGTGACGTCAGTGACACCTATTGACGGGTAGGTATCGCGGTGGCTTAGTGGTCATAGCGTCTGGTGTACCTAACCAGAAGACGCAGGTTCGAATCCTGCCCGCGGTCGAATTTTTCCTTTGCTTAATAACTTTAAAATCTTAGATAATTATAGTTTATGTAAAGTTTAAATTTCTTAACTTTAACTTAATATTTTATAACTATATAACTCTAAACAGTATTCTGTATCCAAATTAGTTGAAACCAAATGCTTCTCCTCACTGTACCATATACAATTCAATTTGTAATAATGTGGAAACGTAGTGGATTAAACATAAACCACCTTAGCTTGTAAAAATTATATTATGTAACTTGCATTGTACAATGGTTTGTTTTCCCAAATAAAATAAAATAAGCAGTTCTCCCATTTTTCTTGGACATCTTGACTTTATCCACTTTGATAAATGAATTACCATAAAACTAATCACTCATTGATACATTACTGAGATAAAATGCAAATGCGCTACATTACATCGGCTTAAGATTTGGACATAATAGTATAAATCTTGCGATGGGAGGGTCCACGAAATTCACAGCTAATGAGATTGTTCCTGCAAATGTTGTATCCGATCGTGTGGTGACCATGAGATGGCAAAGTACCGGACAAGTCCCGGATAAAAATTGAAGATTTTTACTATATACTACTCAAATAATTTATGTTATGTTTCCTGGCTAGGTTATAGCTAGGATAGGTTAAGCTGCGCTAGGCGCGGTCAGTCTGTGGATGGGTGACCATTCCCAACACATCGAGACCCTTCCGTCCTTCGGAGAGCATAATGAAATCCTGGTTTTAATGCAAACATCTATGATAATTGTTAGTGGTAGTCAGAAACCTAAAAAAGCCTGATAACCAGTTTATCCTCAGGATATAAATATTTCTCAGAAATTGGGTTGTGGAGGTCTGATACCAGTCGTTTATTGTAGAATACTGATATTCAGCCGCATCTGGTTAGACTGGAAGCCGACACCAATCGTTAATGAAGCTTATAGACGCTAGCAACACCAGGGGTATCACTTGCGCGTTGCCGACCCTGTTTAACGAAAGAGGAATAGTTGGGTTGGCAGTATTAGGGGCAAAGTCCCCCCACTGCCAACACAACGTCTCCTCGCGGAGCACTGGCAACCTTGCTCACCGTAAAGAACACAACACAACTCAAAGCAGTGTTATTTCACTTCGATTCTCTGTAAGGCGGAGGTCTCTACTTCCTCAGTCGGGCAGCTCCAATTTAAGTTGAATTACTCCCACTATTCCCTACTTCTCTTAGCTAGGTACACGACTGCTAGGTCAATAACGATAAATTCATTATTATATATCATTCAATATCTGCCAATTATCCATTCTTCTATACAATACTGCAATTAACTCTTACGCAAGTAATAGGAGCAATCCAAGCAATTAACGCTACAGGACAAGTGGTTAAGCAAGTAATAGAGACTATAATTGCGTGAGAGTCACACTATTATCGCCTTGGCTGTAATTAGTAGTAATAGACGAATATACCATCACGTTTTATATTCTCTGTAGGGTTCGGCAGAGTTGTACTAATGTACACTTTCAGTTCGCCGGTATGTTTAAAAGGTCCCGTTTATTATAAGCTGCATGTCATGAAAATTTTAGAAAACAATGTTAAGAGAGGTAGGGCATGGTGGGAGTAATTCCACTCAAATTGGAGCTGCCCGACTGGAGAAGTACCTCCGCCTCGAATAAAATTTAACTGATTTAAGCTGTTATGTGTCTGTAACGTTGAGAAAGGTTGCCAGTGCTCCACGAGGAAACGTTGTGTTGGTAGTGGGAGGACATTCAAGTGACATTCCGCCCGGCCGAAGTCTGTTAGTACAGCTAGCTAATCTTTTACCTATCTAAATCTATGTACTTATCTAATTTTTAGACATTTAGCGGCTTCAAAAAATATACACCCAAAAATAGGCCCTAGGCCTAATCTCTACGAGCGAATGGCAAAATAAAGTGTCAAAAATCTAGGTTACAGGTAAAGTAGAAAAAATATAGGTCACCTAACAGAACGTGAGTAAATAAACACATATTTACGTACTTGGGGTATAGCCCACAGTACAAAAGAGAACAGAAGGTTTGTTAATAAAAGCTTTCGTAAAGAACAAAAATAATTAAAAGCTTTCTCTTGAAAGAAATGCGTGTTGTAATAGTCTAGAAAACTAATATGACTATTGAACTGCAAAGTCAAAGTTCTCAAGTTCGAATCCGTATCAGGGGGGGGGGGAGTCATGCCCGGGCGGCAAATTCTAACTTCTTGGCAGACGAATACACATCCAGTACTTTAAGCACATGTCTTACTAATGGGCTACTTATAAAACATATGCAGGCGGGGGCCCCATTTTATGTTTTTGCGCCGCCTCGAAAAAATTCTAGATCCGGCGCTGCCTGTATTATGATTCTTGACACATACGTGATTAACAGACATTAAATAAAACTGATTTAAAGATTGTTCCGAGTAGACCTTCTAATCTCTTGTTTTCAATTTAATCTATATTTATATCTAGTGTTTATTTAACACAGGTAGACCCTTAGGGTTGTTGTTGGAGTTGTGGAGTTTGTAAGTAAATAAAACTAAACAGATCAATGTACTTTATTTAAAACCTAAGAATTAACAGAAAAGTGAACAAAATGGCTTTTCGCTAAATATCAACAGTTTTTTTTTGGTTCATGACAGTTAATGAAAGGAGATAATATTTAAAGAGTATTAAGGTGATAGATATGATAATGATTTATTGAACACGGATCAATAAAAAATCAATACTAATAACTTTTGTATAGTTAATTTTAAAGCATTTTTCAGGGGTGATACGGTCAACAACGCAAGTCACTGAAAACAGCAAAATTTTGGAAAACATCACGGCTCCAAAACTTGTCAAGTGGTTTTTTCTATTAAGGTAACCTAAATATTTAATGGTCATCTATGCAATTATTTCGCATAACCTTCACAGGTCAGTAACTTCATACTTATTAAAAATCATATTGAAGATTTCAACATGTTCAGCTATTTTCGCTGCTGACTGTACCGCCGTAATGTCAAACATTCTTTTTTTTTATGATAAGCGATTTCCACCGCCACCATAGGAGCATTCTGCCGGTAAGCAATAATGTGCTCAAATTATTGTGTTCCGGTTTCATGGATAATGTAGCCAGTGAAATTATTGGGTACATGAGACTTAACAACCGAGGTCTAGTGGACTACGTGTGAGTGGTGTTCCTGGCGGTCTATAGGCTGTGGTTGCCGCCACACCAACTCTTCTAACGTGTACGCATACTAAGTTTAGGGAATTTTGGAGTTTGTACCGAAACGCTCACAAATATTTTGAAATGGGTTTTTTCTTATTTATAACAGTATAATTTTATATAACGTGTTACAAAATACCCCGTAAAAATATAATTTATTATCAAAGCCAAAAATTTTGTCAGCTGTCATGTCAGGGAACCAGATTATTTAACAGAAAGGCCTACGTACCTATTTTACCTAATAATTGTCTACTTTAATAGTTTTTCTATTTTTCATTCATAAATGTTGTTGTTTTCCCTTTTTTGGGGTATGTTATACAGCGTTACTACGGTTCTTAAATATTGTGAATGGACTCGTTATAAGGCCCCATTAAACCTCCTTTCGGTTTTACGGGTAGTTTTGTAACGACCTGTAGGTATAATCTAGCAATCTTTAGCATTTTGCCCTATATTTTTAGGGCACGGACTCATATCAACACCTTGTAGATATCATGGTCACTTGAGGCGGCAAGGCATAAAAAACAATTAAGTACACTGACAATTTAGTATGGGATTCGTGACTTTCGGTACAACTATTACTACCACGATCCTGGAAACTGTGATTGTGGTGACCCAATCAAGGATAAAAAGCATTTATTTAATCACCGAAAAATTTGGCAACGTATTGGTCACTTCTTTAGTGTTTAAGTACTGATTTTATACTTGACCGCAGTTTAATCGCAGCTTAATCTTGTGGATCGGTTGATTAGCAAAATTATTTCTTATTCACAAATTCCCTTTTCAGTAAATACAGATTATAATATTTCAATAATGTAATTCTGAAGTTACGAAGATTCTAATAAAATTATACTAAGAACTTTACTTGATAAAAACGGAATAAAATTGTTGAAACTGATATTAAAATACAATAAAAGAACGATATCTTGATAAAACTCGACTTAAATATTATATTAGTCATCGTAATAATAAAATAATTCTTTGCAAGTTATTCTAAGTAGATAATATTTTTAGTTTCAAGTTAAAGGGTACTTAAGTAGCTGGTGCTAATAAGTTTAAATAATGAAGAACGTTCTAAAAACTTAATAATACTAAAAGCCTTTGTTTCAAAATGCAAAATTTTGTTTTTTAAGAAGTATATAAAGTTTGAGTTCTTTTTTTAAAAAAGGTGTAAACCTCTTGTTACTTTATTCTCTTTTTATTCAAAAAGAGAATCTCTCAGAGAGTGAGGTGAAGGTTTTATTAGACTCTTACCAGTTTTGTTCCAGTTCGAATGTAGGTAACTAGTGAAATTACTAACTTGACTTATTATTATCTAATATGATTTTACCACTGGTATTGCTGACGTCTATGCCTACGGCTAACCGTCAGGCGAGACGTATGCTTGCCATATTAATTAAAAAAAAAAATCTGTGGCCATCGCTGAGCCGCCTATAAGTCCTAGAACAATCAGCATATCGAGCAAAACGACTGGAAATTCAGCCGTAATAAATTAAATTCAATTAATGTCTTTCAAGTGAATATAGGATTATAAGATAAATAGATTTTTACATACCAATAGCTTTGAGCGCCGAAATAAAATTCAGCTTTTTATATTTGATGTCTACGTCTGTAATTGTATCAACATATTCTAGATCTCCGCAATGAAGCAGCCAATAGTTTTAAAGCAAATTGCCTGGGACATATACATATTAGGTAAATAGGTAGGTACCTTTATTATAATATAGGTATCTACCTATTTACCTAACGCAAATTTTACTATTGAGCACTAAAAAACTTTTCTAAAAAACTTTTCTTTTATGTTTACTGTTCGGTATATCAAGGTTTAATTTGCAGAATAAACGGTTTAGCAGATGGTCATGTCCATCTGCTAAACCGTTATGGTCCACATCTATATTACCTATGTAATGATTGTCTAAGTTGTTTATAAATATGAGGTCAAAGTCCCCCCACTGCCAACACAACGTTTCCTCGTGGAGCACTGGCAACCTTGCTCACCGTATGAAACAACAAGCAGTGTTATTTCACTTCGATTTTCTGCAAGGCGGAGGTACCACTCCAGTCGGGCAACTCAAATTTGAGTGGAATTATTGCCACTATGCCCTACCTCTCTTAAAAAATTATGGAAGGTGTATTTTTTCAAACAAGCATACGGCCCACCAGAATGGTAAGCGGTTACCGTAGCCTATAGACGCTTGTAACACCAGGATTATCACTTGCGCGTTGCCGACCCTGTATTGAAAGAGGAATAGTTGGGTTGGCAGTATAAGGGTCAAAGTCCCCCCACTACCAACACAACGTTTCCTCGTGGAGTACTATTGAGAAAATAAAATAATATCCATTAAAATGAAAATCCATGGAGTGCCCAGCTCGCCATCGCTCCGCCTCCTGTAACCAATTGGAAATATATTCTCTTAATGTCGCGAGAGATCTACAAAGCGATAGGTTTAATGGACGCCAGGGGATCTCCCCCGTGCATGGGAACCCCCTGGGGATCATTTCTTCAGCTGAAATTGTGTTTAGGGGATTTGAAAGTTTTATTTTCATAGAGTCTATGAGTATGGAGTTTATTCGGAGGCGTGATAAGTGCCCTAAATTTTGGGGAATAGAGGGAAAAATATATCGTTTCATTAGGGTTACTCGTTTTAAAACAATAACGGATAAACAGGGTATGGTTAAGTAATAAAATACGATCTGCAAGGATAAGCGGCTTTAGGCGCGGTCAATCTGTGATGGGTGACCATTCTTAATATATCTAGACCCTCGTAAAGAGAGCACGTAAAGCCCCGATCTCGGTCGTCAAATATAATATATAATATTTATTTTTTTGGGACATTTTACACAACACCATCTAGTCCCAAACTGAGCAGAGCTTGTACTATGGGTACTAGACAATGGATATAATACTTATACTCATGTTTTATCCACACAAATATTTGTGTCTTGTGGGAATCGAACCCACGACCCCATGATCAGCAGTCCGACTTGAACCGCTAGACCACAGAGGTCGTTAAAAATGAACAAACGTTTGTGGTAATCATTAATTGTTTATTAATCTATCATTTATAAACATATACTTGGCATTTGTTTATGATGTACAATAAAGAAAATTCTATTCTGTTATAATCAGTACCCAGAAACTAGGTTGCGGAGGTCTGATGGCAGTCGCTTCGTGTAAAATACGGATATTCAGCCGCATCTGGTTAGACTGGAAGTCAACGTAGGCTTGGGAAAAGCCTCGAAGCATGATGATGAAAGGATAAACAGTACCTAACTGTAAAAACGATAAAACAGTACAGTGTAGCGGTCCATTAGGCAGTAATCTACGAAATAAATAAACAATAAATATTTTGGGTCATTTTTTTTTAATAAACATAATTTTATTCCTTACACAATTTTACACAGCACCATCTAGTCCCAAACAAAGCAGAGCTTGTACTATGGTTATTAGACAATGGATATAATACTTATACATATACTTTATTTTGTAAATTCATACTTTTAATACAT
The DNA here is from genome assembly GCA_964056405.1 of Acronicta alni. Taxonomy (NCBI): domain Eukaryota; kingdom Metazoa; phylum Arthropoda; class Insecta; order Lepidoptera; family Noctuidae; genus Acronicta; species Acronicta alni. Next base: position 13,676,893 of record OZ043932.1, on the reverse strand, counting down.
AAGAAACATCCAGACAAGCACAAACACTTAAATGTTCATCATATGAATATTTGTGTTCTGTGGGAATCGAACCCACGACCTCGTGATCAGCAGTTCGATACGTGAACCACTCTAGTGGTACCTACACCATATACAGGGTGTTACAAAACTACCCGTAAAGCCGAGAGGTTAAATGGGGCCTTATAACGAGTCCATTCACAATATTTAAGAACCGTAGTAACGCTGTATAACATGCCCCAAAAAAAGGAAAACAACAATATTTATGAATGAAAAATAGAAAAAACTATTAAAGTAGACAATTATTAGGTAAAATAGGTACGTAGGCCTTTCTGTTAAATAATCTGGTTCCATGACATGACAGCTGACAAAATTTTTGGCTTTGATAATTAATTATATTTTTTACGGGGTATTTTATAACACGTTGTATAGTTCCAAACTAAGCAGAGCTGTACTATAGGTACTAGACCATGGATATAATGCTATAATTTACGACCACAAAATGAATATGGAAAAGCCGCACATGCTGTAAACGGTGTAGATGGCAGCAAATAACGCTATGTATCATGCTATGCAATCCACTTGGGACTCAGCTCGAGGCAAAGTACCTATTGAATAAGGTCATAATTCAAACCTGACACTATTGTTTGTGTATGCATATTAATTTAATACACTAACCTCAGTGGTTGTAAGCGGGACTTTTACGCTAAAGTTCGTGGGTACCAACATACAGCAAGCAGCGATAGCCTAGTGGTAGGACCATTGGACTGCCAAGTCGAAGGTCTCGAGTTCGAACCCAAGGCACGCACCTCTGACCTTTCGAATTCATGTGTGTATTAATAATTAATTATCACTCGCTTAAACGGTGAAGGAAAATATCGTGAGGAAACCTGCATACCTGAGATTTTCTCGACGGCCGTGTGAAGTCTGCCAACCCGCATTAGGCCAGCGTGGTGGACTTATAGCCTAAGCCCTCTCATTCTGTGAGAGGAGACCCGTGCCCAGCAGTGTAATAGTGCATGGGTTGATGATGATACCAACATACATAATATTATAATCCTTAATTCCTCTAAGGTTTAGGCAGAGGTGTACTAAGTACTGTACACCTCTATAATTCAGCGGTACGTTGTTGCAACTTCTATTATAAATGAGAAAGTAACTATGTCTGCCGTCTTTATTATGCTTTCACGCCTAAACCGCTAAACTTATTTTGATAAAATTTGGTACAGAGATAGATGAAAATCTTCATGGAGCATCCGTCACCCGGGAACGCGGCTGGGTATGCCGGACTTGTACCGACTTACAACCGTACTTTCCTTCACCTGGGCTATAGTTATGGCCATGGGATCCGTAAAAATCGCCAGGACCTGAGGGCCTACTCCCTATTTCCGTCAACGAAGTTACGAGCCGTTCGAAAGTTCTCCGAAACTTCGAAGTCCGATAAAACATCTGTCAAATTCAATTTTTCGAACGGGTAAAAACACATCGAGAGTAGGAACAACTGTCAAATTGTGTTGTCATTCATTGTTAGTTCGGGCCCCGAACGAATCATCCATCCGTAGGTGATACGGAGTAGGAAACGCTCGTAACTAAGGTCGAAACTACGGACTTCGTGCTTAGGGAGTAGACCCCCTGATATAAGAGTCTCAAAAAGCTTCTTTGAGGTGCGAACGAAACCGCGTGCTGTTGCACGCGGTTTCGTCACGCCAGTCTAAAATAATTAAACAAATTATCCACAGTGAACACTAAAAGCATTTCAATGTGCATTTAAGATAATTGTACCGGAAAATGTGTCTCCATTGTAATTTAATTAAGTCAGTGACAAAAACTTTGGCACTTCTTAATTAATACGGGGACCAGCCCGCCCATCTCTTTCACGTCATCTACAGGAATAAAAATAACGCCATTGTATTAATTCCCGTACTACAGTGAATATTACTTGATTGTTTTCAATGAGAGGTTGACAATAAGCAGGAATCCATACTAATAATTAGTGATGTTGATAATCGATTAATTATTTATTAATAATGGATGGAAACCGGTAAAATTATCTTAATTGTCTCAACGGTATACACTCTCTCACTCAAATAGTTAATAATCATGAATGAATGAAGCTAAATATTTATTTACCTTTGCTTCCTGTCATCTCAATGCTGTGATAGTAATGTTGATAATCGATTATTGATAATAATTATCCTACTAAAATTATAAATGTGAAAGTTTGTGAGTATGGATGTTTGTTACTCTTTCACGCTAAAACTACTGAACGGATTTTAATGAAACTTTACAGTATTATTATTTATACATCAGAATAACATGTAGGCTATAATATGTAACTATTTTGAGTTAATTAGCTAAATTACAACGATAAAGTGCAGTGAGCTTTTATCGCGTATTTTATTAAAAGTTCCACCCAAAATTCCACGCTATCCCACAACCACAGTACTACAGCGCCCTACCACGTTTACAAACATAGGTCTCAATTCACCACTCATTAAGATGTGTAACAACCTAAATTCATTTTATAATTCCGTACCCGAAGCTGATGTTTTTAATGACTCCAAGCCGAAATTCAAAACAAGAATTTTGGCCTCCCTACACATTAAAGGAACGTAGTCGAATACATTCTTCAAATTACTCTGTTTTTAATAATAATAATTATTATTTTTTTAAATTTTTATTTATATTCATTTTTTTCCCCTTAAATCTAAATCGTTTCTCTTTATATTGTCTTCTGTTTTCTTTTTGCATAACAAGTGTTATATAAGTAGCAATTAAGCGGTAATCTGGCGTCTATGTTGTAAATGTTGTGTTTACCCGTAATTGGCATATATATATTAGAATAGTACCTATAATCTTGTATCTGTACGTGTATATATATATGCTGTGGGCGAACTTAAGTTAGTAAATAAATAAAAATAAATAAAGTTACTTTTCCATGCGGATGAAGTCGCGGGCAGAAAGTAACTCGCTGTTTGTTACGTTTTCACGCTTAAACCACTTAACCAGTTTTGGTGAAATTTGGTATTCAAATAATATTATGGTTATCATTCACTGTTATATATTCCCATGAAAAGTTCGTGAGGAAAATTCTCTTATTTCTCAACGTTTTGTGAAGTCTGCAAATCACCTTTTGATCAACGAGGTTGTAAATAGTCAATGCCGTGCCCAGCAGTGAATGACAGACAAGAAAACACTTTGGTCGACCTGGGAGTCGAATCCAGGACCTCAAACATAACAGTCGCGCTTAAGACCACTAGACTTGGAGCTTGGCTTCACATACATGTATACAATATTACCTCAAGCTGTAACTGATTTTTTTAGAAAATAGTGCCATGAACATTGCGCGGCCCGAGTTGAATCCCAAAAACGAATAACATAGTTTTTCTTTTTCAATCAATCAATTAATTTTGCTCACTAAAACCCTATTCTCGAAATTACAAACAGTGAAATTGACATTACATTACAAAATAAAACAATCTGATGTTCACTCACTCGATGTTCACTAACACTACCCAGTGAATAAGTGACAAACACATAAAAACTTAGGACGACCATTTCATTTCAAATTTCATGGCTTTACACAATTTTCTACGATATGATTTTCGAGCCATAAATAGTATTTTACGCGTGTTTTCATTATTTTTACTGTTTTGAGCTCGTAATAAAGTTCTGCCTCGGTGGAGCTACGTTGATGGTTGGGGCTTGAGATTATAGAATTGAACGGGATGTATTATAAATATTAAGGAAAGCACTGCTTCGATATGATCAAAATGTGCATATTTATGATCATTTAAAAAAAAATTAGATTACAAACAAGCACACAGGCCAACAGATTGTAAAAAACCGCAGCCTATGGACGCCAGCAACGCAAGTCACTAGCGTGTTTATAACTTGAGATCTCAGCTGTGAAGTCTCACTTCCCAGTGGATTTAATTATTATTTCTTCCGGTTCGGAGACCTCTATCTCGAAAGATAACATAATATAATATTCTTTCAGTTCGGTGACCTCTTTTTCTGAGGCCGCACTTAATATTCTTTCGGTTCGGAGATTTCTGTTTCTGAAGCCAAATTTCATATTTTTTTCGGTTCGGAGATTTCTATATCTGAGGCCACTTTTAATATTCTTTCGGTCCGAATATTTCTGTTTTCGAGGTCACATAAATTTAATATTTATTTCGGTTTGGAGATCTTTCACTGAGGTCACATTAAATACCTTTTTCAGCTCGGAGATTTCAGTCTCCGAGTCCACATTTAATATGCTTTCGGTTCGGAGATCTTTCTCTGAGCCCATATTTAATTTATTTTTTCGGTTCGGAGATCTCTGTCTCAAAAACCAGTCTATACCCTTATTTTCTTCAATCTGTGTCCCTGTTAAGACCAACCGTTTATTTTGACGACACCATTTTTTATAGGCGCTTAAATATTTCTTTTTGGATGCTGAAGATTTTATGAAGATTGTTGACCGTTAACCCGACGGACGGAGTTGTTCTATTACTTGCTTGTTGAAATGCTTTTTAAAGATCAGGTTCTTATCCATTTTTCCTTGGTTGTAACTTGTAGAGGATAGATGGGATATTGAGAGTGTCATGGCTAACTAATTAAGCCGATCCAACAATCTGCAAAGTCAAAGTTAGATGTTTAATTTCAATTTTAAGTTCCATTATTATTATTATATTAACATAACTTTGCTTATGAGGCCAAAATATGGTGACAATCTCGGCTGATGCTAAAGCTACATAGGTAGTTACTGCAGCGCTGATTTTTAAATGATGGCCCAATGTACGTACATCATCATCACACATATAGAGAGCACAATCCATTCAGTTGACAATTAACAATAACAATAAAATGATTATAATTATTATACTACTAAGGTGGCAAATTAGCATAAGGCCCACCTGATGGTAAGCGGTTACCGTAGCCTAAAGACGCTTGCAACGTCTGAGGTATCACTTGCGCGTTGCTGACCCTGTAAAACGAAAGAAGAATAGTTGCCAACACAACGTTTTATCGTGTGGCATTGGCAACCTTGCTCACCTTACTAAACATAACACAGCTCAAAGCAGTGTTATTTCACTTCACGGACGTGTGTAGACGTTAAATGAAAACTTTCTCACGACGCCAACGACGGCATGGCACGTCAAAAATACCACTTTTTTTTAGTTCAAGAAAAATACCTATACAAAAATTTTTTTTTTTTTAACTATTATTAGATACTAGAATTTGTCGCTTGGCGTAGAGAACACGGATTTTCGGATTTGACGTGGCAGTCAAAAGGTTAACACCGAACCGGTGAAATGTGGGTTTAAACTAGTAGATCTTTCGGGGAAGGTAGTCGTGATGGTATATTAGTTATGTAAACAGTGGTTTTAGTGTGGCTCTGCCTAACCCCTGGAGGAATACAGGCGTAATGGCACGTTGTTGTAAATCTTAAAGAACGGCTTACAGTGTGCTTACGCTAGACTTTAAAAATTGGCCGCCGTCCACAAACGAAGTCTTCACGAGGCAAACGCTTCAGGATATACGGCCTCATTTCCTGGACTCGTTATTTACTACCTATGGACTGGATGGTGAGCTGATGAAGCTAGAGTTTGAAAAGTAATGTTATTCTGAGTACTGAGTAGGATTTTTTATTTATTAGGATGTTAGGTAGTAATGCTATTTTGGAGGCTAGTTTGTGATATGCGTGAATAGTTCTTATCTCAAATTATACTTATTAATACCGTTATTTTTATATGCATACTAGCTATTGGCCGCGGTTTCACCCATCTCTCAAAGGATTTTTTGAGATAAAAGGTAGCCTATGTATTTTTTCCAAAGTTTAATCTATCCCTGTACCAAATTTCATCTAAATCGATGCAGCGGTTTAGGTGTGAAAGCGTAACAGATAGATTGACAGGCAGAGTTAGACTTTACCTGAAAGGATATATTTATTATTTAAATTTTCTAATTTTTTGCACAATGTTTTTATTTTTTTCTTTCATAAGAACCTTCTCCTGATAATAATTAATAGGTACAACACAAAAAGAATCAGCGGAATTGTTCCATCCGTTCACGCGTGATGCGATGACAAGGAAGATAGATATTAATTTTTATATTATAATATAGATAAAGTAAGGATTGTATATAGGATACAATATATTTCGATATGCGAAACAATACAGAAACAAAACTACCTACAAAATAAAGCAATAATGTCTTCATTTCACCCCACCGTTGCCCCTATTTCCTGAAATACAAAGCAAAGGTCAGAGGCAAAAAACTTTAAGACAAAACCAATACTCGGTGCACGGGGAAGCGGTCTAAAGTTCCAAATCAGTTTAGGAGTTAACGCGTAAAAAACAAACTTATAAATCCGGTGGGGCCGCTGGAGTCACGCGAAATTGAGTTTCGGTGCGAACACTCCGTGCCGTGTCCGTCTCGTTATCGTGGTGGTTAAAGAGTTTTGTTTAATGTCGTTGTGTGTGATGAGAGTTAAAACTGTTGTTATAGCTTGTTTATTTTAATTTTTTACTTTTCTATGAAATTTTCAGTAGCGACTCGGAGTTTGGACTTGTGCCCGGTTAATGGCAATAGGCGTTGCCCTATTGCATGGTGGGACATAAACATACCGCGAACTAGTACATTAGTACTAACGCCAGCAGGTCAAGCTATACAAAGCTGTCAAGTTTTTTTTTCCTCTACTTTTGTGGCCGTCTGTATAGAGACCAACTCATCAAGCTATCCCAACCTGTCAGATTTCTTTAAAAGATTTTCAACTTTAAAACAAAATGATATGGTTCATTTTCAATTGGGAAATTTTGACAGTTTTGGAGAGCTTGACCTACTGGCGTCTGTACCATCCTTCACCACGTTGCTATGCTTTCATAACTGTATTAAACAACATGTTACTGTAATTTATTCATGACACAATCAGGCTGCAATCCGGTAGTCCGAAAATTTCATGCACGGAAACGATATTCGGACCGGTATAACACTGATTTTGGGTGGTGCACGGAATTGCAGGTATTAACTGTTGAGGTGTTATAGATTAGGGTTGTCATCACGCTGTAATGTGGGATCGAGTTCCATAGTACACAAATATTTATGTTGTGATGAACATAAGTGTTTGTGTGGATGTTTCTTATCCCTAACAATATTAAAAATAGTAATAATAATATTCTTGGACTATTTTACACAGCACCATCCCAAACTAAGGAGAACTTGTACTATTGGTACTAGACAATGGATATAATACTTATATACTTTTTTGTAAATACATAGGTACTTAAATAAACGTGTGAAAATCGAACCCACGACCTTGTAAAATAAACTTTGTTCTGTTTGTTAGGCTTTCGCGTCTAAACCGCTGAAGCATTTTTACAGTACAGCGGTAGGTAGGTTAAATCTTGAAGAAGAACATAGGCAATGTTTTGGTTTCAAAAAACCTTTTCAATTACATATTGACTTATAATAATACATTATTTACAATAGACTTACCAAAATATACATACTTATCTATAACAAAACAAAAAAATAAAAATAAATGAAATAAGTTTTATATCCATTGTCTAGTACCCATAGTACAAGCTCTGTTTAGTTTGGGACTGGATGTTGCCGTGTAAAAATGTCCCAAAAATATTTATTATTTATAATCTCACTTATCTTGCTTACTCACGATAAACTTATATGTACATATTTTTTAAATGAAATCATTTAAAAATGACAAATTTCATGAAAAATCTCACATGAGGCTATTTTAGGTTATAGTCACACAACGAACATGATGTGAGTTGGGTTGGTTTGGTTTTTCTTTTTTTATATAATAGAATATACATCCGAAATGTTGTCTATATGTATGTCTATGAAACATTGCAAGTAGCTTGGTGATCTGGTATCGTCGTGCGACGTTGTCGCTTCCTAAGTAATGTTTGAGCTACACGATGACTGATGTATGCATGCCATCAGTTAGGACTGTTCAACTCAAATCTGCTATAGCATTTTCTTCAAAAGTTTGCTTGCGACTATACATCCGAAATGTTGTCTAGGGAATAAGAGGAGTGAGTTAACCCTAGCACAAGTATTTATATTACTTCACAGGGCTGTCTCAATTTTGTGTAAATTGCAATGTACAGTCTGGGGCCATAAGTCCAGTAGCACGTCAACGATCATATTCGTTTGCTCGGTACTGCGCGTATACACACATGTGTGAGTGATTTCAATGCAAATATTTTTCCGTCAAACAGTATCACTACGAGAAAGTGATAGTGTGCAGGTTCAATACTAGACAAAGATAACGATATAGTTTTGTTTTCTTCATATTAGTGTTCGCATTGAACCAATGAGAGGGTGCGATATACGAGATCGTGTATGGGTGCAAAATGTTTGTGATAGAAAAAGTTCGTAAGTGCGACTTGTTTTGATGCGATAGATTTGTGCACTGGACTTATGACCCCGACCGTACAAGATTCAAAATAAAAAATAAAATCAAAATAGTTTTTTAGTTTGTTGTTGTAAATAGGTGTTTAGTTAAACCCTACACAAGCACTTATGAAATGACGAGCCTAGGTGCACGTTTCCAAATTAGTCGTTTCCTAGGAATAAGAACCGACAAGACACTTTTTAATTAGCTTTCCGTACAATGGTGTTAGATACAATAATAATTATAAATAGGATACTTACATGGAAGAATAATTTAGGAATGCTTGCGAAGATTACAATCAATTCAATAAAGAACGTTTTTATTATTTATTTATAAATATTATGGTTTCTTACATATTTGGTTGTTGTCAAACCCTTGTTTCACAATATCCTTGTAATCGATTTCTTTTCTTAAAAAGTTTTTCTATATGTATTTCAAATAAGCTTTTACAAGCTTTTATGTAACGTTAAGACTTGTTGCACGGTTCTAAAAATTTGATCCTATACAGAAGAATCTGGTAAGAAACTCCATGGACACTCTTTTAAAATAAGAGATGTTACTTTTTTACTGGTACAATATTACGATGACAGCATGTGGACATTGAGGTGATAATAATTTTAAGTCAAAGTCAAAATAATTTATTCAAGATAGACTACTAGGTTGTACTTTTTGAACGTCATTTTTACATTTAAGACAGCTCCTAAAACGCCCGCCCTTCACCGCTTCCTAGTGTTTTAGGTGGGAAGAAGAAGCGGCGCAACAAACTCCCCAGCAACACATTTCTGTCTTGTAATTTACTTATTTCGTTTTTATAGCGGTAAAATTATATAAATCAATATTGTATGTTGCTTACATTTCCTTTTCTATTGCTATATGTTAGCCATTGCACATTTAGTTAGGTATACCGCGGTCCAGATGATTAAAAGAAGGTTCCCCGCATCCATTTGAGAGGTTTAGAACACTAACTGAAAAGCTATTATTATAATATTTTAACATTACATTCTTCGATGACTGTACGTCGAAGTTCAAAATCCGTAAATTCAATTAAACCAGCACCTCACAAGCAGTTAACTAGCAGCTAGTAATTCTCTGAACAGTTTGACTTACAACAGAAGTTCCCACAGTAGCTCAACGCCCCGGGCGCGATACATAATTAAATTGAACGATCTAGGAATACCTAGTGCTACCAGGAGCTTTGCTCGATAATCGTTCATTATAAACCCATATACTGTCCCACTGCTGGTCACGGGTCTCCTCTCAGATTAAGAGGGACTTATAGTCCATCATGCTGGGCTAGTGCGAGTTGGCAGACTTTTTAAAAAGTCGAGAAAAATCTCTAAGGTAAGCTGGTTTCCAAATGTTTTCCTAATTAATACGCACATGGATTCAAAAAGTCAGAGGTGCCTTGGATTCGGACTCGAGACTATTGACTTGGTAATCCAGTGGTCAAATCTAGGCTAGACTAGGATTTCACTGCTCATATTGATAATGGTTAACGTCGCAGAAACATTGCAAATAGCTTGGTGATCTAGTATCGTCGTGCGACGTTGTTGCTTCCTAAGTAATGTTTAAGCTACACGATGACTGATGTATGCATGCCATCAGTTAGGACTGTTCAACTCAAATCTGCTATGGCATTTTCTTCAAAAGTTTGCTTGCTAGTTCAGATTTTGTCCTGCAGATTAAAATACGTACTCATGAGACCTGTAGAACTCTGCAACTGAGCTCGTCTGCGTAGCACCGCATTCTAAATATTCTGCCTCTAAACAATACTGTTCCAACATAATTGTGTTCCGATTTAAAGGGTAATGTAGCCGATGAAGCTTAATAACCGAGGTCTCAAAATGACAATGCGCTAGTGGTACGGTCAACAAAAGGATAATGCGCGTGTGGTACGGTCAACAAAAGAGTTAGGTATACAGGCAGCTAATTAATAATCTGTATTTTGATAAAGACAGTGAAATAATATATCACGCAATATTGTCTTCAGGTATGTAAGCAACTACATAAATAACCCTTTGGCGCGTAATTATTTATGTCGAAATCTGTATAAAAATGCATATTTCGTTTGCTATAGATAGCAAACGAAATATGCATTTTTATACAGATTTCTAACTTAACTCTTTTGTTGACTGTACCACTGGTGTTTGATGTCTATATGCTGTGGTTGCCGCTTACCATCAGGCGACCCGTGTGCTTGTTTGTCATCTTAGCCTGTCGTTTCTCATCGTTCTGATAGACAGAAAGACACTTAGAACACTTTTGTCGGAGAACAACGTGATTGTAAACACGTCATCTCATTGTTATTTGAGGCCTCTCAACTGAACAATTTGACAGGACTTTCCTTTAATCGCCGCCTCACATCGCCGACCAAACACACGATGCAGATAAACGCAAAATGCACGCCACGTATTGCGATTTAACGCACGATCGCGCGCGAATCGCATCGCTGGTTTACAGACAACTAGAGGATTATTGTATAGGCTGGCGGCATACGGCCGACTGATCACGTCGGTTATGCGTAGTGAATTTTAGACGAGATTTAATATTAGGATATACCTAGTTCGCTTGTCGCCTTTGTCGGAATGAATTGATGGCTTTCGATTTAATGGTTAGTGCGATAATGCTTTAAAATCTTTGGTGCTTTCGGCACGGCTTTTATCAAATACAAGCTATGCCCTGCGATTTCACCCTCCGTTTCATTTATTAACGAGATGTTAAATAGACTATAACCTATTTTTTTTGTTGACAGGTTGGAAATGCTTTATCTACTATTCACTGCTCCGGGGAGAGCGGTGGGGTGTGTCTGACTCCGCTCTGAAAAGAGCGATCTTACGACTAAAATCAACTTCGGCGTTTCGCGTCACCACTTTAGTGAGACTACGGGAGCGCTCTAGCATTCGTCCGCAGACCCGGCAGTTGCGGACCCCCTACGAAATAGATAACCAAAAAGGTAGATTCACAAATTAACCCGTTCATGAAAAAAAATATCTTAGGCGTTATTATGTATAGAAGAAACTTAAATGTACCCACAATTTATAGTATCGATATCCTGAGGATAGACTGGTTGTCATGCATTTTAAGCTTTTTAATACCACTAACGATTATTATCGGTGTTAGTGTGATAATTGAGACTGACGGCTTTACGTGCTCTCCGAGGCACGGAAGAGTCTCTTCATTTGATGTATTTTTTTTTCATCGATGTGTGTTGATTACACTATGTGGAGAGATGTGGTGTGTTGCGCCTTCATCAAAAGGGATAATCTTCCAACCAGGCACTGTTTTGCATGAGCCTCGGACCAGACACCGAACATCAACCATGTTCGGTGTCTGTACTGTCGGGGTCATAAGTCCAGTAGCAGTTTCACAAATCAATCGCAACAAAACAAGTCGCACTTACGACCTTTTTCTATAACAAACATTTTGCACATATACACGATCTCGTATATCGCACTATTTAATCATTATCTAGACAGATAGAGTGCGGTATAATGATCATTTGCCTTAGTGACAAACCACACTATCACCTTCTCGTACTTATACTTACTGTTTGACAGGTAAATGTTTGCATTGAAATCACTCATACGTGTGTGTATACGCGCAGTACCGTGCAAGCGAATATGATCATTGACGTGCTACTGTACTTATGGCCCCAGACTGTACATATGCAACTTGCGAATATTGATAGCGCGATTCAGGATTTGCTCGTCGTAGTTCCTATATAAACCGCGATAGATGTCGCTACAACTTCATTAAATTTAAATAAAAACTCAGAGTGAAAAGCTCATTTAACAGCCACGACCCACACTATAAAACCTTAAACTATTAAAATCTCCATCTACTGCTATAGTTTCAGTTAATACCCAAGCTGTTTAAATTCTAATACCCATAAACCGAAATACGACGCAATGCTAGACCCAGAAGCTGTATCAACTCTCTCAACGATATACACTGTTTTATTAGTTCAATACAAGATATTACCACATTTCATCAATGTCGATAATGGGAAGCTAAGGAAAATGAACTGTAAGAGTATGTTGTTAGTGTACGTTTTGAAGTGAGACAGTTAATAATAATAACGAGACTGTAAAACCAAGACCTGGTGGGGTTACAGTGTGTTATAGGGATGTTGATGTTGGATTGTTATGAGGCGTGGCTTCCTGTTACATAAAATAATTATACCAACACGCCTTTAAGGATAATGATCCTTCTAGTCTTTCCCCAAATATGTTGGGGTCGGCTTTTAGTCTAGATCCTAGATGTCCTAAATCCAAAAAAAAAATGTTTGGACCTCTGTCACCCCACCACCCTGTATAAATAAAAATGCAGAGATTCATTTTTTCCTTGTGTACGCCATAACTCGAGAACGACTTTACCGATTTCATTCAACATTTTTTTTAAGTTTTCTAATACTTTATAGAAGGTTTTTAAGGAAAGAAAATTTAAGAAAATTGCGCAGGGAATTCCAGAAAACTTAACCACTGCTACGTGAAGTTGGCAGATCATTTTGTCAATTGTTTTTCTCATAGAAAAACGCCAGAACTACTCTTGAAACTTATCAGGAACTGTAGAACTATGGTGCATGCGGATAGAACTCACATTTATTTTGGATCTGCGGGACAATGATCTGCCAAGTTCGCTCACATACTGTTAAAGTGGTTTCCTAATTTATATCTTTAAACCAAAAATAGGTTCTTATGTAAATATTTATACTTGCAGACTTTGATTCTCCAACAACATTGCCGCTAACTAACCACCAACAGTAAATTTCCATTCCAGTCTGAATATTAAACGGCGAGCGCCTGATTAAGTTCTGGTTTGCAGCGCTACACAAACGCATTTGTAGGTACTTATTTAATTCCTACTGAAAAGGTAGCTGAAGATATACTTGTCCATTATGGCCACACTTATAACTCAGCTGATTTTTTAATACTTAAATCCAGGGGATCGTAATAACTACGCTGATCAACCTATCTGTGCTTGTCGTGGTCAGTCTGTGGACCGTTCTTAATAGAAAAAAAGAAAAACGATTTATTTCCTCAACCAAGGACACACAGTTATAAAATAAACAGTAGTGAAAACCTAGTGGTCTGACCATTGGACTGCCAAGTCGAAGGTTTCGAGTGCGAATCCAAGGCACGCACCTCTGAATTTTCGAAATTATGTGCGTATTAATAATTAATTATCACTCGCTTAAACGGTGAAGGAAAAAATCGTGAGTAAGCCTGCATGCCTTGGAGATTTTCTCGACGGTGTGTGAAGTGTGCCAACCCGCACTAGGCCATCGTGGTTAACTATAGCCTAATCCTTCTCATTCTGTGAGAGGAGACCCGTGCCCAGCAGTGGGACTGTGTATGGGTTGATGATGCGTAGGGATTATCCTTTTCATTAGCATTATAGATATGTATTCCTGAAGGGTTATATAACAATAATGCTTCATTAGCCTAGTGGTCCTAAGCGCGACCGCTATGCTATAGGTCCTGGATTTAATTCCCAGGTTGAGCAGTGTTGTGTAGTAGTAGTATAGACCCTAGATTGCTCGAATAAAGGCAATAGGCTCGCCCTCTATTAGGTACAGAGGCCAGCACATCAAGCTACCACAATTTGTCAAATTTATTTGATTCATATTCAACTTTAATGCAAAGCAATAAGGTTGAATTAGGAAATTTTGACAGTTTTGGATAGCTTGACCTGCTAGCGTCTGTACATGGGCACCAAACTCACCCGGCGAGGAAGTAGCCTAAGCCTCGAGGAATGCAGCGAATGGAACCACGGAGAAGTTGCGCTTATGTCTTATGAGGCAGTTTTTGTTGTTATACTCTGGTATAATAACAGTCTAATATTATTTCACCGTTGAATATCTGGTAACCAGCTATTGTCACTGTGAGAGAACGTTATTATCATCACTGTCGCTCTCAGCTTTACGTTGAAACTCGTTATAGCACTAAGAATTACTAGGACAGGAATGGACTTTTATTTGACCATTGAACTGCTAAGTCAAAGTTTCGAGTTTTACCCAAGACTAAATTATAAGGATATATTTGAGATATTTTAAACAGCACCATCTAGTCCCAAACAAATCACAGTTTGACAAGTAATGCTTTGATTACTTACTAGACTTTTTTTGTAAATGCATTCCTATAATAAATAAGAAACACACAGAAAAACACAATATCCAGTTTATCACATAAATCCTGTGGGAATCAAACCCTCGACCAGCAGTCCGACACTCAAACACTAGCAAATAAACTTTTATAGGCCTGCAAAAATAATTACTTCTGATTTTGTATGCGACAAGGTCCAGCGTTTACTAAAAATATTGAGTCTAAAAACACTAAACAAAGAAAGTAATTCTAATCCGTATTACCATAATCTTTGGTGTAAGACTTTCATCAAGTTCACTGGGCCTTAGTTTTTGAAGTAAACAATGTATAATTTCGTAATCCCGGGGCTCATCTCTGAGACAATACAAACAGATTTAACTGTGCCACCAGTCGTTCTCATTGTTAAATCAAAATTCAGTTTACTTTCTGTTACAATTTCATACTGTAACATAAAACATAGAATACGCCTGTATTCCCCAAAGGGTTAGGTAGAAGCGTACCAATGTACACCTACAGTTCGCCAGTATGCAATAGGGGTGTATATGTTCCCATGTACTAGGGGGCGAACCATCAACCGGGCACAAATCCAATTTTATATTGTGTTTTGTAATATTGTTTTAGGCTCAAAAATTTAGGAATCAATAACCTATTTACTGTTCCTCTGCTGGGCAATGGTCTCCTCTTAGAGCGAGAGTTTAGGCTACAGTTAACCAGGAACAACTTGCGCATTGTGACTAAAGATTTAACAGGAGATTGCTGCCTAAGCAAGCACATATTCGACCTTTTTTATAGTACGTAAATTCTTCATGGATCATCCATCACCCGGGGAGGCAACATATCGAGGAGGTATCCATGAAATTCACCACGACCATGACAGGCTGTGGTCCAGGACTCGCTGGACCCCATCAATTAGCGAGTCCTTGCCCTGTATCCTATTTGAAGCCACGCGTGTAATAAGTAGTGGTGTTCAAAGTTGCTATAAATCAATAACATGCTTAATGCTATATGCTTAATTTTTTTTGTGCTTTATTATAGCATGCTTAATTTATATGCCTTCTTGTTAACGCTATACGCGACGCCCGAAGGACATTTGGTTGATAGAGAGAGAGAGTGCTATGCGATATAAAGCAAAATAGCTTTAAAGCATTATAGCTTAAAGTGCGAACCGCGATATAATTTGCTTTATATACATATACATTATGCACGCTACTTTATAATGCTTTATGCTATATTAACCATCACTAGTCATAAGTACGCGTGCCGTCTACTGGGGCCACTATCTGATCAGGCGGCGGAATCCCAATTCAGCCGCCCCCAGGCCACAAAGCACATATTCAACCTAAGGCCGAGTGACACGCGAACCTGTGTCGTGGGGAGGCTGATAAAACGCCATTTCATCTCCTGGGGGAATGCAGGAAGCGCAGTGCTCATTTATGCCCTAAACACATCGCAAGCCCCGATGAAATAAAAGAGCTGACACAGATGACAGGATTTGCTTAGGGGTCCTAAGCAAATCCTGTAGTTTACAGTAGCCGCAGGGGTTAGCGGTGAACTCTAACGCAATGAGTGGCGTTCACAATACTAGCCGCAAATTAATATCAATAAAATAATGATCGTTTACGGTATTATACTGCGGGTTGACAGATTTTACAAGCAGTCGAGGAAATATCTAAGGCAACTTCGCGTTATTTCTTACACCTTGTAAGAGAGTGATAATTAATTATGAAATAATAAATATGATTGCGAAATTGCGTGACTTAGATTCGAAGATTCGAGAGCTATCTTGGCAGTCCAATTTTTTTATAACGTTCCCGCCACTCTAGGACTTTCTTCTGTATTGTGGGTGCGTTTACAAACACAAATTATTACATGCACAAACACCATCATCACCACACAAACATAGACCCGGAGCAACTACGTGAATTTCATACGAATATTTGTTCCAACACCACAACAGTAGTATCATAGAAAATATTATTATTAATGCCCGTACTCCTTCACTTTTGAGGATCTAAAGAACGTCACAGATGTCGCAATTAACGTAGCCAACTACTGGGCTCAAGTAAAAAAAGTATTCTTCGTATGTATGCGAGTAATATTATATAAGACCACCTCAATAGCGTTAGATGTGACTGCATAGAGATCGCCCTTCGTGTAGGTGTTCGGGAACAAAGAACACACCAATAGGTTTGACATAGTTTGCTATGGATGGCCACATTCACATTATTTATTTATTTAAACTTTATGACACAAAAATGTAGTCTGACAACTAGTCTATCCTTAGGATATCTGTATTGCCCAAAAATTGGGTTGCGGACGCCAGATGTTAGATGGCAGTCGCTTCTTGAAAAATACTGATTTTCAGCCGCATCTGGTTAGGTTAGGTTAGGTTTGGTTATATGCGAGTAATATTATATAAGACCACCTCAATAGCGTTAGATGTGAATGCACAGAGATTGCTTCGTGTAGGTGTTCGGGAACAAAGAACACACCAATAGGTTTGACATAGTTTGCTATGGATGGCCACATTCACATTATTTATTTATTTATTTATTTAAACTTTATGACACAAAAATGTACATTGGCGGACTTAATGCCTTAGGCATTCTCTACCAGTCAACCATAGGGTGGTGCAGATAAAAAGTGGTAGGTGCAAAAAAAACACAATGGAAATATACTTAACCCAAATAACTTATAGCATATATTTACATACAGAACCATAATAAATATATACATATCTAATACATATATAAATAAATACAATATTATGGATACATACTTATGATATAATATATATATAATATACCTATATATATATATATAATTAATTATGCTTTCTGTGATACCAATTCTGCAGCTTTGTCATACAAAAACTTACGGAGATTCCTTTTAAATGAATCGCGACTGGTAGCCATCCTGAGTTCATTAAGCAAGGTTCTATGAACTCATATTTGCACAAGTTGGTAGTCTTTACCAATGACACTAAAAGAAGAAGTGGTCTAAATGTTCGTGATTATGGGAGAATAAAATAACGTAAAAACTTTACGGGAAAAAATTATGAGCCGCTTTTGAGAATTTAGCAACTGGGGAATATAACATAAGAATTTGCTCTTGAAATCAAAGGACCCCACGCCACGTTTGCTATGACCAGTCCAATGCCGCAAACTTGTCTACCTACTGAAAACCAAAACTAAGATCAAAAAACGCTCATGTTTATAATATATTACCAAGATAACGTATACACAGTTTGCGCTGAAGTTTGCGGCAGCTGTAATCTTCAGTTTAATTTAACTAGTTCTTGCTAACCCGGTTGAGCGGATAATCGCAAACTAGAGATTCAGACCAGGGGTGGAGACACAGCGGTGTTATTGGGATTGTGCAGTCTGATTAATTTCGCCTTGATTTGTTACTGTAGGAGTGGAAGGAGGGTAGAGAGGCTTCTACCATGAAGTGGGAACAACCTCGCTGATCACAATAATTCTAATTTTTAACACATCGATACCCCTCCGTGGCTCGGTGAATACGTAAAGCTGTCGATTTCGGTTGTCCACTTACTGCCGTGAAAATCGTTACTAATAATCAGAAGCTTCAAAAGTCTGACAACTAGTCTATCCTTAGGATATCTGTATTGCCCAAAAATTGGGTTGCGGACGCCAGATGTTAGATGGCAGTCGCTTCTTGAAAAATACTGATTTTCAGCCGCATCTGGTTAGACTGGAAGCCGACCCTATTTTTTTTTATTAATCGACACAGTTGGGAAAACTGATGTGGATAAAAAACACTCACTAGGTGTACTACTAACTTAACCTTTTCGCTTCCCGCTCTCAGCAAGGTGTTCGCGCAAATTGAATGTCAACTTTTCATAATCTTTCAGGACTTATTAAATATTCTGGATTTCGGTCCCATTTGGGCGCCATTAGCGCGGTTCAAAATGCTCCAGTTACGAACCATTGAGCTCTTATGACCGTGAGTTTGGAGTGTAGAAGTGTTAAAGTTTTAGCGTATGTGTTGGGTATTATTGTATTGCTGTACGGCGAGTTGATAATTGCCTTTTTTAACTACCTTAATTGGGTAAGGTACTTACAACTTTTGGGTCATGATTAGACATTTTGTTTCGATTTATATTTTTAATTTAACAGAGGATGCTCAATAACAACTGATGCTAAATTAACATACAGAAATGTGTTGCTATCAAGTTTGGTGTTGCCGTTTCTTCTTCCCAGCAAAAAATGATGACTGCTCAGTAATCTTAGCAGTTTTTACCTGGAATAAATGATTTTTACTTTGACTGCATGTTTCACTACTACCGTTGCGCTGAGAGTCATGGGTTTGATATCTACCCGAGAAAAATCGTTATGTTATCCACAAACATTTGTTCCCCCGCGTTTGAGGTGGGGTTACAAATACGGGGACAAATATTGGTTTCATCTTTGTAAACTGGCTGATCAGCTGTAATTGGTTGCGCAACCAAGAGAACGATTCATACCTTGCCCTGAAAATTACCAGTCTTTGCTACCACATAATTTCTCAAGTGAGGTTCTGTCATGCATGCGGCAAATGAGTTTTATTTATTAAAAATATGAAATGAAATGAAAATGAAAAAATATTTATTTTAACATACAAATCACGGTCTTAAATTAAAATAGATTTGCTAAAATTTATCCATTGTCTCGAGTTACAAGGTGTATTTACCTTGATCCATGGTCTTTGGCAGAGATTTGGTAGTAGTCGTACCTATGCTAGTTATACAAAATTACATCACTCCCCAACCCTTCAAGCTTACAGCCTTAAAGGCATAATAGGTAGGCAAATAACGGCCTCTTTAAAAACATCGTTAACGTGGATCCATGTCGGAGCCAGTCATGGCGCGTGCAGCCGCCGCGTGCCATTATTTTTCCATGCAAATCGATGTACGCAAGTCATCAATGTACGCTGATGTAAAAAACTGTTTTCATTTACTTCTATTATTTTTTGTTAACGACTAAGAAAAGAAAAGAAAAATAATTTGTTTTGGACTCGCACAGGAAATTAATGAAAATACAAACAGTACCTATTTACATTATAAAAATTAAAAATAAAACCTGCACGAACCCAATAAATGCCCATATCTCAGCATATTGCTACAACATTTAAAAAATAAACTTTCGCAGCGCTGGTTTTCAGATAGGTATGTTCCAGTTGTAATTACACGGTCAGTTATGTAGACACATGAAAGACTACGGGTTTATATACTCATTCACGCCTAATTGGTTAGCCTATTGCCATTAACCGGGCACGTATTCAAACTTTGAGCGGCTACTAAGAATTCCATAGAAAAACTCAGCAACACTTTGCTCAACCTGAGAATCGGACTTAAGACCTCAACCGCTTACGACCTAACGAAACAAGACGTAACAGTAACCCATATAAATTACAACCTTACCTTTAATATACCCCAGTAAAAAATATGCCAAAGTAAGCAATGGAGTCGACAAACATCACATTCCACTTGTTCAATTAACTAAAAGCCTGATATGAAGTTACGACGCGTGAAAATATGCGCGCGTGTTGGCACGCACGCGTGTCGCACGCATCGCACGTGCTAGCACGCAATAGTATTGTAAGCTTCGGTGTGCGGAAAGTACCTGCGTAAATGTGAAGAATTTATTGAAAAATATTACGTGGATCGAGTGGCTTGAGACGATTTCAAGGTATTGTAAATTTATGGTACAATTCCGGTTTGATTTTTACCTACTTTTGGAAATATGTAATCTTTTTTACGTAATGTCTTGTACATTATCCTTATGTAACTAATTATTGTTATAGGTATTTGTAATACAACTGGGACCCACGGCTGTAAAAAAATAAACACCAGTGTTTTAAGAGCTATATTTTGTAGATTTCTGACACTTACTTATTACTACAGATAATAAGACATACAAAAATATGGACGGGCTAATGGTAACTGGCAACCTCAGCCTATAAATGCTAGCAACAACAATCACTCGCGCGTTGTTATCTTGAGACTTCAGTTGTTAAGTATATAATAACCAGAAATTTCACTGGCCATATTGCTCTTCAAACCGAAACATACTCATGCTAGCACATTGAAATAAAATTACTTTTTATCGCGTAATATTGATAATTATTAATCTCGACGTTACGGACCTTTTACAGCATCCATGATCACTGGGAGACTGAGGTGGCGGACGTCTTGATTAATGACAGCTATTGGCAATCCGATTCATGCAGGACGCGTATCCGTTGGTTTTGCACTTGTAGGTCTGGATTTTAATTAAATTTTGTTGTTAACACTTTTGCTCGTGATTGTACAGCGGCGGAAACTCTTATCTTGCTCGTGTTATGTTTTATAAGCGTTTTTTGGTTAAATAAGCTGTCGAGTGTTTTTAGAAGCGTCATAATATGAAACGTCATTACTTGGCTATGGATAGCATTTTTACCTTATTTTTATACTACGAAAAAATAAGGTAATATTAATTAAATTTGAATTGAGGTTCGTCATCCATCTATACCCAGTAGGCGGTGCATGTGGTTGATCCACTCACGCCTTATAGTAGGAAGGGAGAAGGCCTCGGCCTTTGAAGGTACCAGCAAGCGCTGGACCACGGACTGTTATGGTCGTGACGAATGTCATTAATCTCATGGCGGTGTCACATAGGGCAAGGGTAGGCAAGTGCGGTTTTTAGTCGGTAGGAATCCGACATACCCTGCACCTCCCCAGGTGGAAGACGATCCATGACGACATACCGTACTTTAAGAAATAATGTATGTCAGTCTTTTTGGGCGTATGACTACTACTTTTTAAGAAGGGTATGGCATAGCAGTCCAGGAGTAATTCCACTCAAATTGAAGCTGCAAGGGAAGTACCTTCGCCTTGCAGAAAATCGAAGTAAAATAACACTGCTGTAAGCTGTGTCGTGTTCCTTACGGTGAGCAAGGTTGCCAGTGCTCCACGAGGAAACGTGTGTTAGCAGTGGGGGGAACTTTAACCCTTATACTGCCAACCCAACTATTCCTCTTTCGTTAACAGTTTCGGCAACGCACAAGTGATACCCCTGGTGTTACAAGCGTTTATAGGCTACGATAACCGCTTGCCATCAGGTGGGCCGTATGCTTTTTTGCCACTTTAGTGGTATAAAAAGAACTAAGGAACG
The DNA here is from genome assembly GCA_964056405.1 of Acronicta alni. NCBI lineage: Eukaryota > Metazoa > Arthropoda > Insecta > Lepidoptera > Noctuidae > Acronicta > Acronicta alni. The sequence continues at coordinate 13,655,234 of OZ043932.1, read as the reverse complement.
AGTATCTTATGTTTTAGTATGACAACCAGAACTGACGGCTTTACGTGCTCTCCGAGGCACGGAGGGGTTTCGATGTGTTAAAAATGGTCAAAGACCGACCGCGGCGTTAGTCAGCGTAATTGTTAGACTAACATTAATACAGGATACAGATCCAGACTTTACATACATTAAAATAAAACATATCTAACTGAAATGCGAGCGTGTAACTTCCTGTTAGTTGATAGTATGTCGTGCCACGCTGATGGTTAAAACTTTTAACGAGAATCAGGGATACTAACTAAATTGGCTTCGGGCACGAACGCCGGCTTGTGTATGTAGAACTAACGTACGGTTTCGCCTGCGGTTTTCTACCTAGGTTGAGAGCTGGTCTGAAATTCTGTCTAGCAAAACATTCATTCAGTAAAACGGCTAAGTTGGTCCTACAGCGATTTTATTCTTTGTCAGTTCAAATAAACTTACGAATCACGGCTACTAGATATTTACCAATATATCATCACGCCTGTATTCTCCAAGGTATATGGCAGTTTGCCCCTATGTTAGGTCCCGGGCGAGCTTCAAATCAAAACCCCGAGTTGCTACTGAGAATATCTAGTAAAACTTTGCTTTATATAGGAATCTGGTCCAGAAGCTCTAGGATCGGTCGCATTTACGACCCTAACACCAATGAGACGGTTCCTGATATAAGTATATTTAACAAAAATCAACTTTGACACATAGCAAACAAAGTTACTCTTCCTTTTTCCGACACAAAGCGACGCCTCGTAGTCTACACGAATTTAACAAAAAACTATAGCGATCCATCTTGTTACAAAGTTTCACTTTACATCGCGAATTGGGTTACGTAAAGATTAAATGCTGTTGGAACTGGTTAAAAGCGGTTATAGCCGGTTGAAACTGGTTATAACTGGGTGAGTGCGGTTTAATTGTAAAGCGCGTTGCGGTAAATTTGCGTGTTATTGAATGTTCAAGTTGCTAAGGTAAATTGGATTTATTGAATTACAATTATAAAATGGTCAGGTAGGTACATTACTTGCAAAGGACGGATGTGTTTGAATGTGGACAAAGCAAAAGGAGTGTCCAAGATATTGCAAGTACCACTCAGAATGGTAAATCTGGTAAGTATTTCTTTTTCTTAATAAAGTTTTTGTATGATGTGTTCTTTACGAATGAGCTTTTAGGTCAAAGTCAAAGTAAAATGTTTTATTTCAATTAGACCATTAAGATAGCACTTCAAACAGTCAAAACTAGTTGCACGGTCCCAAACTGGGGCGTATTTACCCTAGGGCCATCCGGGCCATGGCCCGGGGCGCCAATCCGTCAGACTTTTTTTAATTTTTCTTGTCAATCTTAATTTAAAATTAACAAAATCAAACAAAATCATTTGGTCGAAAACACGCGTGTAAGTTAAGTTTCGCCAATATCTACGGAGCTATCTGTAAGTAAGTAGGTACAGAATAAATAAGTAGGTACTGCTCCGAATATAACGAGCCCGGGGCGCGGCCGAGGTGGGGACGGCGTGGCGAGCGAGGCAGGGCGATTAGTCTTACGTACAAATACTTCGGTTTTTGGTATTTGATGACACCAAAGAGTGGACGAAATAGAGTGACATGTGTTCTATAAGGGATCTGGTAACAAAAACGAGCGCAAGCATTCTGCACTCTCGGGATAAGGTGATCGGTTCGACCAATAAACGTAGGCCATACACTGTGTCGGCATAATTCAACCTTGACACAAGTGTTTCAACGAGCTGTTCTCGAAGTTCTTCGTATAGTTATGGTCTTATTACTTCTCTGTGTACTCCATAAGTACTCCTTGTGTACTCCTTATGTATTCCTTATGTACTCCTTATGTACTCCTTATGTACTCCTTATGTACTCCTTATGTACTCCTTATGTACTCCTTATGTACTCCTTATGTACTCCTTGTGTACTCCTTATGTACTCCTTATGTACTCCTTATGTACTCACACCCAGACAACACAAACACATAAGTTTATCACATATATTTGTGTCCTGTGGGAATCGAACTCACGACCCCATGATTAGCAGTCCGAAACTCGAACCATTAGGCCACAGACATCGTAATTAAAGTTATATTAAACTACCTTCTACCCGCGACTTCGTCCACGTGGAAAAGTTACTTTTAATTATCGTTATAAATTATAGCCTATATATTATTCTGATGTATTAATAATAATACTGTAAAGTTTCATCAAAATCCGTTCAGTAGTTTTAGCGTGAAAGAGTAACAAACATACACACTCACAAACTTTCGCCTTTATAATATTAGTGTGATTCTCAAGGAATAAATTGTTTTACTTTGGTCTTTTATTAAATATTATTGCAATCTAACGGGGTTAGATACTAAGGGAGAAAACCTATTGCCATTAAACGGGCACAAATCTAAACACACACTGGACAAAAGTGATTTAAAATGGATATAAAAATCCAAAAGACAGAAAGAGCCTTCAATATTCTCCATTACTGATAGTTCGACCCACATGTGTACAAATGATCGTCGTAACGCGCGGCCGCAAACTGCGACCGGCACGGAAATCGGGACACGGTTGCAAGTAGGGTTGCCAACCATACTTTATAATAACGTACCCTACTTATTTTTGTTAATTATACTCTAAACTTTTGCATACAAATAAAGTATATGAAAATACTTTATTTCCAACCTTTACTGTGATGCATAAAACAAAACACTCATTATAGGTACTTACTTAACTATTTAACGGTACACATAAGTTAAAACGTATGATAGAAACGATTTAAAAATGGCAATATATACTTAAAAATATATATTTACTCTCCGTTCCCACTTCAGCTTTCACTGAAGAATCTAAAGTGGCGATGGCGAGTCGTGAGAAATAGAGCGTCATTAAATTTAATTAAAAACTAATTGTTTATTTATTTAAATTTTGATTGTCAAACAAGCTATGAAACATTTAACGATAGCAAAAAATTGTTAGTATGTGCTAAAAGGACACAAAAATACGTTTATAAGGTAGTTTAACATAAAATTTGAAAAATACTTTTGTTTTCTTCCAAATATTTAATTTTTGTCCTATTCAAACCATTTTATACGTTTTGGCAAAAAAAGTTGGCAGCCCTAGTTGCAAGTGTGTGTGGACACTTAACAGTGTTATAGCCACTTAAGATTGCAGCAAGCTTTATCTGTTACTCAGTTTGTAATAATAAGGGATTATAGGTTCAAAATATGATTTCGTACCTGTTTAAGTGTCATAAACATCAAAAATTGGTTAAGTAATAACCGCCTTCATGAATCACGTCTTTGAAGAGTAAGAAATGTACCAGGCTGGGGACAACACAATAGATCACATTTGGTCAAAGTGTTGCGGGCCATACCAGCCCCCACAGTTAAGATAAGATTCTTCGTCTTCGTCGTATCCTCATAGCTGAGGGACGTGACGACTGTGGGCTCCATTCACCATCGCCCGCCAGGCTGCACGATCTGGGCTTGATGTACGCTTGCCTGCAACGTAGCTCCAGTTGCTGTTGTTACTGTGTCCACCCATTGCATAGGCACACGACCCCTACTCCTCTTAAGATAAGATAAGATACTCAAATTGGAGCTGCTTGACTGGGGAAGTACCACCGCCTTGCAACAACCGAAGTGAAATAACACTGCCTTGAGCTGTGTTGTGTTCCTTATGGTGAGCAAGGCTGCCAGTGCTCGAGGAAACGTTGTGTTGGCAGTGGCAACCCAACTATTCCTCTGTCGTTTTACTGGGTACACAATGCGCAAGTGATACCCCTGGTCTTACAAGCGTCTATAGGCTACGGCAACCGCTTACCATCAGGTGGGACGTATGCTTCTTTACCACTTTAGTGGTATAAAAAAATACAATTTTTAACACTTCGAGACCCCTCCGTGCCTTTGAGAGCACGTAAATCTGTCGGTCCCGGTTGTCATACGAACACCTATGATAATCGTTACCTAGTCAACAGCCCAAAAAGCCTGACAAACAGGCTATTCTTAGGATTTTGGTGTTACCCAGAAATTGGGTTATGGAGGTCTGATGGCAGTCGCTTCGTGTAGAATACTGATATTCAGACTGGAAGCTGACCCCAACATAGTTGGGAAAAGGCACGGACGATGATGATTAAGACATATTTAGTTGATAATAGTAATTATTTTATATAGAATTACAACTTAGAATTGCTCTCCTGTAAAGGATCTGATTTGCAGATTCGATAGTGTTTGTTGCGGCTGTCAATATAATTATGACGTCATAATCTACTTACCCCTTTACTGTAAATGCAAGGCTCGCGTAGGTAGGTACTCTCAGTGGCAATCAGCTAAAACATGCGCCACTCGATAATATTAAAACGTAGGTTTTTGCTCATCAGTGTAAAAGCTGCTAATACGATGTGGTTGCAGTGCAATACGGCTTCCTCTTTTCGATTTTCGATTTTATGCATACCTATGTATACCTTAAAACTGTAGGTCATTACTTGTATCGAATATTTTATCATGGGGCATGGGGCATGAAGTTAAGTTTTATGGCGTAATTCAAATCGACGTGATAGAACAATAATAATTTTAAGAGAAAATTTAGATAAATAAAATATTATAATGTAAGGATCTATAAAATTGTATCACTACATAGTATAAAACAAAGTCGCTTTCTCTGTCCCTATATCCCTATGTATGCTTAAATCTTTAAAACTACGAAACGGATTTTGATGCGGTTTTTTTTAATAGATAGAGTGATTGAAGAGGAAGGTTTATATGTATAATACATGTATATTGCACCCGTGCGAAGCTAGGTAAGGTCGCTAGTATATTATATAAATATGTTACGCTCAAAGATCGAATACAGTACAGCTCACAACGAGTTGTGGTCAATTATATTAGTGGAGCTTCAAAATGCAAGGAATTATAAAAACTAAGTAACAAAAAATCCTACTTAGACTAAGCTAGGTTGTTAGGTGTTATTTTTTAAATAAATACAAAATCTCGATGCCAGTTTAAAATTAAAATAAAGCTCTACTTTTGTGAGCTGTTTTTTTTTTTCACTCAATGAGCGTTTCCGATCTTTGAGCGTAACGTAAATATAAGTATTGTAACTGCCTCATTAGCCTCGTGGCCAGAAACGCGACTGCTTGGCTAGAGGTCCTGGGTTCAATTTCCAGGTCGAGTCAAAGTGTTATTGGGTTTTTCTATAAAACATCGGTGTACAATTAGTACACCTCAGCCTTACCCTTTGGAGAATGCAGGCGTCATAGTGATATTATGTTATAATTTTAAAGGTTTCGTTTGACCGTTGGTTCACTTGATGTTAAGCGATGAGATCACATTCGCAGTGATGAGATCATATTCGAAAACATGGTAATTAAAACATAATAGGGGTTAAAGTATGAAATTGCCGTTTTATTGTAAATTATAAGAAAATTGAATAATAAATGTAAAGGAAGTAATGTTACGTGTGTGTATAGAGGTAAGCCGTTTTGTGTGACTGACTGTGTGTGTGCGTGTTAGTGTGTTTGCGCGTGTGTGTGTTCGTGTGTGGTTTGTGTGTATGCATGTGTTTGCGCGTGAGTGTGTGCGTGTGTGATATGTGTGTGTGTTCGTGTGAGTGTGCCTTTGTATGTGTATGCGTGTGCGTGCGTGTATGTGTGGTCTGAGGGAGGGTGAGAGTTAGAATGTGTGAGATTCGTATGTATCGTTTATTCGTGTGGGCATAATGACGGAGATTTGTGTTTGGAGTTGAGTTTAAGTAAAAAGTAATTCGAAATAATATTCGAATTGCCATAGAACCTTCACGGTATGAAATATTTGAGTGAAACGGTTTTCACATGGTATGTACACTCGGAGAGCAAGTGAAGCCTATAACAATCGCTAGTGGTAGTCGGAAGCCCAAAAAACCTGACAATCAAGTCTATTCCCATGCGGTATTACCCAGAAATTGAGTTGCGAAGAACTAATGGCAGTCGCTTCGTATAGATAGCCACATCTGGTTAGAGGTTAGACTGGGAGTCAACATAGTTGGGAAAAAGTTTCCGAGAAAGAAGAAGCTGATATTAATTATCAATAATCATGAATAATTATTAATAATTATGGATGTCTTAAAAGTTGCAAGCTTGATTGCTACGCTATGAGCCACGGGTCATTGAGTGTTTTTAGGAAAGTAGCAGCTCCAGTTTGGATTTGTGCCCGGTTAATGACAATAGGCTCGCCCCCAGATATATGGGACATAAACATACCCGCGAACTATGGGTTATTTGTCTAACCAGTCTGATGGTATGTTTCGTTGGTGGAGACCCACCTTTGTAATACGTCACAAGCTCAACCAGTCACCCAATATTTCTTACCTATTTTTGCCGCCACCATAAATCTTGTTATCCCTTCAACCCTAAACAGTTAAGTAAGTAATCCAATAACATAAAATATGCTCAGAATTGAAGTCACGTCTAGTCGTAACGATATTCATCGCTCAGAGGGCTCGGTGACCCAATTTCCATGGCCAGACTTATAGTAAGTTCATTTCACAATAACGCGCGCCGTGATTCTTATGTCACTAGCATATGGTTCAAATTCAATTGATTCGTGTGTCTTCGTGAAATGAACGAACTACTGTTTGCCAATATTTAGTGGACAGAATACATTTTGTTACAAAGTTGCGACATTCAATATGAATTTCATTCAATCTGATGGGCCTACTCAGGCTTATAAATTAGTAAAAAAATAACATCGTGAGGAAACTTGCATGCCTAAATAAATGAATTTTTATATACATTTTTAAATAAACATTAAAAAAAATCAATAGGTATCTTTATTAATTCATTCCCTGCACAGTTATAATTTTAACTTACTTAAGGTAGAGTAACAATAAAGTCTAGATTACTAGCAACGTATACCTTAATATTCCTAATTTCTTAAAAAAATACTGGTATAAATCAAGGCACTAGCAGCTAACCCTGTGCTATTTATACACAAAACGCATTGTAAAATTCAGGTTGGCAGTCGGTGCTCAAGTCAGCTCGCTAAAAGCTGGCTTGTGTCAAGAGTGCCGCACTCGGGCGCCCAGAGAGCTCTCCCCGCGACCTCACACGCTATTTACATCAAATCTACTGCAGTTTGGGGTTGAAAATATGCACGACTGTATTCGCGGGTTGAATTACAATGAGTCAGAATTAGAATGGTGTTTTAGAAGAACAGGGTAAAATTGAAACAGTTTTTAATTTACTCTTAATTCTATTGTAATAAAGCATGAGCTTTAACATAACAAAAATATGAATTTTTGTTTTGTTATTCGCATAATAATTGGACATTCCGTAACATACCAACACGTGTGGATTACGTTAGGTTAGGTAGAGGTATACTAATTTAATGTACAACCACAGTTTACCGGTATGTTTAGGTCTCATAAAACCCGAACTCTCTCCCCTCCGTGGACTAATCCCTCTCAGAGAGGAGACCTGTGCCCAGCAGTGGGACAGTATATGGATGAAGGAGAAGTAGCCTCAATCTCCACTCTATATTGAACCTTCAGCTAAGTTTAATCTTATTATACTAATAATATTCTTATATTCCATCTCAGTCTTACCAAACATTAAAAAAAAATCACAAAGTCTATAACTGCACTACTTTCTTTGAGGATAAAACTTTCATTACACCCGTTAACCCTAACTCCAAACCAAGACAGTTAAAGAAAGGTGCTTTCAAAAATTTTATCTCACCCTCTAAAACTAGCTCGCGTGCCATAAAAACAATGAGATCGCCTCCGTTGTGCCAAAAACAATATTCAGCTGACGAACGGCCCGAAAATGCCCGGTAATGCCCTGAAATGCCCCAAAATGTCCCAAAACGGGCCATAGCCGGCCGTAACGCGTTCGTGGACAGGCTGCCATCAGCGCAACATGTCACGACCTGCGTAATAAAAGGTCCAAGCTTCACAGAGACACACGGCACGCTCGCTTGACGAACATGTTCGGAAGAATTATTTTCATTGTATTTTGATTAACGTTTATGTATCAAATTAGTCGTTTCCTATGGAGAACAATCGGCAAGAAGCTCCATGGTTACTCTTTTAAATTAACTTTCTTTACAATGATGTTCGATACAATAATAATTATATTTGGATACTTACATGAGAAAACAATAAAATGTATAATAGGAATGCTTGTGAAAATTACGATTATATGAAATACAGCTAGGCATATATTATGAAAGTTCTAAACAGTGTTTCCATTAACAAAGCAAAGACACTAATAAAATAGATAAAGCAGTTGACAAAACTCCATTGTCACAGTGATTTTGCGAATAAAGGCGTGCCACACACACATACTCACTCTGCTATAAATCGAGCTATACATTTACACTATAACCTGACCTCGCATTGTATACGCCTTCCGTACAATGAGAGGTCAGCTTATACTAGATTTATTTGGCTTGGTTTGTAGCCATTTGAACGGGTTGGAACAATTAGTTCGGGAGTATTGGAACATCAAAATCAATCAAATTAAAAAAAATATAAGTATATACTAATATCTCTCTTCTTCTTCTTCATCTTATAATAAAGCTAGCCAACATTTCCATCCGTATGTCCCACCACACATCGTCCCGTATACTTTTACCGTCTCCAGCATCCGTTAATAAGATGGTATCGAGCCCAGTTCATAATAAACAAATAATAATTCATAGTCCGCACGTGCCTGCCATATAATGCATCGTTCTTATGAACATCGCTTTGTTCTCCAGTAAGTAAAATGTTACGCACTAGTCTATCCCGCAGTTTCGTTTGTATCCCAAAGTAGCGATGGGTCGTTGACGGTATTTTCGTTAATGTAACGTTGATTTACGTTCGTCAACTGTTGCTCAATTAGTTATTTGTCAAAGAGTTGACGTGCTAATGTAACCTAAATGGTTTATGTTGCAAGTTGACATTATTTTTAACGCTACAACGTCTAATAAGTCTCTCTCTACATTTACTGATTTGATATTTTAATATTTTCTTTAATGTATTAATGAAAAACGTGCAAAGTGAGGGGTTCGTGGCTAAGTAATATTTACGCTGATCAACCGATCTGCAAGGTTCAGCTGTGGATGGGTGATCGTTCTTAATACATCGAGACCACTCCGTGCCTAGGAAAGCAAAAAAAATAATGATAACCAGTCTATCCTCAGGATATCGGTATTACCCAGAAGTTGGGCTGCGGAGGTCACAAAACTGCTATCACACCTCCGCAACCCAATTTTTGGGCAATACCGATATACTGAGGGTAGACTGGTTATCAGGCTTTTTGGGCTTCTGACTACCACTAACGCATGTCGTAGGTGTTCGTATGTCAACTGAGAGCAACGCCTTTACGTGCTCTCGGAGGCACGGAAGTGTCTTAATGTGTAAAGAATGATCACCCATCCGCTGACTGACCACGACTTGCGCAGCTTAACCTTGTAATTAGAGAAGAGTCTATTAACTGGGCAGAAATCCAAACTCCGAGCTGCTACTGAAAATTTTATAGAAAATCCCAATAATGCTACTCGATCAGGAATCGATCGAAAAATCGAATCCAAGGCCTCAAGCGTAGCAGTCGCATACGACCACTAGACAAATGAGGGCTTTGAAATAAAACTACTTTTTACGGATTTTATCGCGTTATATTGATATTATTAATCCCGACGTTTCGGACCCTTTACAGCGTCCATGGTCACGGGTAGACAAACTGAATCTACCCGTGACCACAGTAGTTTTATTTTAATGTTTGATATTTGCGTAAATATCAGAAATCAATAATGAGGGCATTTCAAGTCAACTAAAAAAGTTTGTAAACAATTAATAGATACCAATGTATCTCTTAACATTAGATCTAACATGGCGTATTACACAACATCACAAATTGTATCTTCGAGGAAAAATTTCTCCCGAAATTCAGCCGTAAGTATAAGACATTAAAACATACGATTGAAGACATACCAATAACTATTTGGAAGGATCATTTCCGACCATTACACGGGCGATCGGCCGCCCGTTCTTAGCGACCTCTATTCACCGGCTGCTTACTCAGCAACGCGGGACTCGGGTATTACAGCTCCGTTCTCGGGATATATGTTGGAATCGGACGGTAGCATCGGAAGGGTTGGGCTATTGTTACAGGGTTAAGTTTTGAAGTGTACTTAATGGGTTTCATTAAGATAGTGTTAAGAGCAGTTGATAGGCTAGCTAAAGGAAGATGAACTCCCAAGTTATAAAATCAGAGTTCCAATTTAGAATGCAATATTGACTTATCGAAATCATGCCAATGTAATTATCATCATCATCAACCCATATATTGTCCCACTGCTGGGCAAGGGTCTCTTGTCACCACGTACATAGTTCACCACGCTGGCCTAGTGCAGGTTGGTAGACTTCACATGCCGTCGAGAAAATCTCTCAGAAATTCAGGTTTCCTCACGATGTTTTCCTTCACCGTTTGAGCGAGTGATAATTAATTATTAATACATGACATGATTTCGAAAAGTCAGATAGGTGCGTGTACTGCTCGACGTAACACTATTCGAACCCAGAACTCATACTGGGTTCGAATAGTGTTAGGTCGAGCAGTGTTATTGTTTTATTTTATCAAATTCTCGGAATACATAAAAACATAAACATGCCATTATGTTTTTATCGAAAGACTCAAAAAAATATAATTTGTAGAAATTGCTTTTAAAAACATTATATTTTCTAAATCTCAAGAAAGGTACTTTTAATATTAAAACTGCCCCCAGGTGGTCCTGCCACAGTGACAGGTGACCAATGCGTTCCCGCCACAAGCGATTAAACGTCAAATTGATGCCCGCCATCTTGTTACGTCATCGCTCACGCAGGCAACCGTAATTACTCATAGTGCCAAGCCTATTAATATAAGGTATTTATATAATAAATAAACCAGCGTGACGTGATTAAGGGAAGGTAAATAATAATAAAATATTACATTTGTCTATTAAATACACAAAGATTTAATTGACACGAACATTAACATCTTATATTTTTCTATTTTATGCAAAGCTTTTGTTGTAAATTCATATAAAGTGATGTTGCTTGGCCTACAATAGCTATGTACAACAGCAGTGTCTGGAAAAGTCTAGTGATGCTGGATCCGATTAAAAGTTCAAGTAATGTTACCTACATTGTGTTTTGATAAAATTATCATTAGCAGCTGCATATATTGGCTCGCCCTCTTTAACATGGGACTTTAAAATATAGGCGAACTGTGGATGTACATCACAGTACACCTGTGCCTAGGCCCTCGAGGAATACAGGCAATAGTATGTAACGAAAAAATAGATTTAGATCATAGTGCACATTACTTTTTCAGCTGACCTAGCAGAGTAGGGAGTTTCAATACTATAAGAGGTCAGGTTATTCTAGTTTAATACCACCGACATGCAGTTGACAGTAAACTAAAATACAACAATGCTCAGATGACTAGTAGAAAAATGAAATGCGGAAACATATAAACCTTTTTGGAGGATTGCGGATATGCGAGACTCAGAACGGATGGGTGATGAAGGAGGTGCAAGCAAGTCACTCTAGTGCCACTTCAGAAAAAAAAAAGATTCATCATGCTTTAACCCTGTTGTAAAACGCGGACGATCATAAAGAACAGGCTATTGCCCATCCCAAAGAACTTTTTGAGACAAAAGGTGGCCTATGTTCTTCTGTATGGTATCCATGGTATGGTCTGTCGGGGCTGGTCAGCTCTTACTGTCAATGGCAATCTCTTTAATTATTATTTTTCCTTTTCTGTTTAGTAGACTGTATTAATTTAATAGTACACATCAAACTGCATTGCTCTCATGTACTTAAGTCTGACAATAATGATTTTTAATTTATCAGATATTACTGAAATCGTTACTGTGATTATATATATATTTTTTTTCTTATTATTTAATACTTTAACTCAATAAAATGTAAATGTCAGTACTTTGTAGGCTAAATATACATACTTAGCTTTGAACAGTCTGGTGGCTTTGAGCCTTTTTTATGTGACCTACGCAAATGTTCCTCTGATCTTGTATCGTCGTGCGACGGGTTGTTGAGCTCCCTAAATTATGGTTGAGCTACACAATGACTGATGCATGCGTGCCGTCAGTTGGGACTGGTCTACTCAAAGCCGCTATGGCTCTTTCTTCAAAAGGCCATTTCAGACTTTGCCCTACATTGTAAGACACATATTTTGTTACTATACATTGTCTGGACTTTAAAAGAGACTATGATTCTCTGAGTTTGTTTCGGCGTTTCTTCTCAGAGGTCGTCAGCTAGGAAATGCCGGAGCCATCTAGCTTAAAAAAATATGTAAAATATTGACTTGTAAAAGTGTCTTTAAAAGATCTATTTACAGAAATAAATATCATTTAATCATGTACAAGATCATACAAATAAGTGGTGGGGCAATACCTGAATTTAGAAAGAAAGAAAGTAAAATGTTTATTTAAATTTGGTGTGGACACGTGACCCGCGCCCTTTAATTACGGCTTTTTAATGCATAAACCATAATTTTTTGATGCCGCAATTAACGTGGCCACCTACTGGACTCGAGTAATATAAATAATGTATTAACATCGACAAAAAAAGAAGAAGAAATGCATAATCCTTCGATGTACGAGGCCCCTGGGACAGCTAGGCCGTAGGGCCACAGGCTCTAAAATCCTAAGGATCCTTAAAGAGCTCTAAACAGCTCTAGAATATATAGAAGTGGTGATATTAGGTCGCAAAGAACCTTAGAAAGGGAATGCCGTAAAAATAATAATAGGTCATTTCTACTCGCTACCATCCAGTCTCGAACTCAGGAGATCTTGTACTACCCAAACAGATAAACACGGGACCCTATTACTAAGACTCCGCTGTCCGTCTGTCAGTCTGTCTGTCACCAGGCTGTATCTCATGAACTGTGATAGCTAGACAGTTGAAATGTTCACAAATTATGTGTTTGTCTTGCCCCATAACAAAAATAGAGTAAAATAAATGTTTAAGGGGGGCTTCCATACAACAAACTTGATTTTTTTGCGTTTTTTACTCGCAAATAATGGCACGGAACCCTTCGTGCGCGAGTCCGACTCGCACTCGGCCGGTTTTTTGTAAATACATACTTATTATTATAAGAAACAACCAGAAAAACACTAATATGTTCATCACATAAATATTTGTGTCCTGTGGAAATCGAACCCACGACATCCTGATCAGTATCGCTCAAAGGCTCTAGTATCCCGAGAAAGCTCTAAAATTCCTAGACCCCTAGACTTAAACTAGGGTGGATTCTCAAGCAACAAATAAAGAAGTCCCTCTTTAATAAACATTGCATTACATGAACGCATATATTAAATGGTAGAAATGCAATTTCAAACCACACTTTAATCTCGTCACACTACGACACTAGCTCGCAAAACAGCGTATCTTCAAATTTCCTTTAGTACAGAAACAGTAATTTAATTTTATAGCATACAATTGTATTACAGCGCTGTCGCGAAGGTGTCGTGGTGAATATAATAATATGGAGTCTAGATTTGTGACGTAAGCACTTTAAGTTGTTGTTGATTTGATGAGCTGACGTGTTGTGTTGAATTGTTAGGTAGCAGTTGAGGATGGATGATGTCACCGTACTATAATTTAAAGGGGTGAAGTATTCTGTGGTCTAGTGGTTGGAGTATCGGACTGCTGATCACGAGGTCGTGGATTCGATTCCAAGAACATAAATATTTATATTCTGATGAACATAAGCTTTTGTTGAAGTAAAACTACTTTTTACGGATCTTATCGCGTTATATTGTTATTATTAATCCCGACGTTTCGGACCTTTTACAGCGTCCATGGTGACGGGTAGACTTAGATTAGTAATATCAATATAACGCGATAAAATCCGTAAAAAGTGGTTTTATTTCAATGTATAATATTTGCGTAAATGTCAGAAATCAATACCTATAAGCTTTTGTTTGTCGAACGAGCTATCGACTTCTGCGTTACAGGTTGTGGGTTTGATCCCCACACGGAACAAATATTTCTATGACCTACATGTACATAATGTATTTGTTCCGGGTCTGGGTGTTTGTGTATGTGAAAGTTTGTGTCTGTAAACGCACCCACGATACAGGAGAAAATCCTAGTGTGGGGCAACGTTTAAAAAGCCTATTCATATAGATTTACCGCCTAACATAGATTTAAATCGTTAAATGCGCCAAATAATGCTCACGACGCCATACCGCGTCAAATAATGCTCACGTTTCCGTAAGTAAACTGGTTGACATCGGAAGTATCGAATCTGTTATTGTCTCGTACACTCATACTTAATATTGCATACTGTCGTTCTCTGTCTCTACGTGGAATGTGTGCATGCACTCATCTCTATATGGACACGTTTTCGAACGGTTTAAGTACGGTGAGGGCAAATTTAACGATTTAAATCTTTGCCTCCTACGTTCTGCTGGCTACGTTCTAGTTTTTAAGTGTGTACATAAATTAATAATATTTTCTTCTATTAAAATAACGCCTTGAATACGACATGTAGGAGTACATCACACCAGGATATAAATCGTCGTGCTCTGCTTGCTTGCAAGGCGAATAAATCTCTAAAAGCGATGCGAACCAACTTACATTATGTATCTGTAAGGCAATGTGTCTGAATCCTTCCTATATATTACTTTTATACATTGTGTTGTAAGGTTGTGACTTAGGAGACAAGTGAAACGAGCGAATGCTGAGTAAATACTGAATATATTTAATAATAAGAAACAATATAAGTAATCTATAAGTACTACATAATAGGATTAGTCTATCCACATCTCATCTCTACCGCGAATAGAAAATAAAATAAATGACAATTTTATTTTATTTTAAGTATAAGTCATTTAGACCTGATCCAAGCATAAAATAATTATAATTATTAGATTAAATTGGTTAAATAGACACCGCCTCACTTTAAATTATAATATATTTTGCTTACATTAACTTATCTAAGTATAATTAATTCGGTACATACTTGTTTATAAAATAACTAAACATACTACACAGATACTATCATTGTCATGAAGATACAGGTGGTAAATACATTTTTGTCCTGTTTTTATGTACTAAGTAAGATTTATTATTTTTCATAATTTCCACGTTTGGTGAACATTCTCTAATTACAGTGTATGGACCTGAGTAAATGCTTTGGAACTTATTGCCTGTCTCGTTTTTTAATAAAATTAAATCGTTGGGTTTATACGATACTGGGTTAATGTTATGATCATACCTAATTTTTCTGTTAACCTTGCTAGCAATAAGATTATCTCGCGCCTCTTTTTCTGATGTCTGTATTCTAAATTTTAGTTCTAGAGGATAGTTGTCGAAGTTGTATAAAGGATCAATTTGATTTGAATTTAAATTTGATGGTAAAATACACTTTTTTCCAAAAACAAGCTCAAAGGGAGTAAATTTAGTCTCAGTATGCACTGAAGTGTTATAGGAAAAACACCAAAAGGGAAGCCATGTGCTCCATGCTTCTGGGTGATTTTCAGTTTGAATTCTTAAATAATTACCCAAATGTTTGTGTGAGTTTTCCAATGCACCGATGCTCTGGTGATGGTACGCCGTCGACTGTAATTGACTTATGTGTAAAAGTTTACATACCTCTTTCATAGTAGTAGATATAAATTCTGCTCCCATGTCGGATGCAATAGCACGTGGAATTCCGTATCTGAGAATAAAATTAGTAACAAAATTTCTAGCTACCTCATTTGACGTTTTGGAAAGTAAAGGATATGCTTCTATGTATTTACTTAGTTCACATTGTATTGTCAAAATATATGTGTAATTATTATAATCTTTTTCCAATGGTCCTACTATATCTAAATAAACCTTATCAAATGCTGACGTTGCTGTAGTGGTAATTACCATTGGTTCTTTTGTATGATGTGTCGAATGTTTTTGTTTTTGACATTTGTCACATCTTTTGACAAACTCCGTAACATCCAGTTCTAGACCCGGCCAAAAATAATATTTTTTAATATTATTTACCATCCGTCTTATGCCCGCGTGGCCACTTGTGGGCAAAAGATGGAAGTCATTTATAATTACACGTTGGTCATCTTTATTATCAATTCTCTTTACATCTCTCAAAATATACACAGTCGTGGTCCGGACCATGTACCTATATTTTGTATCTCTTTTATCATCTTTTCTATAAAAATATGATTATTCTTATTCTTAATAAAATATATTTCTTTTATCTCACATTTTTCGCAAAATTTATTCAGCTCCCTCACAAATTCGCCTGGCGATAGTTGCGATCGGGATGCTGGGTTAATAAAAATTGTATTAATTGATGGTACAAAACAAAAACATTCATTTCCATATTTTATTTCCCTTAAGTCACGATACCGTTTCAGTTCGTTATTAGTAATAAAACGTAATTCCGTGAAATATTTAGGCTTACTTAACATATCCACAACTTTCGGTTGATCAGGCCGATCGTCGTGAGAAATTATAACATCTTGTGCTTGTTTTGCCTTTTGACGTCGCGTCATTACATTAACAACTCTCTCATTCATCTCCTTCAAATCCTCCGATGTAATATACAAACGTGATAGTGCGTCAGCTACAGAATTATTTTCACCTTTCAGATATTCTACTATAAAGTCATACTCCTCCAAAATCATTCTAAATTTCGTTAATCTACTCGAGGAATCGCGCATTCCAAACAAAGCTATGAGCGGTTTATGGTCTGTTTGAACTTTGAACCTACGACCATACAAATACGGTCTAAAATGTTTAACCCCCCAAACAATTGCAAGCAACTCCTTTTCTATTGTTGGATACCTTTTCTCTGCTTTATTCAAGGTCCTACTGGCATATGCCACCGGTCTCCCATCATCATTACACAACACTGCGCCGATAGCATACCCGGATGCGTCAGTTTGCAAAATGAACTGGTTACTTTCTGAAAAATTAGGATATTGTAATACAGGATGAGAAATAATACTCTGTTTTAATAAGTTAAATGACTTTTGACATTCATCGTCCCATTTAAACGTTGCATTTTTCCTACATAAACTATTAAGTGGATAAGCTTTCGCTGCAAAATTTGGAATAAACTTTCTATAATAATTTACGAAAGCTACAAATCGCTTAATTTCGTCAATTTTTGTGGGAACTGGATAGTTCTTTACAACATTTATTTTATTAGGGTCAGGTACAACCCCTTCTGATGACACAATATGCCCCAGAAAGAGCAGCTCTTTTTGTAAGAAATCACATTTTTGTGGATTTAGTTTTAATTTGACTTTACGAAAACGTTCAAAAATATCCTGAAGATTTTTAATATGTGATGGCAAATCTCTACTGAAACAAACCAGATCATCTTGATAGACCAAACACTTTTCATACGTCAAACCTGTCATAGCAATCGTCATCATCCTTGCAAAGGAACTAGGGCTAGTCTTCAGTCCCATGGGCATTCTGGTCATTTGAAATCTTCCCGAATCAAATGCTGTGTACTTACGACTTTCTGCGTCTAAATTAACATTATAGTAACCCTGATATAAATCCAAGTGTGAAAAGTACATGCAACCAGACAAAGAATCTAATATTTCTACAATATTTGGAAGAGGAAATTTATCATCTTGTATAATATTATTCAGTTTCCTATAATCGATGACTAAACGCCATTTTTTATTCCCATTGCTGTCAGACTTCTTTGGTACAAGTAATAACGGACTAGACCATTCACTTTGACATGGTTCTATAATACCTTCTTTTAACAGATTATCAATTTGATTGTTTATTTCACTTTTTAAAGAATGAGGTAATCGATACGGTTTTGAATATAAGGGTTGAGTATCCTGTTTTAATTTAATGGAATGATTATAAATATTTGTAGTCGATAAACGATCTCCTTCCAAGTAAAATATATCAGAATATTTGGCGCATAAACTTACTATATTATCTTTTTCTTCCTTGTTTAAACGACTCAAGTTTAATTTAGTTAATAGCCGCCTAACTCGGTCTGCGTCCCTACTATTTTTCTCAAATAAACATATATCATATTCTTTTGAACTTTCTATCTCTAGATTTATTTCTGACAATGTGACATCCTTCGTTGTTGTATTTAAAATACGTATTGGTATTTTACCATTGACCGGAACGGCTAAACTACTTGCGACAAAAATTCCCTCACAAATTTCCTTCGTACATACTACACATTCCTCTGTGAAGTTCGTGTTTATATAGTGTATCGACTCTGACCTAGCGGGTAATGTCATTAAATAATCTTTAAACTTAAATAACTTAAAAATAATTTCATTCTCATTATAACGTAACGATAACGTATTATGATTAAAGTCGATAACCGATCCGAACTTGCTTAAAAAGTCCTGTCCTAGAATTCCATGAGCCTTACAAGGCAGTGAATCAAATACATAAAACTTATGGACAATGTTTTGTTCATGTGCCAATAACTGTAAATATACGTATCCAATAGCTTGGACTTTGCCACCAATTCCATTTATGATTATGTTTTCTTTACAAATCGGGATGTTGAGCTCTACCACATGTTTATACTTTAATGCAGATATGGATGCGCCTGTATCAATTAACCAACTAAGTGACTGAATGTTGTTTACATATAATTCTACGAAATAACTACTTTCACTGGCTAAAATATTATAACTTTTAGACACGAAAAAACTCATTTTCATCATCATCCTGCGTACTTTGCTGTGCGGATGTTCTAGGTTGAGCCTGTGCATCGTCGGTTAGTGCACGTACATGTCCCCGAAACAATTTATTACCTCTGTAGTTATTATTAAAAGAGTTACCTCGATATTTTCCTCTAAATCGAACCTGCTGACACTCGGGCCTGCTCAGCTGTGAACCTCGGCCACGGTATTGGTAGCCACGGCTGTATCCACGTTGCTGGAATCCGTGATTATACACACCTCTGTTGTAGCCTCTATGATTGGTTTGCTGGAACGGTACTCTGGAATTGTTTTTATAATAGGTGTTACGCTTCATTGAAAGAATTTGAGCATTTGAGCTTGATGTTGAGCTATCCTCATCTACTGCAGCCTGAATAGCGTCCTTGAGACACTCAAATTTCTGGGCAGAAATGATTGTGCTGATCCTGCGATTTCTCAATCCGTCGCTAAATTGTTTTATTGCTTGTTTCTCATTTATTGATTTTAAAATATCATATTTTGTAGAATTTCCCTCAGATTGTGAAATAGTAAGATCGACAAACATTTCAGACAGTTTTTTACCGAAATCATCAATCGTTAAATCGTTTTGTCTTAAGTTGAGCAATTGTTTTTGCAAAGAGTTTGCAGATTTTTGTGGTAATAAAATCCGTCTCATTTCGGTCAATAGCATAGAAATGCTGTCATAATTTGACGCAAGCTTTAATTTCGCGCCTTGGGACAACCTGCTTTTTAAAACTAAGTTAATCAACTTGGTATGATGTTTAGTGTCAAGAACTGAACTATAATAGTCAATTCCATCAATTAACTGTCTTGTATTGGCAATTTCATCAGTCATTACAGGTAATATGTTCAAAGCAACTTTAAGGTCAAAATCCATTTTTACGATATAACTTAAGGTATCTTTATATTGACACAGTGTTAATATTTCTGAATACAAGTTATTAAACTTTTCACAATATTCCGTTATAACATTTTCTTCCTCTACACTTGTCCTCTTAACCTTAGTTATATTTTCTAAATAAGTGTTATATTGATTAATAATTATCTTAGCCTCCTTTAACTTTTTCTCCAAAATATCACCTTGCCTACGAGAAGGGCCAATTTTAACTAAATATTTTCTTACCTCTAATAACTCATCATATAATTTTTTCAAAAATCCTGCCATTAAACGTAATACATATTGTTTGCATTACTATTGTAACTTAGGTATAATAAACATTATAAGTACCTCAGTAACTCCACTTTTTACCAAATACTCTTAGATGAAGTCCAATGTCCGTTGTACAGATGCCGAATTTCACCGTTTTCATAACACAAAATAAATCATAAGACCAATTTATGCATATTTTCATCTACTTTAGAAGCACTTTTTATCACTTTTACACACTGGATTCTTCATTCTTCACCTCGGGATGAATCTGACGTCGCCGCAAGAACGAGCCTCTGTTTGCATTACTCTGAAACTCCTCTCGAATCCATTGCATGTGACATCTCCGGTACATACGAAATGCCAAGTAGATCATGCCAAATCCCACAATAAGCACGAAAATCGTCAGTATTATATTTGTAGAAGTTACATGGAAATTCAAGTCCTCCAAGTTTAATTGATTTCCTCCTGCTGCCGCATTTTGGGCAATTACAACTTCTTTGCTTTGTGGCTTTCCCATTTTTCTTCTTCTTGAATACGAGTATCGCAACTAGTCGTAATTATATTAATTTTAAACATGATTAATTAGTGCACGAACACATTAATGTTTATGAAGCACAGTCCTTATTTGGTAGCTAAGGAATCATATTCACCACGGCGCGTGCGGCGCGACAGAGATGGCAGGGTCGCCATGTAAGGTTGTGACTTAGGAGACAAGTGAAACGAGCGAATGCTGAGTAAATACTGAATATATTTAATAATAAGAAACAATATAAGTAATCTATAAGTACTACATAATAGGATTAGTCTATCCACATCTCAGTGTAAAGCTACGAGTATGAGCGGAAATATATGTAAAGTGATTTTATACAAGTAAAATATTGATTTCTGACAAGTGTTAGAAAAAGTAGTTTAGTAATATTCGTGTAAGTACTAACACGAATATTAAATGTAGAAATATAACTATTTTTTACGGATTTCAACGCGTTATGTGTATTGATATGATTAATCCCGACGTTTCGAACCCTTTACAGCTGCCCGTGACCATGTATGAGTAGTTTTATTTTAAAATTCCAGATTGTTCTTCTCGTTGTGTACAATAAAGTTTATTCTATTTTATTCTTAACCTTGCAGGACGGTAGCTTAGCGTAGTTATAACAAACTTAGCCACGAGGACCTCAATAAAATCTTCAATTATAATATTTACTTCATCATCAACCCATTTACTTACTGTCCCACTGTTGGGCAAGGTCTTTTCACAGAATGAGAGAGGTTAGGCTACTTTCCACCACACTGAGTGCGGGTTGGCAGTCTTCACGCGCCGTACCGAAAATCTCAAGCATGCAGGTTTCCTCACGATGTTTTCATACACCATGTTTGTAAATTTTCAAATTACGTAATTTAATCTCTACTTATAAATGCCAAAGTAACTCTGCCTGTTACGCTGTTACGCCTAAACCGATGAGCCAATTTTGATGAAATTTTGTACAGAAATAGATTAGACCTTGGATAAGGACATGCTACCTTTTGTCTCAAAATGTCCTTTGAGATGTGACTGAATTAAAAAATATAAAGGTAGTTATAGTTATTAATATAAAGTAAGTGGCAACTCATCCTTTTTGTTAGGTAGCAACTGAAGGTTCACAAGTCGATTCGCCATGTTGAATGGAGACGAGATTCAAGTTGTCATCCATGAAAATAAGGTGAGGGCACAAGAATTACGCTTTAGCGATTCTTTCTTAAAAGCATATTTTTTGTAGTTGATGCTTTCATGTTGTAAGTATCCTTTTTAAGAAAGGATGAAAGGATATTAAAAAAAAAAAAAACACTATTTATATTTATATTGATTTCTGTCATTTACGCGAATATTATACATTGAAATAAAACTACTTTTTACGGATTTTATCGCGTATATTGATATTATTAGTCCCGACGTTTCGGACCCTTTACAGCGTCCATGGTCTAACCGTGACCATGGACGCTGTAAAAAGTAGTTTTATTTCACTATTTATTTTTGTTAAATGCGAATCCAGGACTGCCATGTAGGTACATACTCGAGGGTCCGTTAGGAAAACGGTAGTAAATAAGACAACTTTATAACATATGTAGTTATAAGTGTATAATATTAAACTCGACCGTTTATAGCTCCTAAACAAAAATAAAAATCACGGGTGTCAGATATGGTGTCAGATAGTCATAGGCGTTCGCCTATGACTATCGTTAGTGGTATTCAGAAGCCCAAAAAGCCTAGCATCTATCCTCAGGGTATCAGTATTACCCAAAAATTGGGTTGCGAAGGTCTGATAGACTGCCATCACTGTCTACATTTCTGTTACCCGAAACACATCATTAATTTGTGAAAATTTCAACTGTCTAGCTATTACCGTTCATGAGATACAGCCTGGTGACAGACAGACGGACAAACAGACAGACGGACAGCGGATTCATAGTAACAGTGTCCCGTTTTTACCCTTTGGGTACGGAACCCTAAAAAAATGAGTAATAAAAGTAGAAAATTTTATAAAATAACGTATTCCGCTCCCTCTTACCATTGCACCACAACCCCATAATATGTTTAGGGACCTCTCCTAGTAAATGCGTGTGGGAATTTCCTTTTAACGTCCAGATGTGTCTAGCTATACATAATCTACCATACGTCATAATTCTCTTTAGAACTTTGTCTAGTTTTTGTCCTAGCCCGGGGAAGTTGGGCCAAGTTGAGAACCTTTTTAGACTTAAGATGTAACGATTGGATGCCATATATCCTGAAATTGACAAGAAATATAAGGCGGTTATGTGAAAGGGTCTAGGTATTGAGTGATGTAGATTAGGGTTTTATTCTGATATAGGTAGGTAGAAGCCTAGGACAGGGTGAAATGGCGCACATTAGGGGAGGCCTACGTCCAGCAGTGGACTACTATAGGCTGATGATGATGATGACGTAGACCTTTGTCTCTTTAGTTTAGTGCGACTGCTACGCTAGAAGATCTGGGTTCGATTCCCAGGTCGAGCAGGGTTTTTTTATGAGATTCTCAGTAGCAGCTCAGTGTTTAGATCTGTGCTCGGTTTATGCTCGACCGGAGACCACACACCTGAAAATGCAGCATAGAACGAAAGTCCTCAATGAGATGGCCGGATAATTTGGTAAATTTATGTATAATGAAGCATAATTTGTTTATATTTTTTTTTTTAAATTAATTAAGGCACGTCAACAACATAATCACATACATTGACAAAGGACAATCACAGAAATAAGGACTTATGATTACATCAATTATAGACGAGCACAGCTTTCTTAATAACGTAGTCGCTTACAATTGTATCTATCTGTGTTAAATCTTACAATATAACTAATTATTTACAATAAGTCATTAAAATCATTTAGTCATTGGATTATATATTTATTCTTGTTCTATCTTTTGTATTTATTTACATTTTCCGTGCTAAGATTTAAAGTTATTTTTTCCTTCGCTAAAAATAACCTTAAACCTTAGCATGGAAAATGTAACAAAATACAAAAATATTGTTAATAGGTGGTGGTATCGTACGACATTGAAGTAACTGTAATCCCTAAAATGGGGATAAATAATATCAATATACGCGATAAAATCCGTAAAAAGTAGTTTTATTTCAATGTTTATACACGATGATTTTGTAGTCGTTTTGGAACCGAAAATTTTAGACTCTATATCAGTAATAGAACCTATTAAAATATAATTTAAATTAAATAAAAATACATTATTTTATTGATTATTAAAAGTAATGTCATATTCGAACAAAAAATGAGAACTCATGATAATTCCACTCAATGTTACGTACTACGATCACTACGATCGATGTCATTCAATGTTACACACACAACACTAAGCGGTAAAACATGCCTAGACACGTTATCCGCCCATTGGATGTGGCGCGGCGCCCGCTGCCTACAATCCACGCACACAGCTGTAATGTATTATGTGCCTACCCCTAGTAACAGGCAGCGCGGCGCCGGCGCGGCGGGCGATCCCGCGCCGTCGCCCGCGCCGCACCCACCCCCGTTAACCGACGCGCACCCGCCAGTTCTGCTGCAACTCGCGCGCGGTAAAGGTTGCATTGTTTACGTTTTACGTAGCCACGCGAAAATGAGTCTTCAGTATGAATATTCGAACGCGGAGTAGTTACTTGACAATGGTTCAGCTGTACACTGTTACTAGTTACAATTTGGAAGGCCAAGCGGTTGTATTCCCGGCCAGAACATTTAAAGGCGCTGCGGCTACGAGGTATTGAAAGTCCTCAAGTACCTTCAACCCCTACCAACTTGGCTGCAACTCAGCGCCTTCTCAATCATGAACAATTCCGTGTGCCGGCTCACGCGCAAGGTCGAGGGCGCCTAAATGACTCGCAGGAGAACGAAGACGCTATTCTGGAGTAGGTACTTCGAGCGGGCTCCGCGGCGAAGCACGAGAATGGCGGCACAAGAATTTAATGTTAGCCAATGCTTTGTATGGAAAACATTAAATAATAATGGCTTAACATCCCTATAAGTTCCGTCGAGCTCACGTCATCAACAACAATGATGCACCGGCAAGAACTGCCCTATGTCAGCTGCCCGGCTAGTTATGCAAGTGTTGTGCGTGCTTACCCAAACAATCAGTTCCGTGATCGATGGATAGGCCACGTCGCGCGGCGGTCCCGTAGCTTGCCCACCACGGAGCCCAGACTTAACGCCCCTGGATTTTTCTTGTGGTCGGAAATAAAAAGACTCCTTTATACCCGTGAACATGAAAGTCTTAACGAGTTACGCAGTGCGATAGTGGACGCCTTTGATAAAGTGAAAAGTGATAGGCTAAAAGACAATAGCATAAAACGGACACGTTTGTGTATTGAACGCGGCAGACTCCATTTCGTGTAGTTGCTTCGGTACAGGGAAGTGTAAACAATTTATAAATAAACTTTTAATAGGTAAGTACTTAGCTATGTACATAAGTTAATTATTTTGTAAATAGCTCAAATTCCAAAAATCCAAACGCCTGAAGTACCTACTCAGTTCATTGGCTCTCTGTTTCTAATTATTGATACCTACAGTAAAATAAAGATAAGTTCAATTCAAATAAAGTATTTCTGCCGGTCCTAAGCCCGTGTAAAGTATGAACGAGAAATTGGAGTAGGTACAATTTACGTAGTTGGCGTGAAAATGTTGATGCGCAGCGGCTGTGCGAGCGACTGCTGCGCCTGTCGCGGGTTCGATCCTCGCTCGGAACAAATTTGTATGATCTGTGGGTGAATGTTCTGGGCTTGCGTGTTTGTGTATGTGAAAATTTATGTTTGTAAATGCACCCATGACACAGGAGAAAATTCTAGTGTTGGGCAACGTTTTTTTTCTTAAGTAAATAAGAACTACGATAAAACCTACCTACACACAGTCTTATTCTAATTTTTTTAGTAAGAATGTAGGTATTACGTTCGTGTCCCGTATCAGCTGATTCGCTGGGCGCCATACTTGTAGTATTTGAACTGCGATCTAGGTACTAACCTAACATCAAATTACGTCGCTATCTGCATCGTAATGCAATTTATTTTAATAATAAAATGTACTTGTCTAGCTACTAGCTATTAAATCACGCGTAGTAGGTACTCGGACGAATCATCCGACCGTCGTCCGTCGCTCGCGTTGCTGTAGGTAGGTGACCAGCTGATGAGCTGACTCGTACCGCGCTCGCGCCACCGCGCCCCGCGCCCGCGCCACCCGCCGCGCATCATTGATAAATGGCAAGCTTGAGACTGCGGCGGTTTTAGGATGAAATATTCGTGCACTACTACGAACAAACTCGAACAAGTGAAATTTTTTTTTGAAATGCCAACTTTTTTATTATTAGCTGTACAGTCAACTTAATATTTTTTATTTGTACTATTAATTATCCTAAGTTACCACGTTTCGGTTCCAAAACGACTATAAAGTCACGGTGTATAATATTCGCGTAAATGTCAGAAATCAATATATTCCTCATTCGTCTTACAGGGTCGGCAACGCGCAAGTCATACTCCTGGTATTGCAACCATCTATATGCTACGGCAACCGATGCTTGTTTGCCACCTTAAGAGTATTTAAAAAAAAAACAATTCGGTTCTTTCTTGGTATATTTTGGTATGTATTAATGATCTTTTTGTATTTTTTGCCATTTTTTTATGCTAAGATTTTAAAGTTATTTAGCAAAGGAAAAAGGAAAAATGTATTAATGTTAAAAAAATAATTAATTAACTAAACTAAGACCTAACCTAAACCTAGTGTTTCTCATTTTAAGTGAATTGTATTGTGTTATTGAGAAATAAATGTCTTAAACCGTACATATTTCTTTCCATCGACTCAGTCGACCTGCAACAAGCAAACTAATTTCGTGAAAAAAAAAAAACTTCCCATCTGCTATCAGACTACAGAACTATTATGCTGTCCCCGACAATCCTCGAGAACTACCCGCATTGTTGAAATTTCCATCGAAAGCCGCCCTACTTTCAGAGTCAAGTAGTGTCGCTACCTCTCAGCAAGAGACGGGATAAAAGTACCCTGCGTAGCTTTTACAGGTTAAGCTGGGGTACTTTTAGGTACCACACGGTAAATTTCGTGCGTGGTGACGTAATCTTAAGTCACTAAGATTTAATAAAAGTAGTCTATCGAATCTTTTTGCGAGACATCTATCATAATCTTGAATATTTTGTACTGGGGTACATATTTCAGGTTACCTTGGTTTGGGATTAACATTTAGAAATGCTTAATAACTGAACGGCTATTTATTTTCTTTAGACTACGAATTGAACCTAAAACCCCAATAAACTCAATTTGTAGTATAAGCAATGACTAGCTGTTCAGTAGCAACACGAACATTGGATTTATATCCCTCCCACACACACCCTCTCTTACAAGAGACCATATTACATTAGCTCAACTCTGCATACCCTGCGGGAAATATAGGCGTGATAGTATATTATGGAAATAAGTGTCTGTCTTTTCAGACTTCAGCTCCTTTCTATGTTTAAGGCAAAAAAGATTTGAACTTTCTTACTAAACAAGTATTTCATCTCCATCGACATTGGCAGGTAAAGTAGGATTATCCAAAGAGATCCAAAAGCAAAGAATCCACTCAGTTCTCAAAATGTGGTGACAAGAAAGAAAAGATCGTATTATATGAAAAATAAATCCATTTCGAATCAAAACCGATATCGGACTCACTACAAATAAAGTCCGGACAATGGCGCGCAAAATAAAAAATAAAAACGTGGAAATAAAACATGGAGAAGTTTAACTTCGGACGTTTGAGCGGTATTGTTGCGGCTGGTATTACTATTTGTCGCTTATTTATTATTCATCAGGTCTTTTTTTATAGTACGGAAAATCCTCATGAATCCTCTGCCACCTGGAGAAGCGCCAGGATATTTCGGACTCGTGCTGTATAAAAACCGCACTTTTATTTAATTGCCCTATAAACATGGGATTCTTGAAGTTCCCTACGACCATGACAGGCTGTGTCCTCCATCATGCCAGGAATATAGGCGTCTAGCAAAGGGTTGGGCATATGTGTGCACCCATAGTTCACCGGTTTGTTTAGGTCCCATGTAATAGGGAGCAATTTAGAGGTATTTCTGAGAATATTATAGATATCCCTAATAACGGTTTTCTCGACAAAAGCCTGAAAACGAGTCTATCCTCAGGATATCGGTATTACCCAGATTGGGTTGCGGAGGTCTGATGACAGTCGCTTCGTGTAAAATACTGATATTCAGCCGCTTCTGGTTAGTATGGAAGTTGGCCCCAACATAGCTGGGATAAGGTTCGCAGGATGAAGATTATGATGACAAGAAGAAGAAGAAAACGAGAGACGTTGAGCTCTTTCGATATTTAATTCTTTGAGAACCGAAATTTTAGTACACCATTCCGTCTATGGTATCCTTATAAAACGGCACCAGAAAGATATTCTATTCGTGAATACATAATTGGCATTAGCAGGTGTCCAATTGATGCGGAACATCGTGCTAATCCATTGCCCTTTAGTTGACCTTTCTCGACCCCAAAGGGATGACACGAAGTTGATATTATTAAGCTCTAATAATCTTTATAACGATTCTCTTATTACGCCAGCTCCACAAGTTGGGTTCAAGGAGTGCCAAAGCTTTTCAGCCAACATGTGGATCAGTAAACTAGTTTTGGCGTCAACAGCCTCTTATCTGGCTGACGTGTTTTCATTGGCTAAAATCGCTTAGCGCCAACATTGGTACAATTCTTAGGACCAACGTGTCGAGCTGGTATTTTATTACACAACTAGGAAAGTGATTATTACACACTGAAAAGGAATTTTAATCAAATGTCAAATATGTACACAGACGTCTGGCGACAATCTCAGCTTACCTATAGACGGCAGCAAGACCACAGTGGTATCATTTAAGCCGTAAATATCTTTATATAATTAAGCCTCATCATCGTATTTTTGAAATCCCCAAGTCTACTTTAAACACTACATTTAATAGTCCCCTTACGCGCATGGCAAGGTTATATAATGAGTGGTCCGTTGCAATGGATAATCGTATTGATATCTTCTCTATGAAATATGCATCATACAGACGTGTCCTGTTCGATTGGTGTGTCTACTGAAAGCACACTTGTTTAAAAGGGTAATGTGAACTTGCCTGTGTGATGCATATTACAAATTTACACATAATATTTACACTTTCTTTCTTTTGATTTATGATTAATTTAAATATTGGCTTCACAGTGTACTATTTGTAATCTCATAATATTGTTGATGTGGTCAATGTCATGCATACCTGTAATTTGTACAATTGCTAGATACTCAATTTTTACGAGCTATTTTTATATTACATTTAAGTGATTGTATTGTTGGTGTGCTTATGCTTAAATAAATAAATAAATATGTAAGTATTTCATTTGTACAGTATAAATAGTTGTGTATATTATTATGTTCAGTATCTATTATAATATTTTTATGTACGCAAGACTATCTGATTGTCGCCTCTCCGTTTCTCTTAAATCCATCCAAAGGTTGTCTGTAGGAGATCGCTTTTAACGATAAGACAGCCCATTGTACCATTCTATCATTTATAAAAATGTACTTGGCATTTGTTTATGGTGAATAAAGAATATTCTATTCTATTATAAATAAAGTAATTAAAGTCAGTACTTTAGTTACTGCGTTGCAAGGAGATCCACATGCATGATCGTTTATCTATCTACAATTGCTGTATAACACTTTCAACAATTTCGCTTAGAAGTGAGTTTATGTAGTAGTCGCAATGTCCCAAAGGGGGCTGAACCGACTGCCTCCGCCGATTTGTCTTCATTTGTCGTTCCGCAATCGCCGCAAACTATGGACGCGAAATAATTAACTTGCTTTTGTCCTTCGCTTTTTATTCCATTCGCAATTTGCATGGCGTTGCTGCTAATTTGATAAATTCGCGGCAAATGAGCTTCTATTGAAATGAGCAATGTTTTTTGTGGATGCTTTTATTAATTATGGGATAAACGTGGGGAAATGACAGTTTTTCGTCATGCTAAGTTTTCTTTTGTGACAAAGGTGATTTAGATATCAAAAGAATTATATATTGACGATGGTGGAAAAGCAAAATTTGCAAAGCGGCACTGGATGATATTGTTATATACTGTTATTACTATCGTATTTAAATATAATATTATTATCTTTTTGTATATTTTTGGCATTTTCCATGCTAAGATTTTAAAGTTAAAATGAAGTTAGTTAGTAAAGTTAAAAGGAAAAATTCGACATGACGGGTAGGTATCTCGGTGGCTTAGTGGTCATAGCGTCTGGTGTACCTAACCAGAAGACGCAGGTTCGAATCCGGCCCGCGGTCGAATTCCTTTTCTAAATAACTATAATATTATTATTGTTATTCATTTATTATGTTATAGCCTTCTCAGTTTGGTCTATTTTTAACGTTTATATAATTTATCTATCTTTCTTTTCTTTCTTTGTATAATTATATTATTAGACTAAGATTTTCTGTATTTTAAAGTTGCTAAAAAAGTTGATGTTGCTTGGTAAATTAATATTCCGCGGATTATGTCTGGTTTTTGGTGACCAACCAAAGAAAGTTTTGTACATTTTTGGTAATAATTTCTGTACACAACGCACGAGTAAATGATCTTAAATAAACACCGATATACACGGATTTTAAGTATTGTTTATTGTATTACTAGCGACCCGCCCCCACTTCGCACGGGTGCAATGTACTAATAACATACATGTATTATACATATAAATCTTCCTCTTCATACATATAAATCACTCTATCTAATAAAAAAAAAACTCATCAAAATCCGTTGCGTAGCTTTAAAAATTTAAGCATACGAGACGGACAGACAGCGGAAAGCGAATAAAAAAAAAGTGATAGTGATTTAAACTTAAAGTGACGCGCATCGTACGTCGTCGATATAATATGTTTGAGAAAACTAACTCATCTTGTCGGAAGCGAAACAAGTCGCGACTGGCGCGTCGCTCTCACCTCTTGAGCCCCTCCAGTCCTTAAATCGTTGATTATTTTTATTACCTACTAGCAGTTGGCCGCAGTTTCACTCCAATTTCAAAGGATTTTTAAAGATATGTCTGTACTTCTTCAGATGTAATCTATCTCGGTATCTACCAAATTTCATCAAAAGAGGTTTATGAGAGGTAGGACATAGTGGGAGTAATTCCACTCAAATTGGAGCTGCCCGACTGGGGAAGTACCTCCGCCTTGCAGAAAATCGAAGTCAAATAACACTGCTTTGAGCTGTGTTGTGTTTCTTACGGTGAGCAAAGTTGCCAGTGCTCCACGAGGAAACGAAACGTTTTAGCTTAATTCTGTCTTTAGACTCCTTAAATTCTCTTCCAAAGAAAACCGGGACTTTTGGACTGTTCTTCTTCGGGAAGAAAAAATATATCGACATATATTTGTGTCCTACTTGTAAAGAAAAAAACACGGACATACAACTTATATTGTTAATAAAACAAATTCAAGCCAAAAAAGTTTTGGGCATAAATTACTATCAATAAATTGTACTACTTCGAGAACTGATTGTAAAAATCTAGGGTAATATGGTGAATTTGATCTCTGACCTGATCAGTATTCAACATGTCCTGTTATACATGAGGATTTAGTATCGAATCTTATTTTTTGATGGGAAACAAGTGTACAATGGAATCTTATTAAGGCCTGTCTTATAGGTCGTTTACTATAGATCGTTTAATAATAATTATTATTAAACACCGCAGTTACTTTTTTTGGAGCAACGTTTCCAAGTTTTCCTTCGCTAAAAAACTTTAAAATACAAAAGGATACTTGAATATATTGTTTAATGTTTTGTTGTTTTGTCCCATTCGAATAGCATCCAGTTGAATAAATAGCACCTGAGGTATTCCTCGAATAGTAACTTAACATCCGACAGCAAAAAGTTATTTGTTGTAAGTATATGTTGCCGAACAAAGGCCTCCCCCATAGACTTCCACAAGGACCAGTTACAAGCCGTCTCCATCCAACGACTTCCAGCGACCTTTACCAGGTCGTCCGTCTATCTTGTTGGATTCCGTCCCACGCTGCGCTTTCCGGTGCGTGGTCTCCACTCGAGAACCTTTTTGCCCCAGCGGCCATCAGTTCTACGAGCTATGTGCCCCGCCACTTAAGCTTGCTAAATCTTTCAGTTATGTCGGCAACTTTCGTTCTTCTACGGATCTCCTCATTTCTGATTTCATCGCGTAGAGTCTCTCCATAGCTCGTGCTTAGACCTTGAGCGACCACATCTCTGTGCCGTATGTCATGGAGGCCTTTGTTCAGCAGTGGACTTCCTGTGGCTGATATGATAATGATATGTTGCCCTGAAAGTTAAAGAATGTTACCTAATGTTATTGGGTTGCAATCATTTGCTCCACAAAAAGTAACTGCGTTGTGATTGCACCATTATAACTCTAGATGGTAAACAAGCATACGCCCCACCTGATGATAAGCGGTTACCGTGGCCTATAGATGCTTGTATCACCAGGGGTATCACTTGCGCGTTGCTGACCCTGTAAAACGAAAGAGGAATAGTTGGGTTGGCATTATAAGGGTCAAAGTCCCCCCACTGCAAACACAACGTTTCCTCGCAGAGCACTGGTAGGTGCTCTAACCCATACCATCACGCCTGTATTCCCGTAAGAGTTAGGCAGAGGTGTGAATTGTACAGCCACAATTCACCGGTATGTTTAGGTCCCATGTAATAGGGAACAAACGTATTGCCATTAACCGGGTACAAATCCAAACTCCGACTTGAAAAACCCAATAACATTTCTGGACTTGGGAATTGAACCCAGGATCTCTGGCGTAGCAGTCACGCTTAGGACCACTAGGCTAATGAGGCAGTTATAAAAGAACAAACTTTTATGAAATTCACGTTTATAATAAAATTATTTAAGTGTAACTTCCACCAAAGTTTGCAATAAGGTCGCCTATTTAAATAAGATTATTTTTTGTGAAGACCTTACACGTCCCATTGATAAGTATCAAGTTTTAATAATATCACGTTCAAGAGAAACACAAACAATCTAAAGTTCTAATGAACACCGTAACAAGAATGTTTTAATCCCGTCCTAATTTCATTTATTTTCCTTTGATTGACATCAAAAACGGATCGTGAAGGTCCGATGTCACACCTTCATTAAAACTTCGTGAGGGTAGCCAAACAGTGGGTTGCCAGCCTTACAAATTCTCTCTTATTTCGACATGTTTTCCTGGTACTTGAGCAGGCAATTGGGACTAATTTTCTCTTATTTTTTTTAAGATTTAAGAGTAATTTTGTTTAGGAACAAACATCCCATACAATATTATAAATATTATTGTTACGCTGTCACGCCTAAACTGCTGAATCAATTTTGATGAAATTTTGTACCTATAGTGATAGATTGAACCTTGGAGAAGGAAATAGTCTCCCTTTTGTGTCAAAAACCCTTTGAGATGCGGGTGAAACCACGGAAAACAGAATTGTAATAGGTAACGATGTTTTATATGATAAATGATAATTGCCATAGACATACATAGCATCACGCCTGTATTTCCCAAAGCATTAGGCAGAGGTGAACTACTGTACAAACTACTTCGTTGGTATGTATAAAGAGGGACAAAATTCCGACTTTCTACTGAAAAAACCTAAATAATAATTTGCTTCACTTCGGAATCGAACCAGGACCTCTACCGTATTTCAACCACCGTGGCAACACTAGTGATATACAAAATGTATGATATTAATAATTAACACTCTAAATAATAGTAATACTGCTATAAAAACTTTTCAAAAAACCAACCATTTTCCCCCATTTGTAAATTATTCAAATATAGAACGAAAAGTACAGATCTTCACTCAAACATTTGTATTATCCTATCCAAATTCCAGCCAGATCAGTTCCAAATTCCGGCCACAAACAAGCTCTCACAATGGCAACCCAAAGTATACATAACTTTATCAGATAGGAGCCAGAAGGAGTTCCTGAGCTGATTATGGACATCGGTTATTTTAGCCTCAAACTTTCCAAGTTTCCGACCGAAAGTCGGCAACGTATCTTGGCCTCAGTTTATTTACGAAGGCTTTTTGGGACTCCTGAAAGCGATACTTGGAGTTTGTTTGTCTTCTTAGAGTTTGGGATTGGAGACTGATAGAGTTTCTTTATTGGGGTCTAGGGTAGGAAACAGTGATCGGGTGGGCCGGATTCATATAATATCTTTGTACGGATATATGGAGTTTCTTGCCGGTTCTTCTCCATAAGACCCACTTTTTGAAATCATGCAACTAGTTTTGACTTTTCAAAAGTGCTATTGTAATGGTCTAATTGAAATAAAGCACATGACTTTGACTTTACACATTTTTTTTTTTGGACGGAAAGAATAAATAAATAAATATTATTGAAATTAAACTACCTACTTTTTACGCTTTATATTGCATTATATTGATATTATTAACTTATTTTATCGCGTTATATTGATATTAAATACGTTTCGGACCCTTTACAGCGCTCTTGGTCACGGGTAGACTGAGGTAGTGGGCGTCTTGATGTTATAATTACTGACAGCTACCCTAAATGTTTGTTTTGTTTGATATAAATTGACTATGAAACACAAAAAGATTAGCGCGTTCAACCAAACACACAAACTCATCAGCTTTAAAATATTCGTATATTTTAAGTTTTACTGAAACATGAGCTCACAAGGCATTTTTCACATTTTTGTCAGTAAAGTTGTAACAAAAATGTTAATGCCTTGTGAGGTTCGTAATAACCAAATGGTTATCAATAGCAGCCGAATTGAGTTCGTTCGTTATTTTCACAGCACGCGAGTGACTCCCGGAGGCAAGGCAAAGTTTTAATGAACCTATAAATGCTAACAATCGTTGTGTAGTGCAGACTTTGCTAGTTTTACTGATATTATCAAAGTTCGTCTTAAGGGGCGCGTAACGGGTAAACGTTTTGATGGTTCCGTGTTAAAGCGAAGCTTGTTGTTTTAAATGTAAAAATGCTTTTTGACTTTGATTGCAGGCTTAGTTCGCACTTTTCGAAATCATGTCTTTTTATTGATATCTGACATTTACGCGAATATTATACATTGAAATAAAACTACTTTTTTACGGATTTTATCGCGTTATATTGATATTATTAATCCCGACGTTTCGGATCCTTTACAGCGTCCATGGTCACGGGTGGTAATCTACCCGTGACCATGGACGATGTAAAGGATCAATCATCTTTCAATCATATCTTTTTGTTTCCTAATATATTTTTTACTAACTTCTGCCCGCGACTTCATTTGCGTGGACTTTACCGGGATAAAGAATATGTAGTCTCTGAAATTTTTCAATTTTACAGTTTTCAATTTTACAAGTTATTGGCCACAAGTCTCCTATTAGGATGAAAGGAGACCTGTCAGCAGCAGTTGAATCAATGTTTATTATTTAGAAAACATTTGTAGAAAATATTATCCAAAATCATGTTTATTTGTTACGCAAATATGTTTTCGGTAACTCTATTGGGGTGAGCAGAAGATTGTGATGAATGTGTATGTGATAAATAAACTGTATGGTGAACTGCCGTGATTTATTGCGGTAAGGAAGGAAAAGTAAAATAAGTTACCTACCAGTAATGTGCCGTAAAGATGAAGGAATCAATACTCAACATACTATCTCGCTTGTATTCCCCGAAGGGTAAGGAAGATGTCTACATAACTCTTTGCGAAATACAGGTATAATAACTTGTTATGTTTAACAAGCTCTTGCCCGCGGATACAATCTATCTCCTTTCCAAATTGCATTGAAATTTGCTCAGCAGTTTCGACGTAGTATAGCAGAATTATTTTGATAACATAACATACCATATCGCATGTATTTCCTGAAGGGCGTCGCCGGCATGTTTTGGTCACATTTAACACTAAACTCTAAGCTGCGACTGAGATTTTTTTTATTCTACTAAGGCGGCAAACAAGCATACGGCCCACCTGATGGTAAGCGGTTACCGTAGCTTATAGACGCTTGCAACAGCAGAGGTATCACTTGCGTGTTGCCGACTCTGTAAAATTAAACACAGAAAACCCAATAACGCTGCTCTATTCGAATAAAACCTAGGTTCTCGCTACATTACGTCAACTTATCTAAAATTACTAAAAGAAATACAGTCATATTTATTTATCTAAGATACAAGAATATTTCCTCACCAAACCTCGCGGTTGGCACATGTGTTCCAAGTTTGAAAATTAGATTTGTCTGGATCTAGCGTCGACCTGCGGCAGACGTGTGTATTGACGTCACAATTACGTTTAGTTATATTTCAGTACGTGAAAATATTGTACCGGTCTATCTATGATTGGCGTTGGAAGCATTATGTATGTGTATGAAAAGGAAGGAAGCAGCTGGCATAGACTGGTTAAGGCAAGCTAAAGATTGGGGTCTGTGGCGTTTATTAGAAGAAGCCAACATCCAGCAGTGGGCTGCTGAGGTTTTTTTTTCCACTAAGGTGGCCAACAGGCAAAGGTTACCGTACCGTAGCCTATAGACGATTGCAAGACCAGGGGTATGACTTGCGCGTTGCCGACCCAGTAAAGCGAAGAAGGAGCAATCATTGTGCTGGCAGTATGAGGGTCAAAGTCCCCCCACTGCCAACCAACGTTTCCTCTTTTCGTAATCATGCATTTTTATAATTAATTATCACGTGTTTAAACGGCGAGGGAAAAAATCATGAGGAAACCGTTTTTCTTCTCAAATGAGAGGGGTTAGGCGAAAGTCCACCACTTTGGCCTAATTTGTGGCGTGTCAATACTTGACAGACTTCACACGCCATTGAGAAGAATCTCTCAGGCATGCAGGTTTCCTCACGATGTTTTCCTTCGCCGTTTAAGTGTCTCATACTTAATTATTAATACGTATAAATTTACGAAAAGTCAGAAATCTGTGCCTTGGATTCAAACTCGAGACTTACGACTTTGCAATCCAGTTATAATGTGACTGCTTTCAAAATTTAATTATTAATACTACTTAAAAATTGAAAGTTTATTTTGTAAAGTTCAATTTATAACTATAGAACTTTAAAGTACTTTTTCGAACTTTGTCTGTAAATTCTTAACTAAATATGAGAAGACAACGTGTGTTGTATTAACTAAGCTGTCACACACACAAGTACATAACGATGTATATATAATGTACAATATACTTCGCTACATTATGTATATATTTTGTTCATGCATCAAAGAACAAGTTAAGATAAGTTGCAAAACTTCTTAATGAGGCTCCTTTTGAAATTATATGTACTTATAACATCACATTTATCATCACACCTGTATTTTAAGGGTAGGCAGAGGTGTATGAAAGCAAGAAAGAAAGAAAATATACATACATACACTCACGCCTTTTTCCCATGGGGGTAGGCAGAAACTAAAGAACGCCACTTGCTACGATTCTTGCATACTTCTTTTGCTTCGACCACATACATCTTGTCATACATACACGCCGGTTGCGAGTACTACGCACCTGACCTGACCAAAGAAAATAATATATTTGAAAACAAAACAATGAAACACTAAAACGTGCTAGTTTTGGTTAAAATAATTAATTAATATTATACCTATAACAAAATACAAAAAGACATTATCTTTATTTCTTTCTTTCCCCGAAGTCAAATTCAAAGTAAAATGTTTTATTTCAATTAGACCAATAAAATAGCACTTTTGAAAAGTCAAAACTAGTTGCACGGTTCCAAAAAGTGGGTCTTATGGAGAAGAACCGGCAAGAAACTCCATAGACACTCTTTTTTAAAAACAACATGATTACATTGTTAATCTTGGTTTACAAGTTTTATAAGAATAGCTAATGAGAACAATGCAGTTTGATGTGTACCT
This sequence comes from Acronicta alni, assembly GCA_964056405.1. Classification (NCBI taxonomy): domain Eukaryota; kingdom Metazoa; phylum Arthropoda; class Insecta; order Lepidoptera; family Noctuidae; genus Acronicta; species Acronicta alni. The sequence continues at coordinate 13,618,015 of OZ043932.1, read as the reverse complement.
AATAATAAATTAATCCAGAATAAAAAATAAAATAAATAAATAAAAGAAAAAGATTGCCATTAACAGTAAGAGCTGACCAGCCCCGACAGACGGCACCCGTTCACGAGTATGACGTGTGTATCGGCGTCGTTCGACTCAACCATGTTGCAGGGAATAAAACGACCCGACACACAACGCCACCATCACCAGGACATTTTAGTGAGCATGACAAGCATTTTCCATATATTCATCCAAATATCCAGCACATCGGGGTCGGCTTCCAATCCAACCAGACGCGGTTGAATATCAGTATTTTATACGAAACAATTGCCATATCCTGAGGATAGACCAGTTGCAGAGTATACCATTATAATATATTAAAAAGGGACTTACACTTGGTATTATAAGCATAAAGTCCTAAACAACTACATTTTATTATACTTGCTCGCTTATCAACATAAACCATAAACATCGAGGCCAAGAGAGGGTTAATAAAAAATATATTAAAATGTTAATGTATGAACATTAAAAGTTAAAGATCTTTAACAAAATATTACGTAAACAATTCTTTCGAAACAAACCCTAAAATTATGATAATCTCGTTTAAAAGTTATTTGTTATTAAAGAAAAATGTTATTTATAATACTGTTTCGAGACGAAACATCACATTGCTTTTAAATCGACATTATAACTTTTCTGTGTACTTTTTAATAATGTTTGCATAAATAGTATCTTATAACGAGAATATTCGATTGAAATAGAAGATGCAAAATGAAACAAAAGGACGATAATAAAATATAATATGATAAATAGGAATTTTTGTTATCTGCATAATATGCAATTTGCAGAATAAATGTCCATCCACACAGCAGTTACTTTTTGTGGAGCAACACTATTAATTTATTTCAAATTGGGTCACTCGAAGGTCAAGAAGAGGTGTATTATTTTATTGAAGCTTTTATGTATCTCTAATATGTTTCCCTCTATTAGCCAAACTGGCATTAACCAATCCAAGGAGACTACGAATTCAAAATTCGAACTGTTATTGAGAATTTATTAGAAAAACTGCACGTTCAGCAAAAACTACCGTTGCGCTGCGTATCGTGGATTCGATTCCTACCCGAGACGAATATTTGTGTGTTACATGGATAGTTATTTGTTGCGAGTCAAGATGTGTTCTGTGTTCATAAACGAAAAACGGTGTCTTCTAAAGTAAAATAAGAAACAAATAAGTTTTTCTCGTTCTGGGTATCAAACCCAGAAACTTACACTCACGCTTGCGACTACTAGACTAATGAGCCAGTTGTCATACTTACCTAATTAATCAAAACCGTCATCGCTTGCCTGCAACCTTACCAAAAATACTTAAAAATACCCTCCAGCGACCCTTTGCAGTGAAAACTGTGGGCAGGAGATTAATTATTTATATCCCCTTTTAATGAACACTCGTAACAAATACAAGGGCTCCAAAACCGTAATTAAGGGCTCGCGAAAAGAGCGGTATTGTTCTAAAATAATATGAAATACACACGTACCTGTAAAGAATTTGCTGTTGATAATATTAATTCGATCTTTGTTATAAGTATTTGTTACAATTATTAACTGGCTTATTCAGTCTAGTTGTAAGCACAACTGCTATGTGCTACGCTAGAGGTTCGATTCTCCTTTTTATATAGTACGGATAATTCTCTATAATCGTCCTCTACTTGGGGAGGCAGGGTATTTTGGACTCGTACCGACTAAAAACTGTACTTGACTTCACTTGTCCTTTAGCCATGGCCATGAGATCCGTGAAATTCGCCACAACCATGACTCGTTGGACCCCGTCAATTAGCGAGAGCTTGCCTTGCATCCTATTTGGCACGCGTGATACGAGCACCCTTATCTCAGTGCCTTAAGACGAAAGTCTTCAATGCCTGCGTCCTACCTACGGAGCCGAAACGTGGATACTCACGATGAGACTGATCCACAAATTTAAAGTAGCACAGCGAGCTAATGGAAAGAGCTATGCTCGGAGTCTCTCTGAGGGATGAAATTCGCAATGAAGTTATCCGTTAGAGAACCAAAGTTGCAGACATAGCTCAGAGGATAAGCAAGCTAAAATGGCAACGGACCGGTCATATCTCGCGGAGAACTGATAAACGGTGGAGCAAACGAGTTTTCGAGTGGCGACTGCGTCTAGGTAAGCGTAGTGTAGGACGCCCGCCGGCCAGGTGGAGGGACGACTTGCGGAAGGCAGATGGCAGTGACTGGATGAGGAAAGCCGAAGATCGGGCCTTGTGGCGTTCACTAGGAGAGGCCTGCGTCCAGCAGTGGACGAATATGGGCTGATGATGTGACGAGCACACATGCTACCTATCGGGTAGGTACCTACGATTCCCCTTGTCATCCTCATGGCGAATTACACGAATCCCAAGGCCATGTCTGTAGGGCAATTTGAAAGCTAGTGCAGGATTTTGTCGGTACGAGTTTGATATACCCTGCCGCCTCCCCAGGTGGCGGATTATCCATGAGGATTTTCCGTACTATAAAACATGGTGTTTGATTCTCAGGTCAAGCAGTGTTATTGTTTTTCTTCGAAATTATCTCAAGAAACTTTTTGCCGCGAATGACTGCTCTGTGGAATGAATTACCAGCGGAGGTTTTACCGATCCAGTACGACATGGCAACCTTCAAGAAGCGAGCCTATTCTTTTCTCAAAGGCCGGCAATGCACTTGCAACTCCTATGGTGTAGTGGGTGTCAATGGGCGGCGGTGATCACTTACCATCAAGTGACCCGCTTGCTTGCTTGACTCCATAAAAAAATATCAGTAGCAGAGTTGAATTTGAATCCAAACCCCGAGCTGCTGCTGAGAATTTTATTTCAGTCTACAATAAAAGTTCGTACTCCAATAAATCTATCTCATTGCACACGCGCCTCCCAGTTAATCTGCAGATTGCCGATTTAACGCACATTGACGGTAACACATATGAGTTCGTATAATATGAGATACGTGGAAGGGCGACAATCGTTTCCTTACATGAATGAGAACGAAAATTGCGAATGATTTATTCATTTTCGAGGCTCTTACGTACAAAAGAAAAGAACGTCACAGAAGGTTCATTACTTAAAAAAATATTTTTGCTATTGATTTCTGACATTTACGCGAATATTATACATTGAAATAAAACTACTTTTTACGGATTTTATCGCGTATATTGATATTATTGATCCCGACGTTTCGGACCCTTTACAGCGTCCATGGTCACGGGTAGACTGAGGTGGTGGGCGTCTTGATGATATAATTACTGACAGCTACCCTAAATTTTTTTTTTTTATTATTGTTACATGATCAATGACATTTATTACTAATTATTAATTAAAACTAGATGGAGCCGGCATTTCCTAGCTGACGACCTCTGAGAAGAAACGCCGAAACAAACTCAGAGAATCATGGTATCTTTTAAAGTAAAAATATTCAATGATCATGCTTTAGTTGTTAATTATTGGCAATCCGATTCACGCAGAACGAGCTCACAGTATCCTTTGGTCTTGCAGTTGTAGGCCTGGATTTTGGTTTAATAGTATCTATAACAGGATTCCAAGCAGGTGGTAAGACCCAGCCATCTTCTCTATTGAAATTTGGATGTTTTTTAATTTCAATAGCCTCACGAATCATTCTGGGTGGGTATCGATACCTACCGCGCCAATATACGCGATAAAATCCGTAAAAAGTAGTTTTATTTCAAAATATTTTTGCTTATATGATCTTGTGATTTCTTGCTTAGTTTTGTTTATCGCATATAGACCAGGGTAGACAATATTAGAAACCAAAAAAAAAAATATAGAAGGATGAAACCTATCGGAAAAGAAAGAGAATATAATAAAAATTAAAGGAAAAATAATTTACGGGCGATCTGAGGTCGGGAAGTGGACGGGGGTGTGTTTTTAAGGGTACAAAACGGTTTATCTTGATTTTCGGCAAAACTACAAGTCCTATGGAAAAAAGTTAAACTGCAAAGTTGTAGGTAATAAAAAGAACTACAACTTTTGTATTTACATTTTTTTTACATAAACTCAAAATTTATGTCAAAAATTCAAATAACCAAGTTTTTGGTTCTTTATTTTTATCTTTTACAAAAATTCTTTTTTTTTTTGTGCTCTTCGAGGGACGGAGGAGTCTCAATATGTTAAAAATGGTCACCCATCCACAGACTGACTGCGGCAAGCGCAGCATAGCCTTGCAGATCGGTTGGTTAGCGTTGTTATATCTTTATTGGAAAAGAAACCATCAATAATTCGTTGGAAGTTCTTAATATTCAAATATTGTATAGAGTTGAATTTCTGCAATTTACTTATCTGTTGACGGCAAAAACACCTAGGTTATATCCGTTTTTATACGTAGCGAGCTTTGTTAAGGCTTTGATGGAAATGATAAGTGTGACGGCTGACGACTTTCTCAATAATTCAGGTTGTTCCTGTGTTAAATTGTGTCATGCAAACTTTGATGTTCGTACAAACCTTTTCCGTAAGAATCATTTGAAATACGTTCAGTAATAACTGTTTTTAATGTGTGCCTTTAACATGGTATATTCTATAATTGGAGTGTAATGTTTCTAGGATTTATGTATGTATGTTTGTGAGTTTCTTTAGTCCACCATAACTTTTAAATGCTTGAACAGATTGGGTTTGGCAGAGGTGTACTGGATTTTTCTCAACGGCGTGTGAAGTCTGCCAACCCGCACTAGGCCAGCGTGGTGGACTATAGTCTAATCCCTCTCAATCTGAGAGGAGACCCGTGACCAGCAGTGGGACAGTATATGGGTTGATGCTGCTGAGAGGTATACTAATGTACACACATATTCCGCTCGTATTAGGTTCTATGTAATAGGGGGCGAGCCTATTTCCATTAATCGGTCACAAATCTAAACTCCAAGATGCCACTAGGAATTTCACACAAAAACAGTGGTCGACCTGGGATTCAAATTTAGGACCTCTAATGTGGCAGTTGCGCTTGCGGTCACAAGGCTAATGAGGCCGACCTCCAATCTAAATTATATTTAAGTATGCTGCTACAATTGTTATGTGTATTTTTTCTATTTTGTGTGTGGATTGTGTTTGTTTTAAATAAATTTTATTTTCTTTTTTTCTTCTTTTCTTTTCAATCTCCGCAACCTATTTCCTGGGTAATATCGACATCCTACTGATAATATACTGATTGTCAGGCTTTTCGGTGTTCGGAATACAACTTACTATTCGTATAATAACCAGGATCGATCGCTTCACGCTAAGACACGGGGGGATTTCGATGAGATCCGAATGCTCACCATTCCATCGACTGACCGCGGCAAGCGCTTCTTAATCTTATAGATCGATGGATCGTAGTATATACAACGTGGTACAAAATACCCCGTAAAAAATTTAATTAATTATCAAAGCCAAAAATTTTGTCAGCTGTCATGTCAGGGAACCAGATTATTTAAATTAAAGGCCTACGTACGGTCGAAAAACGAGTTAGGTATACAGGCAGCTAATTAAACATCGTGTTTTTTTAAAGATTATGTAATTATTTATCACGCAATATGTGTCAAAACGCAGGTATTGTAAGCTGCTACACATCAAACCCTTTGACGGGTAATTATTTAAATCACAATCTGTGTAAAGATGCAGATTTCGTTCGCTACCTGTATACCAAACTCTTTTGTTGACTGTACCTATTTTACCTAATAATTGTCTACTTTAACAGTTTTTCTATTTTTCATTCATAAATGTTGTTGTTTTCCTTTTTTTGGGGTATGTTATACAGCGTTACTACGGTTCTTAAATATTGTGAATGGACTCGTTATAAGGCCCCATTTAACCTCCTCTCGGTTTTACGGGTAGTTTTGTAACACCTTGAATGTATGTAGCCATGAGCTCCGCTCTCCCTGAAAAATAAAAATGTCTGCTTAAAATATAGCGTGTCGACATGTTACCCTATTTCTGTAAGGGTGAATAATGAGAAAAAAGGGGTGCTCAATTTACTTGAAAAAAATAATGTTTTGTTTGAAAAATGTTAAGTACCATCTCGAGGCCCGCAGGCCAGGTAGAGTAATGAATTGCGGGAGGCAGAAAATCGAAGTGAAATAACACTGATTTGAGCTGTGTTGTGTTCCAATCGGTTGCCAGTGCTCCGCGAGGAAACATTGTGTTGGCTGTGGAGGACTTTGACCCTTACACTAGCAACCCACGTATTCCTCTTTCATTTTAGAGTTCAAGTGATACCCCTGGTGTTGCAAGCGCCTATATGCTACGGTAGCCGCTTGCCATCAGATAAGCCGAAGATAGGGCTCTGTGGGGTTCACTAGGAGAGACCTGGGTCGACGAATATGGGCTGATGATGATGATAATGGTGATACCATCTCGCCTCTCCACTCCGCTATTGCAATTAACCGGCCACATAATATTAAACGAGTAGATACTTACGAGATTAGGGCATTAAAGCATTTGGGGTTTTTGATGCATCGATCGATGGAGGTATTATATAGAAACTCTGGCACGTCACTTAAAATTTTAATGTAAAATCCGATGCTAATTAGGATTCGATTGTTATAGATCTAGATATGTAATATCGATAGTTATATTTAGCCTAGTGGTATGACCATTGGACTGCCAAGTCGAAGGTCTCGAGTTCGAACCCAAGGCACGCACCTCTGACTTTTCGAATTCATGTGCGTATTAATAATTAATTATCACTCGCTTAAACGGTGAAGGAAAACATCGTGAGGAAACCTGCATACCTTAGAGATTTTTCTCGACGGTTTGTGAAGTCTGCCAACCCGCACTAGGCCAGCGTGGTGGACTACAGCCTAATCCCTCTCAATATGAGAGGAGACCCGTGCCCAGCAGTGGGACAGTATATGGGTTGATGATGATGATGATGTTATTGAGTTTTCCATGAAATTCTCAACAGCAGCTCGGAGTTTTAATGTTATACTTGTGCCTATTTAATGTCAGCAGGCTCGCCCCCTATTACTAGGGATGTAAGTTACCGGCAAGTGTCGGTGTACATTAGTACACCTCTACCTGCATTTTCGGGGAAAACAGGCGTGAATATATGGTATGTCATTAGCGTTTAGTTGAATGTACGTGTGTGTGAAGGCATGTTTCTAAGTGTGTGAATGTGTTGTGACTACAGATATTTACCGCGATTTCAGCGAACTATTTATTTATTTATATACACTTTATTGTACACCGATAAAAATACAATACATCAGGACACAAATTAATTTAAAACATACAATGGGCGGCCTTATCGCGAACAGCGATTTCTTCCAGGCAACCTTTAGATGGACATATCGGAACAGAATTAGAAATGGGGTTGACTACGGTGCAGAAATTTAGAAAGGCATTAAATTATACTTGTAATAATAATAGACATAATACATAGCATCTATATTAAATACATATATAAATATATATATAATTATCAACAGCAAGAGGAGCGAATAAACTACGATAAATTAGTAAAATGGTTAAAGAGACAAGAAATGTTCCTTCACAAGCCTTTTGAACACTGGTAATGATTGTGCTCGCCTTATCGTGTATTTTTATTTGTCCCTATATGTATGAAAAATTAGACAATTATGTACGATGCAGCTGTACAATATTAGCTACATCAGCAATTAACTCGCGGCTAACCCGCCACGCCATTAGTTTGCGATCTGATCGTATCTGGTAAAGATACGTGCTCCACCAAACGCGCTCCGTGGCCATTTAAGTGCCAAAATATATCTTTTCATTTATTTAATATTTTTGGGACATTTTTACACAACACCACCTAGTCCCAAACTAAGCAGAGCTTGTACTATGGGTACTAGACAATGGATATAATACTTAGGTATATACTTTTTTTTTGTAAATACATACTTAAAATACATAAGAAACACCCAGACAAACATAAATACTCATATTTTACCCACACAAATATTTGTGTCCTGTGGGAATCGAACCCACAACCCTATGATCAGCAGTCCAGCACACGAACCGCTAGACCACAGAGGTTGTCGTTGTTGTTATTTAAACTTAATCTTTTATTCGTTGATCTTACCATACGGTCAACACGATATATCCGTCGAGGTTGACGTTTAAAACTAACTAGTACGTTTCAAAAAAAAAAAATCTTTGACATCATTTTTGAATGATCCCCTTAGATAAGAAGGGAAAATGGGAAGGTCTACGGTTACCTGTGGTACATTAATAGCCCCATAAATATGATAAGCTCGTTTAAATTACTAATTAAGGTTATCGATAACTGTTCAGGTAGACGTGTATTACTAAGATAAGCAGACACACCTATACCAATAAACCAGCGTCATTATATAATCGCACATTAAACATTATAAATTGTAAGCCCCAACCGATCTGCCAGCTTAAGTACCTAATTATTTTCCTTCGTTGACTCTTGTATTTTGCAAGCATACCTCCCATATTTTTGTAGAGGTTTGAATATAATTAAAGTATATTGGGTTAGGATTTTAATAAGAAATATGGAGCTAGATAAAATTTACCTGGTTTTTCTCATTATATCCTGACTTTGTGCAATAATTTTGTCATACTAATATTATTATTGTAAATGCGAAAGTGTGTCTGTCTATCATCTCGTCATACTTCAACCACTGAACCGATTAAAATAAATTTGGTATAGAGATAGTTTGAGTCACGGGAAAGGACATAGTATAGTAGAATAGATAGTTTTTATCTTAGAAATCATCCTTTAAAGGGGTGAAAAGGGGGTAGAAGTATATATAATATAGATTTTATAAATTGTGACATCGCCACTCGCCGCTCGTTCTCCGCGCCTCAAGCCTCACCCCGCGCGTCGCCATAAACACATTTGCAGACGACGCGCGACCCTCTTTCTTCCCGCTGCAGCTGCCCGAAGCCAAGTGCCACCCTCTACCGGTCGGACCTCGCCTCGAAGCCTTCGCCGAACCAGCCCTGAGCTTAACTCACCCTACTCTTGCCTTAACGTATTTTAAATTGTATGTATTCCTAGTGTAATTTATCTCCACTAAATAGTTCCCACTACGTCACAAAATCATCCCTTAAGGGTGTAAAAAGGGAAGTGGAAATTTGTAAAGGGAATCAATAAAAAAGGACTATAAAACATATTTTATCATGTTACTTTTAGTCAGAAATAAAAAGTAGATTGAATAAAAAATAAGTTACCCAAATTACTAATTCCACGCGGACAAAGTCGCCTTTATATTTTTGATATGGTTTTGTTTTTATTTTATTTTTTATAATGTAAATAGGTATGTTTGTAGGTAGTGTTTTTATTTTCATTAATTTCCTGTGCGAGTCCAAAATAAGTTATTTTCCTTTCTTTCTTTTCTTTCATAATTTGGGTTTTATACAAATGATGAATTAGATTTATTTCTATAAATAGATTTTTGAAGACAACTTTATATGTCAACATATAATATAAGATGGCGCCAGCCTTCTTAGCTAACGACTTCTGAGAAGAACGCCGAAACAAACTCAGAGAATCATGGTCTCTTTTGAAATCCAGACAGTAGTATTCATGCTTGTCAGATAATATAAATGTGTTTTACAGTGTAGTGCACATTTTTAACTGACCTTTTGAAGGAAGAGCCATAGCAACTTTAAGTTGACCAGTCCTTAATGACGGTACGCATACATCAGCCATCGTGTGCATTGCGTGTGCCATTATTCAACTCAACGATCCGTTTCATGCCGATGCCAGATCAGCAAGACAAATGTCTTGCAATGCCTACGCAAATGCGTAGGTCACATCAAGCAAAACTAGGATGAATGTATTTAACTCAATTGAAAATGACGTAATTACTTAAAATATCTACTCCAACTGATCTGGTGACTTGCCACACCCTGGCAACGCCCTGAGGTCCTGGCTTCCCTTCCCAGGTCGAGCAGTTCTTGTGTTTTTATATGAAATTCTCAGGAGCAGGTCACAATTTGGATTTGTTTTTTTTATACCAATAAGGTGGCAGACAAGCATACGGTCTACCTGATGGTAAGCGGTTACCGTAGCCTATAGGCGCTTATAACACCAGGGGTATTCACTTGCGTGTTGCCGACCCTGTAAAAATAAAGAGGAATAGTTGGGTTGGTATGGTAGTATAAGGGTCAAAGTCCTCCCATTGCCAACACAACATTTGCTCGTGAACTGGCAACCTTACTCACCGTAAGGAATACAACACAGCTCAAAGCAGTGTTATTTGGCTTCGATTTTCTGATAGGTGAAAGTAATTCCCCAGTCGGCAGTTCCAATTTGAGTGGAGTTACTCCCACTATGCCCTACCTCTCTTAAAACTTGTGAACTCAGTTATACCGCAATAGAATAGCCTCCTATGTCATGTGACTTAAACATACCAGCAAACTGTATGCATTGGTACACCTCTGCTTAACCCTTCGGGTTATACAGGGGTGATAGTATTGTTTCTATTTCACGAGCAAAAGGAATAACAAACACGAATCGCATAGTAATAAAATATACAACGTTTTCCTTGAAGAATAAAAGCTAGCAGTACTTACAATAATAATCTCGACTCTTCCTTACAATCTATAATCGTTCGCGTCGAAATCGTTTCGTTCCCGCACCGTGTGAGTACTCCTTGGAAATTCTATTATGCTTCACACAATGGCAGCCATTTTATTTTTCAAGATATAAACATCTTGCTTCACGCCTTCGGAGATTTTCTACAACCTTTATGTACTAAAAATTGTTATTTCGGGAAACCTATTTCATTCCACGTGTATGTTTTATGTGATTTGATTGAGTTAGAACATTGTGAGCAAACCTGCATGCCTTAGAGATTTTCTCGATGGCGTGTGAAGTCTGATACTCCCCTTGTCTCCCACTAGGCTAGCGTGTGTGTGGTGGACTACAGCCTAATTCCTCTCATTCTGTGAGGAGAGACCGGTGCCCAGCTGTGGGCCATTACATGGGTTGATGATGTGGGGTGAAATTTCCAAATCTTTACTTAGTGGTAAATGCTTGCAACATAAATTTATCAATTGCTAAAATTTCAAGATTGTAGCTGTAAAAGTTTAGACTCGTTAACTAACAGTCCGTTAACACAAGTAATTATATAATATGTTTAGACATAGTTACTAAATCAAAGCCTTAGAGGCTTTCAACGATCCAGGCATCTTTATTTTTATTTTTATTAAAAACGTTGCCTCACATTAGTATTACCTTTTGTATCGTGGGTGCTTTTACAAACACACATTTTCACATACACAGACACCCAGACCCGGAACAACAACAAGTAGATCATACAAATATTTGTTCCGTGTGGTAATCAAACCCACAACCCGTGGCGCAGAAACCGATCGCTCAGCTGCTGCGCCAAACGTGTCGTCAACGTGTTTCATATGCATAGTGGGTAGAATTAAACAAATACTAGAATAGAAATCTCTGCTACAGCATACAAATTTTACAATGTTTAATATTACAGCCTGCGATCGGGACCCTCATTACTATTCATACTACGAATATTTTTCATACGACTGTTGTCGTAGCAAATTCGTAGCATTCCGCTACGCCGTAGACGTGCTACGACAGGATATTAACCTGTCCGCCTTAAGTTCAAAAGCTTTTATTTCGTCCGTTGAGCTTTTAAGCGTGAATTTTTAACGTGAAATTCCTGTCTTACAATATTCTATGTCGAATAACTTAAAATTGAACTTAAGTGTTTTTGAGGTGCAACTTGGGACCTCGTTAGCTTAATGGCTTAAGTGTTTCAACTTAACCGACATAATGTTAGGTGCACTTTCTTGGAATATGATGTTTGAATATTAAATTTTTTAGCTTAGTGTTCTGTTGGCCTTATTAGTAAATAGGGCTTTTGTACATCAATAGTTTGACTAGATGAAATAATTTTTTTGTTCTTCTTATTTATTTTTCATAACAATGTGCTTCAGGAGGGGTGAAAATTTGAATATAAATAATTCAGGCTCATTGGAACGTGAACTTATTATGATATCGTAAGTCAGTGGTGTTCCTCCAAATCCTAAGTATATTTTTCTTTTATAACGTAATATACCATCACGCGTGTATTTACCGAGAGGTTAGGCAGATGTGTATTATGTACATCTATAGTTTGCCAGTATGTTGTTTTACTGAAGAATTGAATAGGAGGGAATCGTGGCTAAGTAATAACTACGTCGATCTCAAGGTTAAGCTGCGCTAGTCGCGGGCAATTTGTGGATGGGTGTCCATTGTTAAAACATTGAGACCCCTTCGTGCCTTAGAGAGCACGTAAAGCTATCGGTCCCGGTTGTCATGCAATGTCAAAACGATAAACTGGTTGTGAGGCAATTTGGGTTTCTGATTACTATTAACGATTGTCATAGGTATTCGTATGACAACCGGGATCCATCATTTTTCATGCTCTCCGAGGCACGAAGAGCACTTGATGTGCTAAAAACGGTCAATAGGCATGATGCTCTATTCTCAGGCAGATTATGAGGGAGTCTATAGTGAAACAGAGAAATTCGTAGAAAAAACATAGGATTTTCTTCGATACTCAGGTTGAGCAAAAGTATAGACTTGCTCAACCTGAGTATCGAATTCAGACCACTATATAGTGATGTAATCTAAACCGAAATGTAATCATCATCATCATCTCACAGAATGAGAGGGATTAGACTATAGTCCACCACGCTCGCCTAGTGCGGGCTGGCAGACTTAACACGCCTTCGAGAAAATATCTAAGGCATTCAGGTTTCCTCACGATGTTTTCCTTCACCGTTTAAGCAAGTGATAATTAATTAGTAATACGCACATGATTTCGAAAAGTCAGAGGTGCGTGCCTTGGGTTCGAACTCGAGACCTTCGACTTGGCAGTTCAAAGTCAAAGCCAAAGTCAAATGTTTTATTTCAATTAGACCAATAAAATAGTACTTTTGAAAAGTCAAAACTAGTTGCACGGTTCCAAGAAGTGGGTCTTATGGAGAAGAACCGGCAAGAAACTCCATAGACACTCTTTTTTAAAAATAATATGATTACAATGTTAATCTTGGTTTGCAATGTCTGTTATAAATAGTTAATGAGAACAATGCAGTTTGATGTGTTCCTACTAATAAATTAATCCAGAATTAAAAAAAATAGAATAAAAAGATTGCCATTGACAGTAAGAGCTGACCAGCCCCGACAGACGACACCCGTTCACGACTATGACGTGTGTATCGGCGTCGTTCGACTCAACCATGTTGCAGGGAATAAAACGACCCGACACACAGTGCCACCATCAGCAGGATCAATGGTCATACCACTAGGCTATAACTGCTTCACTGCTTTACTGAAATGTAATGTATTATTTTTATTGTTACAGTGTCGCGACGCGTTAATTGATCAGCTTTTTCCTCTTGAAGAAAGTTAGTGAGCAATGAATCTGAACCGTCAGTGGATGGTCGGACCCGTGAGGAAATGTCCTCGGAGCAACAAGTTCCCGGAGGCGTTGAGGACGAACTTTGGAAACTTCCTCTGTGTGGTACAAGGTAAGGGTAGAAGTATTTATAATCAAAATAGTTTTTTTATTAGCGATAGGTTAGCGTTTGACAACAATCTCACCTGATGGTAAGTGACGATGTGGTCTAAGATGTAGCACGCTTACCTAGAAGATATTCACTCGTGACTTGAAGACCCCCAAACTGTACACGTCAGGAAATACAGACTCAGGCAGCTGATTCCAAGCCCTGGCTGTATGGATAAGGAATGTCGAGGCAAAACGCTTAGGATATAGTATTCAGCTAAATGGCAAAATAGTTTTATTTTCATATAAACCATTATACAGGCACTTACATATGAAATGTCGAGTCTAAGTGCACGGTTCCAAATTAGTCGTTTCCTATGGAGAAGAACCGGCAATAAATTCCATGGTTACTCTTTTTAAACTTGGAAAGAGCCTCTAACTGTACCTGAAGAGTAGATTCGATAGCGACCATCCTTCACTAAACTGATGAGGCAGGCCTAACTGTACACGTCAGGAAATACAGACTCAGGCAGCTGATTCCAAGCCCTGGCTGTACGGATAAGGAATGTCGAGGCAAAACGCTTAGGATATAGTATTCAGCTAAATGGCAAAATAGTTTTATTTTCATATAAACCATTATACAGGCACTTACATATGAAATGCCGGGTCTAGGTGCACGGTTCCAAATTAGTTGTTTCCTATGGAGAAGAAGAAACTCCATGGTTACTCTTTTTAAACTTGGAATGAGCCTCTGGCTGAACTTGAAGAACAGATTCGATAGCGTCTATCCTTCACTAAACTAATGAGGCTATTACAGACCTACTTGTCCGGTTTTACCCGCTACCACAAGCTGAAATTATCACGTCATAACTCATTTCTTTTAGAAAAACGTTGCTCCAAACTAAGATTTTCTCCTGTATCCTGGGGTAACATACCATCACGCCTGTTTGCCACGAAGGGTTAGGCAGAGGTATACTAATGGGCACCCATAGCTCATGCGTAGTGCAGACCCATAGGTCCCAGGTTAAACGCGTGAGCTTATTGCTATTAACTGTGCCACACTTCTGAGAATTTCATAGAAAAACCCAGTAACACCTTGCTCGGGGAAACGAACCCAGGACATCAAGCGTAGCAATCGCGCTTACAGACCACTAGGTTAATGAGGCAGTAATAATCCAATGTGTTGACATTGGATTATTTATTTAATACTAGCTCTTGCTCGTCGTTTCACCCGTATTCCTAGAGGCTTTTTGAGAAAAAAGTTATGTTCTTCAAGGTTTAATCTATCTCTGTACCAAATTTAATCAATATCGGTTCAGCGGTTTAGGCGTTAAGCGTATTAGACAGACAGTTACTTTCGCGTTTATTATATTACAAGGGAAGTAGGAATTATTTTTATAATAGAATAGAGTAAAAATTAGAATACTCTTTATTACACACCATAAATAAATATCATCATCATCATATCAGTCATAAGAGGTCCACTGCTGAACAAAAGCCTCCCCTATAGACACAAACAAATAACTACAAATTGTGAAAATTTGACGTGTGTCTAATTTTCACAATTGAAAATGAATTAAAGTTGTAAATCTATCAAAGAAATTTGACAGATTGGGGTGAAGAAATTTGAGAGCTTGATGTGCAGGTCTATGTACATTATTTTATGTATATTTTTATGAAATAAAATTATGGAAGCCACAGTCTTCAATTTTTTTTTTACAAATATCTCGTCTTCCCATAAGGTCTAAATTGCTGAGCTCCTATGACTTGCTACACCTAATTCGATGACGTCACATTGTAAAGCGAGCGCACAACCCGAACATCCATCAGTTTTAGTGCGCGTTTAGCGGACACTTGCGTCATTGTGATGACGTACAGTTTAAAGTCTCACTCGTCTTAGTTGGAAGAATAAAAAATATAATGTTTCGATGCAATGAGCAAAGTTTTTAATGTGTTTGACTGCATATCTTTTGAGCTTGGCATTACATATCATACATACATACGGTTGTATTCCCCGAAGGGTACGGCAGATGTGTACTTATATAGAGATCCACAGTTCGCCGGAATGTTTAGGTCTCCTGTTCAAGTTGAGCATAAATTCAAACTCCGAGCTGCTAATGAGAATAATAATAATAGTAATAATAGTTTTTATTTGGAACACAATCATAAATTACAGTTTCTTAATAGCTAGAACAAGGACAGTTTATTTAACATAAGTGCATAGCCAGCTGTCTCCTAAACTAGGCAAAGCCTGTATCTTGGGAGGCAGTATATTAGGAAGTATACGTTCATTGGTTCATAGCCCGTGTAAAATGGCGTGAACTTAAAAGAAATGATATTGATTTCTAACATTTACATTTCTTTTACGTACGTATTTTCATTTACGTTTCTTCTCAGAGGTCGTCAGCTAGGAAATGCCGGCTCCATCTAGTTTTAATTAATAATTAGTAATAAATGTCATTGATCATGTAACAATAAAAAATGTAGGGTAGCTGTCAGTAATTATATCATCAAGACGCCCACCACCTCAGTCTACCCGTGACCATGGACGCTGTAAATGGTCCGAAACGTCGGGATTAATAATATCAATATGCGCGATAAAATCCGTAAAAAGTAGTTTTATTTCAATTAAAAGAAATGAGTTAAAAATTTTATAATGAATTTTATAACGAAATAATTTTAAAATGAAGAATGTTACAGAAGAAACTCAATAACACTATGCTGAACCTGGGAATGGAGCTCAGACCCTCTAGTATCAGGCAGTCACCCTGACGAACACAAATTTAGTTAGTTAATATATTTATTGTGTAATTATTTATTTTTATTAATATTCTTGGACAATTTTACATAGCAGAATCCAGTCCCAAATTAAGCAGAGCTTGTACTATGGGTACTAGACAATGGATATAATACTTAAGTAATAATACTTAATAAATAAATATTAAATATGAATAAAAAAAAAAAAAAGATATAATAAATCAATTAATTAATACATAATAATAAATAATAATACTTATACATATATAGAATAAATAAATTACATCCTCTCTCTAAAATGATTAATTTAATTTAAAAATGTCTTTGCTGCGCCCTACAGGGTCCATAATTGTTTCTTTTTAAGTATTGTATTTATCACCTATTGTACATTATGGAATGCAATAAATAAATATGAATAAGTATATATTTTTGTCTGTAAATACTTATAAAACATATGAAACTCCCCGACAAACACAAACACTTATGTTCATCACATAAATATTTGTGTCCTGTGAGAATCGAACCCACCCATCAGCACTCCGATACGCGAACCTCTAGACCACAGACGTCGTTGTTATAATTAGTACACCCTCACCCTTCGGGGAATACAGGCATGATGTTATGTTTTATGTAAAATGTACAGTAAACTAAACAAGACTGAAAACAACAGGTAACAGTCACACGGGTGTCGCGCCATGATTGACGATGGATTAACAACTTTATTGTACTCCAGTGGATTGATACCCCATTTTCTCTCAATATAATAGATCAGGGGCCATTTGTGGGCTTCTTGTAGATATATAGATACAGTGTTCTTTATAGCACACCAAAGAACAAGTCAGAATTACAAAAAAAGGCTATGGTAACCGCTTACCATCAAGTGGGCCTAAGCTTATTTGCCACCTTAGTGGTATAAAAAAACACTTATTTTTACCTTTCATACCATCTCAGTAGCTGCTTGAAGTTTGAATAAGTATTCGGCTAAATGGCAAAATCAAAATAGTTTTATTTTCATATAAACTATTATACAGGCACTTATGAAATGTTGAGTCTAAGTGCACGGTTCCAAATTAGTCGTTTCCTATGGAGAAGAACCGGCAAGAAACTCCATGGTTACTCTTTTAAATTATCGTTTTATACAATGATGTTTGATACAATAATAATTATAGATTGGATACTCACTTGAGAGAAGAATTTAGGAATGTTGCGAAGATTACAAATATACAGGGTGGAAGGGACATCGACGCGCAACGGCTTACCATGACTTCAGTACATGATTCTGGAACCCCCTGCGTTGAAATTTTTAGTCGGCTTTTTCTTAAGTTCGATATAAATTTAAAATAAAATCAATTTCAATAAATGTCAAGTAGATTATGGTATTGCATTGCATGGATATTTATTATTCTTTCACGCTAAAACTACTGAACGGTTTTTGATGAAATTTTGTAGTATCAATATTCATACATCAGAATAACATATGGGGTATAATTTATAACGATTTTGAGTTCATTAGCCAAATTACAAAGATAATTAAAAGTAACTTTTCCACGTGGATGAAGTTGCAGGCAGAAGGTACTCGTACCATAAAATAAACTGTATTCACATAATATACAAAATACAAAAATAAATTATTACGCCTAGCCTTCAAACTACTTAGTTAATATCTACACGTAAAATATTGATATTTATGTCAGAAAGTCTTATTATCAAATGTTGTAGACATGCCTTAAATAAAAAATATGGGTCCTTGATTCTACAAAGAATGAATGAGATTTTCTCAACAACTTTGAACTTGACCTACAGATAAATGAAGGTGACATTTTAAAGTCAATATGAAAGGAGTATCGGAGACGGTCACTCCTCGTCAAACAAGTCAAAACAAAATATTTTATAATAATGTTTTGCATTTCAATATTTAGTTAGCATTTATAAATATAAAGACCAATATTGATTTCTGACACTTACGCGGACTTTGAAATAACTTTCTCCATGACCTGATGACCATGATTGACTCTGTAAAGGGTCCGAAACGTCGGGATTAATAATCCTAACTAATAATTATTATTTAATGCGAAAGTAACTCTGTCTGTCTGTTATCCTTTCATGCCTAAACCGCTAAACCGACTTTGATCAAATTTGATACAGTGTTAAATCAGACCTTGGAAAAGGACATAGGCTACCATTTCTCTCAAAAAGCTTCTTGGGTTGTGGGCGAAATCTGAACAGTAGGTACCTATAAAACGATAAAATCTGCGTAAAAAATTAATACAAATATTTGTCGTGTTTAATTAATAAAATGTGACAGTGGTCACTAGTATGACTATGTGACCCTGGATTTGATTGGCTTCAACGTTAGAGATTTCCAGTTTTAATCCGGAGTTTGGATTGGTGCCCGATTATTAGTACACCTGCCTAACCCTTCGGGGAATACAAGCGTAATGGTATGTTATTTTTTTTTTTTTTATACCACCTACCTGATAGTAAGCGGTTGCAACACCAGCGGTATCACTTGCGAGTTATAGTTTTTGGGGCGATCGGCGAGCTTTTCAATTAAACTACTTTTTGTTACGAAAATATTAAATTAATTTTAAACATACGTCTTACACCTATGAGCTAAATCGAGAGTCTGCTTACATCTACGGCACCGAAGGGACACTTAAGCGCACACGCACACTTACACAAGCACAACACTATAACATGCGCGTTGCCGACCCTGTAAAAATCTTTCACACGCTTCTTGAAGAATCCCATGCTATAGTCTACTTCAAGTAATGATATTAGGTATAGGTACATTCGTTTATTTATTCTGTGTCCGTGTGTCACTGCTCGGGTGCCAACTGAAAATCAGCACTGGGTATTAAATACGCCCAGCATAATGCTGAGCTGGCAACCCATTCGGAACAAGCATGCCGACAACACATAGTGGTGATCTTTGTTGTTTTTTGTATGTTTATTCCTTATTTAATTTTTATCTGTGTGTTTTACGGACTTGTCGTCAGAATAAATATATTTTTCTTTCTTTCTTTCTTACATATTGTTCGAGCAGTTTAAAGATCATGTTCCAAAGCTCTATTTTTTAAAATGCCAGGCTCATTCTAATAAAGGCGTAGGGTGTCCACATGACGCATCATAAAACTGATATACAGTGCGAGCGTTCCACAACGTGGATAGGGTTGACACGCGGTGATTGACGAGATACACATAGCATTGTATACGGATAGACTGACAGCTGCTACTCGTGTGAGTGTTAGATGAATAGTTACTAGTGATCCCGCGGTGATCGATATCAACTTTTTTAAGTTTGAATGTTAAAGGACTTATTTATTTCAAAAAGTATGTGTTTTTGTTTGACATTGACATTGACAGTTGTCAGACAGACAGGCTGTCAGTGTCAAACAAATATAAATGACTTAAAAAAACATTTAAATAAATGTATTTATAATAATTATTAAACATACATTTTAGCTTTTTGCACTTCTTCTATATGTATAAACTTTAACCATGTAAAATGTCACACTCCTATTCTTATGTACGCGTAATATTTTTAAAAAGGGGTACAAAGTTTTCGCTTCATTTATAAAGTTATGATGATTTCTGGTACCTATTAATTGCATTGTTTTTTTACACTTAGGTACGCGAAAATTGAAATACAGCAAAAACTGTCTCATTTGCCTAGTGGTCGTAATTGTGACGGTAGAGGTCCTGGGTTCGATTCCTAGGTCGAGCAAAGTGCTAATGGGGTTTTCTATAAAATTCTCAATAGTAGATCGGAGATTGGATTTGTGCAACAATTTTATTTATTCTCACCGTATCCTTTGCAGTTTTTGGCTTTAATGGAATCAGTAAAACATACATATGTATGTATGGTTTTATTATACATTTATATGTAGGTATGTATGGTTTTATTCAGAACCAATAATTTACACTACAGCCTACCAATACCAGTCACATTCAGTGAAAATGATTACAGCTTCAAATTATCCAATTAGTCGCATTACGAACACAGTTAATTAAATTTTTCCGTTCATGAACCAAACTAATGTGACGTAACGTTGTTTATGAGCTGTATTTTTTAGGCTGTGGTCCGTGTAGGTGTAGAGTAGTTAGGCCGGTAGTTGTAAAATGAAAGTTGTAATAGTTTTATTGCTTCTACCCTCATTTTAGTTTAATACGGAATTAGAAATTGTAGCTTTTGTGATTTAGATCTTTATAGGCTTTTTATTTTAGATATTTTTTTGAAATTATGATCAAATGGTTAGGTATACGTGCTCCTACTGACATATACCTCTGCCTTTATTTGCCCCATTTTATTGTCCCATTGAGAGAGCCGGTTACCATTAATCGGGCATAAATCCGAACTCAGAGCTGGTACGGAGTATTTTATAGAAAATCCAAAAACACTTCACTGCAAAAACGCGTAGCGGTCGCACTTATGATCTCTAGGTTTATATGGCGGTTTTTTCCCAGCTATGTTAGGGTTCCAGCCAATCCAGATACCGCTGAAACCCAATTTGTGGTAACCCAATATAGCCTCATTACCACTAAAGACTGTCATAAATGTTTGTATGACAACTGGGACCTACGGCTTTACGTGCTCTCCGAGACACGAAGGGATTTCAATATGTTAAGAGGGGTCACCCGTCCACATACTGGCTGCAGCTAACGCGGCTTAATAATTATGTAAATACCTAAAAAGCTAGAATCTTGTGACAAACTTCAAAGTATGATAGAGTGTAATGTAAAAAACCCTAGAGCCTTTCGTGCGTATCATAAAATACCTCTATCAAGAACAAATAAGATAACATACCCAATTATACAAGCACATACATAATCCACATTTTATCTACCCTCATTTTAATAAATATTCAATGAATAACTTTTATTACCGCTATCGTTCTTTGTGGGCTATTGAAATCGCTACCCTCTCGTACAATAAAACATTCCCGAATAATATATATTCAACAAACGAATGCATTTAGTAAAACCTACATAGATCGACCATTAACGATAACATGACCCTCATTGACGAACTGATTCTAATTAAACAGAGCTCTAGTTTCACTGGTTTACATATCGCGTGCTTTCTTTGAATAATCTTTATTTCCTGTAACCTTATCGCTTTTCTATGTGACTGTATCACGTATAATAGCAGTTGCATAACATTGCGTCTTATTTCGTTAACTTTAAAGACCATTTTCTTATGTTCAAAATTGTGATTTAATTAAATTAATTTATGAATTCTAAAAGTGTTAATTTGGATTGTGTGCTTTTAGAAATAAAGTTTAGTTTTCAATACAGTGCAAGGTAACGTACTGATGGTGTTATGCAATAATGAGATAGCAGCCAGGCAAAACATTTTAATGCTTTTTACTGTAGTAGTTTAGGCCTTTTGCTTTATAGCCTACAGTTAAGTATTTAAACAAGGTAAAACAGAAAATAAAAATAATCTAATTAAATGTTAACACGAAATTTTATCATAGCAATATTTCATTTGACTATTTGTTTTCTTTCCTGGTGGCAAGCACAAATAGGGTCTAAGAAATGGCACGCAATTCAAGATAATACTTTTGAGTTCAGGTTCATACATAATTAGGTATGTACATACTACTGAAAGCATTAAACTGTTTTAAGCTGGGTATCTATACGTTTTAAGATGGTAAACTGGAACTAATAATGGCATTGACAGCTAGTGTCAAATAATGACAGTAATGACAGTGACAACAGGTGAAAGAAGACAATGAAAAAAAAGGCAGTATGACACTTGACTGCAAAGACACATAAATATTACTTTTTCAAGTTTTATTTTAAAAAGTCTACACACAATTACTAAAGCTCAGTTTACATAATGACGGTGATAGTAGCCATAAAAATCATTAGATCCTACCTCTAACCACTGTTTTATTACCTTTTGCAATACTTGTTTCTTCACAGCTTTCGGAGATAAAGTTTTGTTACACGGCCTTCCGCAGGAAAATTTGTTTTATTCGAAAATGGGGACATTACTGTAATGTAATTGTATCTATAACTACATGACATTTTTCATTTGCTGCTATCGTTTTACCTTAAAAAAAAGTTAACCAGTCAGCTTGTATAGAAGGCAGAGGAGGTTGACTGCCTAATAAATCAGGTATGTCCCAGAAGAGAATAATTTCTGTTGTTTTACTAACGAAAATATAATAAAAGATTTAAATAATTTATTTATAGTAAGAGTCATAAGTTTACGTCAATTGTTACATACTGTTAGTCTTCCTTTGATAAATTTAAAATAAATAAAGAGAACAACATTATCAATCAATGTAAATAAATGGTTTTAAATTAAAAACTCAAGCAAAAAAGCCTCGTTATTATTTATAAACAAAACATAAAAAAATGGTCAATGTATTTCAACTTACTGCAAGGCAGCAATAATTTTTAACAAAGTAATTATTTCCTTTTACAACCAAAAACTCTGAAGCCATAAAATACGCCTGCAAATAAACTGAAAATGAAAAATACATTATCGTGCACTCAGGATCTGCATAACTGAATCCGTCTGAAACAAGATGGCTCCCGGTAATTATTATTTTATCTATGGCCCATGTTGATGGATGGACCAATCTACATGATGTACGGATATTGACATCCAATTTATGGATCCAGGGACGATGGATTATTAAAATTTACTGTCAAGCCTCTCTTCACTGGTGGGAAAATGCCATGGAAGTGTTCCCAGTTACGTCAGAGATACACACACACATAGACTGTAGTGTAGCGGTTGTGGTGGTCAACGTCGCCACTTTCATTTCGCTGTTCTCAAATATGTTGACGGCGTCTATGGTCTAGTGGTTCAAGTGTTAGACTGCTGATTACGGCTGTAGGCTCGATTCCCACAGGATACAAATATTTATGTGATATTAAGTGTTTGAGTATGTATTTACAAAAAAGTTAACATAATTATTCGAGCCTTTTTTTCTTCCAGTCTAACCAAAGGGTCTACTCCCTATCTCCGTCAACGAAGTTACGAGCCGTTCGAAAGTTCTCCGAATCTTCGGAGTCCGATAAAACAAGTGTCAAATTAAATTTTTTGAACGGGTAAAAACACATCGAGAGTAGTGACAACTTTCAAATTGTGTTGTTATTCATTCTTAGTTCAATCATCCATCCGTAGGTGATACGAAGTAGGAAACGCCCGTAACTAACGTCAAAACTACGGACTTCGTGCTTAGAGAGTAGACCCCCAGATGCGGCTGAATATCAGCATTTTACATGAAGCGACTGTCTCCAGATCTCCGCAACTTTTGGGTAATACTGATATCCTGAGGTTATACTGATTGACAGGCATTTCGGGCTTCTAACTACCACTAACGATTGTCATAGGTGTTCGTATGACAACCGGGAACGACGGCTTTAAGTGCTCCTGCGTACTATGCTGGAGCACGCTTGCCTCAAGAAATCGATTCTCATCGATCCCACTACTGGACACGGGTCTCCTCTCGCAGATTGAGAGGGATTAGGCCATAGTCCACCACGCTGGCCTATTGCGGGTTGGCAGACTTCACGGCCGTTGAGAAAATCTCTAAAGCATGTAGGTTTCCTCACGATGTTTTCCTTCACCGTTTAAGCGAGTGATAATTAATTATTAATACGCACATGATTTCGAAAAGTCAGAGATGCGTGCCTTGGATTCGAACTCGAGACCTTCGACTTGACAGTCCAATGGTCATACCACTAGGCTGTCACTAACATCGATGCAATTGAAATCGATTAACTTGTGGTTTAAACCACGAGTGAATCGATTAAACCATAAAAAATACGATTTGTAGGCAGAAATTAGATAGAAATCAGGTTACAATTTGCTTTTTGGGTGAACCCTATTACTGTCTTTCTGATAGGTCATTATTGCTTTCTTTTTCTAAGCTATCCCTTAAAAAATCCCTTCCACTAAGTCCCAGAAAAAATAAATCTTTTCTTAAAACCGTGTTATCCTCAGCAAGATAATCTGATGGCACTCCCATTACGAGGAATTTCAAACGACGTTATTGCCTAAATAAATCTCTCTGTAATTAGTTCTAATTACTGCTAACTAGATGGCGTTGAGGATATCTTTTTATTGTATTTTAAGCCAAGTATGTTGTTATTTTTTTGCCGGACTGACTTAAGGAAAAGTAGTGTTATGTTTTTAACATAATTATAGAGATTGCGTTAATGGAAGATTTGGTTTTGTTGTATACTTGGTAGTTGACTGCCACATAGTGGTCATAAGCGCGACTGCTACACTAGAGGTCCTGGGTTCGATTTCCAGGTCTAGCATTATTATTAGGATTTTATCTGAAATTCTCAGTAGCAATGCTCTGCTGCTGCCGTCTGGGTTACGTAAAGTGTGTTGCAATGTGACCAGCATTATAAAATATAACTGAATAAGGCGGTTTGGTAATACCTTATTCAATCCCTGATTATTAGTATTGCCTATAAATAATAAATAGTGTTACGAGTTGGGGTTCGGGATAAATTAAATAACACTAATTTAACCGATGAACAAAGAAAACTTTAATTAAGCGGCTTGTATATCAGTATTTTACAGGAAGCGCCTGCCATCAGACCTCCGCATCTGAATTCTTGACAATACCGATATCCTGAGGATAGACTGGTTGACAGGGTTTGTAGGCTTGTAACCACCACTAACGATATAGGTATTCGTATGAATTCGGTTTCAGGTTTGGCTAGTACCTAAATAATAATGATCGCATGCGTGTTTGTCTTATCTTGTAGCCTAAGTTACCTGGTGAGAAACCATAAAAAAACAATGTAGGTACGTTTATAAAATTGTCTTTTGATAAAAAATTTTACGTCCCATCACTTAGGCTTCGTTATAAAAACATAAAATCTTTAAATATTCTGCTTAAAGATGCGGCTTTTTATATTTTCTTAGCAACTTAACCTTCGTTCGTGTTTGTGTCGCGGCATTAGAATATTTTTAGATATAAAGTCGTGCTGGGTGTTGACTAGGCTTTGAAATGAGCGGAGGATATAGGTTATACAACGTGTTACAAAATACCCCGTAAAAATATAATAAATTAATTATCAAATCCAACAATTTTTTCAATGGTTTGCCTTTTCAAATGCCTTTTGAAGGGTTTTCCCCATAAACAAAAAAAAAGTAACTTAAGCGGTGGTAACGCATCAGCAACTCCTGGTCTATGGGCGACGATAACCACTTACCATCAGGTGGATCGTCTGCTCAATTGCCGACGTCAACAAAAAAAAAATAGATAGCACGATCTCAAATAGTCCTCCCTCTATTTTAGGGAATTATTTAGGATACTCCAATTTTATTCAAACACTAACAAAATCCCTATCATGAATTCTGTTCCAATACTACTCAATATTTGCTTAGGATATTGGCTCAGGATGGGCATTTGGGTAAGTGTGGGATTGAAAGAACAAATGTCACCGACAAGATTATGCATTAGAATTCTTTGTATGAACCCATACAAGCAATAATAGCCTACAGTGATAGGATTGGTCTATGAATTCGTAGTCGTGGTCATGAGTTCGAATCTAAAGGTGGGTTTAGAACAAACGAACAAAGAACTAGAGCTAGCAGTAGTCTTAGTAGGTGGCTTAGTGGTCATAGCGTCTGGTGTACCTAACCAGAAGACGCAGGTTCGAATCCTGCCCGCGGTCGAATTTTTCCTTTTCTAAATAACTTTAAAATCTTAGCATGGAAAATGCTAAAAATATATAAAAAGATAGTTAGAAGGTAAGGTGGCATCGTTCGACATTGAACTAACTGTAAAGTAAGTTGTGTCGGTTGAAAAGCAAAAACTTGCATTTCAATAGGTGTTACTGACGTCACCATAAAGACGTAAAATTCAGTATGTGAAGGAAAAATTCGACATGACGGGTAGGTATCGCGGTGGCTTAGTGGTCATAGCGTCTGGTGTACCTAACCAGAAGACGCAGGTTTGAATCCTGCCCGCGGTCGAAATTTTCCTTTTCTAAATAACTTTAAAATCTTAGCATGGAAAATGCTAAAAATATACAAAAAGATAGTAGTCTTGATATTTTAGTGTAAACGAACGCTCGTTGTTAGCGTTTGCACCAACGAGCAAGAACGAGAACCAAGAACTAGAATTCGCTAGAATACAAGAACACTTTGAAGAGACATGTAAGACGTCTTTGACGACGTCTGTAGACCACAGTCATTCGTATGTCCGAATGCTAATCTAGAGGTTGTGGGTTCGATTTCTACAGAGCATTTATGCAATGAACTTATGTGTTTGTGTTTGTCTGGGTATTTCTTATGTATTATAAGTATATATTTACAAAAAAAGCATTTTTTTAATTTAAGATAGGCCTATATTATTTCGCCTGATGTTAAACGACACTGCGATCTACGATCGATCGATTATATTTATTGGGGAATACCCACTCGGGAAGCTCATTCCACATTTCAGCGGTACGTATGATAAAAGTAGACTTATAGCGTATATAAATATTATATCCATTATCTAGTACCCATAGTACAAGCTCTGCTTAGTTTGAGATTAGATCGTGCTGTGTAAAATGTCCCAAATATTAATTAATTATTATTATTACATGGGACCTAAACATACCGGCGAAATGTGGATGTACATTAGTACACCTCTGCCTAACCCTTCGGGGAATACAGGCATGATGATATGTTATTATTACTACAGAAAAGCCCAGTAACACAGCTCGACCTGGGTATTGAACCCAAGACCTCTAGCGTAGCAGTCGCACTAAGAACCAGACTGACGAGGCTTATTAAACTCAGTTGTTCTCGCTAGGATATCCGCTTTCGCAGTTTTTAGAGCCCCATTGTTAAGGTTTCCCTCAACGCCTCGGGAAATACCACATGTTTGATGTACATAAAACATTTTTACTTTATGCCCTAACCGACGTTGGACATTACATTCATAGCGATACGACTAAGGGTCTGCCTACATATACGTATGTGTTGACGCGGAACCGACTTGAGCCAAGTGCGTGTCATCGACTGCCGGGTCTGCGGCCGAATGTTACAGCACTCCCGTAGTCCCGGCACTAAAGTGGTGACGCGAAACGCCGAGGTTGGTTTTAGTCGGTAGCTTTTAAGAGAGGTATGGAATAATGGGAGTAATTCCACTCAAATTGGAACTACCCGACTGGGGAAGTACCTCCGCCTTGCAGAAAATCGAAGTGAACACTGCTTTGAGCTGTGTTGTGGTCCTTACGGTGAGCAAGGTTGCCAGTGTTCCACGAGGAAACGTTGTGTTGGCAGTAGGCGGGACATTGACCCTTATACTGCCAACATAGCAACAACTATTCCTCTTTCTTTTTACAGGATCGGCAACGCGCAAGTGATACCCCTGGTGTTACAAGCGTCTATAGGCTACGGTAACTGTTTACCATTAGGTGGGCCGCCGCAAGACAGCATCCTGTCACGGTCGTGGTAAATGTCACGAATTCCATGGCCGTGATATATAGGGTAAAGGAAGACAAATGTGGTTTTTAGTTGGTAAGAGTCTAGGCAGACGATCGACGACGAGAATTTTCAGTGATTTAAAAAAAAGGCAAGCCACCGAATTGCCGTCGTCTGC
Organism: Acronicta alni; assembly: GCA_964056405.1. NCBI lineage: Eukaryota > Metazoa > Arthropoda > Insecta > Lepidoptera > Noctuidae > Acronicta > Acronicta alni. Next base: position 13,590,214 of record OZ043932.1, on the reverse strand, counting down.
GCCGAGGGACACTCTGACACTGGACACTGAGACACCGGACTGCTTCGTTTACTTAGTAATGACTTTAGCAAAAATATTTTTTTTTCGCCGTCTCCGAGTTGATAGGTGTGGGGAGACCCTAAGGTACCAGTGAAAAAATATTTCAGTGGGTGGTATGGATCTAGAAAATTTTAGACATTTCTTTTGTCGCGTGAAACCTTTATGAATAACAGACTATGTCAAGCTAACTTGAAATAGAATATTATTGCGAAAAATGTTCGGTTTACAAGTGGAGCGAAGTGTTGTTGGGATTGTATATAAAATTTTCAATAGCGTCTAGAAGTTTGGCAGTTTTGGCCGGTTAATTGCAATAGGCATTTAACGTGTAACCCCTTTTTCATTACCACGTTAGCCACTGCTAAACATACCAGGGAATTTACGGGTGACATTGGCACACTTCTTCCTTATCTCTTCGGGGAATACAAGCATGATAGTAAGTACCATTTCTCGAACCTAGGACGAACAAGAACCGCGTTTGTGACTTTAGGCAGTCAAAGCTATCATCATCAACCCATATACTGTCCCACTGCTGGGCACGGGTCTCCTCTCATATTGAGAGGGATTAGGCTATAGTCTACCACGCTGGCCTAGTGCGGGTTGGCAGACTTCACAAACCGTCGAGAAAAATCTCTAAGATATGCAGGTTTTCTCACGATATTTTCCTTCACCGTTTAAGCGAATGATAATTAATTGTTAAAACGCACATGAATTCGAAAAGTGAGAGGTGCGTCCCTTGGATTCGAACTTGAGACCTTCGACTTGGCAGTCCAATGGTCATACCACTAGGCTAACACTGTTTAGTTAAAGCTATAAATAACTATTATAATATTTTTGAACCCTCAAAACAAACAGTATAGCGTGACAAAAGTTCATTAATATAGAACAATAATGAGTTCATTTCGCCATGACGGGCCCCAGCAATTTCTATGGAAAATATTATGTAACAGCAATCTTAATGGTGTAAGTGGTTGTCGACACGTTATGAGCACTGTAATTTGTTTGTGTCATGGTTTTTATGGGGTAAAGAGGCGTAATGGGGGTGTGAATGTTGTAATTGTAATCAATGAAGTGGGAAAAACATGATTAGCAATATATTTACTGTTACGATAATGTTAATAGCTTTGTTTATTGTTCATCATTCTCCAGAGCCGAATGCAAAAACATAAAAAGGCCGCTCCCGCCAACATATATTATATGAGTCGGGCGAGTCGGACGAGTCCAGCGATGCCGAGGAATACTTTGACGCCTACTGGTATAGGTAAGTATGTATATTTTGTAAATATGTAAGAAATATTTTGGTAAGTCTATTGTAAATAATGTATTAACATTATCAGTCAATAAATATTATCAATTTTTTATATGTAGGTTTACCTACGCCTGCGCGCCCCGTGAAAATAATGCATGTGCTTAAAGTACTGGACATGAATGTGTCTCAGTGTTGAAAGTTGCGTTGATGATGAGTGATGAGACGTGTATTCGTCTGCCAAGAAGTTCGAACTTGCCGCCCGGAGCATGAGCCCCGGCTTGCCCCCCCACCCCCCAGAGAAAGAAAGAAAGAACGAAAGAAAAAAAGAAATAAAGAAAAATCGGGTCCATATTGGCTCACCTAAAGTTCTTTACCCGAAATTGTTCTTCCTAATGATTTGTAATCCGAATGATCACTCTTCCTAAAATTTTTCATCCTAAAGTTTTCATTCATACTATTTGTAGTGCTACCGGCGTTGTTCATAACACTCATGTTTCCGAAAATTTTAATTAATAATATCATTAATGTAAATATATTTAAACTCCTACTGTTTTTTATCATAACGCTTTTATCCCTTAACATAATTACCATAACTGGGAGTTTATACCGCAGTTTTAACCGTACCTAAACCAATAACTATAGGAACGATTCGGTTCTGGAACTTGACTAAATGACTGGAGCGGGACTTTGAATAATAGTGTAAAAGATGTTTATTTATTACTACTGATATTATGAAGTTGAATGCTTCGGAATTATGAACATTAGAGATAGAGTAGTAGGAATTGTGATTGTTAGGGTGAAAAATGTTAGGAAGAACATTTTCGGATTTCCAATTATCGGAGTTGAAAATTTAGGTGAACTTTGGCACACCCAGAAAAATCATTTATCAGATCCGACGCTGTCATTCTCCGAGTCTTTTCCCAATTACTGTGTTGATGTCGGCTTCCGATCTAAACAGATGTAGCTTTGATGGTGTAAATGTTGTATCTGTAGCAAAACACGGTTATATTAATTGTTATATATTTAAGAGAGGTCACTGGTCACCTAGTGGTATGACCATTGGACTGCCAAGTCGAAGGTCTCGAGTTCGAACCCAAGGCACGCACCTCTGACTTTTCGAATTCATGTGCGTATTAATAATTAATTATCACTCGCCTAAACGGTCAAGGAAAACATCGTGAGGAAACCTGCATGCCTTAGAGATTTTTCTCGACGGTTTGTGAAGTCTGCCAACCCGCACTAGGCTAGCGTGGTGGACTATAGCCTAATCCCTCTCAATATGAGAGGAGACCCGTGCCCAGCAGTGGGACAGTATATGGGTTGATGATGATGATGATGATTTAAGAGAGGTAGGGCATAGTGGGAGTAATTCCACTCGAATTGGAGCTGCCCGACTGGGTAAGTACCTCCAATTTGCAGAAAATTTACGTGAAATAACACTGTTTTGAGCTGTGTTGTGTTTCTTACGGTGAGCAAGGTTGCCAGTGCTCCACGAGGAATCGCTGTGTTGGCAGTGGAGACTTTGACCTTTATACTGCCAACCGAACTATTCCTCTTTATTTTTATAGGGTCTGAAACGCGCAAGTGATACTCCTGGTGTTGCAAGCGTCTATAGGCTACGGTAACCGCTTACCATCAGGTGAGCCGTATGCTTGTTTGCCACCTTAGTAGTATTTTGTAATTATTTGAGATATTTTTGTAATATGCTTTGTGATCTTAAGCGTGACTGCTACGCTTGAAGTCGTCGGTTCGATTCCCAGGTCCAGCTTTTTTGAGTTTTTCTATGAAATTCTCAGTAACCGCTCGAAGTTTGGATTTATGGCCGGTTTGTGGGAACAGGCTCGCTATTACATGGGACTTAAACATACCAGCAAATTGTAGGTGTATATACATTTAGTACACCTCTGCCTAACGCTTCGGGGAATACAGGCGTGATGATATGTTATGTTGAGTTTTAACATAACAACTTTCCGAATTTAAGCGATTTGAATTTGAAGCTTAACTTGGGCCGATATTATGCCTACTTACCTTCGTAGTGCGTGCGTCGCTCATAATTCTATGTGGTTACTTACAAGACTTAACCTAAGCTTGTCGGATTTCTATGAGTTCTCAGGCTGTTTGCGTTAAGAGTTACCGTTTCCTTGAGTGAGAATATTATCATTATGCCATCACGCCTGTATTTCTTGAAGGGTTAGGCAGAGGAGTACTCATTTACATCCACAGTTTGCCGGTATACTTAGGACCCATTTGATAAGGACCGAGCTTATTCGCCACACCGAGGTGCTACTAAGAATTTCATAGAAAAACCCAATAACTCTGCTTGACCTGAGAATTGAACCCGTGACCTCTAGTGTAGCAGTCGCGCTTAAAACCGCTAGACATAAACATACATACCATCATGCCTGTATACCCTGAAGGGTTAGGCAGAGGTGTACCAATGTACACATTTTGCCGGTATGTTTAGGTCCCATGTAATAGGGGGCGAGCCTATTGCCATTAACCGGGCACAAATCCAGACTCCAGACGTATTTTTAAGCACAAATCCAGACGTATTTTTAAGATTGGGGCTATGAAACTGGCGACAAACGAACATATCAAAGGGTGACAAGGTGTAAAAAAAAAACACAAACAATCCACACAGAAGTATTAGTAAAGAAAACTTAAAAAATAATCCTAATATCCTTCTTCCTTTCTACTTAAAATTATAAATGAGAAAGTTTGTGAGGATGGATAGGTGGATGTTTGTTACTCTTTCACGCTAAAACTACTGAACGGATTTTGATATAACTTTAGTGTATTATTATTTATACATCACAATAACATATAGGCTATAATTTATAATAATTTTGAGTTAATTAGCCAAATTACCGTGGTTTTTTTACCGTGGGAGAGCCATGCTTCGGCACGAATGGGCCGGCTCGACCGGACTTGATACCACGGCCTCGCAGAAAACCGGCGTGAAATAACGTTTTCGTTGTGTTTCGTCGAGTGAGTGAGGATACCGGAGGCCCAAACCCCTTAAAAGGGCGGCAACGCACCTGAAACTCCTCTGGTGTTGCGGGTGTCCATGGGCGGCTGTAATCGCTTACCATCAGGCGATCCGTTTGCTCGTTTGCCCACCCTATCACATAAAAAAAAAAAAAAAAAAATTACAACGGTAATGAAAAGTAACCTTTTCCTCGCGGACGAAGTCGCGGTCTGAAGCTAGTGTATTATAATGATGTACTTACAAAAATAAAATTACCTATACAGGTTGTTACAAACTACACGTAAAACCGAAAGGAAGTTAAATGGGGCCTTTTAACGAGTCCATTCACAATATTTAAGAACCGTAGTAACGCTGTATAACATACCCCAAAAAAAGGAAAACGACAACATTTTTATGAATGAAAAATAGAAAAACTATTAAAGTAGACAATTATTAGGTAAAATAGGTACGTATGCCTTTCGGTTAAATAATCTGGTTCCCTGACATGACAGCTGACAAAATTTTTGGCTTTGATAATTAATTATATTTTTTACGGGGTATTTTGTAACACGTTGTTTAAATTTTATATCCATTGTCTAGTACCTGTAGTACAAGCTATGCTTAGTTTAGGTCTAGATCGTGCTGTGTAAAATTATCCAATAACAATGCTCGACCTGAGAATCGAACCCAAGCATAATGTAGTAGTCACGCTTAAGAATACTAGATTAAAAGGGCAGTTAACGGTTTAATATAAAAATAAAACTATAATGACATGACAGTAATGTCATTAAAAGGACATCCATACTAACATTGTAAATGCGAAAGTAACTCTGTCTATCTGTTACGCTTCAACGGCTAAACCGCTGAACAGATTGTGATGAAATTGGGTACAGAGATAGATTAGACATTGGTGAAGGACATAGGCTACCTTTTGTCTCAAAAAGCCCTTTGGGTTCACGGGTGACACCGCAGGCAACAACTAGTCAAATATAAATCCCCCGCCGCGATTTTCCTGGCCCCCATCGAGAAGTAAGCTGTAATATTTCGTTCCCAACATCTGGTGTCTGTAGGAATATTCCCAAGCTGAACACTGTAAGTTTCACAGGATTCTTTTTCATAGTTGCCTTATTTTCAGAAGTTCAGTTGTCAGTTTTGTGTTAAGAAAATCGTAATATAAAAGGTGGTTTTAAAATCTAGAGCAGTCTAAAGCAAAATGGGTTAAGTCGTGCTAAGGAATGTGATATCTTTTATAAGCTTTGGCTTAGTGGCGTTCGTTAAAAAGTGAAGTAAGAAAGTAGGCAACTTGTTTTTAGTTTTTACAGATGTTTTTAAAGCTTTTTATTTACTTAAAATTAGCAAGTAGTTTGATGACATGTGCCGCGATTCGATCTTCGCAAGGAATAAAATTTAAGACCTGACGAGTAAACTAAAGAAATAGAGACTTAAAAGTTTGATGTGTCAGGTTCTACTCTGCTGTTCTATGCTACTGAGTTCGTTTGGGGTGGTACGTTCGAATAGTTTTGTACAAGCAGTATTCGAAGTGTTAAACATTTGTGTAATGATAAAGATTGTATAATAATGTATTACGTAATATGTGTCAAAACACAAGTATTGTAATCATCAACCCATATACTATCTCACTGCTGGGGAAGGGTCTCCCCTCACAGAATGATAGGGCTTAGGCTATACTCCACCACGCTGGCCTATTGCAGGTTGGCAGACTTCACACGTCGTCGAGAAAATCTCTAAGGCATGCAGGTTCCCTCACGATGTTTTCCTTTACCGTTTAAGCGAGTGATAATTACTCATAATATTGATACGCACATGATTTCGAAAAGTCAGAGGTGCGTGGCCTGGGTTTCGTACTCGAGACCTTCGACTTGGCAGTCCAATGGTATAGGTTAGGCTAGGCTATCACTGCTTTTTTGGCCGTGATCGTCTAGTGGTTAGGACCCAACATTGTGTTTGATATTGTAGCAGCTTACAATACTTACAGAAGCAGTTTGAATCCATGTGCGTATTAATAATAATTTTATCGCTCAGGAAATCGGCATGCCTTAGAGATTTTCCATGACTTTGTGTGAATTTGCACTAGGCCAGCGTGGTGGACTATAGCCTAATCCCTTTCAATCTGAGAGGAGACCCGTGCTCAGCAGTGGGACAGTAATATGGATTATTTTTATTTATTTTCTTAAGGATTACCAACGAATTAACATAGATTACATTGACATACATCGTTAATACTAATAATAGTTACACGTAATGTCAACTCAATTACAGGTAATCACAACTGGCATAAATATTCGAGTATACAGGCAACCAAGAGAAGGGAAATTATGAAATTAATTACATTAAGTGCAATACAACTATTACAAAGTAGAGATTGAATGTAATTAAAATCATTAAATAATATATGTAATGATTCTAAAATCAATATAAATTAATATATATATAAAACAAATTGAATGAGATTAATACGAGAAAATTAAATAAATTATACGTAAAGCGCATTAAAATTAACCAAAAATTAAATAAAATTAACATAAAATTCATTAAAATTAATATCTAGAAAATTGAAATATGAGGTGAAAATTAAAATTGAATTATTGTATTAAATTAAATAAAACGATAATCAATTGATGATTGATTGATGATGATGATGATGATTGTATTGGTTATTCTTTGACCACAAGTCTATTACAAACCAACGTCCACAGCTGAACATAACGTCTTACAACCCTTACAGTGAACGGTCTTTCGAGAATATTAGAACATGTTGCGGCTTCCATTAAGATGTTAAGCTTAGCTGAATATTGTAGCTTGCCATGCCGTGCTTCAGTATGTTATGCTGCACGCGTGCTGTTTGCAATACACCGGCACTATTTGTCATGCCCACCGGCTGACCCACTTGCATATCTTTTCACGTTAGTGGGGTGTGGTGCGACATGCAGCGATTAGGAAAAACTACCAATATACTAGTAGACTACTACGTACAGTAGTAGACTGCCTCATTGCTCTAGTGGATACATGCGCGGCTGCTGAGCGTGGGATTCTCGGTTTTGATTCCCTAGGTCGCCAATGGGGTTTTCCTATGAAATATATAAGTATTATATCCATTGTCTAGTACCCATAGTACAAGCTATTTTGGAGCTATTTTGGGACTAAATGGTGCTGTGTAAAATTGTCCAAGAATATTATTTCATTAATTTATATTATATTAAATTCTCAGTAGCAGCTCTGTTTAGATTTGTAACCGGTAACCGGCTTGTTCCCTATTTTACATGAAACCTAAACAAGCTGGTGTACATCAGGACACCTCTACATAACCTGTGTCTTAATGTACACCCACAGTTCATGGATATGTTTTTTCCTATGCAATAGGGGACGAGCCTATTGTCATTAACCGGGCTCAAATCTTCCAAGCTCCTACTGAGCATTTCTTGGAAAAAACCAACAACACGGCTTAATGGTACTTATGTAAAAATAATAATTATTAATTTCCATACTCGCTGGCACTGCGTCCCTACTCACCACAACTTCTTCACTTGTAAAATCTGGCATACATTTAGCTAAGAGCAGCGTAAACTGCAAGTACCTTAGACAGTTTTTGTTCATTATAACCTGTGCCTATTAACATCAGCATTACTTTACTTGCTAATTTCGAAGCCAACTTCTGAAACAGCAGAAGTCAACTTCTTAAACGGTAGAAGTCAACTTACACAACAGTAGAAGGTAACCTAATAACAATTACGGACGAAGTTTAGAACTACAAATTGATTATCAAGCTAGAATTATTATTACGTTAGCCTTTTCCAACTATGTCGGCTTTCAGTCTAACCAGACGCAGCTGATTATCAGTATTTTTTTTTCCATGAAGCAATTGGCTTAAGACCTCTGCATCTCAATAGATGACATCTGTGGTCTATTTCTTGGATCACGAGTGAGTTCGATTCCTACAAGACATCAATATTTATAATAAACGCAAGTGTTCGAGTTTTTAAGTGTATGTTTAGGTACGTATCGTAAATAGGTTTATAAGTATTGTACCCGTCATCTAGTACCCATAGTACAAGCGCTGCTTAGTTTGGGGCTAGATCGTGCTGTGTAAAATGTCTGAAATATTTATTAGTTAGAATTATCCTAAGGATACATTTAAATATAAAAGTAAAGTAGTGATAGCTTAGTGGTATGACTAAGACCTCTGAATTTTCGAAATCATGTGCGTACATACATACATACATACCATCACGCCTGTATTCCCCGAAGGGTTAGGCAGAGGTGTACTAATGTACACCTACATTTCGCCGGTATGTTTAGGTCCCATGTAATATGGGGCGAGCCTATTGCCATTAACCGGGCATAAATCCAGTCTCCGAGCTGCTACTGAGAATTTCATAGAAAAACCCAATAACACTTTGCTCGACCTGGGGATCGAACCCAGGACCTCTAGCATAGCAGTCGCGCTTAGGACCACTAGACTAATGAGGAAGTTCATGTGCGTATTAATAATTAATTATCACTCGCTCAAACGGTGAAGGAAAACATCGTGAGGAAATCTACAGGCCTTCAAGATTTTCGACGGCGTGTGAAGTCTGCCAACCCGCACTAGGCCAGCGCAGCTTACTTAGCCTTGCAGATCGGTTGATCAGCGTAGTTTTAATATAGTAGCAACAGCTAGTAAGTTATAACTGTACTGCAACAGCACGCGGTTTCCCCCGCATCACAAAGGGTTCTCCAAGGTCTAACCTATCTCTATACCAAATTTCATCAAAATCGGTGCAGCGGTTTAGGCGTGAAAGTGTAACAAATAGACAGACAGAATTACTTTCGCGTTTATAAATTAATAAGCAGTATAGGGATGAACGGACATAATACCTATGGTATTGAATATAGTTAAACCACTAATGTTATACACATAACACATGTAGATGAAACTATTCTATGCAAAAAAAAAAAAAATTAAAAAATTCCCATTTCCTTCAAAAAGTTCTACAAAGTTCCATTTACGTAAATGGACGCAAACACTCGACCAGGAAGGAACTAAGCGGCAACCCTAAGTACAAAGATAGGTTGAATAGCGATGCCGGAAATTGATAATTTCCATGCACTTTGACTTGGTGAGTGAGGTGCCAGCCCTGTATTTAGGGGTGTCGCGTTGGGCTGTATTTATTTCTATAGCATATAGGTTCACTTCTTAATTCTTAAATTATGTAACAGGACTGCAAAAATTGCTTAAAAATTATTTAATTACTATAATGTAATAAACAAATCTAAAACTAAACATGACCGGCAAACTGTGGGGGTACTTTAGTAGGTATACTTCTGCTTAACCCTTCGGGGAATACAGGCGTGATGTTATGTGTTTTTTTAATAAAAAAAAAAATTACTACCATCTACTGTTATTGTAATTTTGACAACGTCAGTGGTCTAGTGGTTCGAGTGTAAGTGATAAATGATATTTATTTTTGTAAATAGATCTTTTAAAGACACTATTACAAGTCTTACGGCAAACGGCCCACCTGATGGTAAGCGGTTACCGTAGCCTGTAGACACTTGCAACTCCAGGGGTATCACTTGCACGTTGCCGACCCTGAAAACGAAAGAGGAATAGTTGGGTTGGCAGTATAAGGGTCAAAGTACCTCCACTGCCAACACAACGTTTTCTCGCGGATCACTAGCAACCGTGCTCACCGTGAGGAACACAACATAGTTCAAAGCAGTGTTGTCTCGTATATGGTTAGGGCAAACAGTCTTGGGGCGTTAATTCCGAGCTCGCTTAGCTTGAGCGATACAATCTCACTGTGTTGTGTGCTCCACAGTAATATATACCAGTGCATTACTTACTATAGTCTAAGCCAAGACGTATAAGAATACAGCTATGTACTGTAAATACTGCTTTTTGTGAGTACACCAGCGTTTGACTGTGTGATGTGTGAGCTGGTCAATTTCTTGTGTTACCAGATGCGGCTAAAAATCTGTACACGAAGTGACTGCCATAAAAATTCTGCAACCCAATATCTGGGCTATTCCAACATCTTAAAGATAATTTTCAATTTAATTTAATAGAGGTAGGACGTAAGTGGGATAATTCTACTCAAATTGGAGCTGTCTGACTGAGAAAGTACCTCTGCCTTGCAGAAAATCGAATTGAAATAACACTGTTTTGATATGTGTTGTGTTTCTTACGGTGAGCAAGGTTGTCAGTGCTCTACGAGGAAACGTTGTGTTAGCAGTGGGGGGACTGTGACCCTTATACTGCCAACCCAACTATTCCTCTTTCATTTTACAGCGATGGCAACGCGTATACCGTCTGAAAAAATAACATACATCCATTCTCAGTTACTTTTACATTTATAATATCATGTAAGTATCCAATCCAATTTATAATCCATCATTGTACAATACAAAACGATATTTTAAAAGAGTAACCATGGAGTTTCTTGCCGGTTTTTCTTCATAGGAAACGACTACTTTGGAACCGCGCACCTAGACTCGACATTTCATAAGTGCCTGTATATTGTTTATATGAAAATAAAACTATTTTGATTTTGATTGAATATTAGTAGGATAGGATAGGATGTGAAAGTTTGTGAGGATGGATGGATGTTTGTTACTTTGTTACGCTAAAACTACTGAACGGATTTTGATGAAACTTGGCAGTATTATTATTTATACATCAGAATAACATATAGGCTATAAATTATAATTAGTCAAATTACAACGATAATTAAAAGTAACTTTTTCACGCGGACGAAATCGCAGGCAGCAGCTAGTACCGCCTAATCAATGAAAATTATAATTTTGTTACGTGGTAAGCCAACGACTACCTGAAGCCCTGCTCACGACCTGAACTTTGATGTAACTAGCGTGAACACGAAGCGGCATTATTTTTAATCCCCTGATTTATTGCTCAAATATGGCGTCCCGTCATAAATCAGCCGGGCTTGGAACTTGTAGATTAAATTCTGACCTAATTGTGGACATTACTTTTAACGTCAACGTATGTAGGGGACTGTATTTTGTTCGAAATAACTACCTACTTTAAAAAGGCAGTATTTTTTTGATACATACCTAAACTCACGCCTTCTCCCATCCATGGGGGTTGCCTGAAACTGAAGAACGCCACTTGCTGCGGTTATGGCATACTTCTTTCGCTATTTTATTATTAAATAAAATGAGAATGTTCTCATATAACTTTTTTATAACCTAACCTACCATCATGCAGCAGTGGTAGCCTGTTGATATGACCATTAAACTGCCAAGTCAAAGGTCTCGAGTTCAAATCCAACTTTGATTTTTTGAATTCATGTGCGTATTAATAATTAATTATCACTCGCATAAACAGTGAACAAAAACATCGTGAGGAAACGCATGCTTTAGAGATTTATCTCAACGGTGTGTGAAGTTTACCAACCCGCACTAGGCCAGCGTGGTGGACTATAAGCCTAATCCCTCTCATTCTAGAGTTAAGTACGTACTCTCCGAGGGACGGAGTGGTCTCGAAATATTAAGAATAACCACAAGATCCACAGACAGGCCGCGGCAAGCGCAACTTGACCTTGCAGATCGGTGCATCAGCATAGATATTATTTAGTTACAAGTCCCTCCTGATAAATTTTATGTTTCCTGACCAATTTCGACACTAACAATAAATTATTAATTTTAAATTTTTTTCTCAACAGGCAACATGTTTTATAACCTTCGTTATTCTGCATGAAGGTAATTGATTCGGGCATTCAATTATGGCAACGTTTTGTTCATGACGCCACACATTTCCTATCAGTTTGTTAGTATACAGACTGAAAAATTGGTTCGGGTAAAAAAAAACAAAATTGGTTTAGATTCGTTTTTAATTTTAGTTACATTTTAGGTAGGTGAAATGTATTTTGCTTAAAATTTTGTATTTGTGATGTGTGAACGGTACAAAGAGAGGGATTTTAGTATTTTTTTCATTCTGTAACATTCAATTAGTACAGTATTCGGTATATACCTTTGTGCGTGACACTAGCGCTATCTACAAAATAATTTCACACATAATGATACACACAATGAAAGTAAATAACAGTGAAAGTGTTTGTACATCACAGGGGATTTCCGCTATCAACTATAAGAAATAAAAGAGTTTTGATTCGTCATTTCATTCATAATCATTAGCCAAAAAAGGTCCACTGCTGAAAACCCTTGCGACTTCAAAAGATCAGGTTACATGCCGCCTCCCAGCGACCTTTACCAAGTCTGTCCATCTCGTTGGAGTCCTACGCTGCACTTTCCGATGCGTAGTTTCCACTTCAGAACCATTTTGCTCCAGCGGCCAACAGTTCCTGCAACCAGCGCCTTCCAGTGACCTATAACATATTTTGTAACCACTTTCTCTTCCCCAAAGGCCTGCAATAAACGAGGACACGTAGTTGTAGTGAGTGTGAGCGTCCATCTCGCTGCCGGCTGATATATCGACGAGCTCTCCGCTGCACCGGGTTACTGATGAGGTGGTGCAAGGATTAGTCTGATAGCGGGTTAGTATAATAAATATGTTTTTTATTAATTATAATAATTACTGCTGACCCGATACACGTTGATCCGTCCAAATTTCAATAGATCATAAAAAATAACAAATACTGTATTTTCAATTTAACGGAAAAAAAATACAAACATGTAAAATAAGTTTTCCAAATCAATCCAGTCTTTCTCAAGTGATGCGCCTAGGTACTTTTTATTAATTTAAATAAATCGTTATTTGAAGCGTTTTTAATTATTTTTTTGTAAATTAAAAATAGCCTAAGTTACTCCTTATAACATCAGTTGTCTGCCAGTGAAAGTCTCATTATAATCGGTTCAGCTGTTTCAGAGATTAGCCGGAATAAACAGACAACATTTTTTTTAATGATTGTTTTATGTAAGTAGGTACCGTATATTCCTTCATAATTATGTATTTAGTGAAAAGCTGTTAATTTGGAATTACAAACAGACACTTATTTACGCAAATTTTATTTATGTGTATACATTTAATAAAAGTCACTTAGGTAGCAATGAACTCTGTTGAAGAATAAGTAAGTCGATTAATCAAAATCTACATCTTATAACTTGGACCACAGTACCCAAAACATTAGTAAGACTAGTTTACGGCAACTAACGTGAAACTGAATACTGTTCTCTCATGTTAAACTAGTGCGGTTAATGTGCCCCCCATTTATGCAGAACAGGCTCTGTTTATGTTTAACTGTTCCTACTGTGCTCTACTGTGGCCAGGGTTAGCTTTGATGAACTGGTGAATGGAGCTGAAACTCCACAAGTGCTTAATGACTTCTTAAATTATATTTTTTTGAACACGATCATGAGGTCATCGGTTCTATTTCCACATGATGAACATAAATGTTTGTGTTTGTCTGGGTGTTTCTTGAGTATTTACAAAGTATATAAGTATTATATCTATTGTACAGTACGCATAGTACAAGTTCAGTTAGTTTTGGTTTAGATCGTACTATGGAAAATGTCCCGAATATTTATTTATTATTTATTTCTGTAAATATATCTTTTGAATACACTTTTACACTATTTTTAAAGCAAGATGGCGGTTCTGAGTTTTGGTTAATGAGTTAATGAGTAATGGGCTGGTGAAGCCCTACATTAAATATGATATGATTTAAATTAAATACGAAGTTTTATTAATATTAAAGCAGTGATAGCCTAGTGGTATGATCAGAAGGTCTCGAGTTCGAATCCAAGGCACGCACCTCTGACTTTTCGAATTCATGTGCGTATTAATAATTAATTATCACTCGCTTAAACGGTGAAGGAAAACATCGTGAGGAAACCTGCATACCTTAGAGATTTTTCTCGACGGTTTGTGAAGTCTGCTAACCCGCACTAGGCCAGCGTGGTGAACTATAGCCTTATTCATCTCAATAAGAGAGGAGGCCCGTGCCCAGCAGTGGGACAGTACATGAGTTGATGATAATTAATATTAAAAATTAAAAATAAAGACTATACAAACACAATAAACATAAACTCGTTATAATTTCTGTATTTCCAACACAGCGACAGATTTTGTGTTACAAAAAACATCTTAAAAAGCGGCCGGATATCGACCCTCGGGCATGTTTTAATGAGGGCGAAAAATACGCGGAATTTAGGCGGGATTAAGAAAACATTTACAATGCCTCGTTTTATTAGTTTATCTTCCAAAAATAACGGCGAATTTCTGTCTATTTTAGTAGTTATTTATAACGTTACACAAACAACTAATTAGCTCTGTTATTTTAAGATGACAAATGCATTAAAAAAAGTCTAAATTTAGGTATTTTCTAAAATGTAGTAATTTCAACAATATAACTAAACAATTGCCATTTTAGCAAACGAAAAATTCAACTGCGGGTAGGATTCGAACCACTAAGACACCGCGAGTCCCACCCGCCAGGTCGTTTTTTTTAAATCTTAGCATGGAAAATGTCAAAAAATACAAAAAGATAATAAAAAATATCGTTATTTTGCTCCTCTTACTAGACTTTAGGAAGCCGCTTCCAGTCTAACCAGACGTGGCTGAATATCAGAATTTTACACGAAGCGACTACCACTAGACCTTTGCAACCCAACGTCAGGACAACACCAACATTCTGAGGATATACTGGTTGTCAGGCTTTGGGCTACACTAACGATTGTCATAGCTATTCCTATCACAGCTTTCGTCCTCTCCGAGGCACGGAGGGGCTTCAATATGTTAAGAATAGTTCACCATCAACAGACGGCGGCAGCTAGCGTAGCTTAACCTTGCAGATCAGTTGACCATCGCAGTTATGTCTTAGCCACTAGCCCCTAATATTTGTCTAATATTTATCTCTTTATTTGTCTAAAGGTAGGGTATAGACTAGAGCATTGACTTGTAACAAAACATCGAGCATTCGCTGTTTACTCGAACCACATCTCGAACATGACGCTCGATGTTGTTTTACAACTTGATTGAGCGTTTTGGTGTAACGATTATTCGAGCAAACGCACGAGCGCGGGGGACGGTGGGGAGTAATTGATATTTTTTTAAATGTTACAGTAATAATAATGTTTACCCGCCGCGAGCATTACGTCGAACAAGCGTCGATCATTCGCAAGAACAAAGTCAAAGTCAAAGTCAAATGTTTTATTTCAATTAGACCAATAAAGTAGCACTTTTGAAAAGTCAAAACTAGTTGCACGGTTCCAAAAAGTGGGTCATATGGAGAAGAACCGGCAAGAAACTCCATAGACACTCTTTTTTAAAAACAACATGATTACAATGTTAATCTTGATTTACAAGTTTGATAAGAATAGTTAATGAGAACAATGCAGTTTGATGTGTACCTACTAACAAATTAATCCAGAATAAAAAACAATATAAATAAATAAAAGAAAAAGATTGCCATTGACAGTAAGAGCTGACCAGCCCCGACAGACGGCACCCGTTCACGAGTATGACGTGTGTATCGGCGTCGTTCGACTCAACCATGTTGCAGGGAATAAAACGACCCGACACACAACGCCACCATCAGCAGGACATTTTAGTAAGCATGACAAACTCAGACCGCAAGGCAATCGAAAGGCACAATAGAATTTAATGTCATTTATAAATACAGGCACTAGGTATATGCAACACCAATGGCTGCACGACTCTCATACTTTACAAAGTTCAATACAACATGAGTTTAAACAAAATTAAATAAAAATAATAATAAAACAAAAATATTTATAATAAGTAAGTGTATAAATAATTACATAAGTCGATAAAAAGGTACTAAATGTCATCGAATACATATATGGGTTTATTAACAATTGCATATGTCAGATTAAAGTAAAATTACTCAATTATGCGAATATCATCTTGTGGAGCTGGACCAGCACTACGCCAAACATTCTTATCCAGAAGATAATCTTCCAATTTATAGTAGGCTTGCCTGGACAGGGTAGACTTAATGACTTTTTTGAATTTATTTTCTGGAAGATCTAAAATTGCGTTCGGAATTTTATTATAAAATCTTACGCAGTAGCCCCTAAAAGAAGTATGAACTTTAGCTAGACGGAATTGTGGCTGCATTAATTTTGATTTATATCTAGTATTATAATCATGCAGTTCACATTTTTTGACGTACTGGTGCAGATTTTTTCTTACATATATAATATTCTCATAAATGTACTGAGAAGGTACTGTCATTATATTTATTTCTTTAAAGATTTCCCTGAGTGAATCTCGACTACGTAGGTTATAAATGGCTCTAACAGCTCTTTTCTGCAATATAAAAACCGATTCTATGTCCGCAGCGCGGCCCCATAGCAATATTCCGTAAGACATTATGCTATGAAAGTAACTAAAGTAGACTAGTCTTGCGGTTGCGACATCTGTAAGTAGTCTGATTTTTCTAACAGCATAGGCAGCTGAACTCAGGCGTCCTGCTAAAGTTCTAATGTGTGGACCCCACTGAAGCTTTGAGTCTATCCTGATTCCCAGGAAAACCGTTTGGTCGACAAATTCAAGCTTATCATTATTTAGTATAACGTCACATTCCATAGATCTTACATTAGGTAGAGCAAACTTTATGCATTTGGTTTTCTGCCCATTTAACACTAAATTATTAACTGTAAACCACTCATGGACCTTAAGAAGTGCGTTATTTACATCGTCAGTATTTGGTATGCGTCTGTTTAGCTTAAAAATTAAAGAAGTATCATCTGCAAATAACACAATTTTCGATTGATCCTCAAGCATGTAAGGTAAATCATTTATATATACAAGAAATAAGAATGGACCTAGAATGGAACCCTGAGGTACGCCCATTTTCACTTGAGTGCCGGGCGATTTAACCCCATTTATTTGAACTTTTTGTTGTCTACCTTGCAAGTATGATTTGATAAGTTTCAAAGTTTTGTGCTTCAAACCGTAATGCTCCAACTTTAACAGCAGAGTTTCATGACTTACGCAGTCAAAGGCTTTTGAAAGGTCACAGAATATACCGACCGCATCTTGCGACTCTTCCCAGGCATCAAAGATGTTTTTGATAAGTGCGATACCAGCATCAGTAGTATTACGTCCTTTGGTGAAACCATATTGCTGGTCATGAAAAAGCTTATTTATACTGAAATGTAATAGCATTTGATTAAGCATAATTTTTTCAAATATTTTGCTTAGCACAGGCAGAATAGACACTGGCCTAAAATTGCCAGGATCTTGAACGTTACATTACATAGAAATAGTTTCAGAAAAACTGAGCATTACCCTGTATTATTGTATTGTGTACCATTCGTAAAATCGTTACATTACAAAGCAATGCTCTAGCAAATACTTTAGTCTATTATAGTAAATGGAGGATATAGGAAAGTTAGTCAGTCGAACTTTGTTTGTTGTTGGTTTCTTAGGTTTCCTAGTATTCCTGTAAAGTTTGAAGGATTCTGTCCGGTATCATACGCTACACTCGCCCCATTCCACGTACGTTGGTGTACGTGGAATGGGGCGAGTGTAGCATACCATCCCCTGTATTCTCTGAAGGATTAGGCATAGGAATATTGTAAACCAACAGTTCGCCGGTACTTTTATGATATGATAAATGGTTTTTATGTCTGTAAATAGATCTAGTTTTGACATCAGTTATGTTACGTATTTTGTTCGTGTAGGTTGCAGAAATGAGCTTCTTTGACGACGTATATAGATACGTCGTAACCGTGTAAGCTTCAGTAGAGCCCACATATAGATGTGGACTCTACTGAAGCTTACACGGCTACAGGGTGCCGATGTGGAGCAGTATCGCAGACCATATCACATCTTCTATGCTGTATTCTGTGCTCGAAATCTTGTAATCAAAGCGACCTCTGCAATGCAACTGACGTCGCTGTGGAAGCGCAAAGTTCTGGGCGAACACCATTTACAATTCATACTAGCCATCGACAAAAAGCAGTGTCAGACTAGTGGTATGACCATTGGATTGCTAAGTCGAAGGTCTCGAGTTCGAATCCAAGGCAGGCACCTTTGACTTTTCGAAATCATGTGCGTATTAATAATTAATTATCTCTCGCTTAAACGGTGAAGGAAAACATCGTGAGGAAACCTGCGTGCCTTAGAGATTTTCTGGACGGCGGCGGCGTGTGAAGTCTGCCAACCTGCACTAGGCCAGCATGGTGGACAATAACCTAATCCCTCTCATTTTGTGAGGGGAGACCCGTGCCTAGCAGTGGGACAATATATTTATTATTCAACGGTCATTCAAATATGAATATAGAACACTATTGGGTTGATGATGATGATCGACACGAAGAAGACATTGTTTTTCACACAACTCTTTGTAATATGCACATACTGTGTAAGTATTTTTGTGTTTTTACAGGAAAATAAACAATAAAAAAAGTTCGACGTCGAACTGTAAAGTAAGTCATGTCGGTTGAGAAGCAAAAACTTGCTTTTCAATAGGTGTCACTGACGTCACCATAAAGACGTTAATTTTATTTAGAATGTGAAGGCAAATTTCGAACCGGCGGGTAGGAGTCGCAGCGGCTTAGTGGTCATAGCGTCTGGTATACCTAACCAGAAGACGCAGGTTCGAATCCTGGCCGTGGTGGAATTTTTCCTTTGCATAATAACTTTAACATCATACACAAAGATAAATAAATAAACAATAGGCTCGCCCGCTATATGGGACCTAAAACGGTATGTTTAGATCTCGAGAAATCTATATTCCCATACATCACGGAGTGGCTGTGAGTAGTATGGTTGGTATATACGATAAAATAATATCTAGACCGATCCCTTCTCTCTTCACCGTTATCGTGAACAAAAAAAAAACATACTTTTTAACCCCGCATTTTACAGACTTGACGCAAACATATTTGAAACAAAACTCCGTTAAACAGAGACGAGAATTAACAATGGAGGTTGATTCCGGTGTAATTTTTAAATAAAAAATACGCCAGCAGATAAAAGGAACAACTTGCATTATGTGCGGTGTCAAGCGCAGCGTGTAATGTACTGACGTACTGGCGGAACTCCTGCGACAATACATTGATTGTATTCCGTATCGCTATAGACATTCATGACCGATAGAGTCTTGAAACGTCATAAAGTATTCATTCTCAAACTGCCTCATTACGCTAAAGGTCTTCGGTTGTATTCATAGGTTGAGCAAAGCGTTATTGTGTTGTTTTATGGATTTCTCAACAGCAAATTTGGATTTGGGCCCGGTTGATGGCAATGGGCCCTATTACATGGGATCTAAACCTCACGCTGAGCTTAAGGTGTATACTAATACACCTCTACCTAACCTTTCGGTGAATAGGTACAGGCGTGATGATAATGTATGTTACAGTTCAAAAAGTTTTTAAATTTTATTATACAATCACCCAGACCCGAAACAACTATCTGCAGGCTATGCAAATTGTTTGTTTTATGTGGGGATCGATCTCCCGACCACTAGAGCAGAAGCCAATCATTGAACCACTGCGTCGTTTGAACATTTTTTATGTCATGTATTTTGCACACACACCGTCTAAATGTTAAAAAAAGCTATCTGTTTTAAGCTCAAAACACACTGAAATATTTCAGTTTAAAAGCATTTTAAACTATTTCAATTAGGAAATGCATAGTATTTATTGCTTGAAAGATTCGGGTAGGAAGCGCTTGCGGTACCGCAAGCCAATAAGTGTCTCCAAGCGGTTCACCTCACCTTTCTCCTGTTTACCGAATTAAGCACTGACGACCACTTCCATTGTTTTGCTATTCCACAGCAATATGAAAGTTAAATTAGCAATTTAATGTTCAAAAACTAATCCCATCAGTCAAAACACACAAACAAAATACTAATACATGGGTACTTTCAAGAAGCCTACGATATTTGCCTACACAAATCTATCTGTATGTTTACAGATCGACGAAACAGTAATCATAAGAAATTTGTTCAATATTTGCGTTATTACTAGAACGTTTAATGTATCTCCGAAACCAAAGCAAAGCAAATATCGTTTGGTATTGACATGATAGGAATTGATAGCATTCGGTCTTCTTTGAACGCGTCACGTAATAGGATAATTAAAAATGTGTACGGCACGGAACACGTTTTCTAGATTAAAACGGTGATCGTTGACAGTTAGCTCACGTAACAGATAAGAACAGAAGTTTAACTCTCCAGAAAGAGAAATAAAGAAATGATTATTATTTTTTAATTACCGTAAAAAAGTATTCTCATCATTGGGAACCACGTTTACTATGACACTAACATAGAAATGAGGAAAATTCAATGAAATGGGTCTATGATGAAATTAATTCTGGAACAGCTGATTTTTTCATGTTCATATATTGGTGATATTTCTTGTTGTTCTAACCGGATGGATAACTTAAATTTATAATGAGTACCTAGTGGAGGTCGAAATGCAACCGTTTTAATTTTACCTACAAAAACCTTATTTGAAAATAATAAAAAAACCTAAATTTATTGATCCCCGTGTAAACAAAACGGTATAACTTTTAAACTAAATGATCTTTTATAATAAAACAAACTCAATGATTAGTAATAATTAGGCTTTTAAATTGGGGAATAAACTGGGCTCAATTGAAAATTTGATGAATATTCGATGGCGTTTTTTAACAAAAATCTGCTTTTGTTTTTACATAAATTTAAAGTATGGATTTCTGACATTTACGCGAACATTATACATATATGTATGGTTTTTGTCTATATAATTAAGCATAGTTTCCCTTATTTTAATATGTGCACATTATGAAGACACACTGTATATTATAGAAGAGTGGGGGCTTTTATAATTGTATTGTGTGTACAAAGCAGTACACATTTGCCTTACCCTTCGGGGAATACAGGCGTGATGGTATGTGCATGGCTTCTGTGTTTCTCTTTGTAGTGTAACATATTATACACGTGTTATTTTCAATTTGTCCATGGTGTGTATGTAGCGTTACAGTCAGCGAGTCTGTACACAATTATAGGGTTCCATGGTAGTGCAATATTGTTTACTTGTTTTACGTAGATGATGCGACGTGTTATTAGATAGATTAAAAATGTATTTTTTTATTTTATTCCACTATGGTGGCAAACAAGTATACAGCCTACTTGATGATAAGCGGTTACCGTAACCTAGAGACGTTTGCCACACCATGGGTATCACTTGCGCGTTACCGACCCTATAAAACGAAAGAGGAATAGTTGGGTTGGCAGTATAAGGGTCAAAGTCCCCCCACTGCCAACACAACGTTACCTCGCGGAGCGCTGACTACCTAGCTCACCGTAAGGAACAACACTGCTTCAAGCACTGCCACTATGCTTTAACTTTCTTAAAACTTAGCACTAGATTATGTTAACGTCACGCTTAAAATATTGGGTTTTTCTATGAAATTAGTAGCAGTTCCGTTTTGTCCGGCAATAGGGTCGCCACTCTATGACATTACCGGTATGTCGATTTACCAGCGACATACCAGTGATCTGTGGGTGTGTATTAATTCAGCTCTGCCCTACCCTTTGGAGAATACGGACGTGATGGTAAGTTATTAACCTTGAAGTGGTAAATAGTAAGTGGGATATTTTGGGAGCTTTAGGCCAATTTTTTTTTCTATTCATAATTCGAATCGATCAGGACTTTTACTTTCTCTAGTACTTATGACTATGCTGATGAAGGAATTTTATGAATGATTTTAAAATAACAAAATCATTTTTTTTTGTTAATAACAAAAAAATTAAATCGCCGAAAGAAATGAAAAGCAAAAAATAATAAACCTTTTTTATTTAACCTTAATAACGAAGTTCTTAAACTAATGTAAGTAAAGCTAAGTAATTTTGAGTCGGCCTCAAACAATCAATGAACAAAGACCACTAAATAATCTTAAATTTAAAGAAATAATTGTCTCAAAATTTATTTAATGAATATATTGCATGATATCTTCACAAATCATAAAAAATATATTTAATACTTATATTTACACCTATTAAAGAAATTTTATTTTATTTATTATTTATTTACATAATGTACAAAAAAAAAAGGAAAATGAAAAGAACTAATAAATAATTGTCACGTCCAAGCGTCAAAGTATTCCTCCACATCGCTGTCATCTGGTAACGTTCCCAGAAGACTGGCCACATTGCCACGTTGAATGGCAATGCTAATTCGTTGACCCAAGAATAAACCAGCCCTCTGGTCGCGCGAAGCGTCGATAAGTTTTTTGGTAATTTCTTTAAAAAGGAGTCGCGCACTCGGGCCCCACGACCCAAGCGTTTCGACCCCAAACGGCTCAAAATTATAGCTCCCGTTGAGGTTACTATATTTGCGCCGCTTTAGGGTCTCCGCAGCCGCAGCAGCAGCCCCGGCACAGCCAGCTGAGCTTGGAAGATGAGATGGAGCAAGGGTATCGACGCAAGTTGCATCCCACACCAAAGGCCTACCCAACTTCCAAGGCACTAATGACATACCGTCTGGTCTCTTCCCATCGTCACGTGCCAAACCATTTGAAATAGAAAAACAAAAAAAGAAATAACCAAATCAAATTAACAATGAAACGTAAAATCGCCAGTGATAAACATTAACAAACCAAAAATTATCATGTATCGCGGGGGACTTTACAAATACCTATATATAATTAATGAACTTAAAGTACCTATATTCAGACCCGAAACAAAGATTTGTTATAGGAATCGAACCTACGACACCCGACGAAACGATAGTGCCGAGTTGACCACTTTAACCACTACACCAAACGTGCAATCAAATATTCACACTTTAATTCAAATAATTCGCATTAATGTTAGAATTTAGGTGATTTATGAATTTAGCTTTCCAATATAAGTTTTGAATCATGCACACAATTTATTCATGCTTGGCTTGTCAACATTAATTATAGTCAAAATGTGCTTATATCAATCCCGGTGGACATTATATATGATATTCCATATTATGAACTGTTGCCCACAACCACAAATGTTTGCCAGGCAAATATTGATGATGGAGTTGATTACAGTGTTATGTTGCCAGAAAAGATAATTATATTATAATGAAGTGTCACTTAATTTCAAACTCGGATAAATCCAATTCTGACAATTTTTAAGATTTTGGTATGAAAAGAAAGGGTAAAAAAAGTTTTTTTTTATTGCCTACAGTGGCAGACGAGCAAGCGGCCCACCTGATGGTAAGTGATCACCGCCGCCCATGGAAATCAGCAATGTCGGGGACAGAGCTGTGCCGCCGCCTACTGTGTGTGGTACAGAGCTCTTTTTAGGCCTCGTTTAGAGAAGGACATGTCATAACGCAAGGGAAACACCGCAGCAGGTAGTTCATAGGTAGTTTGAAAGATTTTATCGGTTGTGTATAAATCCGTAAGGTTCTTGAGAAATAAACCGTCAAAATCATAATATTCTAAGTTAGATAGATCCATGAGACAGTTTTTTTTCAAATGTAATTCAGTTGCCGTCAGTTAACGTGAACTCTGCGACAGTAGCACCGTACACTTCCGCTTTTCTATTGTTTCTTTTTATTATTATAACTGTTCTCATAAATAATTCCATTAAAATTGTATAACCAAGTATTATCAGTTTTTTAAATACCTATCTCCTAAGAAGGTAAAGTGGATTCATCCGAGTTAGAAGTTAAGCGACACAAATGTAAGGTTATAATTCCGTGTATCTTTCTAAAGATCAATAACACATTAACACGTCGTCCGTCAGTGTCTTATTTACAAAACAAACTACATAGTACCTTTATAGGTATCCTGTGATTTTAAGAGCATGATTATCCACGGCTAGATTATAAGCAACAAACAAGAACACCAACATAACCTGAGCTCCCGCACCTCTTTGCTCCATTGACTGCAATACGCAAAGGATGCGAGTGAAATCAGGTGTGAAGACCAATTTATATTGGCTGCGGCCATGATCATGGCGGATCCTATTAGAGAATCTGTAAGGGAACTGTTGTACTAAGGGTTTGTGGTAGGTATGTGTTTGGTTTGTGGTCGCTACAGGGTCGAAAGATCTGATGATCCTAATTTAAAATGTATACGGCTTTTGATTTGAAATTTTTAGCAATGAACTCTAAAAATATATTCTATCAATCTTGTTGTTCTCGAAGGATTAGATAGAGGTGTACCAATGAATAGAGGCCAGCACAACAAGCTATCACAATCTGGAAAATTTCTTTGATTGATTTTTAACTTTAATGCAAAATAATATGATTCATATTCAATGGGGAAAATTTAACGTTTTGAATAACTTGACCTGCTGGCCTCCGTTCACTGTTTAAGTCCCATGAAATTATTAGGGGGTGAGCGTATTGCCATTTACCGGGCATATAAATACAAACTCCAAATTGTTATAGAAACCCAATAACACTTTGCTCAACCTGGAAATCGAACCCATGCTGGGTTCGATTTCATAAGCTTACATAAGCTTAGCAGTCGCACTTACGATCATAGTCAGCCACAGCCAGTTAATTATAAAGATATAAAAATTAAAAGAGCTTTTTCTCAAACGATTTTATATAAAAAAATGTACGGTTTTATATAAAATCATTTGAAAATAAGCTTTGCTTTTAGAAAGAGTGCTTTCTCTATGCAACAAGGCTCCAAGCCTGCTATGAGCTTGTTTCTTATGGATATAGACACTGTTTTACTCTAACAAGCTGTAAATAACGTTGAAAATAGGATATAGTGAGGTGTATTTTGAACTTAAACAAGATCGTAACATTGTTACAACATAATTCATAATACGTATTACATAACGTGTATACGTGTACTTGTCTTCCCCGAAGGGTTAGCCAGGTGTACTGCTATAATTCGCCAGATTATACAAGAAGGAGTTTTTATGTATCGATAGTAAATAATTTGCAATTTGATATTTTTTTATATCAAACAAGCATACGGTCCACCTAAGGTAAGCGGTTACCGTAGCTTATAGACTAACACAGCTCAAAGCAGTGTTATTTCACTTCGATTTTCTGCAATGACTTCCCCAGTCGGGCAGATGCAATTTAAGTGGAATTCCACTATGCCCTACCACTCTTTTTGTTCTGTAATTTTTTACAATTTTATTCACCCTTGGGGGATTTCTACCGCTTTTTGTTGATCTGGTATGAAGAAGACTAGAATAGAAAATCCTGGACTGAGTAGACTTTAGACGTTGTAGCCTAGTAAATTACGGTTCATTCAAGTGGTCACCAGGTAAAGGCTGCTTGAAAGCTCATCGAGCCCAAAAAAAAGGCTACATAAAAGACAAGCTAACAAATTATGGATAAAATACTGAAGTTCACATTAGAATAATTAATTGACATAATTTGCTGTGTCGCGAGCTGAAATAAGCTGCCGGGAACTTATAATTTGTTTCAAAGTATAAATCTTTTGAAACTTAACTATTTTTTTTTATAAATATAAATAAACACGTATTATTTATAAACATTAATAAAATAAATACATACATACAATACAAAATAATAACAATACGTGTGTATTAAATTCCGTTTCATATCAAAATATCCGCACGGGTAATTTTTTTTCTCCTATATTTCACCTAAGGTTTAATTATTAATGCAGCATATTGTAAGTTCAAAACTCCCTTTATAAATCTAAAACCACGTGTATCAGGGGCACGCCATCGTGATAAAACATCCCTCAACCCTTCTTTGCGTTAGGGTTGTCTATACCACAGAAAATAGCAGAAGGTGAACGTAAAGTTTGCAAGAGAAGTGAAAAACCATTTATTGAAACACAAATCACATGTAAGAGAGTTATGTAACCCACAATTTACTAGTATGGCCTTTGTAATAAGGGGCAAGCCAATTTTGATTAGCTCGGAAAAAGTAATTACTCCGACTTACTAATGAGAATTTCATAGAAAAACTCAATAACACTTTGCCCAACCTGGGTATCAAATCCAGGATAGCCGCAATCATATTGAGCAAGATCTCTGAACCTTTTCGTATGATTATAATATGCGTTCTACATCTGCCAATCTGCCTTTTCATCATCAACCCATATACTGTCCAACTGCTGGACACGAGTCTCGTCACAGATTGAGAAGCGATTTCAAACGGTCGAGAAAATCTCTAAGGCATGAAAGTCTCCTCACGATGTTTTACTTCACCGTTTAAGCGAGTGATAATGAATTATTAAATACGACCATAAATTCGAAAATTCATAGGTGCCTTGGATTCGAACTCGAGACCTTTGACTTGGTAGTCCAATAACACACTCACGCACACATATACACACACACACACACGCACGCACACACGCACGCACGCACGCACACACGCCCGCACGCACGCACATACATACCTACCTATGTTTAAAGAGTCCAATATAAAACAGTGATAGAGAAAACTTTATTGGTATCAAGCCCCGAGCTTAGTGTAGAAATCACCGAAAGCCATATATTATGAATTGTGATAAATAAATAAATTATATATTATCACTAGGCTATCATCACACTCTTTGTCACTGATAAAAATAGACCTTCTTCATTCCACTTTAGAGTTATTATCGATATCTGCATAATCTCATACCATGGCTGCGTAGCGCATGGTGAGTACTTCCCTCACCTGTCCTCTGTCATCGCATTATCATTGAGGGGATTAAGAAGAATTAGGGGGAAGGCTACATGATTATGGCGGGATATGTGGAGATTATGGAATTTAATGTTGTTGAATTATGAATTTTTTATAAAGACATCGTAGCCTGAATATTCTTGACATAAAAAAGGCGTGAATAAAAAAACGATTGGCCTGACAACCGGCCTTAACTGAAGAACAAAATGAAGCATAAAGTTACAATTATTTTTTCCTAAATAAACACATTTTTCCTAATACCAGTACCAAGAACCTGTAGACAGTTGAAATACCTACTTGTTTCATGCGAGGATCAATCCAGTAGCTTTGCTCAGCCGCTACGCCAACCTTAAAAACATCAGTGTTAATACAGTCAACATAAGAGTTAGGTCAGTATAGAGCCATCGAACGAAAATCAAAATATTGTTTTTTTTTCTAATAAGCTTTTACAAGCCTCATGAAATGTTAAAGACTAGTTGCACGGTTCCAAAATATTGATCCTATGGAGAAGAATTCGGCAAGATACTCCATGGATACTCTTTTAAAATAAGAGGTGTTATATTCTTCACTGCTACGGTCAGCAACGAAAGTCGTTGAATACAGCAAAATTTTATCGACTGTACACTAATTTTAAGTACAAAACGTTTTACTGTTCTCATAGTACTGTTAATTTATTCAAATTTGAATTATATTCCAATGACATAGAGGTCTTCGTGAGATAGAATGACTACCTATATTCATCAGCAAATACGATTTGCTACCTCAATCTATCCCAGTCTGAATTAATCTAAAGCCCGGTACAGGTCGGCGCATGACGCGGCCCTACGCTGAAGGATTACATCCTATCCTAGTTATATTGTTTTTATGTATAAACCTCTTTGGATATTAAAATGTACGTGTTTTGTGGCTAGACGTCGGGGCTTAGTTGAAACTTAACCGGATAACATCTGTTTATTAAGATCTAGACTTACTCAAGTTTTTTAACATACCATTATGCCTATACTCCCCGAAGAGTGAGGCAGAAGTGTTCCAATGTACCTACACCAACATTTCTCCGGTTAATCCGATGGAAAAGCGGGCGATTCTGAGCTGCTACTGAGAATTTCATACAAAAACCCAATAAAACTTTGCTCGAAATAGGAATCGAATACAAGACATCTAGAGAAGCAGTCGCGCTTAAGACCGCTAGACTACTAACTCAAAAACGTGAGATTTCTGAGCAAAAACGAAATATTTCCGCAACGACATTTTACATTACATCTAGTTAAAAACGAGCTTTCGAAGTATGTAGGTGAAGATACCAATACGTATTTCATTACTGTTTTATTGAACACGATTCTCGAAGCCAATGTAAAGCTAGGAACATACATACATCAGCTTTCACAGCACGTACACTCAATTGTACTCGCAACACCGTCAAACATGAAACCTGCAGTACAAATTATTGTCGTATTGTTATATTCTACGTTATAGCTGAGTGCTATGTTGTACCAGCCAGGGCTAGTACAGTAATGACTACACTGATCTTTCGATCTGCTAGTGAAGGTGTGCTTGCCGCGGTTAGCCGACGGATGGGTGAATATTTTTATGCCTCAAGAGCATGTTAATCTGTCCTCGGTTGCCCCTAAACGGTTGTCTTTTGACATTCATTAGTGGCCCAAAAAACCTGACCACCCATTTTATCCGACCTCTCTTTTTATGTAGATCTAAAGAAAGAAGGGACCATCACTATCTTTTTGTATTTTTTGGCATTTTCCATGCTAAGATTTTAAAGTTATTTAGCGAAGGAAAAATTCGACCGCGGGCAGGATTCGAACCTGCGTCTTCTGGTTAGGTACACCAGACGCTATGACCGCTAAGCCACCGCGAGACCATCACTGTTGGTTGATAATGTAACGTTAACAATGCCACGGGAAAAAACCAAGGCACGCACCTCTGACTTTTTGAATTCATGTGTGTATTAATAATTAATTATAACTCGCTTAAACGGTGAAGGAAAACATCGTGAGGAAACCTGCATACCTTAGAGATTTTTCTCGACGGTTTGTGAAGTCTGCCAACCCGCACTAGGCCAGCGTGGTGGACTATAGCCTAATCCCTCTCAATATGAGAGGAGACCCGTGCCCAGCAGTGGGACAGTATAAGGGTTGTTGATGGGTACACTTTCTCCACATAAACTATTCCACTACAAAAACTATTCCATTATATTTTTCGTTGTTGTCAAACTTTCTTGGAATTTTATAAATGCTTTACAATTTATATTTGTGTATTGTTGACCTTTTCAAATATTTTCGAATTATTTTTCTTTGTCATGTGTAAATATTGAAATGATTTGCTTGGCTATATTTGTGTTACATTATTGTGAAGATTTATTTTATGCTTTTTAATAATTTATTATGAATTATTATTTACGAAGCCCATTATGTCGCTTTTTACACAAATTATGTGCTTAATTTTAATTGCAAATTAAGCAGAACTAATGCATCTTTAATTATTCTCAAATTAAAATAAAACTGTTAAATTTATTATCAGCAAATTGATAGTGAATTATTAAACAAAGAAAGAAAATGAAAATATACTTAAATTTTCTTATTTTTTCAGCCGTTGGTACAAACAAACTTATTTTTCGGTTCGAATCCCAGGTCGAGCAAAGTGTTACTGGGTTTTATTATGAAATTATAAAAATATTCCAACGACCTTCAGCATTTGATCTCAGTACTAGTAATTGGAATTTGAATAAGTAAGAATTATTGTTTATTCGCAATAAACTCAAGTTTAGTATATAATTATATTTCTTTTGGGGCAACCAAATGAGAGGCTTCTACAAATTACTTTAATCTCTACTGTTTTATTGCGATGCTACCTTTGTTCTTTATGGGAGCTTCTTATTTCCACTGTCGTCTTTCAACAATAAACAAGAACACAAACATACCTAAATATTCATCACTGAATCTCAAGCTCGCTTCGCAGCATGACCCCACAAATTGAGTAGAAACTCCGCGATCGCATTGAATCACAAGTACAATCGAGAAATTTGGCTGTTGATCAATTTTCATCCTTATTACTAAGAGTATGGAATTGAAAAGTGGTGGATCCTCACTGTACATGTTAGATTTCTTGCCACGTGCTTATTGAACACGTCGCTGACAACAAACAGCTGCACTACATAACAATTGTGTTGCATTGCTATGATTAATCGACGTACCTATGTGGCATAATGGTTCAAGTAACCGACTGCTGATCACCAGTGCTCCACGAGGAAACGTTGTGTTGGCAATGGGGGGACTTTGACCTTTATACTGCCAACCCAACTATTTCTCTTTAAATACAGGGTCGGCAACGCGCAAGTGATACTCCTGGTGTTGTAAGCGTCTATAGGCTATGGTAACCGCTTACCATCAGGTGGGCCGTATGCTTGTTTGCCACTTTAGTAGAATAAAATAAAAAACCCTCCTTTCTTTTATGCCAGCCTTCTTACTTCTCTTAAAAATACCCAGCAGTGGGATAATACAAGCTGGGAATGATGAACCTAATAACGCATCTTTTGTCAAATGTGTACGATGTTTTTATGGAATTATGTATACCGGAGTTAAGCGACGTCAGATGTATCTTGACCCTAAGGCGTATGAAATCAAACCATCCCGACGGACCAGCCCGACTGAATAATTTATTTTCTATTCTTTATTGAATGTGTTTGAAAATTCGATATTCATTTTTGCAACTTTTAAAAAGTAATATTCAAAAGTTGCAAAGTAATTTTTCTATTTTTAGTTTAGTTATGAGTTTGAATCATCAATTCAGTAAGCGCTGAATATGACATTAATGACATTGAATATAAAATGAACCTTTACAAAGTTTGATAGTTACTAAATATTTATAAATATAAATACTTAATATAAAAAAACTCTATCGAAATCAAGTTTAAGTACTAAATTGTTAAATAAAAATGTAGATAGATGAACTTATAAAGTATTTCATTTATAACATTAAATAATATGAGCTATGAGCAAAGGGATTTCTTTGAAATATTAATACTTTGTGAACGTATTTACATTTGACATGTAGTGAAATTAGACAAAAAAACGGTGAATTTCGAAATTCAAATATCGAAGTCAATAGATTTTTTAATAAATTAACCGTATTCATGACTCTTTTTAATATTAATTGACATTAACTTTTAGAAAATACTTAATTAATTCTCGAATCACGGTTACTAACGACAAGTTACAAAAAGTAACGTTACTGATAATTTTTTTGATTTTGATGGAAAAGCTTGTCTGAAATATGAACATTATGAGTCCAAGTTTATATTTAATAAGTATAAACAGCATTGTTAAAGATATTAATTTTCGGGAAAGAAAAAATCGATCTCAGGCAAAATTCGAACCATGCACCGGACGCTTTAGGTTTAAACGCTTAGCTTAACTACCATTTTATGGCTCATCTCAACGAATCTATCGTTGGATTGGCCGAACTGGCCAGGATTGCTTGAGCAATAACAAATAACCAAAAAATTTTGAAAAAAAGTTAAATGGAAACTTTAGTTAGTCTTTACTTATTAAAAAGTCTTAAAGGACCTGCGTCATTGATGTACATTGATGGTATATAAAAAAGTGTGCTAGACTATATTACCGAAACTAAAAAAAATATAATAAAAAAATAAATATTCTTGGACAATTTTACACAGCACCATCTAGTCCCAAACTAAGCAGAGCTTATACTATGGATACTAGACAATGGATATAATACTTGTATACTTTTTTTTTGTAAGTACATACTTATAATACATAGGAAACACCCAGACAGTTTCTAATTTTGGGTTTACTGTTGGAATACATATGTATATTTTCCAACTGAAAAACTCTGGTATATCTTAATTAGTTGAATACAGACTGAGATACAGCTTGACCTCTCTGCTGTATGCAGACCCATAGAAAGAAGAGTTCATCATTGTTGGTTTTTAAAGTTAGTAATAGATAAAGTTAGTAACTTGTACATTTCAACTACTTATTGTATAAATCTGTTTTCATTATGATCTTTCTGGTGGCTGTTGATAATCCTTGAACGAAATCCAAATAAATAAAAAGAAAATCATGTTACATCCTACGCATTAGGCTGTATGACTGTGAACCTTTGCTCAACCTTTGTAATACGAATACAGTTGAACTGTCAAAGAATCCAATATGTCGTAATTTACTTAAACTTTGCATTTTCGTGTTCAGTCGTGCGTAAATATATTTTTAATGTTATATAATATATGGCTAGTTTATTTGTAATTAATTTCAAAAGTTTTATTGGTGTTTGATAAAAAGTTTAATTTATTCGCTGTTTGTGGTAAAAGAAGTTTTGTTTGAAATGTCAGCAGCTATAGTTTTCGTTCGTAGGTCGTTAAATTAGATAATTTATAGCTGTTCGTGGTTATGTGAATAGTAGGCAGTATTGTTTTATTTTTATTCTTTAGAGGATAAAGCTTTGCCTCACCTCATCAAGTTTCATTTGGTAATTAAAACGTTTAACTAAGATATTTTTTATCTAATCGGTAATTGAACATAATTATTAATTAATTAAAAACCCGGTGGAGGCTCGTACCAATTTTATTTCTATTATGTCTGTTAATAAAATTTTTCCTGGGCAGGCTACGAGTTAACCACCTTGCATTTTCAATTGGAATACAGTTTAAACTAATACAGACAAATCGACGACGACAGACATAAAAGTAATACTTTAATGTAACATTAGGAACGAGCTTGGAACATTAATTGCAATCAGTAAGCGGTTGGGTTCGTTGTACTTACAATACGAATACTCGCTTTTTTATACCACTTTTGCCCAACTGATGGTAAGCGGTTACCGTAACCTATAGACGCTTGTAACACCAGGGGTATCACTTGCGCGTTGCCGAACCTGTAAAACGAAAGAGGAATAGTTGGGTTGGCAGTATAAGGGTTAAAGTCCTTCCACTGCCGACACAACGTTTCCTCGCGGAGCACTGGCAAGGTTGCTCGCCGCAAGAAACACAACACAGCTCAAAGCAGTGTTATTTCACTTCGATTTTTTGCAAGGTACTTCCCCAGTCGGGCAGCTCCAATTTGAGTGGAATTATTCCCACTATGCCCTACCTCTCTTAGAACAACATGTTGCATGACGTTCAAATAATGTCAGCCAGTTGCTTGCTTAATACTTAGTATAAATTTACATACAAGTTCACGCAAGAAGGGTTAGGTAGAGAACTAACCCACAATTTGTCAGTGATCATAATCATGATCTTCCGAGCCTCTTCCCAATACGTCGGGGTTGGCTTCCAATCGTAACTAGTTTTACACGAAGCGACTTTCATCAGACCTCCGCAACCCAAGTTCTGTGTTTTATTCATAACATATCATGAGGATAGACTGGTTGTCAGGTTTTTTGGTCTTAACTTATTCATAGGTGTTCATTTGGACACAACTAGGACCGGATACGAGGGGTTTAGATGTGTTATGAATAGTCACTCATCCACAGAATGACTGCAGTAAGCGCAGCTTTACTTTGCAGCGTATCTTTACTCTGTTGATCAGAGTAGTTGTTACTGTGCAGCTCTCTCCTCTCGGTCACTAGTAAGCTTTTGTAGTTCCAGACTCTCAACATACGTCTTGTAACACCTATAAATAATGTTATTATACATACAAAACATCATCATCAACGCATATACTGTCCCACTGCTGGGCATGGGATCTCACAGAATGAGAGGGATTAGGCTTACGTGTCCGTGTATACTCAGGAAGCCAGTTTGGGGACCTGGATAGTGTTTCCCCCGTACTATGATGGTATAGTCGCTTTAGAAAAGCATTACTATATGTAAAATGTATTCTAAATAGCTTGCTGTTGTGGTACTGTGTCTGTGCGAAAGTCTGGTGATATTTATATATACAAAACATAAGTCCTTATAAATACTACATTTATTGCCCCATACGTGACCAAAATATCATCAGAAGGCTTTATAGGAAATGTCGTGTTTGTTTCTTTCATTGTAACTCATGTTATCCTAGTAGCTTTGTGAGGTTAGTTCGTAGTCCCTCTATGATTTATGGGGTTGACGAATTCAGTTTTGATTTGGTTTGTAAATTAGTGTGGAATAAGAACAATATTCAATGACATGAAAAACAAGCCGGTGGTAGTTAATTAATTTGTTAAATTTGGTAGTTAATCAGTTAGTTAAATAATAATTAATAGAACCACAGCAAAGCCAAATATTCTACTGCTAAGAAACAAGATTGCTTTGCTAACATTATTGTGTTCCAATTTGAACGGCAATGTAGCCAGGAAAATTACTAGAAAATGAGACTCAATAACTGAAATCTAAAGATGAGAACGCGTGAGTAACACCACTAGCTTTGCTGCAATTGGCGCTTATTATCATGTGGCCCGTATCCTTGACAAACAGGCATACATATCATATACACAAATGCGTAGTCCTGGATTATCTACACGTGAGCTAAACGCGTCATATTACCGGTGCTTGTGGAAGTCTATGAGGGGGTCTTTGTTCAACAATGGACCTCCTGTGGCTGATATTCTGAATACGAGCTATACGAATTTATGTACGTGCTAGAATCAACGTCGTGACTTAACGCAATTACACATTGCGACTATTTATTTTGAGCTCAATCATATAATATTATCTCAATTATTAACCCGTCACTATTGTAAGATAATTTTAAACTTCGCACCTTATCTAACGACTATTCTATTACGTCATTGGATCTTTCATCCCGGGGATTATCGCCGCACTATTCCCGGGATTTTTCCCGGGTCCCGGGGTGGGAAGGAACCGCCGAGATTTATTAGAATAGGGGGCAGGATGTGCTGATACGTAATTTATGAGCCAAAAACTGTAGCCAGCGAATTTCTTTAATGATACGATCAGTGAGTTCATTCTTGCTACTGGCTTGAACATTTTATTGATGTTCGTTTTAGGGTTTCAATATAATTTGTTTTTTGTAGACTGTATTGTAAATTTTTATAAATACAATTCTAGTTATGACAATAGCTAGAACAATCTATTATTACAATACTCTTATTATTACAATAGCTAGCAATAACTAGAAATTGTCTAGTTATTAAAATAATTTATTATTTGTTATAAAATATGCATGATGCTAAATTAGTGTAAACGATTAATGTTAGCGTTCTCATTTGTAGGTTTGATTTCAGGATGAAAACAATATAACAGTCTTCCTTTTCTAGAATATCCTGTATGCAAAAAAACATACCATCACGCCTGTATTCATCCGAAAAATATATTATTATTAAAAGCCTGTAATGTCCCACTGCAGGGCAAAGACTTGCCTACTCTTCTTCTCTTCTCGGTCCGTTGCTATTAAGGATGAAAAAATAACATAGCAAAAATACAAACCGTCTTTAAAGATTAAAATGTGCATTTCAAAAGCTCAAAAAATATCTTTCAAAGTGTGGTCACAGTGTTTCTCACCTCTGTCTCCAACAATAAATATAAAATCTGATATTAAATTCTTAAAAATATGACGTCTACAATCGTCATACGCATGGGTCGTCTAGTGCCAGCAAAGTATTTTAATAATAGCTTGGGGCTGAAGCTGTTGTAGAGATTTTTGCATATTGCATAGTATCTAGCGGTATTGCCGCGATATTCCGACACTGCCCCAAATTCCTCAGCTTGTTATGTGGTCTAAGTTAAAAAAATGCACTGTTGTCTATGTATAGACTTCGTTGTCCCTTTCCCTCACATCTCTACTCTCTTCTAATTAAGGCCAGTCCTTACGGTAGGTACTGGACCTTGTTGCTCAATAGTCTCATAACAAAAATTCCAATTTAAAATAGAGTCCCCTATTCAGCAGTGGGACAGTCTTTTTCTGCGTCTTCTTCAGTAGGACTGTAATAGGTAAGTCGTCTTCGAAAAGTCAAAGTTACACATAAATATCATATAGTCAGTACTAAGATGCCACGTAGACGCAACTTAGGCGTTATTTTGAAGCCAAATTAACACCATGTACATGCCATCGAGACGCTAGGAAAATGCCGGGTAGATGCTATGCAGATTCCACGTAGACATCATGTAGATGCTAGAGAGATTCTACGAAGACGACGCGTAGACGCTATTTAGACGCCATGTAGACATGATGCAGATGCTACAAGTAGACGCTACGTAGACGCTACGTAGACGCCACGTAGAAGCTATGCAGACGCGTCGTAGATATCGTGCTACAGAGATACTATGAATGCGTCGCGTAGACGCTATGTAGACACTACGTAGACATTATATAGATTCTACAGAGCTACTACAAAGACGCCGCGTAAACGCAATTTCGATGCCATGTAGACGCTACGGAGATACCATACAGTCGCAATTTAGACGCCATGTAGACGCAACATAAACCAACAGCGGACCCTCACTGCAAACGATTAGAAATTGGATTCGAATAAATTACTGGAAATTGGATTCGAATAATTACTGCGTACCCGTCAACCTTTCAGTTATATGGACAAGAAAATAATTAATTCATGTAAGAACTTAGCATTCATTTGTAACGGATTGACAACCAGCTGACTTATGACACTTTATTCCCAAAGATATTGACTTACAAAATATATAGTCAAATTGTTTCTAATTTAATATTCTCGTGTCTATTTCTGGGTTACATCCGTGACATATAAATGAGGGGGATTTTGGTTTCGTATAAATAGTTTTATGATAATATTAGAAAGTAATTAAGGAAAACTGTCTATGGAGTTTCTTGCCGGTTCTTCTCCATAAGACTTTTTG
Organism: Acronicta alni; assembly: GCA_964056405.1. Classification (NCBI taxonomy): domain Eukaryota; kingdom Metazoa; phylum Arthropoda; class Insecta; order Lepidoptera; family Noctuidae; genus Acronicta; species Acronicta alni. The sequence continues at coordinate 13,553,644 of OZ043932.1, read as the reverse complement.
GAACCGTGCAACTAGTTTTGACTTTTCAAAAGTGCTATTTTAATGGTCTAATTGAAATAAAATATTTGACTTTAAAAAAAAAACCGTGATAAAGATAAAAACGTCTTTTCGAAATCATATATTATTAATTATAATTAATTATTACTACTTGTTTAAACGGTCAAGGAAAACATCGTGAGGAAATCTGCATGCCTTAGAGATTTTCTCGACGGCGCGGCGTGTGAAGTCTGCCAACCCGCATTAAGCCAGCGTGGTGAACTATTGCCTAATCCCTCTTATTCTTCCTCCGTCCAGCAGTGGGATAGTAAATAATTATAAGTAAGCAAGTACAATTTGGCAGTAACATAGTAATGACCGCATTGGTATCGTGGTCATGCTGTTCTGTCTTCAGATATAGTTTCGGTAGGTGCTTGGTAAGTGACTATTATTTAATTATTTAAAATTATTCCGTGGTGTGCATCTCAGTGCGAGAAAAGTACTGCTATTTAAAAAAAAACAGTATTAGTTCTGAGCTTGGATTTGTTTCCGAATAATGGCATTACGCTCGAGCCTTATTATATGGAATCTAAAAACGTAGGTCGACAAAAGAGTTAAGTATACAGGCAACTAATTAAACATCGTGTTTTTTAAAGATTGTATAATTATGTATTACACAATATGTGTCAAAACGCAGGTATTGTAAGCTGCTACACATCAAACCCTATGACGGGAAATTATTTAAATCACAATCTGTGTAAAGATGCAGATTTCGTTCGCTACCTGTATACCAAACTCTTTTGTTGTGACTGTACCAGTAAAATTGTATCCCGCAGTACCTAATATTTTAATAAGAACACTAAAATGATCTTAAATACCGTAAAAATAAGCGCCTTAGCTCACAATTTGGACCACAACGGAAACGCATACAGCGAAATAGGAATATTCAATATTCATGCGCAGATGAATATTGAATATACTTTGAATTGGAACGTGTAAAATAATTATTTATCTCCACTATTTTATAATTTTCATGTAACACAATTACAATGTATCAAAAGTTGCTTTATCTAGTTGCAATTTACTGTTCTAGTCGACGAACAAGTCAATATAGAAATGACTTATGAATATCTTAATTGTCGAAGGATTGTGTCATTTTCATATTATATTTGGTTTAGATTTGTTTATGGATTAGAACATTAAGTACAAAATGTCGTGACCGAATTGTCTTGCTGAAATATCGAACCCGATATTATAACCCTGATCAAACCTCTCTGTAAATCTCTATTAACAAAAATAGATATTTTAAACAGAAGAAAATCATTGTAAACATTAAAATAAAACCACTTTTTACGGTTTTATTGCGTTATATTGATATTATTAATCCCGACGTTTCGGACCCTTTACAGCGTCCGCGATCACGGGTGGATAGAGGTGGTGGGCGTCTTGATGATATAATTACTGACACCTAAAAAAGCTGTAAATAAAAATCCGTAAAAAGTTGTTTTATTTTAATGTATTATACATTTTATTATACATTCGGGTAAATTTCAGAAATTAATATTGTAAACATTAATTTATTTAAAGGAGTTCTCTGTTTAAATGTTTAAGTTATCTGATTTTCTTTAAAACGTTTTTACTTTTTAAACAGCGTCTCTTTGAGCGCGATGGCAATGAAGCCAGTGTGTGAGCATTAATAGATGATTTTAATTAGAAACCAGGTTATCGACCTCCAATTTTAAAACCCACGCCATTTAATAAGGTTGTCAAAGAGAAAAAATCCAAAAGAAACAAAATGCTGTTCACTTACAATTAATAACGGTTCTGATTTGATTGCTTTTTATTTTAAAAGAAATCTTTAAGTTCAAAGGCGTTCCTTTTAATTGTTTGTGCGTGCGCTAGTGTACATTGAACACCAATTACTTAGCACCTCATAGAATCTTAAATCAGGCAATTCTTACTGCATCGTTTTTTTAAAATAATGATTTCTTTTTCAAAAAGGTTAGTTTGTATTGCTTTATTTTTTATTACGGTTTTTTACTTAAAAACTAGTATAATCCTATCCTAATATTATAAATGTGAAAATCTGTGGATGGATGGATAGATGTTTGTTACTCTTTCACGCTAAAACTACTGAACGAATTTTGATGAAACTTACAGTATTATTGTTTATACATCAGAATAACATATAGGCTATAATCTATAATGATTTTGAGTTAATTAGCCAAATTACAATGATAATTAAAAGTAACTTTTCCTCGCGGACAAAGTCGCGGGCAGAAGATAGTACTGTTATAATTTTACTGTTTCATTTTGCCGCCACGCGTCACCTAAGTTGGAGCTTAGGTATGCAAACGCGCTTAGAAGTCACAACTACAGTTCTGGAGAGGCGAGGTGTATTGCCCCTCCAACGAAAAGAGAGGATCCTCCAACCAGGCGGGTGTTGTGCCTGGCGGGCCACGGCCTCACGGTTGATATCGGGCGGTTGTATATATGCAACTTTTCGTTGCGAATGTTGCTTGCGCGATTCAGGCCTTCGTAGTTCTATGTAGCGCGGTAGATGTCGCTACAGTGCTATACTGCATTTATTATAACGTTAGGCAAATAAGTTATAGCACCCTCATTATTTGACGGTGCCTGAGGTCTAGTGGTTCGCGTATCGGATAAGTATGTTGGATTATATAGATATAGTACAAGCTCTGCTTAGTTTGGAACTAGATGCTGCTGTGTAAAATTGTCCAAAAAATTTTTTTTTTTTATATTTATTTAACTACAAAGGTCTGCTCGGTTGGGGAAGTACCACCACCTTGCAGAAAATCTAAGAGAAATAATATTCCTAACGGTCAGCAAGGTTGCCAGTACTCAGCGAGGAAATATTGTGTTGGCAGTGGGGGGATTTTGACCCTTATATTGCCAACTTATCTATTCCACTTTCATTTTACAGGTTCGGTTACGCGCAAGTGATACCCCTGATGTTGCAAGCCTCAATAGACTACGGTAACCGCGTAGCATCAGGTGGGCCGTATGCTTGTAGGCCACCTTAGTGGTATAAAAAATAGGAAGTAAAAAGTATCTAACCTATTTACCATTATTTTAAAAAAGCTTTATTCTCTAAAATGTAATAATTTTAACAATATAACACAATAACTATGTTTTAACAATATAAATACTAAATAATCTAATGTAAATTAATACATGAAGTATACCATTACATTCATACTGTCAAATTAATAATGTGATTACAATTTATTGTTGCATTTTACAACCGCACATCCCTTGAATTAGAACTTTATGCTGATTATATTAGAATTCACTACTAAGTGCAGTGCTCATAATAATATGATACTGCTGTTAGGTACAATATGTTAGCTTGTTGAATTACAGTCCCACGGTTATTCTTAAAATTGAATTTATGTAGCACACAATGCCCACTAGAAGACTCACAACGACTCTACAGTAAATTTCCTTGAGCTAACTCTGTATATTTCTCTCAATAGATCTTTTGTAGTGGTCGTTTCGTTACTGCTATGTACTGTTCTCAATTAATTCCTTTGTGGTGCAGTATAACTTTGTAGGAAAAAAAGAAAACCAGAACACAATAATGTTGGCACATTATGTAAATTAGTGGCTTACACGCATACAATAATGTTGGCACATTATTTAAATTATTGGCTTACATACACACAATAGCGTTGGCACATATTTAAATTATTGGCTTACACAAACAATAGCGTTGGTACATATTTAAATTATTGGCTTACACAAACAAATAGCATTGGCACATTTTTTGAATTATTGGCTTGCACACAATAATGTTGGCAGTATTATTCAACAATAATACTGCCAACATTGATGTTGGCACATTTATTGTTTTAGTGTTGGAACATTATTGTTTTAATATTGCCACATTATTATGTGTAATTCAAGCCAGTGGCATTACTGGATATAGACATTGATTGATGAGATTAATGAGATTAATAATTGACTTGAAATGTAAGCTGCAACTCTTGGTAAGACACTGGTATTGTCGGCGCATATAGGCTGTTGTGGCTACCTACCATCAACGTTGCATGAAAAAAAAAAACATTATCCTATTTTCATTCATTCAAAATAAAACAAAAAATTGTGAAGACTTTCCCAGAGGATAGTTTAACAAACAGACAAATTGTTTATAAATGTATTTAGAGATTTTATGAAACGTGTCTGAGGATAAAACGTCTAGCAATTTTGATTTGGGATTCTTTTTGAATGAACAAATCTTGCGACTGTCTAGGTTAGATGTGTTATTTTTTTATTGTTATAAAACGATAAAGATCATTCTAGATATCTTGTTGGTAAGCGGTTGTCATCTTGAGACTTCAGTTTTTAAGTCTTATATGCACACTAATTTCATTGGCTACATTGCCCTTCAAACCGGAACACAATGATGGTAATGTGGTGGGACCACCCCATACGAACTCTGTAGCAGAGCCTGGTCCCCGTTTAATATTCGATAGGATCGTTTTGTTGGATTATGAAGACTAAGAGAATAACTCCTATACTACGGATCAAGATTTTGGGTGTTGATATAAAAATAGATATAAATTTCAAAAATGTAAAATTTCGAGAAAGAAAAATTCGGTTCGAAGCTACGTCTTGTCGGTTAAATGGTCTGGACTATTTAGCTAACTACTTACCGAGACCACAGTCTGTGATGTCGATTCTCTTCTACATTATACGTCTTATGCTGCGACAGCGATATTTGATGACAATATTATTATTATTACTCATATTAAATAGAGAAAAGATTTGATTTCTTATATGTTTATTGATAATGGATAAACAAAGACTACTATACTGTACTAGAATGTCCACTTACAGGAAACGATGGCGAGATATCGTGAGGCATATAACATCTGCCTCCAATAATGCTACTACATGACGAACATGATGCCAGCTATCTTGATCTTACTGAGGACCAGTTTGATAAACTTGAGCGACTCCAAAATGTATGCATCAGATTCATATTTGGCTTGCGCAAATATGATCATGTCTCTGAATTTCGTACGAAGCTCAAATGGCTGCCTATCCGCCTTCGCCGGAATGCTCATATTCTTTCTTTACTACATAATATTCTTTTTAATCCTTCCACCCCGTTGTATCTAAAAAGTCGCTTTGAGTTCCTTTGTGACACAACACGACCGCTCTGCCAAAAGCGAAACGATATAGAAGAAGAAGAAACAAAGAAAAAGACACTACAAGCCTGTAGTGTCTCAGTGCAGGGCAAAGGCCTTCCCATTCTTCTTCCACTTCTGTCTGTGCGTTGCTATCAAGGAACAGTCTTTCTCGAATGAGTTCAGCTCATCCCCCTATCTCCGTTTTTATCAAAAAAAAAACTTAACCGATTTTCAAAATTATTTTATTTAAAGCTACAATTTCAGCGAGTAACATGGCCTAGAGTACCAAAGTATAACCAACATAGCACACCTGATTAATGGGCTGTACTTTATATCTATCTACCCGTGTGAAGTAGTAGCAGGTCGATTATACAATATGACGTCACTTATAGACGCTAATGTCAGAAGAATCAAAAGTACTTCAGCATCACGACAAGAAGACAAATACTTCTCATTTTATCCAACGAAGTCCCACTAGGACGAAAATGCGCATTTAAAATATCAAAATGAGATTTGGTCTCAAAACTTTCTGCGAATCTTAAATTGAATTTTGCAACGTTCCGGAGCGCCATTGTTCTTTGGATTCAAACGAAAGTGTTAAAATGACAGTTGGATGCACAAACAATTAAGTACCGTATCTTAAGTGTGATAGGGTTTAATTTGGAGCAGGAAATTGATATGCTAGTTTGGCGCTTTTTAATCGGATTGAAGTTGGAGACGCAGAGAAGGTATTTATAGCGTCGGAGTAGTGTCTTTATTTTTAAGGAACCTTCTCTTTAATAGGTTTGAAGTACTTTCAGATTCTTGCATCTGCTTTAGCAAGTTACAATCTTCTAAATAGGTACTTACGAACATAAAAAGAAACATATTAATTTTTGACTCGTACGAATATTAGACATTGAAATAAAACTACTTTTTACAGATTTTATCGCGTTCATCATCAATCCATACACTGTCCCACTGCTGGGCACGGGTCTCCTCTCATATTGAGAGGGATTAGGCTATAGTCTACCACGCTGGCCTAGTGCGGGTTGGCAGACTTCACACACCGTCGAGAAAAATCTCTAAGGTATGCAGGTTTCTTCACGATGTTGTCCTTCACCGTTTAAGCGAGTGATAATTAATTATTAATACGCACATGAATTCGAAAAGTCAGAGGTGACTTGAGACGTGCCTTGGATTCGAACTCGAGACCTTCGACTTGGCAGTCCAATGGTCATACTACTAGACTATCAGTGTTTTTATCGCGTTATATTTATATTATTAATCCCGACATTTCGGAGCCTATACAGCGTCCATTGTCCGCCTGTATTCATTAGTATCCATCCCATTCCTTGGTTTCCTAAAATTGTTGACTTCTATAATTGTCCTAAAGAAGTTTAAAACATATCAAGTGTAAAAAACAGTTCTAGTTTAATGGTATGAGCATAGACTGCAAAGTCGTGGGACTTGAGCTGTTGGAATCCAAGGCAAATTTGGGTTCGAATCGAATCCATTATCTGACTTTTCATAATTATGTGAGTATTAATAATTTATTAAACCGAGGTAACATAAATACCTGAGAGACGATATGTAAAGTCTACCAACCCACATTAGGCCAGTGCGGTGGTCTTTACCTAACGTAACCCACTCATTCTGTGAGGAGATCCGTTTCCAACAGCTGGACAGTGAATGGGTTGATGTTGATGATCAACTTCAATCAATATTAGTAGACGAAATACAATAAATAATTCAAAATACAAAGTAACCATGAATACTTGATGGAAGAGCATTAAGTATAAGTTGGTAAAGTTTCATAAACTCTCAAGTTACCAAACCAAAATTGTCAGTATTCTTGAGGCGAGCCGCATCTTATACTTTAGCGAAATTAATAAAACTTTGTTTTTGGCTTACAATATTAATAAACTAAATAGGTTTCATTTCTTCTTAACCGACTTTGGATTGAGAATGTTCTTCTCAATTCAGCGGTGATTTTTTTATACTTGCAATACCTATAACATTGACCAGATGTGTCGTTAGTGTAGTGTACTCATCATCACCAACCCATATCCCACTGCTGGGCACGGGTCACCTCTTACAGAATGAGAGGGATTAAACTGTAGTCCACCACGCTGGCCTAGTGCGGGTTGCCAGACTTCACACGCCTTCGATAAAATCTCTAAGGCATGCAGGTTTCCTCACGATGTTTTCTTTCATCGTATAAGCAAGTGATAATTAATTATGAATACGCACATGATTTCGAAAAATCAGATGTGCGTGCCTTGTATTCACACTCGAGACCTTCGACTTGGCAGTCCAATGCCAATACGACTAGGTTATCACTGCTTTTAGCTCTTAGCGCTACTGCTACAAACACTAGAATTCTTGGGTTCAATTCCGGTCGAGCCGAGTGTTACTGGGTTTTTCTATACAATTTTCAGTAGCAGTGAAGCCAGTGTTTGGATTCGCCCGGTAAATGGCAATTAATAGACTCACCTCCTATTACATGGGACCTAAATATACCGGTGAACTGTTGGTGTACATTGGTATACCTCTGCCAACCCTTCAGGGAATACAGGCGTGATGGTATATTGTTAAGTTATGGTAATATGACGAAACTATTTTAATGGGAAAAGATTTGATTGTTGTACAAATAAATCAATATTCCTGGACAATTTCACACAGCACCATCTAGTTCCAAACTAAGCAGAGCTTGTGCTATTGGTATATATTGTAAATACATACTTAAATTATATAACATACACCCAGACAAACACAAACACTTAATGTTCATCACATAAATATTTGTGTTCTGTGGGAATCGAACTCATGATAGACCACAGTACCACCACCACCAGTATGTTTGTTTGTAATGGATAAATTAAAAAAATACTTAATCGATTTTAAAAGTTCTTCCATTTATAGAATGCTACATTATCAACGAGGAATAGGCTATAATTAATTTATGAACATACCCGTGGGAAGCAGGGACTGATCCCTAGTTATAATAAATAATAATAATAATAAATTTATTTATTGGAACAATAACAAAAGTTTACAATAATGACAAGTGTACGATAACAGCTATATTAGTTCAGAGACTGTGTCGTAGCCACTAACGCCGTCATTGTAATGTATAAAATGATTATAGAGCAACAGATTGAGAAGAATATGCTGAGATAGTTTGGGTATGTTGAGTGAATGAATAATGAATGAAAGGCGACTAACAAAATAATAAATAAGGCGCAAGCTAAGAATCCCATAATTGAATGACCAAACACCAATAACACTTTACACAACCATCTCTAAGAATCTAATTTTAAGAGAGGTAGGGCATAGTGGGTATAATTCCGCTCAAATTGGTGCTGCTCGACTGGGGAAGTACCTCCACCGTGCAGAAAATCGAAGTAAAGTAACACTGCTTTGAGCTGTTTTGTGTTTTTTACGGTGAGCAAGATTACCAGTGCTCCACGAGGAAACGTTGTGTTGACAGTGGGGGGACTTTGACCCTTATACAGCCAACCCAATGGCTGTTTGCTTGTTTGCCGCCTTAGCAAAATACCAAAAAAAAAACGCAACTAATAACTTTAGAAGGTTCTTTTTTTAGTATAGACAGCGGCTTTTGTTAAGTACCTACATTTCAGAAGCGCGTAATGATTTTCAAACTTCAATTTTACGGTTAATCAAATATTCATGGTTTCTTTGTGTTCAGCTATTGTTTTATGGTCTTCAATTATGGAAAAAAGAAATACTCCTTCGTAAGTAAAAAGTTAACCCAGGAGGGGTTAACTTTTTTCTTTCTACTAATATTATAAATTCTAAGGTAGCTCGGTATGTCTGTCTGTTATGCTTTCACGCCTAAACCACAAAACCAATTTCTGAGGAATACTTGTTTATAAGAAATTATATAACTTTCTGTCTACCTGTATCTATATATCCTGCCACTTTCATTATAATAACAATACCAGCTGTGTCCCGTGGTAGTTTTTTTTCCATCTAGTTATTCCCAAAGACGGGGTTTTTTTTTAAATTTCGCTCTTAACGGATGTCTACTTTTATAATATTATATTAATTTATTTTTTGGGACATTTTACACAACACCATCTAGTCCCAAACTAAGCAGAACTTGTCCTATGGGTACTGGACAATGGATATAATACTTATATACTTTTTTTTTTGTAAATACATACTTAAAATACATATGAAACACCCAGACAAACACAAATACTCATGTTTTATCCACACAAATATTTGTGTCCTGTGGGAATCGAACCCACAACCCCATAATCAGCAGTCCGGCACTCGAACCGCTAGACCACAGAGGTCGTCTATAAGCAAACTACATGCCAAATTTCAAGATTATACGATTTGTAATTTTAAAAATTACGTGATTTAATAGTGACGAGTATTTCGCTGTTAAAGAAACAAAGAAGATACTAATAATATAATGACAAAGTGATCCGACAGATGTTGTCTCGTCCAAATAATAATTTTACTCACCATGACTGTTTCCTTTCTGCTCGGCTCCTAAGGACCGTAGCGCAATATTAAATACATATTAACCATTCTCAAGGATTGGGCTATTAAATTTAAAAAAAACTGACAGATCGTTTCAGAGCCTAACACGTTCAAACCAACATCATCAACCCATATACTGTCCCACTGCTGGGCACGGGTCTCCTCTAATATTGAGAGGGATTAGGCTGTAGTCCACCACGCTGGCCTAGTGCGGGTTGGCAGACTTCACAAACCGTCGAGAAAAATCTCTAAGGTATGCAGGTTTCCTCACGATGTTTTCCTTCACCGTTTAAGCCAGTGATAATTAATTATTAATACGCACATGAATTCGAAAAGTCAGAGGTGCGTGCCTTGGGTTTGAACTCGAGACCTTCGACTTGGCAGTCCAATGGTCATACCACTAGGCTATCACTAAACAAAAAAATTATATTATATTAGTATTTTATTGATATTAATATTAGGTAGTAGTATGGTATGTATATTATCTATACATACCATAGGTATCTAACTATCAATTAGCCTTTTTATACAAAAAAAATTAATAACACTGCTCGACCTGGCAATTGAACTTGATAGATTATGTAGGTAGATATATCTCGGTTATTGTTTAATGCATTTCTGTAATAATTTACTTTGAAGCAGTTCTATATCATAGATTATGATTTCCGAACGAAAGTCATGATCTATGGTACTGTATAATTAATTTAAACTACATAGTTATTTTCGTATTAATGTATGATGAATATAAAGCAATTAATTATATTTAATTTAATGGAATAATCCTCAGGTTTTATTTTGTTATTTCAAATGATTATAGTAAAGTCAATTGATACATGTTTTATTGAGTTGAAGCTAAAGATAATAGTTTATTTGGTTTTAAATCATACTTAATTATCATACTATGTTTTAAGGCAGTTTTAATGAATTGAATCTAATTATTATCATCAATGTTTATAGTTATTTGGTTTCAATGTATGACGATCTGTGATTGGTAGAAAATGGCGCCTTATTACTACTATGTTGCTATTGTTTGGATAAAGTATAAAATGGGAGGTATTCCTCGAAATTAGTTAGTCAAGGATTGTTCGCTGGATGCTAAAGTTAAGTACTTTGATTGTCACTATTCTGTGTATACTATGCCATTGTTATTATGTGATTGTGATTTCAAATGTGTGGTTTCTTATGTGTTGATATGTATTTCTCTTAATACTTTTATGCTGCTTTAATTAGATCGATATAATCGTATTACTGTTTATATTAGTTTAATTATATTATTGTAGTAGTAATAGTGAATATCTAACCTATAAATTATTGTATCGAACATTATTGTACAGCACTATAATTTAAAAGAGTAACCATGGAGTTTCTTGCCGGTTCTTCTCCATAGGAAACGACTAATTGGAACCGTGCACCTAGACTCGACAGTGAGATATGGAATTTGTGGTTTTCTTAATATAGTATCCTTGGCAAATATTTGTAGTTGTTATTTTATTAGCATTAACTTATTTATAACTTAGTTATATCATTGTCCTGACCTAATTAATCCTCCCCATTCTGACAAACTCAAGATCTCAAAAACCTATAGTAACAAAAGTTACAATACCTGCTTTAAAATACTTTAAAGTTTAAACCTACTTTAGGTAACATCCCAAAGAGCTCTGGAAGGCAGTTTAATGATGTTCAAAGGTAATAAGTTAGATCCTAACCAACTTATCACTGCTTAACTGCGCTTAAGGAGTTTAAACTCCAGTTGAAACGTATCTGCTTCGTACCTCTATGTAATTTTGAGTTGTAATAGCCGACTTCAATAAAACATTATAAAAGACTTCAATAAAATTTGATATTCTTAATTCGATTGTTTTTTTTTGTGTTTCTCTTTAGCTTCTCTCTTTTCTATTTTTGTTTTGCATTTATATTTTCGATGCTAAGATTTTAAAATTCACCATAAAACGTCACCATAAATTAATACGTAAATTCAGAATGTGAAGGCTAATTTCGATCTGGCGGATGGGACTCGCGGTGGCTTAGTGGTCATAGCGTCTGGTGTAGCTGACCAGAAGACGTAGGTTCGAAACCTGTGCGCAGTCGAATTTTTTCTTCGCATAATAATTCTTCTCTCTTCTTTGTTTATGTCATCTGGAACTTGCTTGTTTTTTTATTGTCATAACATACAAACAAGCATACGGTACGTGGCAGCCGTAGCCTGTAAATGCCATCAACACCAGGAATATCACTCACGCGTTGTCATCTTAAAACCTCAGAGGCCATACCACAACGTTTTAATGCGATCATGTTAGGTTATGAGAAAGGGATGGTGCTATTTAATTTATAGAGCGACATCTCTCTCTTTCAATCGGAACACGATCGTAATGACATATTGTGGTACGGCTACAGTTGTTAATTCTCATACGCCCAGTAATTTCACTGGCTATTGCTGCCCTTCAAACCGAAAGACAATAATGTGAGAACATTATTGCTAAGCACCGGAATATTTGGAAATGCGATGTAACCATTCTATGTGGACTATGCAGTATGAGTAGTGTCTACCACCTATAAAACTAGTTTGAATGGATTTTTTTTTATATCTTTATATTCATGCTAGGCTTGACCGCCAGTTCACCTGATGTTAAGCGACACTGCGATCTACGATGGAACGCATTTGCTTAGGAGAAACTGATTCACTCATGATTTAAAAACACCTAGATTATAGTTATCGGGGTATGCATGATAAAACTGGACTCAAAGCGTTTAGTTCGGGCTTTCTCTTTGGTAGAGGTATTCTATTTGATGCAATATACTTCGTAGTGGTTGGTATCTGAAATCAGATGGAAGATACACCACAAAATGTTTGAAGTAGATTATCCACCATGCCGGATTAGGCAGAGGTGTACTAATTTACACCCTTAGTTGGCAGGAATGCTTAGGTTCCACGTAAGGGGGGCGAGTCTATTACCATTTATGTTACGTAATTTAATTATGTATTCCATCGTCCATCGTCTAGTACCCATAATATAGCTCTGCTTAGTTTGGGACTAGATAGTGCTGTGTGAAATTGTACAAGAATATTTATTATTATTTTACAGGGCATAAATCCAAACTCCGAGCTCCTACTGAGAATTTTATAGAAAAATTCAATAGTATTTTGCTTGATCTGGGAATCGAACCCAGGACCGCTATCGTAGCCGTTTAAGAACATTACAAAATATCGTTATGAATTAATTTCTGTAAACGGTAAGTTTTTTCTTTAGTTTTGTCTACAGTTGGGAAGACATAAAACTTGAAAAGACAACGCGAACACAGTCATCAGAAGATAAAATTTTTAGATTATCCAAAATCCAATTTCAGTTTGGTAACTCAAAACCTCATCGGTAGCAAATAACAAATCTTGTGAACAAGGTGCGAAGAAAAATCTTCAAGTTCAATTTCTTCACCTTTTCGAAGAACGAAGTAGGGCTGAGAGATTAGAACCAAATCTTTAAAAATATCGATGTATTAAAATTCGGTAATTTTATCGAAAACGGCAGCATTTAACTTTGGAATTGATAAATCGATAAATTTATCTCCCCGGTAAAATAAAAAAAATCGGTAAAATAAAATGCTCGATGATATACTCGTACAATAAAAATCGATAAAATTGTCGTGACTATAAGATGCTATTTACACGCTGTCATATTATTTATTGATCGATAAATACGATAAAGTACGATAGTATATCGATGTCGACGGTTCCACGCCCACACCACTGGGGTTGCAAACTTCACGGTAGAAATTTATGTAATTTCCTCTCTGTACCCCTCTTGCTTACTAATTTGGGTCTTTGTCAGATAAAAAAAGCCTTGGATCGTTCTCTGGTTCGGAAACTAATTAAAATTTTAACGGTGTCTTAATTTGACGGTGGGATTATTCAGACACCTTGAGTTTGACTTGTTTAAAGGGTAAGGCTTCAGAGTTTTGGTTTGAATTTGTTGGAACCGTGAAACAGAAAGCGGAATAGAATAGTATAGATGTAATTCAATTAAATTATTCAATTTTAAACCTTATTTCTATATGCTTAAAAACTATATTATGTTAAATTTGCTTAGTAGTTTTTAGCCTGATAAAGCTGAGAAAAACACATCACATACTTCATACAATCATACTTAATTATAACACCAAGTTCATCAGATGCCCGATGAGAGGCATTATTCTTGTTTTCCATACCAAATATTGATGAATTCCATAGAAACTGCTGCTCGCTATTCTCCTTAAAAAAATAGCATAGCAACACCTCCATTGGCTAATTTAATAACATGTAACCCAAAAACACAACACACATGCTCACCCATTCGCAGACTGATCGTGGCTAGCACAGCTTAACCTTGCAGATTGGTTGATCAATGTAGTTATGACTTACCCACGAGCCCTTTCTTATTTAAGTCTATCCAAAAACGAACATTCACCTTAAACTACAAAAACAAAGCAAAATATTATTATAAAAGCTATCCCTCTAACTAATTGAATCGTTTCCCATAAATCTGTATCTAACCGCACCTCAGTTTAATAGAGTCAGTTTTAGAAGATACCATATATTATGTTACCGTCAAAACTCCGAACCGGTTAAAACCAATCTTGTTTGCGGAAATCAGTCAATAGTCTAGTTTTTGCTCAAGTCAAAATCTTTTTTGACCGGGACCTGACTAAAGTGTTTAATGTTTAATACTTTTGATTTATTTCCAGTCACGTTGTTGGGACATTACCCTAATCGTTACTAATTATACTTTTTTTTACATAACGTAATAGCCTAGTGATATGGCCCTTGGATTGCCATGTCAAAGGTCTCGAGTTTAAATCATAGGCACGCACCTCTGACTTTTCGAATTCATGTGCGTATTAATAATTATTAATCATCACTAGGAAACCTGCATGCCTTAGAGATTTTCTTGACGGCGTGGGAAGTCCGCCAACCCACACTAGGCCAGTGTGGTGGACAATAGCCTAATTCCTCTCATCCTGAGAGGAGACTCTTGCCCAGCAGTGGGCAGTATATGGGTTGATGATGATAATTTTTGCATCAATACATAATTTTAATCGAGATGTCCTCAGCCAAAATTAATTTCCGCAGTCAAAATTGGTATTGATCGATTCTGACTTTCGAGATTTCCTTAGCCAAAATTGATTTTTGCAGTTAAAATTGGTATTGACCGATTATCCGTTTTGACTGCAACATTAGAGTTTTATCGCGCTGTAACAAACGGCTGGATTACTATAGATTTGTGAAACTGATTTACTATTAGAGGTCGGTTTGTGACTTCGGGAGATACTTTATGATAGTTGTAGATAAGTTTGGTGTCGATCGAGGTGAATTTATGGTCAGATAGTTTGGCTTTGTGTATCTTTTGTGCTTCTGGCCACTCATTAGTGTTTGTTGTTGTGCCTTTGAGTGATGGGGGAAGTTTTGTATGCTTTGTTTTCTTCTAAAACGGTCCTTTAAGGTTGATTGTGACCCAATTTACGTGTTTCTTTGTGGACAAGTTTGTAACAGGTAATCTGTAAATAAATATTTTTGGACAATTTTACACAGCACCATCCAGTCCCAAACTAAGCAGAGCTAGTACTATGGGTACTAAACAATGGTAATTTTTTGTAAACAAATAATACAATACATAAGAAACTTCCAGAAAAACACAAATACCTACTTATGTTCACCACACAAATATTTGTGTCCTGTAGGAATCGCACCTACAAATCCGTGATAAGCAGTCCGACTCGCGATCCACACAGATCCAGAGCACAGACTGCGTCAAAATTCGTTCGACATTATTTTTTTATTATAGGAATATCTATAGACTTTCTAGAGGGCTTCGTAAGACCCACTGTTTGGAACCGTCCAACTAGATTTTGACATTTCAAAAGTACCTGGAATAGTGGTCTAATAGAAATAAAAAAAAAACGACTTTGACTTTCTTACACACATCTTATGGCTTCGAAATGTCGCTCGGATGAGTTGAAGAATCGTTCAGATGATAAATGATATTTATTTCTGCAAATATATCTTTTAAAGACACTCTCACAAGTCTCACTTTACTAATACTAGATGGCGCCGGCATTTTCTAGTTGACGACCTCTGAGAAGAAGCGCCGAAACAGACTCAACTCGAGAATCATGGTCTCTTTTAAAGTCCAGACAGTAATAATATTCAATGCTTATTAGATGTGGTTTACAATGTAGGCAAACCTGAACTGGAGCTTTTGAAGAAAGAGCCATAGCAGTTCTGAGTTGACCAGTACTTACTGACGGCACGCATTCATCAACCATTATTTAGGGGGATGAGTTTGTTTATGCTATAATATATAATACCCGCACAGCCACTCCAAACAGTTCATACCACCGAACAAGTCAGATATTATCGCCTCTTATGAGATGTCTGTCAGAATATGAGTGAATTGTATTGTAACCCAGTCCCCCCCGGGGAATATTCACATAAAATAACGCCTAATATTCATTGCCAACGCAATATCGCAGAACTTGCCGATAAACAGTAGGGAAGCAAATAATTATACTTAATAGAAGTTTCGCGAACAAGGTTTAATTAAAACCTTTGGTGCCGCCCCGAGCCAAATATTAGTTCCTAAGAAATGCGTACTGTTATGTTGATGGTTGAAAATTAATTTTATTCTGAAAGAAATGAAAATGTTGTTAGCCCCGAGTTGCTAACGGTATTACACTTTGACTGCATGTTTAGTATAGCGATTAGGTCTCCTAGCCGATACCGTTTCGCCGAGTCGATTTCCAGAGACAAATCTATGTGATCAACAGACATTTTTTCCGAGTTTTGGTGTATTTGGCGCCCATTAATTATGTTATATGTGTATTAATAATGACGCAGGGTTTGCTGCCTAATACGGGAGGATCTTCAAAGAAATACCTCAAGCTAAACACTACTTCATACTAGGGATATTACGGCACTAGCTCTATCGGAACCGAAGTTAAGGCTTTATAAATTTGAGTTGTTCGAGTCGGAACCGGAATCGGTGTCGGAGATATAAATGGTGGCGGAGGCCACAGGGTAAAACAAAACAATACAAACATGTTTTAGTAATTACAGTTCAACAAATTATACATGTACATAGGCGTTGAAAAGTAAAACACAGAAAGCGCGTGGAAAGGGAGGTTTCCCACGTGACAAGTATAAACTTGTTCGTACATCACCTACGCGCTAACCACGATCGCTTCGGCCGCAGTACTTCAACCTCCCATTTAAAAGGATCGGACCCGAAGTCAAAATCGGAGGTCAAGGAATTCAAAACTCTGCACCATTGTCAACCGCATTTTTGTTCTGTTCCGATATTATGTCCATCAAAAGATTGCCCGAAACAAGTTGCTGTTTGCGACAAGCAACCCATTTGATTATAGAAATACACGAGTATATGAATAGGTACTTACCTCTGACTTTTCGAAGTGATGTGCGTATAATTAATAAGCATTCGCTTAAACGTTAAAGGAATATCGAGATAAAAATATCGAGGAAACCTGCATTGCCTTAGAGACTCTTTGGACGGCGTATGAAGTCTGCCAACCTGAATTAGGGTGACGTGGTGGACTACTATCGAAAATCTTTTCATTCTGAGAGGAGACTCATGCCCTGGAGTGGGAAAATAAAAGTGTTGATGATATTGATGTTATAAATAGCATAAATATATTTCAAAACATATTTGTTTATATTAATAGGTACTGGTATGATGGTAGTTAGTTACTGGCAAATTGTGGCCAGGACATCAAGCTACCGCAAATTTTAAATTTTTTTGATAGATTTTCAACTTTAATACAAAGTGATAAGGTTCATTTTCAAGGACAGGTCAAGCTATTTAACACCATTAGTACATATTCCCTAACAGGCGGGATGATTGGTACATTTCTATAAAACTTCACGCATAAGATATAAACATAGTAGATTTATAAGTGTTCTTCAACAGATGTTGAATAAACTTTTAAGTAAAGTCAAAGGTGAAAGCTTAATCAAATAGCCCACTTAAGTGTAATTAAGTTTGAACATAAAGAACATAGTTTGGATATTGAAACATTCGGTGTTAGATCAAAGTGAACTTAAATAGCTCTTACAGTGGTTGAGACGTTCAAGTGATATGCGATTCTGATACTTACATGTAATGATTACAAGTGTGTTTTTGGTTTGAAGGTTTTTAAGTACCATCGTAAGTAAGAACAAGTACTTGTAAGAGTATGGATGACATACCATTATGTCTGTGTTCCTCAAAGGGTTAGTCAGAGATATAGCACATTGACGTACGGCATATTGACAATGAACTGGTATCACCCTGGTCTCTCAGGTGTGGAACCCACAGTACCAAGTCTATATTTCTCGTATTGAAGGCGTGCAGAGAAAGTTTATGCGTTACCTTGATTACAAAGCATTGACTACTTTGACCGATGCAAGCGGTATCATTTCTTACCCCTTGATTATAGACGTAAGGTCAATGATATTTGTTTTTTAGTAAACATCGCAAATGGTTCTATAGATTGCTCTGAACTTCTATCTACTATTGGACTTCGCACTAATCAATTAGGCTTTAGGCAGCGTCATTTGTTGGTTGTACCTTTTGCCACAACAAACTATAGGCAAAATTCCTTCGTCCTGCGCAGTGCAAGAAGCTTTAACAATATTTCGCCTGAATTAAATATTGACCTATTTTGTACTACTGCTAGTTCGATCAGACGAAGACTAAACAATGAATTATTTAAATAAACCCACTAATGGTGCTCAGGCTGCATTCTCCATTTAAATTTAAAGTTAAATTTATAATCATTGCCATTAACTTTGCTCTTTTTGTTTATTTCTAATAGACATTAATTCGTAGTTGTTGTTAAAATCTGGAACACGTTTACTTTTTTTTTTTTTTCCTAAAACCTGTGTTGTGGTAATTTATTTGTGAAAGCTTGTAATTAGCAAAATGCTTACTCACGTGTATAATCTACGATTGTAAATTGTCTGTGAGCTTTCCTAAAATAAATAAATAAATGAATTCAGCAGTAGAGTTCTCATCATCATCAACCCATATACTGTCCCACGGCTAGGTCTTACCTTAGGGACCCTAGGAGGTTATTCAAAGAAACTCTCGGTTAATAGGTACTCTACGACTTTATTCTTCAAAGGTCAAGGGAATTCTCCCTGACAACCATTAATCACTTTGACTAAACATTTTACAATCAAATTCAAATGATTACTTCTTCTTAAACCAGCCAGTCATATGCTCCTGGTAGCGACCTCTACAGTACCTCTCCCAGAATAAAAGGGATTTGGCTGTAGTCCACCACGCTGGTCTAGTGCGGATTTGCAGTTCACACGCCGTCGAAAAAATCTCTAAGGCGTGCAGTTTTCCACATGATGTTTTCTTTCACCGTTTAAGCGAGTGATAATTAAATATTAATACGCACATGATTTCAAAAACTCAGAGGCGCATGCCCTTGACTTTCGACTTGGAAGTCAAATGGTCACTCCACTAGGCTATTACTGCTTTATGTATGCAGTGAAATGCAGCAGAGGTCTGCCACCTCATAAAACATACTATATTCCACAAACAAGAAGATTATGGAAACAAGGAGATTGTCTTTTTGGTCACTAGACCAATAAGGCAATCTTACAGCCAGTGCTAAGTGCCACAAGACCTCTGTAGCAGCTTCGACTTTGAATTTTTGCCTCATTCATAGCTTAAAGACTCCATATTACACGGGAGCTGAAAATCATCGTGTCTCATATAAAATATTCTGCTTACTCTATATATTATTGCACTTTTAGACCTAAAAATGTAGCCTCTGTAATGCATTATACAAAAATTTAAGAAAATCTTAGAAACACTAATGAAATTACATTTATTACAAAGGAATTCATTCTATGATTTTTGTGCGTTGGTGCTACGTCGTAGCGACCGTTGCTACGCCTGCTACGCTATCGTAGCAGGCAAAATACAATATAGTTATTATTTTTTGCGGATTGCCTGCTACGATAATTTGAATAATATTATATTCAAAATGACATATTTCAAATTGAAAGTTTATTATAATTTATTTATACAGGCATAGTAAAATGGAATTGTTCTTTTGAATTATAGCAAATAGAACCCTATTTCAAACGGTTATGTGTTAGGTTTTACTGCGATTTCATAAGAAACTATTCTTAACCCAAAAATATAAAAAGAAATTGTACGTCCAAATTTGCAAGAAACACATTTCAAAAGCGCAATCTCGATGAAATCTCAGCAGAAACAAGCGTAGAAATCGCTTTAAGACATAAAATAACGGCGTGCAATCCGCTTTAAGCGCTAGGCCGCTGCATAAAACATTTTCGGGTTTCCCAGACGCGCCAACACGCGCCTCCAATATGGCGTCTAGTCTACATAACGTTCTAATGCGCTGCGGTTATGTTAAGAAACGATAGTTTTGCAATAATTTTGAAGTTTTTTTTATGCGTTTTTTTAATAGGATTAGTTTATAAGGTACGGTCGACAAAAGAGTTAAGTATATAGGCAGCTAATTAACATCTGTGTTTTGTTAAAGATTGTGTAATAATGTATCACGTAATATGTCTCAAAACACAGGTATTGCAAGCTGCTACACATCAAACCCTTTGACGGGTAATTATTTAAATCACAATCGGTGTAAAGATGCAGATTTCGTTCAATACCTGTATACCAATCTCTTTTGTTGACTGTACAACAAAGTCCCCCAACTCCCAACACAACGTTTCCGCGTAGAGCACTGGCAACCTTGCTCACCGTAAGAAACACAACACAACTCAAAGCAGTGTTTTTTTAATTACCTATTTTCTATCCTCTCCTATAAAAGCTGCACATATTCTCTAAAATTCATCAATATCGTTCATCAGAGGGGCTCGCGGCTAAGTAATAACTACACTGATCAACCGATCTGCAAGGTTAAGCTGCACTAGCCGCGGCCAGTCTGTGGATGGGTGACCATTCTTAACATATCGCTCCGTGCCTCGGAAAAAAAGCGGAAAACGAGACACGTCCCGGTTGTCATACCTATTACAGTCGTTAGTGTAGTCGGAAGCCCAAAGAGCCTGAAAACCGGTCTTATTGGAACGATGTTCCTTATCGCGCGTTGTGAAAGGGGGCAAGACGGAAAAAAATCTTACGAAAAAGTTGTCACGACACTTTTTTCGAAATTCAAATATTGTTGACAAGCATTCAAATATTATTGAGTGAATGACAATATTTGAATTTCGCGCGTTGTGAATTGTTGAGTGTATACAGGTTTTTTTATTTTTTATTATTAAATTTTAATAAAAGGAACTTCGTTCCGTCCGGGTGTCCCTTGACACCTCTCAAGTTTTTTTTAAGTATATCGGTATTACCCAGAAATTGAAATATGGAGGTCTGATGGCAGTCGCTTCGTGTAAAATACTGATATTCACCCGCATCTGGTTAGACTGGAAGCCAACCACCATATAGTAGAGAAAAAGACCGGAGGCTGAGTGTAGAAGGCGTGAAGTTAGGTATATGTATTTTAAATTAAATAAATATAAAAAACTGGACTAAAGGTTGAATAATATAAAAGACCGAGGAAGCACACGCAATGACCGATAATCGAGTACTGATTATTAAAACAAATTTGCACCATCTAGTGCTAAACTAAGCAGAGCTTGTTCTATGGGTACTAGACAATGGATATAATACTTATATGCTTTTTTTTGTAAATACAAACATATAAGAAACTCCCAGACAAACACAAAAAATCTGTTTATAACATAAATATTTGTGTTCTATCGGAATCGAACTCACGAACTCGTGATCAACAGTCCGACACTCACACCAATAGACCACAGATTCGTCAAGGTAAAAAAAAAATACAGTTGTGCTTACATCATTCAGTTGTACTTACGAATAATTAAACTAGAAAAGTTAGGCTGTGGTACCCATGGTAAGATTGAATTTATGATATCTTTGTTTTACTATAGTGTACTGTTTCAGCGAACAATGAGGTTGAGGATGATATCGTCCATCCGAATATCTCCCAGGTAGTATTCGTCGGATTCAAATAAAACAGTTTTCAACGTGAAATGTTCAGAAAAGTTTCCGCACGGACCGCGCCTCGGCCAGTGAACGCCGAGGCTAATAACTCAGTAGCGCTCTGTTTACTGTGCACAGTGTACGCTGAGACTTACACTGTGTTCTTTTAACTCTAATATGATGACAAGCATACTGGCCGCTAGTTAATAATCTGTTACCGACTTATGAACATGACCAACACTAAGATCTTAGAATGCATATCTGGCGTAACGATTAATATTGCTTATGTTTTAAAGAAACGGTGCCCCACACTAAGATTTTCTTCTGTATCGTGGTTTACAAACACAAACATGCACAACGTTTGACGACGACTGTGGTAGTGGTTCGTGTGACGGACTGCTGATCACGAGGTCGTGGGTTCGATTCCCACAGAATACAAATATTTATACTGACCTACCGTGATACAGTATAAACTAGTACGGAGGTCAGTTGCGAATCAAGCTAAAACAATTTATTATGTTCCTAGACACATATCACTGGATTATTAGAAGTTGTACATAAGGTTTGTTATTTTATATTGCCAATAAACATTATTATTATTATATAATTATGTGATGAACATTGTGTTTATCTGCGTGTTTCTTATCATACATAAGTATGTGCATACAAAAAAAATATATATATATTTAAGCATTATATCCATTGTACAAGCTCTGCTTAGTTTAGGACTAGATCGTGTTGTGTAAAATTGACCAAGAATATTTATAACAAACACCCGGACCCGGAAAAACTACCTGAACGTCATACAGATATCTGTTCCGAGGATCGATCTCACAACCCGTGGCACAGAATACTAGTAGATATATTATTTCACCTAAGCAATAAACCTCGCACACGTCACCAGCGATTTTCAACCGATATTTGTGCTATAAAAAGCTTGAAGTAGCACAGAGATCGGAGCCCCAGGGGAAAGCTTGCAAAGGAAAAACCACTCGCAATTTATACTCATTACGGAACTTTATCCAGTAAGTGTGTTTACTCTTTTATTTCTTGCGCAGGAGACGGTTAATCTGAGTGTAATCGTGC
Source organism: Acronicta alni (assembly GCA_964056405.1). NCBI lineage: Eukaryota > Metazoa > Arthropoda > Insecta > Lepidoptera > Noctuidae > Acronicta > Acronicta alni. Next base: position 13,530,909 of record OZ043932.1, on the reverse strand, counting down.
AGTAGGAATTCGTCTTTGATTTTGTAATGTTATCTACCTCTAATAATACAATTTTCTCTACTAATATTATAATGCGAAAGTAGCTCTGTCTGTCTGTTTATTCCGCTTTTAGGCGTGAAAGCGGATTTCGATGAAGTTTGGTACAAATAGAGCTTGGAGAAGAATATGATACCTTTTTCCTCAAAAACCCTTTGATATGCGGGAGAAACCGGAGGCAACAACTATTACACTATTATAAAATCGTAAAGACTCTGTATCTGTATATTAAAGGTATGGTCAGCAACGAAAGTCGCTGAACACAGCAAAATTTTGAAAAAAAATTAGCTCCAAAACTTGTCAAGGTATTTTTTTTTTATGAAAGTAAAGTAAATGTTTAATGATCATCTGTGCAATGATTTCACACAACCTGCATAGGTCAGTAACTTCATAATAAAATGCGACTTTCGCTGCTGACTGTACCTATTTATGAAAAAGGTGGTAAGTTGGTTAGTCGGTATACAAACGTGGTTCTTGTCGGTTTGTTCAAGGTCGCCGCAAAAACTACTGAATCGATTTTAATATTGTGTTCACTGTTAGATAGTAAGATAAGCGCGAATGCTACACCTGGGTACACCTGAGGATTGAGGGCCTGGTTTTGCTTATTAGGTCCACTAAAGTGTTATTGGATTTTTCTATGAAATTCTTAACTTTATCTACTCCTCAAGTAAAAATTTTAATACATTGTGTAAAGAGCAGGGCTTTGATCCATTTATTACAATTGTGGATGCAGCTAAGAGGTGTCTAAGTCTTAATTTCTTTAAGATTGATAACGTGGAGAAACAATATCAGTAGTTAAGTATTATGTATTGTTTGGAGTGGTATGTTGGTATAATATATCTTGATATATTATGCAGATGTAATGCTGTTATGAAAATGAAAATGAAAATCGTTTATTGCCAGAAATTTTTACATTATTGGTTATGCCCTAGATCCTACACTAGGATTCCCTGTGTTGTAGGACCTAGGCTCTGCGATCCGTTCACAAAAACTTAATTCTAGAACTTAAAAACTAAACTAGAACAATCAACATAATTTGAGTATGTGTTGGTACTAAACTAGAACAATCAACATAATTTGAGTACGGTTGTGCTAACAGTTCTGTGTAAATTGCAAAATTTCAAAATTAAATAGATAGTCAAAAAATCTGTTGTGTACCAGGACAACATAATAAGATAGTGGTTGTCCCACCTACATTGTCCGAAAGAGACCGTGCTACGTGCGTAAAAGCAACGGCTAGCTGCGCCTGCGTCGGTCATCAGTTTGTCGCAACTCCACCCACCCTGAGAGAGCGAGATCGAGCTACCGGAAATCAGGAGACAGCTGTTTGCGCGTACCCGTCCTTGAGGTTGTCCCCGCCCAACTCACGAGTGAGTGGAACAAATTTATATAGATAACTATTTGCATCTACGGTGTTCGTCTACTAAGACTCCGCCTGCTACCTGTCTAACGGTATCAGGAGTGTGGGGTAATAGATAATATAATAAATTACCGACGGCCGCTTTGCTAATAGGCCTACATCAACATGTCACTACAAAGAACGCCTCCGTCTCAATCACCAAAAGCGGATATAAACTTAAGTCAAACGCCACAGTACTCGTCTGATCCGTCCCTTAATCGTACATCATTAAATAGTGAAGTATTCTCATCGCTCAAGGACAACATCACACAACGTAACAAAAGGCCGAGAGATGAAGTTTCCTCACCCAATCAATTCTCCGTTTTTAAGGACGAGATAAAAGACTTAATCAGCTCGCTGGTTAGCGCTCAAAGTCAAGAACTCGCATCTATAGCTAGCAAATTGCACGAGATAACTGAATCAAATGCTAAAATTGATGCGGCTGTTTCACTCTTAACTGCACAAAACGAAGAGTACCGCGGTAAAATCGCTCTCCTTGAAAGTCAGGCTCAAAAAGATAGGGAATACATCAGCATTTTGGAAAACAAAGTAGAAGATCTTCAAAGAAATTCCCGCAAGGCCTGCGTAGAAATTAAAAATGTTCCTAAAAAGGAACGGGAAACCAGGGAAGACTTGATACAAATGGTTGTCAACCTCTCTAAGACTATTCATCTTGGTATGAATGGTAGTGATATATACGACATTTTTCGTTTGAAATCCAGAGGAGATGGGGAGAAAAAAACTACAATAATATTGGAACTAAGGTCAGCTATTATGAGATCAAACTTCCTGAAAAAGGTGAAAGACTTCAATCTTAGTAACAAGACACGACTGCAGGCTAAACATCTAGGCTTCACAAGCAACGAAGACACACCTATCTTTATAACGGAACAGCTCACACCCAAGGGGGCACGTCTGTTTTTCTTGGCCCGGGACCTGAAAAAGGCTCAAAAAGTTAAGTACTGTTGGACGTCTATGGGAAAAGTACTAATTCGTAAAGATGACACGTCTAAAATTATCCATATTCAACATGAAGCGCAAATACAACAACTAATGCATGAAAAATGACTAACTATGGGTATACAGTTCTCAAAACAAGTTTATATACCTAAGCTTTCAGTGAAAATGTTTAATATCTACTATACAAAAAAACAAATACCGAAGACCACACGCAATCCCAAACACGCATACACACCTTTATCCCATAATTACAACTACCAACTCTGTACTCCACATATACTATACACGAACACTCAAAACAAATTAAAACACATTCATAACCTTAAGTTACCCACAAACATTCACGCCTTCCATAACCACATAATTGCACACATATATCACATACTTTATAACTGCACATCATACTTCACACTATTTATCCTTCAAATTTTTTACATTGAAATCAACCGAACATTCTCATATTTACCCGGGCCTGCCCAGCTATTAATTAGGCTATTTAACAACCCCAATTGCAACCCCAAGACTTCTAATTTTACATATAAATGAATAGTTTTGATACGCTGAAGGAAATTGATCAAATTAAGTCCTCGGATTCACTTAAGTGCAGTATACAGGATATAAATTTAAAGATAGAAAACTCAACATTTAATTTAATTATTTTAACACAAAATATTAGAAGTATATACAAAAATTTAGATGACCTGCAACTCACACTGTCACAACTAAAATGTGAAATAGATATTCTGATTCTTACAGAATGTTGGCTAAACCTTAATAAAAACATACCGCAATTAGTGAATTACACAGCATTTCAAACAAAACACCACAATAACCAATGTGACGGGGTAGTTGCTTACACCAAAAATAATTTATCCATAAAATTTAAAGAACTAAACCTCGTAAATGCTACTGGACTGGAGCTACAAATAGTAAACTACACAATATTGGGTATCTACCGGTCTCCCTCATTTCTAAATGCAGGTAATTTCATCACATCTCTCAATAATCATCTTGACAATATTACCCCTAGTAAAAACGTTTTGATTTTAGGTGACATTAACATTGACTTAATCACTTCCCCAGTAGAAACGAATCAAGAAAGAAACAACAGATTAACTTACTTAAATATGCTTTCGCTGCATGGACTACTTTCATCTCATAACTTACCTACGAGGGGTGACAGCTGCCTTGACCACGTCTTTTTGAGCCTTGACAGACAAAGAAATATGGCTTTTTCAGCGGTTTTAAATACAACTGTGACTGACCACTGTTGTATTCTTTTGGCAATCGCCAATAAGTATCAACATATGGCACCTCATAGGCATAAAATGGTAGTCAACTATGAAGAAGCTCATAATAGTTTAAAAATTATTGATACCTCCTTCTTTAATGTCTTCAAAGATCCTGATACATACGCATTTGCTCTGATAGAAATGGTCAAGTCAGCTATAGTATCCAACACTAAAAATTTTACTATAACGAATAGTAAAAGAATCATAAAACCCTGGATAACCACTGGTGCCTTACGATGTATTAGAATAAGAAACACAATTTACCAAAAACTTAAATTAAACCCCCTTAATCAAATTTTAATAATAACATACAAAAGATATCGGACTTTCTGTGGGAACCTTATAAAAAAACTTAAAAATAAATACAATAAAGATAAAATTAAAGCTTCTGTAAAAAACCCTCGTGCACTCTGGTCAACCATTAACGAAATCACACACTACAAGCCACCTAAGAGTTCAAATAGTGACCTACTTAAGATAAAATCATGTCCTCAAGCGTCAATCAACCATGTAAACAATTATTTTATAAACATAGGACAAACTCTAGCTCAGAACATCTCACATAGCTTTGTACCTTTTCAATCAAATAACACTAATATCTATAATATGTCCTCTTTTGTTTTATTAGACACCTCCCAGAAGGAAGTAGAGAGTACTTTGATGTCCCTAGACTCTGGGAGTGCTCCTGGTTGGGACGGAATCCCTACCCAACTTTTAAAGCAAGCTAAGGATATCGTTGTCCCTCTGATCAGTGACCTTGCCAACCTGTGTTTTAGCACCGGAATCTTTCCCTGTCTTCTTAAGCGCTCCGTTGTTACCCCTGTGCATAAGGGTGGAGATAGCGACGACCCTAACAACTATCGGCCTATCTCAGTGTTGACCTCCATCTCTAAAATCATTGAGAGGCTCTTGAATTCGAGAATCGTGAACTATTTGTCGAAGTACAATATCTTATCTACCTCTCAATATGGTTTTAGGAAGGGAATGTCAACCCAGGACGCTACTATGGATCTTGCCTCCGTTATCACAAAAGAAATAGATAAAGGAAACAAATGTCTGGTAGCTTTTCTTGACCTCAAGAAAGCTTTTGACACCGTTTCCACCAAAATACTTATACGCAGGCTGGAGAGGATAGGATTTCGTGGCTGTGCTCTCTCCCTTCTCAGTAGTTACCTTCAAAATAGAAAGCAGGGAGTAAAAATTGACAATTATCTTAGTGATGTAGAAAACGTAACGTTTGGCGTCCCGCAGGGCAGTGTTCTCGGCCCGACGCTTTTCTTGATATATATCAATGATCTCTGTAACCTAAATGGCGTCGGGGGGAGAATTCTGTCCTACGCGGACGACACTGCTATTGTTTTTACTTCCAAGACATGGGAAAAAACACGTCTGCTGGCTGAGAGGGGACTGGCTAGAATTGGTCAATGGCTCAGTGAGAATCTCCTCACACTTAACACCCAAAAAACCAAATATGTATGCTTTGCACCGTATATAAACTCACAGCCCTCACTTGACTTTGAAATTAAAATTCATTCCTGTCGTACTCCATTCACTTGTAATTATGGTTGCCCGACAATTCAGAAAGTTAGCTCTGTTAAGTACCTCGGAATTATTGTGGATCAAAGGCTAAGCTGGTACCCACACCTTGAACTTACCATAGGGAGGGTAAGAAAGCTAATTTGGGTGTTCAAATCGCTGAGACACGTTATGAGTACTGAGCTCCTGAATAGAATATATATTGCACTAGCCCAATCTGTAATTATATACTGTATCGCGGTATGGGGAGGTGCAGCCAAGTCTTACTTTATAGATCTAGAGCGGGCGCAAAGATCCTTGATTAAAGTTATGTACTGCAAACCTTTTAGGTTTTCTACTGAATCCCTATATGCAATTTCTAAGCTTCTCTCCGTCAGGAAACTTTACGTCCTAAATATGATACTTAGATACCACAAAGCGTTACCTTTCGATCATTCCAAACTTAGTAGAAGACGGTGCGATATAGTAGCCCCTACATATACCGCACGTACAGTCTTTGCTGCTCGGCAAAATGTGGCTCAAGCCCCCCGCGTTTATAATAAAATTAATCGTATCCTTAGTATTTACCCCATGAAACTTTTTGAGTGTAAGAAAAATATCACTGAATGGCTCCTTACTCTTAATTATGATGAAGTTGAAGACATCTTGGTAAGATTGGCTTGAGTGTGACACATGGTTAACGTATACAAACAGAGACAAAACAAATTAGAAGGTATAAGTGACCCATTCAATTAACCACACACGCACACACACATATATACACACGCACACACACATATGTACACACACACACACACACACAAACACATGCACACACAAACATGCAGACACACACACATGCACACACTTACATGCACACTCACACACACATGCACACACACATATGCACCACCCACTGCGGATACTACCACTCGTCAATTACTTTTCGTTCATTTATTTTTCTTTTATTATCATTATTTTTTTTTATTTTTTTATTAATTGTAAAGAAGCTTACTGTAACACAGTGTAACTAATAGTGTTGTAAATCTTAATTTTACAATTACATAGGAAGAGCGAGGTTCTCCCATCACAAGTAGGTATCTTTTGATTACTTTCTGGGAAACCCTGGCAACTTATTTGTAAAGATTTACTGAAATAAATACCTTTTTATTTATTTATTTTATTTATGTGTGTGTGTATGGTGTGTGCGTGTGTGTGTGTGGAGTGTGTGTGTGGTGTGATGTGTGTGCTGTTGAGTGTATGTCTGTGTGTGTTTGTGTGCGTGTCTGCATAACTTACTATAAGTACTTATTGTATAAATTTAGGATGTTCACTAATTGTTTACACTTCTGTTATAATTATATACGTGTAGACTTGTAATTGGCTATGTGTTTTCTGTTTTTTTAATCTATTCTAGTCTACCATAGTAAGTAAATAAATAAATTCTCAGTTACACTTCGGACTTTCGGAGTTTGGATTTGAAACCGGTTAATGGCAAGGATAAATGATATTTATTTCTGTAAATAGATCTTTTAAAGACAATTTACAATGAAATAAAACTACTTTTTACAGATTTTATCGCGCTATATTGATATTATTAATCTCGACGTTTACAGCGTCCATGGTCACGGGTAGACAGAAATCAAAACTTTTACAAGTCAATATTTACATATTTTTTTATGCTAGATGGCTCCGGCATTTCCAATGGGGTTTGCCCCTGTAGGTGTACATCGGTACACCTCTGCCTATCACTTCAGGGAGTACAGGCGTGATAGTATGTATGTATTATTTTATATCTTAACAGTTTCACATAAAGAAAAACTTGGCAGACTTGCTTTCATACATATTATGATTGTAACGTTCATCGAAGTTACATGTAACATAGACTTACTTTTTCAACTTCATACAATAAAACAAGGACTGAAAGCAGTCATCGAGAATCTTGTTAAGTATTGAAGTTTTATACCCCACCCCTAGCAGTGTAGGGGTGGAAACTCCCCGAATATTACGGGGAATTTAATTTCTGGCACCAAATGATTATGAATAGATATTTATGGCATTTTTGTAAACGTAAGAACTATGTAGATAGGTTAGTAGAGTTCACATGTTTTTTTTTACAGTATAAGTAATGAATAAATAAATATTCTTGGACAATTTTGCACAGCAATTTGCAAACTAAGCAGAGCTTGTACTGGGTACTAGACAATAGATACAATACATAGATACTTTGTTTGTAAATTATAAATACTTATAGTACATAATAAATTCAACACCCAAGGCGGCAGAAGATCCAAAAATATAGGTAATAATTCTTCGACAATTTTTACACAGCATCATGTAGTCCCTAACTAAGTAGGGCCCTAACTAACTAGTACTATGGGTACTAGACAGTAGCTATAATACTTGTATACCTTTTTTGTACTTGTACTACCTACTTATAATACACTAGTGACCCGCCGGCTTCGTACGTTTGCAATGTACAAGCTAATAACATGATTATACGTAAACATAATAGCCTATGTTACTTACAAATAATGTGGCTTTCTATTGGTAAAAGAATTTTCAAAATCGGTTTAGTAGATAAACAAAATAATATAACACACATTTTACACAACACCATCTATTCCCAAACTAAGCAGAGCTTGTACTATGGGTACTAGACAATGGATATAATACTTATATACTTTTTTTTTGTAAATACATACTTATAATACGTAAGAAACACCCAGACAAACACAAATACTCATATTTTATCCACACAAATATTTTTGTCCTGTGGGAATCGAACCCGCCGGCACTCCAACCGCTAGCCCACAGGGGTCGTCAAGATCCAGAGAGTACCGTCTACAACCTCATAAAATTTAACTCTTTATAAAATTAGTATAAATAAGAATCACCCAGACAAACACACGCTTATATTGATCACACAAATATTTGGATCCCAGAGGATTTTCTGAACACCGAAAAAAAACACATATAGGTATGCCTTTTTCCCATGGGGGTAGGCAGAAACTAAAAACGCCACTTACTACGATTCTTGCATACTTTTCTCGCTTCGTCCACATTCTACATCTTGTAATACACATACGCCGCCACCGGTTGCGAGTACTACGCACCTGACCTTTTTGAAGAACCCAACCAATAAGGTCGGTGTCAAAAAATATACCGGTCTTAAACGTCATGCAATATATTACAAACAATGCAAAATCGATTGTTCTTGGGCGCCGGTGTCCTTAAGCAAGTACCTACCTAGAGTGGGACATAGGCTGCGCACCATATTTAATCAAATGTTAAGTTTTCCGCCAGGGTTCACTTGTAAAGAAGGAAAGAAACATTTATTCTGCTCAAATTACTTATTGACATAGTTACAGGTATTAAGGTGCATGCATGAGCCGAAGAAGTTACCAACTCAATATAGTTAAGTTACAAATACATAATTCTCTCCAGAATGCTTCAGAAATACTCCCAAAGAATTTTCCATATATCATTGTACAACTCACATTACATCCAACTATGCACTTTTGCAATGCACCTAATACCGTTTATAGCTCCCAAAAGCCTTTTAAATAACAAATATTCGCTAATATGAACTCGAAAATGGGCATCCCTGGCCGACTGTAATAACTTATCTTTAGGTACGATGTTATCACATAGAATTTACCTGTGTTGCAGTAAAACACTTAAAATTACTTGTATGAAAATAGCTAATATTGATGGTGCGAGTAAATAAAACATTGTGGATTGTGGTGTTAAAAGCAAGAACTGTGCACACCACTTTAAAAATTAATGATATTAATGCTTTTTAAAGATATTATACATTTAAGAGAAAGAAAAATTCGATCTTAGGCGGGGTCTAAACCTGCGAGGGTCTATCAATGGACGTCTGCAGTGGGATCGCGGATCATACGAGAGCGATTCCCGTGATCCCAACACTATGCGGAAGGTAGTAGTGGTGGTGGTTTTAGTCGGTATGCTGGCCACCTGGCCGGAGAGCCGGAGAGTCCCGCATCGTGGCATGCATAAGGAGAATTTCCCCACCCGAAAAAAAGGGATTTAAACCTCCGTCCATCTGGTTAAATACACCAGACGTACTTAGTTAACTAAAGCTACCGAAACTACATCTTTCTTTTTTTAAAATTTTTATCTTTAAAAATGTTTAGCATGCGTTAGTGCCAGATATGTATAAAAACAATACTACGAGTAGGTGGCCAATTTAGTTATTTGCGGTATTTATGGTGTTCTTTATGTCCTCAAAAGTGCAGATATATTGTCGATTTGGGCAATCCAGCAAGAGTAGCATATTTTAGTCAGAGGCATCGCACTGGGATAAAATAGTTTTATTTTCTTATAAACCATATAGAGGCACTTATGAAATGTCAAGTCTAGGTGCACGATTCCAAATTAGTCGTTTCTTATGGAGAAGTTCTCCGTAGACAAAAAACTCCATGGTTACTCTTTTAAATTATCGTTTTGTACAATGATGTTCGATACAATAATAATTATAAATTGGATACTTACATGAGAGAACAATGATCTATGTATAATCTTAAATTTTCCAAAGCTTACATACATGAACATAATTACAGTAATGACTAGAAATTACACAACATATTCTATTTAGTACTTTAACAGTAACATCAGCACCTCATTACGTGTACACAAGTTTTTGCGCCGCTAAAGCGAACGTAGAATTTGTTTTAGATATAAATTTTGACTTCATCGAGTTGACGGAATTCACGCGTGAAAAGTTTCTTGAAATTATTTATAATTATGAATTGTATTATCTAGACAATGTAATTTGTGGATGTTATGTTTTAGAATATTTTTGTTGTGTGTTTAATTGTTATTTTAGCGAAGGAAAAATTCGACCGCGGGCAGGCAGGTACACCAGAAGGCGCAGGTTCAAATCCTGCCCGCAGTCGGATTTTTCCTTCGTAAACACAGACGTCTTTAGCTGCCTGTATACCTTACTCTTTTATCGACTGTACACTTAATTTAAGGATATCAATTGAACTAACTAAGACCGCCAATTGTAGATAAATTTATTATGTGACGTTTGTTTTCTTTTTATAATTTTCTCTGTATTATGTTATACCTACAATAAAGAATATTCTATCTATCTAACAAAATCTTTGAAATAGAACTACTTTTTATTGCGTTATATTAATATTATTAATCTCGATGTTTCGGACCCCTTACAGCGTCCATGGTCATGGTAGACTGAAGTAGTAAGCGTCTTGATGTTATAGTTACTGACAGCTAACCTCCATTGTTATTAAATATTGCTGTATAGGCTCCAAAAAGTTCAAATTAATAGTATGAATATAACGCGATTAAATCCGTAAAAGCAGTTTTATTTCATTGTCTAATCTAATCTTCGCGTAAGTGTCACAAATCGACAAAATAATTTTAAGTTTAGAAACTAATCAAGCTCGGCTTACAAACAGCTCTGTTTACCTCGTCTCTATATGAAGCGTAGTTCATTCGCAATAAAAAATAATATTATGACAGTAGAAACTACAAACACTGGTTGTTAATAAGTTTCTGAACTTATAAAAGTTGCGAAACGTGATATAACATGGCTGACAACTAGACACAGTAACAAAGTTGGGAGAAAAATATAACAAACTTAATATAGTACGTGTATTCTTTTAATTCGTCTGACCCAATTAGCGCAGTAAATAACAATTTTTATTTTGTATTTTCTGTATTTCTGAGGAATGTGTGGTTACCAGAAAGGATTAGGTGAGGAATTACTAACTAAGAGGCAGTTTGAAAGTGACACTAGTTATAGAAAAGCTGTGCAGAAATCGCTTGTCGTGGTATGGACATGACTGTGATGCGTAGGAAAATGTTTTTTTTTATACCACTACGATGGAAAACCTAACTAACCTGATGGTTAACACAACTTGCAACACCAGGGGTACCACTTGCGCGTTACCAACCATGTAAAACCAAAGAGAAATAGTAAGTTGGGTTCGCAGTGGGTCAAAGTCCCGCCAAACTGCCAACACAACGTTTCCTCCCGGAAACTTGCTCACGCTTATTTCACTTCGATTTTCAGCAAGGCGGAGGTACTTCCCTAGTCAGGCAGCTCTAATTTGAGTGAAATAACTTCCACTATGCCCTATGTCTCTTGAAATTGAAATCCACTCTCATAACATCCCTTAACGCGATCCTTACATACAATAAAACCCCTTGATACCACACTGACAGCTCTCACCCGTCCGACGCCACACTTTCTATCAATCATCCAACATCTTGTGTGACCTATTTTTACATGCCCCATAAAATGCGAGCGGTGCCCGTCACTTTGAGAAAATAAATCACTTAAGAAACAATATTCATACGAAAAAAAGCCACTCGGACGCTCCTTATACGAGAACTATTCCAAATCTATTCATACATTTATTCATGAATTGTTTCGATTGGTACTATTGTCATTCACAAAATACCAATTTTTGAATACCGCTGTATTGATCTCTACTTCGTTGTTCTAAGATTGATTTTTGTTTGTAAGCTGTTATAAACTTAAAATTGCTTATCGTAAACAACTTACAAACCCATTTGCAGTTAAAATAAATTGTAACGCAAAGGTTTAAAGCGCAGAATTGGGTTTGGCGTCCGTAAATATAAGTTTGTTTTATAAAAACATATTTACAAGTAGTTTTGCAGTGGATTTCGGTTCCTGATATTAAGTTTGATAGCAATTGTGAGACACGTAATGACAAAATATTTCCAGGCATTCGTTTTATCATACACAGCCGATTACGTATAGGTATTTACTTAAGTTTTCGTGTGTGGCAGGAGACTTTACAAACACAAAAAAAAACAATATATCAACATCCTTGTAACGTTTTCCCAACATGTTGGGGTCGGCTTCCAGACAAACCGGATGCATCTGAATATCAGTATTTTATACGAATCGACTACCATCGGATCTCCGTAACTCAATTTCTGGACAATACCGATAGTGCAAGGATAGATATTAAATGTTGTGAGGTTTTTTTTGGAGCTTCTAACTACCATTAACGGTTGTTATAGGTGTTCGTATAACAACAGAGACGGTCAAATTATCCCGATGTGTAAAAAATGGTCACCCATCTACAGACTGACCGCGGTCGGTAAGCGTAGTAATTCTTTTTTATTTTCTTTAAAAAAAAATTTGCCCCACACTATGATTTGCTCCTGTATCGCGGGTGCGTTTACAAACACAAATTTTCACATACACAAACACCCAGACCCGGAACAACTACATCATAATCATACAAATATTTGTTCCGTGTGGGGATAGAACCCACAACCCGTAGCACAGAAGCCATTAGCTCAGCCGCTGCGCCAAACGTGTTGTCAAATTACTCACAAAAAATTATAGCCATTACGAGATGTTGATTTTCAAAATGGGTAATGATGGAATGGAGAATTTATATGTTAACACTGGGACCACTCAATTTATATTAAGTTTAAGGCATTTTAATGTCGTTTAATTAATTCATTGTTTGTATTTTCTTTGTCTAGATTAGTTTGTATTAAATAAATGGGATCAGTTTTAATAAAATAAATAAAGATAGGTTTAATTATAAGCCTTTGCTTATTTATAAAGCTATCCACTCAAGAATCAATTACTAACTAGATTAATCAATTAAATTTGATACGTTTTAAATTTGTGTGGAATATACTAAAAAAATATAGACAATATTGACACTAAGGGTTTCTCCATAATTATCGAAGCCGATTCCGGCTCAGATCGGTCGGAAAAAGCGTAATGTTGACGTCTGCTACGATTCAGATCCTGTGTTCCATTCCCAGGTCAAGCAGTGTTATTTGTTTTTTTTTATGAAATTCCATAGCAGCTCGGAGTATGGTATTTTTTTATACCACTAAAGTAAAATATTGATATTCAACCGCATCTAGTTATACTGGAAGTCGACTTCAACATACAGAAAAGGCTCGGAGGGTGATACTTACTTATTTTAAGTACAGACTATTAATTGACTATGAACCTCATTGCTTTGAATTAAAGTTGAAAATCTATCAAAGAAATTTGACAGAATATTTTTTTATACACATTTGTATAGAATATTTTTACTTCTGCGACAATAACTACGACTTCACCAAAGTTCAATACCCTATTCATTTGAATCATAAAGAGATCAAAATTATACGTCTTTACCAAACTACAAAAATAAATATCAGCCTCCTATCCTTCAAAGTTTATTCCAAGTCTGAAGTTGGTTTCTTCAGCCACTGAAATAACAGAAAATACATCTTTATTTATATGTTATTTCAAAACTAGGAGATCTTGACGTTTAGTTTCATGGAAGCTATTTTGCTTCGTGTATTTGTTGGATGTAAAATAATTTTCAGAAAATCTACTAACTGAACGATAGCTGAATTTAGATTCTTGAGAAGCAAGGTGTTCGTTCATTATATTACAATCGGTACTCTTTTTTTATCCGACTGCGTGACGCAAAGGAGGGTAATGTATTTATCGGCCTATGTATATATGTAGAATGTTATGTATGTATGTTCCTTCGTGCCACTCTAGAGTCCAAACTCGTAGGCCGATTTGTATGACTCATACGTCAATCGATTCGAGCTTCTTAAGTGACACTCGTGTCACTATGTAAGTATGTAAAATTTCGTGTTTGTAAACGCAAACGCAAAACTGGAGAAAATCTTATTTTTTTTTTAACTACTGAAATAGGTATGTGAACTATCGGTTTGTGTTTGTCTGGGTGTTTCTTATCTATTACAAGTATGTACATATTTACAAAAAGTATATAAGTCTTATATCCATTGTCTAGTACACATAGTACAAGCTCTGCTCAGTTTTGGAACTAGATGGTGCTGTGTAAAGTTGTCCAAGAATATTTCTATTTATTAAAATCTACTAGGTGTGAGAGACTTAGACGCTTAGTGGTCCTAAGCGCGACTGCTACGCTAAAGGTCCTTGGGTTCGACTCCCAGGTCAAGCAAAGTGTTATAGGGGTGCTTCCATAAAATTATCAGTAGCAGCTCGGAGTTGGAATTTGTCAAATTCAAAGTTAAATATTTTGTTTCAATTAGACCATTAAATTGTGAAAAAAAAACTGTTTTTTGAGAACTGACTGAACATAAGAGAGGTAGGGCATAGTGGGAGTAATTCTACTGAAATTGGAGTTGCCCAATTGGGGAAGTGCCTCCGCCTTGCAGAAAATCGAAGTGAAATAACACTGCTTTGAGCTGTGTTGTGGTCCTTACGGTGAGCCAGGTAGCCAGTGCTCCGCGAGGAAACGTTGTGTTGGCGGTGGGGGGACTTTGACCCTTATATTTAACTGGCAACCCAATTATTCCTCTTTTGTCCTAAAGGGTCGTCAACGCGCAAGTGATACCCCTGGTGTTACAAATGTCTATAGGCTAGGGTAACCGCTTAACATCAGGTGGGCCGTATGCTTGTTTGCCACCTTAGTGGTAAGTATAAAAACGAAACATAAATATTTTTTATGTGGGCTTGCAACTGATCTGTATAAAATAAAAAAGCTGTATACCCAAACCACATCCAGCTAATCAACATCCTAGCCGACTCAAGGCACATCTAGCTAGTCGACATCTTAGCAGTAACTTAATAACGTTCTCAACAGCAGCGATAGATCACTTGGCCAGTGACAAATAAAGACGGATTATGTTGCAATATTGCCAAGTTGTTTGTGTTTTTTATTAGTGCTCACACGGTAGGCGCCGTGGATATATCCAGGCGGGCTCAAGTGGTATTGTAAGATATTTATTTATTGGTATACCAGCAGCAATACATATTGAGTAATTAATAAAAATAGTAATAATAAGTGTGCTGACGAGAAAGAGAAAGAAATAACGAGAAAGAGAAAGAAATAAAGTATCTCGACTTGGCACACGAGGTTGTCGACATGTGGGAGGTGAATTCAGCAATCATTGTACCAATCGTTGTGTCAGCCAATGGCCTAATAGCCAAGAGCCTCGACCAATATCTAAGGAGGCTCTCGTTGGATGGTTGGATCAAAGGCTTGATACAGAAAGCAGTACTCTTGGACACGGCCCGTATCGTTAGGAGGTTTCTTTCTCTGGGGCCCTGACCACCGGTAGCTTGGACCCTGCTCCCGATGCCGGTGGGTTTCTATTTTTTATATTTTTAAATGTTTTTTTTTATATGTTACTTACGATGATATATTTAAAAAAAAAAAAATGTATAAATATAAATAAGGGCAATAATAATAGTGTGCTGATAAGTATGCCTATTACCGGTACGCGCAGCATTCACAATAAATACAAAGAATACTTGTTAGAGTATTACCTTAATATGTACATAATATATTTATAGTATAGTAGGATCTTTAGAACCGCTCGGAGTAATGAAAAATCATGACATACACACGTTACGATTATAACCTCAAAATCTGAGACATTGTAATAGTACGATTCTCAAACTAGTCTGCTATAAAATGATGATTGTATGGGAATTCACTAATGATTTCAAATACAAAACACAATTTTTTTTACAGTTGGTTTCGGGGCAGACGATTTATGGAAGCAGAACAATTTCCTTTGTTATTAATATAGATAAAAGTTACTGTAATCGAGACAGCTGACATTTCACGATATCATAAATCCACGCCCACAAAAACGCTTCACAATAAACTCCGACCAACTGGGTAACAACTTCACAGTTTTGAAGCCACAAAAGCCACGGTTCGAGTGACGGCCGCAAAATAAAAACACAAAAACGATTCATACTCGTATTCCTCCAAATATTTTACCTGCAATGCAAAAACCGAATGAAATTGTTGAGTAAACAAGGGACCTAACAAATTCCGGCTATTTGTTCGCCTGGGGCACTGCCAACTTGGCTAGATCTAGCTAAAGATTCGCCGAATTTATGTCCACACACATTTCTTCTGGATCCAGGGTAAAAGTTCAGCATCTAAGTAATAAAATGATAAAACTGTCGCGGCCAATGTCGTGGTTGGCGAATGTCAAATTGGTTTAAGAGGTATAAAGTTTTTATGTCAGAAGTAATGGAAGTTAAAGGGTAAAAAAATCCGATGATATCGTTGAAATGCAAAAGGTTTTATTATAAGGGTATTTTAATTCTTAAATCTGGTATTTTGTTCAACTGACATCTGTTTAAAAATAGGCTTGATAAAAGAGAAGGTTCTCATTTAATAACTTTGAAAGAAAATATGAAAGAAGAAATTTTAATAGCGATACGAAAAACATAAAATCGCACCAGAATACATTAAATCACAACAGAATACATAAAATCACATTAGAATACATAAAATTACACCAGAATACAAAAAATCACATCAGAATACATCAAATCACATTAGAATACATAAAATTACACCAGAATACATAACATCACATCGGAATACATAAAATCACACCAGAATACATATAATCACATCAGAATACATAAAATTACACCAGAATACATAAAATCACATCAGAATACATAAATGCACATCAGTATCCCGAAAGGATTAGGAAGAGATGGACCAATGTCCCATGTAATAGAGTTGAGTCTATTGGCATTAACTGGACATAAAGTTAAGGTCCTAGGTGCTACTAAGAATAATTTTATAATAACAGCTGTCCCGGCAGACGTTGTCCTGCAAATTTAAGGTTGTATGTATTTTTCAATATTAAAAAAATTTTGGCATCATAAAAAAGTAGAAATAAAAAGAATACCAAAAAATTAAATGTTTAGGGTGGACCACTTAGGGGTATGAAAAATAGATTACGACCGATTCTCAGACCTACTGAATTATGAAATTTTATAAAAATCGGTCCAGCGGTTTCCGAGGAGTATTATAATTGTAACTAAGACTATGACACGTGAATTTTATATATGTATAACATACCATCACGATTGTATTCCCCGAAGGATGAGGCAGTGATGTAAAAAAGTACACCCACGGTTCGCTAGTAGGTATATTTAGGGTTATTTCCTATGTTACATCTTCTTTATTCGGATCAAAGGAAAAACGGTTGATCACAGGATGTTAATAAATAAATGATATTATATATCGATTTACTTTATTGGAAGGAATATAACAATGCGCAAGAAGGTTCAAGTGCTTACAACTTTTGATAGTACCTAAATAAAAATCCTTTAGATAAACACACCCACACACATACACACTTGCTAACTGAGGTGTATCAAATATATGATTTCATAGGAACAGTTAGGTTTTCCCATCACCAGTATCATTTGATTACTTTCTGGGAAGCCGGCAACTAATTTATAAGGCTTTACTGAAATAAATACATTGATCTTTTTTTATATATTTAAAAAAATTTCAAAACATAGTTGGGAAAAGGGTAGGATGAACAGTCTTTTTTGAAATCGGTTAAAAAGCGACCAAGGGCAAAATACTGTTTAGATGTTTAATGAAAAATGTAAATGAGTAATATTAGACATTTATTCCGGTCGGTTTTCATTAGGGTTTCTTATTAAATTTCATGACAAACTTTCGAAAAACAAAAGTTATACACAATCTGAATAATAAATCTTTAAAATAACCTTATAATTATTTTGGTAGGAAGTATTTAATAGGCAAAGTTAGCGGAAATCAATTTAACTGTCAGTCACGGGAATTTTTTTAAGGCTTATGTTTAACATAAAAGTACAAGCTCTGCTTAGTTTGGGACTAGATGACGCAGTGTCGTAGTTTTTATTTTTCTTGAATAATTATTTAGTAATATTTGTACACTTCAATCTCAATTGCCTTAAAAATCAAACCTATCATTGAGAAAGTGGTATATGCACATTGCAATCCATCCCATTGCATTCCTAAACTATATCAAAATATAACACAAAATACCTTTACCGAATATAAATTTCAACAATAAAATTATTGTCATTCTAAATCTCTCAAATTGAATTTGATATGGAATAGTTCGTAGGTTGTAAATATTTGCCGTGATTGGTGTGCGCGTGAGTGAATACGCAATATGCAATTGTGATCTTGAAATGTCAGGGGTGGCACGACCGTCTTTTCATAAATCGCGAATTAATACACTGGACAGAAAATAAACCGGGTCACCCGCTACCCTGGAACTCTGATTAGATTTTTTTTAAAGTAAAAAACAGAGCATATCGTTAGCTTTGTGTTTGTTGCTAGATTACAATGTGATTTGACGGTACTTTAGAATAAATTTATAGTCATTTTAATCAACATGAAACGCACTTTCTGTAAGTATAACTTTGATGGTTGTAAGTTTTATACTTTTTGAGAAAATCGAATCGGTAGCTGGTGGCCCGGTTTAATAGCTGTCCAGTGTAGTAAGCGCACGCCACAAAAGTGGTGGTAAGATCCGTCACGGAGAAGGCCGTCACTACACCCTTATATTGTGGTTCCCATGCTACATGTATGCCTTCGAATAGAATGCGACATTGCCATGGTACCCCAAAGAGGACTACAGTTTATCGTGGTCACGATTAATGTAACTACTAACATGACACCCTTGACCAACAATAGGGTAGGGGCAGGCCAGTAAAGGCACCGACTAATAGACCTCTGGCCTCCATGAGCTGAGGCCTGAGGCAGGCTTGGGGACTCTGAAGCCGAACTAGACAACGGCTCCAGTAAGCGACGCAGCGCGTCCCGTGTCATTCGCATACCCCATAAAAAGGTTATAAGGATATTAACTTAAGGCGAGTGAACATTAATTTACTATGAAGAATTTGAAAAGTCAGAGCTCCTACCTTGAATCTGAACTCGATACCTATAACTTGATAGTTACAGTCATATCACTAGAGTCTAAATTCCTTTGCTCATAATCTAGATATTTCAATTCTATTTGTACAATCGTTACAGCCCTACACATCACGCATGAGTTCCATCTCCGATATAAATGCAGCGATTGTGAACTCTCTGAAGTCAGCTCAATGCTATAAAACATGGCGGCTAGCACGTAACTGTCCACGTATCAGCTGAGATTTTAAATTTATTTTTTGTTGAAATTGTTGTGAGTTACATACATAGATGCACTTTGTTTACGACATTTGAAGGTGGGTTTCGGTGCGCTAATAATATGTGTCAATTGTAAATTCAGTTCTTACGAAAAACCTTAATTATGGACACTGCTTCTTGAGGAATTGAGGCTTTCCTGCATGGAACAGTTTTTTTTTATTTATTTAGGCACTTCAACATAATATATTGTTTTTATTATACCATTTTTGTATAGTATTGATTTCTGACATTTACGCGAATATTATACATTGAAATAAAACTACTTTTTACGGATTTTATCGCGTATATTGGTCACGGGTAGACTGTACGCATGGACATGGACGCTGTAAAGGGTCCGAAACGTCGGGATTAATAATATCAATATACGCGATAAAATCCGTAAAAAGTAGTTTTATTTCAATTTTTGTATAGTGTGAATTTGTCACTTACAGAAGTGCTCAGCATTTGCAGAAGGTACGTTGTGGTAGAAAATATAGTGTTTTTTTTATTTTTTTTTAATATTTAAAGTATTTAAGACAATTTTTGCACAACAATAATAATTTAAAAAATAAAATAAAATATAATAACCGTGTTGTGGTTGATGAAATTTGCTATAGGTACAGACGCCAGCATTCAAATTTTCCTAAGTGAAAATGAAGCTTATTACAAATACAAATACTTTATTTGCGGTAAATATATTGCGTTTTATTATATCACTGAGGTGGCAAACAAGCCAAAGACCCAACCGATGCCAAGCGGTTACCGTAGCCTATAGGCTTATTTCTTTATTTTAGCCGTTCCAGGTTTAGAAGTATGGTAGTATAGGTTTCGTGTATGGATTTTTTTATCTCGCTATTGTGGTTTCAGTACTGTAGCATTCCAAAAAACATTTTGAAACAAAAGGTAGTCTAAGTTCTTCTCCAAAGTCCAATCTATCTGCGAACCAATATTTATCAAAATTTGTTAAGCGGTTATGACGTGAAAATGTAACAAACAGACTAACGGAGTTACTCATATAATATTCATAATATGGATTATGAAACCTGGATGGATAGTTTTTTTTTAATAGTCTGGACTCTGTTTTTGGACAGACTGAGTAACTTAAATAAAAAGTAAAACAGAAAATTCTTTGATATACCGCTAGCTCAAAAGATATTTCAAAGTGAGCTAAACTTCTTTATTAAAAAAGAAACAATGAAACTGTTTAATAATGAGGTGAACAAAAGAGGCGAAGCTATTGAATAAGACCTTTTCTTTTAAAACTTTTTGTTTATATACTAAATAGCTACACCCGACTGCGCGCGCGTTTAATTTAGTTGGAATTATAACCGTGGCTATTGTTGGTCTCTGAAATTTCTTGGGTGACTTAATAGAAGTTGTTATAAAGTAAATTTATTTTTAAAATTAAGTGTTAATTATTTTTTTTACGAGTACGATATCCCGCGATGTTTATAGAAAACTAGCTATAAAATAATTATAATAGGTATGCAAGAATTATTAACCTTGGGGTAAATATTTTTTTTATTGCCCACAGTCTGTGGCAGACGAGCAAGCGGCCCACCTGATGGTAAGTGGTAACCAGCGTCCATGGACATCAGCAACGTTGGGGACAGAGAGCTGAGCCGCCGACTACTGTATATGGTAGAGAGTTATAGATAAAATGACGATTTATATGAACAGAATACAACAGAATTACTTGCATATTATTATGATTTTTGCTAAAGTTGCGGCAGGTTCAGAATAATATTATTTATTAAATCACTATTTCAACAATCAGATATCAGTAAATCACAATTCGCACTCAACAATATTTAAGCTTTCAACAACCAACCGACAATCAGGCAGAGGTTTAACTTAAGGACTACTCCAAGTGGCCGCCAGCGATCGAATGCCCGAATGCCGAGTCTTATCTGTCTCGGTTAATCGAAGGGTTATGGTGTTGCCAACTCTAAAACAGTGTTGCTAGTAAAATGTACACAGTACTAATATATTTTGTAACACTACATAGGATGGATTATTATTATAAAGTATCTTACAAATACTACTCCTGCCTACTACGACTGCCTCATTAGTCTAGTGGTACTAAGCGCGACTGCTACGCTAGAGGTCTTTGGTTCGATCCCCAGGTCGAGCAAAGTGTTATTGGGTTTTTCTATGAAATTCTCAGTAGCAGCTCGGAGTCTGGATTTGTGCCTGGTTAATGGCAATAGGCTCGCCCCCTATTACATGGGACCTAAACATACCGGCGAAATGTGGGTGTACATTAGTACTCCTCTGCCTAACCCTTCGGGGAATACAGGCGTGATGGTATGTTAATGTTATCTTACAAAATCTGCAATATTCAATAGGTGTTTGCAATATAAGCAAAATTTTTAATAAAGATATAAATAATAACATACCATCATGCCTGTATTCTCCGTAGGTCAGCAGAGGTATATTAATATACACTTAGAGATCGCCAGTATGTTTAGGTCCCATGTAATAGGAGGCGACCCTATTGCCATTATCATCAACCCATATACTGTCCCACTGCTGGGCACGGGTCTCCTCTCATATTGAGAGGGATTAGGCTATAGTCCACCACGTTAGCTTAGTGCGGGTTGGCAGACTTTACAAACCGTCGAGAAAAATCTCTAAGGCATGCAGGTTTCCTCACGATGTTTTCCTTCACCGTTTAAGCGAGTGATAATTAATTATTAATACGCACATGAATTCGAATAGTCAGAGGTGCGTGCCTTGGGTTCGAACTCGAGACCTTCGACTTGGCAGTCCAATGGTCATACCACTAGGCTATCACTGCGCTTTTGCCATTAACCGGGCACAAATCCAACCTGCGAGTTGCTATTGAAAATTTCATAGAAAATCCTAATAGCACTGTCCGATCTGGAATCGAATTCAGGACCTCTAACGTAGCAGTTGCTCATTATATCAGCCGTAGGTGGTCCCTCGACTTCTACAAGGACCGGTTATATGTATATTCATTTTAATTATTGTATGTTTTGTTATGATAACTGTAATTGGGCCATTTTGAAAATCAGCGCTGCAGTAACTCTTTGGCTGTAGCATCAGCTGAGATTTGTACCATATTTTGGCCTCATACTCCATTTGTATGTCAGTTCTACGAGCGACATAAGTTAATAAAAATTTAAAAGTTGAAAATTAAATTACTCTGCGACATTTTACGTCCTAAGCGTTCCGCCATCGTGAATAGTTGATCTCTCCATACATACGGAATATCTTTCTTTATTGCACTCCGCTGAGAGGTTTTAGATTACTATCACTTGAGGTTAAGCTGCTATTGTGTAGGATTGGAAACGGATGGATGGTTTTCGTGATTGATTGTTAATTTGGTTTTAAGTTTAAGTGTTTCCTTGATTACTTCATCGGCTTACGCATAGTAGAATATTAAATGACTATCGCGTGAGGTTAAGCTACTATCCTATAGGATTGGAAAAAGATGTGTGAGTTTTGTGATTTGTTTTTTGGTAAGGTACGTGTTTCCTTGAACATTTTATACTAATTCAAGTAGAAAATAAATTAATAATATAAATAAATATAATACATATATTGGGACATTTTACACAGCACCATCTAGTCCCAAACTAAGCAGAGCTTGTACTATGGGTACTAGACAATGGATATAATACTTATACACTTTTTTTTTGTAAATACATACTTACAATACATAAGAAACACCCAGACAAACACAAATATTAAATGTTCATCACATAAATATTTGTGTCCTGTGGGAATCGAACCCACAACCTTATGATCAGCAGTCCGGTACTCGAACCGCTAGACCACAGAGGTCGTCGAATAATAATAAATAAGATCGATATCACGTGAGGTTAAGATGCCATTTTGCAGGATGAGAAATAGATGGGTGGGTTTAGTGATTGATTGTTAATATTTTTAAGATACGTGTTTATATTCTTGATAAAATGAATATTGTTTTATGTACTTACACGAACTATAAATGAACTCCATTATTACAAATTTTTTTTTTCAGTGTTTCAGTGTCATAAACATCACAATTGTCACCTTTAGGATAATTTTCGATCTCAATTCAATTTAACTTGTTCAGTAGAATACTATAATATTAGTTTCTGCCTACCCCCAGGGGAAAAAGTGTATGTAGACTAACAATTTGATATTACAAAACTGAGATAAGATCGAAATTACATCAACATTTTTGAAGTATCAGAATTATCATTTTGGTAACAAAATAATTAAATCCATTATTAAGGTTGAATTTAAACTTATAAACTGCGCCAACACATCGGTTAATATGCACACGGAAACATTCGAATTTAGAACGTTCTCTATTTTTTGTTTCAAAAGTCAGTATATCCTGGCAGTTGTACACCTTAATATTTCGTCGAGAAACACTTTTAGTGTAACAACAAACATTTTTGAGAGAAACCGTGTCGCTGTAGGCAGCCGGACAAAGAGGTTACTAGCTCATAAATCAGATAGTATGCTACGGACACTTTAGATAATCCGTCATTTGGATTAATGCCCGAGGGAGAGTTTTGTTATCTATTGTGTGGCGTAGTTATTTATGATGAACTATGGTTTAGCTAAGGAGTATGATAGATTTTTGGCTTGGTGATTTTTGTTTATAATATGTGTGGACATTATGTTTATAAGAAGATTGAAGATTTTAAACATAATGCAGTCCACCATACCATCACGCCTGTATTCTCGGAACGGTTAGGCAAAAGTGTAGGTACTAATTTTCGACCCACAGTTCACCGGTATGTTTAGGTTATAATACCCCATGTATAAATATGTATATGTATATTTATATATAGTAAATCTTTATATGTTTAAGTATGTTTTTTTTTCTCTTTAATTTTATTTAGACGACGTCTGTGGTCTAGTGGCCGGACTGCTGATCATGGGGTCGTGGGTTGGATTCCCACAGGACACAAATATTTGTGTGGGTAAAACATGAGTATTTATGTTTGTTTGGGTGTTTCTTAAGTAATAATAATAATAATAAATTTATTTATTTGGAACAACAAACACATACAAATAATAACTAGTTGAAACGATGATAACCGCAGTAGTATAAAACTGTGTCGCGGTTATCAGCGCCCGTCTCCAGGTAGGGAAGTAATTAATTAGTTCCAGTTAAAGTACCTATATATTTACAAAAAAAAGTATATAAGTATTATATCCATTGTCTAGTACCCATAGTACAAGCTCTGCTTAGTTTGGGACTAGATGGTGTTGTGGTGTTATTTATTATTTATTTAGGGGTTTTTATCCATTAAGAACATGCCAACCCCATCCTACCTTATTACAGTATTATAAGTATGTATTTAATTTGTACAGTATTAAGAGTTGTGTACATATTGTTATTGTCAGTATCTATTATGTTTTTATGTACGCCAGTCTATCTGATTGTCGCCTCTCCGTTTCTTTGGTAAGGTTGTCTGTAGGAGATCGCTTGTAGCGATAAGACCGCCCATTGTACCATTCTATCATATGGGGTACAATAAAGAATATTCTATTCTATTTTATAATAGGGGGTGAGCTTATTACCATTCATTATCTGATGATGATGAATGGTAATGGGTTGAAATCCATATACTGTTCCACTGCTGGCAGAAGTCTCCTCTCAGGTTGAGATTAGAGGGAGAGAGTCTCCTCTCAGAGGAAGAAGTCTGGAACATCGGCGAAAGGTCGCTTGCCTTTCGGTCTTTTACAAGGCGTATTATGGAGAGTGTGCCCAGCTTCTTCAAGACCTAATCCCACCTTCCACTTTCCTTCATCGGACTACCAGACGCCGGGAGGGCTTTCACCCTCATGTGGTCGAATTCCCTTTTCAGCGCACGAAGCGACATGCTTCATCTTTTCTCATTCGCACCGCAAAGGAGTGGAATGCTCTCCCTGCGTCTGTGTTCCCAAACTCATACAACCTTGATGTTTTTAAGGTAAGAGTGAATAGGCATCTTCTGGGTGAGCGTGTTCCACCTTCGATCTCGTCATCAGTTACCATCAGGTGAGACTGAGGCCAAACGCAAGCTCATCAACCATAAAAAAAGAGGGATTAGGCTATACTTAGTCCACCACGTCAGCCTAGTGCGGGTTGGCAGACTTCACACACCGTCGAGAAAAATCTCTAAGGCATGCAGGTTTCCTCACAATGTTTTCCTTCACCGTTTAAGAAAGTGCATGAATTCGAAAAGTCTAAGGTGCCTTGGATTTCAACTCGAGACCTTTGACTTGGCAGTCCAATTTTCATATCACTGCTTTATTGACTGGAAAAATCCCAACTCCGAGCAACTACTGAGATTTCATAGAAAAACCAAATAACACTGCTCGACCTGGGATTAGAACCCAGGACGAAGCAGTCGCGCTTAGGACACTAGGATCAAAAGCATCTATTCTTTTAGTAAAACGTAAAGTAACGTATTTAAAATTCTTCAAGGTCAAACTCATTAATAAAACAATGTTTTATATTAATTAACAAAGGGCCTATTCAAAGAGATACCGACTAAACAGTATTAATTTTAATGAAAACTGAGTACTAGCGTCGGCTGAGGTTGTGTTAAGTCAGGTACAACTTTCAGTACACCACGGGTTCCGTGTATTGTTGAATAAATTGCTTGTTCGTAGAAACTAGTGCTATACAACGCACTACTTTAGACATGAAATTTGTATAGTGCAAACAACGGTTTTACCTGGAGTCGTTTTTGTTGATTTAGTATCTCTAGATCAGTAGTTCCGAACCTAGGGGTAATTACCCCCGAGGGATAAATAATCTTTTTTGTGCGGGTAACGAAGAACATAATAAGACCTAATTTCTAAGTAATTACCCCGAAGGGTAAATCATCTTTTTTGTGCGGGTAACGAAGAACACTATAAGGCCTAATATCTAATAAAATTATAGATCGCCACGCAGTAAGTACTGTGTTCGGGGTATTTCTTTCTAGCTGTCGTCGCGTCATCGCAATCGCTTCGCTATAAGTCTCTTTAATCGCAGGCGGGCGGTGAGGGGGGCTGAGGGACGAGAGAAAAATCGGTTTCCCTAATAGGTTATAGGGGTAACAATATTGAAAAGGTTAGGAACTGTTCTAGATGCATGAATTTGGATGAAACAAAAGAAGAAAGTTTCTGCCGACCCCTATCGGAAAAAAGGGGAAACTTCTGTATTTTTTCTGATGTAGTTTTTTCTAACATCATCTTTTTTTGGTGAATAAATCTTCACTTTAATTAGCCCAATAGTCCTAAGCGTGACTGGTACGCTATCTGTCCTGGGTTCGATTTCCAAGTCGAGCAGTGTTATTGGGTTTTTCTATAAAATTCTCAGTACCAGCTATGAGTTTGGATTTGTGTCCGGTTAATGGCAAGAGGAACATACCGGCGAAGTGTGGGTGTACGTTAGTACACCTCTGCCGAACCCTTCAGGGAATACAGGCGTGATGGTATGTATGTGAATCTTTACATTATTGAAGAAAATGTTTTCCTACATATTTAGCCTTAACTTTGACCTTGATCTTGACTATGACCATGACCTTGATCGCGATGATGTTTATTTTAATTTTGAAAATAATCATAATTATTTCGACGTCGATTGTCGAGAGTGAAAAAATAAATTAATTAAAATGTTTATTGTTTCAGGAACAATTTCTTGCGAGAGCCCAGAACCAAGTAAGTGACTAATTTATCTTTGGAGTTTCAAAAATGTTATTAGAAACAAAATCAAAATAGTTTTATTTTCATATAAACCATATACAGGCACTTATGAAATGTCGAGTCTAGGTGCACGGTTCCAAATTAGTCGTTTCCTATGGAGAAGAACCGGCAAGAAACTCCATGGTTACTCTTTTAAATTATCGTTTTGTGTTTTGATATTTGATACAGTAATAATTATAAATTGGATTGGATACTTACATGAGAGAACAATTTAGGAATGTTGCGAAGATTACAAATAATTATATAAAATACAGCTAGGCATAAAAAAAAGTTCTAAACAGTTCTCCCATTTACAAAGGAAGGAAACTTATAAAAATGGAAAATAAATAATATATATATTATAGAATAATAAACAATGGAAAATATGAATTATTAATGGAAAATATGTAAAATTTAATGCCATTACGTATTAAAAATGAAGCAGTGATAGCCTAATGGTATGACCATTGGACCGCCAACTCGAAGGTCTCGAGTTTAAATCCAAGGCACGCACATCTGACTTTTCGAATTAAACGGTGAAGGCAAACATCATAATGTGCCAAAATGGCGTGCGTTTTGTCAAATTTAAAGTTATTTTTTCTCATCCCCTAGTGAGCATAAAAAAAAGTATGACTAGAGTTTTAACCATCGTAATACAGGGTATTTTTTCAAATAAGTGTACCCTCATTTGGGCAGATTTTGGTGACATCCTTTCCCAATTGAACATGAACCTTGATTATATGTATTAAAGTTGAAAATCTAACAAAGAAATTTGAAGAAGCCGTGCTTTGACGTTTTTTTTTATTAAAAAGATGCGATACCTATCTTCTATTAGGGTTCGTAAGACTCCGCTGTCCGTTTGTCTGTTAGGCTGTATCTCATGAACTGCTGTAACAATAAATACTAAAAACAGAATTGGGTACCATACAGCAAACGTGATTTTTTTTGTTTTTTGCTCAATATTTGTAACGACAATAGGTGGTTCTACCTCAAAAACAAGTGTGTTTTGCCAAATATTGGTACGGAACTCTTTGTGCGCGAGTCCGACTCGCACTTGACCGGTTTTTCTTTCAATAATTTTATTAGTCTTGTGTTTGCAAGGACGCTCCGGGGAGAGCGGTGGGTACTGCATAAAGCATTTCCAACCCCGTCAACAAAAAAAAAGGTACATAGGAGGAGAATACAGGTGTGATGGTATATTAAGTTTTATTAAAATTTTCCATTAATGAAATTGTTGTATAACCACATATTAAGGCCAGATGGCGGCACGATTCGCACGCAAAATGTATTCAGGTCGGGTCATGCGTGCGAAGGTGACGTCATAACACTCATCTGTGTAAAGTTCGCGTAGGAAGCTCTGGATATAAGAATTATATCTCATCATCATGTAATCGTCAATAAATTACGTATATGACATATTTTTTTCCTGATCCAGCGAATGGAAGCAAATAAGTAGCCATTATAATACAGATTTTAAGAGAGGTAGGGCACAGTGGGAGTAATTCCACTCAAATTGGAGCTCCGGGACTGAGGAAGTATCTCCGCCTTGCAGAAAATCGAAATAAAATAACACTGCTTTGAACTGTTGTGTTCCTTACGGTGAGCAAGGTTGCCAGTGCTCGAAGAAGAAACGTTGTGTTGGCAGTGTGGGGACTTTGACCCTTATACTGCCAACCCAAGTATTCCCTCTCGTTTTACAGGGTCGATAACCTTTTTTTTTTGACGGGGTTGGTAATGCTTTATGCACTACTCATCGCTCCGGGGAGAGCGGTGGGGTGTGTCGGACTCCGCTCTGAAAAGAGCGATCTACCGACTAAAACCAACCTCGGCGTTTCGCGTCACCTTTAATACCAGGACTACGGGAGCGCTGTAGCATTAGTCCGCAGAACCCAGGACCACTAGCGTAACAGTCGCCCTTAGGACCACTAGACTAACGAGGCAATTCCGAAATAAATATAATGGATTATTTAACTGTATGGTATTTCATTAGCATTATTTATTAAGGTAGGTCGACACAGTTCATAAAAACAGTTTACAAAGTAACAAGGAAACATGAATTTTATAACAATAAATCTTAACTCTTATGCAAATGGCAGCTCGTTACAAAGCGGTACAGTTAAATATGTTTAAATAGTTAAAATAAAGCTCATTCTCATTAACTTGTTTCCGTTGCTTTTTGCATATTTATTACAATCATGTTTAATTAAAATCGGTCAAGTGTGATTCGATTTGAGCAAAAAGTTCCGTGTTCATGGAACTTAAAAAATATACAGTAAAATAGTCGGTTGTCCCCGGTTTTATTCGCATCTCAAAGAATGTTTTGAGAGAAAAGGTAGTAAAATTCTTCAATAAAGCATGTAAAGTCAAAGTCAAATATTTTATTTCAATTAGACCATTAAAATAGCACTTTTGAAAAGTCAAACTAGTTGCACGGTTCCAAAAAGTGGATCTTATGGAGAAGAACCGGCAAGAAACTCCATAGACACTCTTTTCAACAAAAAAAAAACATGATTACAGTGTTCAGTATTACAGTCTAAATCTGAATAGTTCATGAGAACAATGCAGTGTGATGTGTACTTTTAAATTAATCTAGCATAATAAACAGAAAAAAAAGAGGTTGCCATTGACAGTAAGAGCTGACCAGCCCCGACAGACGGCACTCGTTCACGACTATGACGTGTGTATCGGCGTCGTTCGACTCAACCATGTTGTAGGGAATAAAACGACCCGACACACAACGCATCAGCAGGACATTAGTAATTGGCACGACTTCGATCCTTTCTCGACAAGTGTGTCCACGGCCAGAAGATGTCTGAGTAGTAGCTTTTTTGGTATGAATAATATTTCATAGGTATGTCCGAACATTATATAGTAAAGATATAGTATAGAGTAGTGCTTATAAATATTAGAAATGTGTTTCTAGTTTGTTTGATGTAGTCCTGATTTATTTTTTGTGTTTGTGTGGGCAGTGCTGTGTTGTTCACATCATCTTTTCCAGACTGTATTTTATAAGTGAAGCCTTGTAATTGACTGTCAGTCTTATTCACAATTTTTTAGTCTCATTTGATTAGCTGTAAGTTTTCCATAGTTATTAAATAAATAAAATAAAATAAAAAGTAACTCCCCAAGGTACTATCTACCTACGTACAGTCACCATCAGATGTATCGTAGCAAACAAGGTGACCAAACACTTCTGAATATTTAAAAATGATAATAAGTTCTATACAGTTCTATCAATATGTTCTTGGGATTCTCCTATCTTACGGAGATGGCTGCAGTTGCATGCTAGCGCCATTACCTGATTTCTGACATAAGGCTAACTAATTTGTGACAATTCAATATTATAATTTGTGACATATTGTCAATAATTATAGGATATTCATGTCCATTTTCTTTGATATTTTTACTTAAAATCTAATTATGTTGTGATACAAAATTTAAGTTACTTGATTATTCTCTCTTTAAAATAGTATGAATAATTCATGCTTATAAATTGTAAACTTTAAATCCAATCATGGTCCAATCATGTCATTTGCCGATCCGGTTCTAGCTAACTCATCGGCCTTCTCATTTCCTATAATGCCTAGATGCCCTGGGACCCAAACTTACCCTATTACTTTGTAATGATAAAAGCTTTAGGTCTGCCTTATTTAAGTACCTAGATACCTACTTATGTTCACAAACGATCTTAGTGAAAACATTATATAAAATATATTCAAAGCCGCTACACTGTATTACCAAAGCAATCTGCATAAAAGTGCTCTCAACCAACATAAGTGCTCCGTCTGAAATTACTGTTGCACACACTTTAATAATAATCGTGCAAATGCATTCGTTATTTAATACTTGTCTACAAAAATAAGGGGTAGGCTTTGTCAATGCTGCAAGGTTCGTGTGGGGTGGTATAGAGGCTAGCATATCAACCTACGCCAATCTGTCAAATTTCTTTGATAGAAAATCGTAAGGTTCATGTTCAATTTGGAAAATATGACAGTTTTCGATAGCTTGACCTGCTGGCGTCTGTCACCGCATTGACAAATATTCTACTGCTAACCAATAATGTGCTAACATTATTGATAGACATTTGGCGCAACGTTTAAAAAAAATACTTTTTTAATATTGATCTGAAACTTGAACGTAACTCCGAGCTTTGTACAGTTGCAGTTTCAACTGTTGACTGCTACATAATATATTATACTGCTTTACCGGCTAACCTTACTCTTCAGGGAAAACAGGCGTGATGGTATGTAACTGAGAATTTCATAGAAATACCTATAACAGTTTGCTTGACCTGGACATCGAACCCAGTACTTCCAGCGCAGCATTTGCGCTTACGACCACTAGGTTAACACATCAATACCTATCTATAATATCCATCATACTCACACTTAATTTATCCCGAACAAGGACAAATCGCGATATATGTACCAAACCTATTCAAGTCGTACGTGAGCCCAACACTAATGTGTGCCCTTGAAATGTAAGGTCAAGGGTTGCACCAAACGAGGTTATTTCGGGAGAGGGTAGGAAATGAAATAAAAACACTCAATGTATGGAATGTATTAAGTGGTTCTTGTTCGCTATTGTTACACAAGGCTATGCTCGGGTGGTTTATTCTTTGTTATCGGTAGAAAAAGGGTTGCGAATAGGTATGTGCTTCAGAAAGGAGGTCATCAAAAGTCCATACAACTCAGCCCAAATTTGTACCTGAGGTACATGACAGCCTTCATCACTATCATCCTACGATCCTTTTCCCAAATATGTTGGAGTCGACTACCAGTATAACCAGACGCAGTGGAATATCAGTATTTTACAAGAAGCGACTGCTATCAGACCTCCGCAACCCAATTTTTGGGTAATACCGATATTCTGAAGATAGACTGGTTGTCAAGCTCTTTGAGCTTCTGACTACCTAGGGACGGTCATAGATGTTCTCATGTCAATTGATTGATTTAGATGCTCTATCAGGTAATAATAATGGTCCCGTATGATCTAATATTATGATCCCTTGAAAAAAATACTTAGGGTCAGCATAGTGTGTCTTCCATACATCTCTATGAGTTGTCATCTCATTTTATTTATCTTATATTATATGGGGTCATTGGAAACGCTGGACTGGTTTGATAGCTCTTATACTGTTTCCAAATTACCCTTTCCATTGGCTGTTCACAATTACCCTAGTTGACCGTTCTGAGTTATATTATACCTAAATATAGCAAGATAAATTCGACAAATCATTTGTCAAAATCTGATCACTCGTTTGTGAGCTACGATGGAAAATACATACCATAAAAATAGACGGCTAAACTCATTACCCTTTGTATTGCGTAGTCGGGTAAACAAATAATTTAAACCATACTGGCTTTCACAGTTGCAGTAATGAAAGCAAATAAAGCATTCAGTATCGCTACTTTTGTGTTGCTTCAACGGTATTGAAGTGGTTAAGTCACAAGCGAATTATACGTGTTCATCATCAACCCATATGTTGTCCCACTACTGGGCACGGGTCTCCTCTCATATTGAGAGGGATTAGGCTATAGTCCAACACGCTGGCCTAGTGCGGGTTGGCAGACTTCACACGCCGTCGAGAAAAATGTCTGAGTGATAATTAATTATGAATACGCACAAGAATTCAAAAAGTCAGAGGTGCGTGCCTTGTATTCGAACTCGAGATCTTCGACTTAGCAGTCCAATAGTCATACTACTAGGCTATCAGTTTTTTTTTTGCTTTTTTTAATTATACGGCTTAGTGGATGCTTAAACGGCTTCTCAAATATGTCCGAGTCGGCTTTCAGTCTAACCAGATGAAATTGGATAATTTTTTATTTTTATCTCGCTGTAATTTATTATTGTTATAAGAATTCTTTAATAGCGCGCCCACTGTATTCCCCGAAGTACTAAGCAGAGTTATACTAATGTACACTCACAGTTTACCGCTATAATTCAGTCCTATGCAATAGGGGATGAGTCAATATAGCCGGATATTGGCATTATCCGGGCACAAAATCTAATCTCCGAGCTGTTGCTGAGAATTTCATAGAAATGTCTACCAAATAACACTTTGCTTGACCTGGTAATCGAACACAGCACCTCTAGCATCATAGTCACGTTATATACGACTAGAGTAATGAGACAGTGAATCTTATTTTATGTACAGAGCCCCAGCACATCAATCTACCCTGATCTGTCAATTTTTTATTATACGAAATCGCTTTCCGCTTACATTGGGACCGCAGATTCCAGAAGCGGGACGAAACCTCGGTATGCGGGGCAATGAAGTAATCAAAGCTTTGTTACAATTATACAAAGAAAAAAAATACGGCAAAGCCCAAGCAATAATGAAACCTAATTTATTTAAGTCCGTTACAAACGTAACAAATTCTTCACTAATTAGTTTCAGATTTCAATGTAATTTCATTGAAATTAATCGTTTCTTGCTGCTTGTTTGAGCCATTGACCTTTCATGACGTCTTAATCAATTTAGTTCTCTCATTAATGAATGATTAATTAGCAGCAAAAATAAGATGTTGAGAGATATAAAATGGATAACATTAAGTGTTTTTGTTTATAAAAACGTGCAAGTCTTAATTATTCGTCTCCTAGAAGTCGATTACTGTATTCTCTTGTGCATGCATGTTTTTTGTTTTATTTATTTATTTATTTTATTTGCCTCATTAGTCTAGTGGTCCTAAACGCGACTGCTACGCTAGAGGTCCTGGGTTCGATCCCCAAGGTCGAGCAAAGTGTTATTTGGATTTTTCTATGAAATTCTTAGTAGCAGCTCGGAGTCTGAATTTGAGCCCGGTTAATGGCAATAGGCTCGCCCCTTATTACATGGGACCTAAACATACCAGCAAAATTTGGGATGTGGGTGTACATTAGTACACCTCTGCCTAACTCTTCGGGGAATACAGGCGTGATGGTATGCTTATTTTATTTGATTTAAAAAGACAGCTCTCGCTCTAGGGTAGAAGCCTGTGGTAAGCGTGTCAGACCACGGGGATTTTACAAATATCTGTGGATCACATAAAGATTAATCTCTGGTGGGAATTAGCATCCTTTGAGAAGCCAGCCTATCCTTTTCTTGAAAGCCGACAACGCACTTGCAACCCCTCCAGTGTTGTGGGTGTCATTGGGAGGCGGTGATGACTTACCATTAAGTGACCCGCTTGCTTGCTTGCCTCCCTCTTCAATATAAAAAAAATCGCACCTACAACACTGCGGCATAACAGTTACTGTAGTAGCGAGGGGACCACGTTTACAATAAACATGCATTTTGTATTAACTATAGCTCAAAATGCAATGATAGCCCAGTGGTATGAACATATTGTGGACTGCTAAGTCGAAGGTCTCGAGTAAGAATCCAAGGCACGTACCTCTGACTTTTCTAAATCATGTGCGTATTAATAATTAATTATCACTCGCTTAAACGGTGAAGGAAAAAATCGTACCTTATATTATATACCTTAACGATACCTTATACCTTAGAGATATTTCTCGACGGTGTGTGAAGTCTGCCAACCGGCACTAGGCCAGCGTGGTGTACTATAGCCTAATCCCTCTCATTCTGTTTGAGTAGACCCGTGCCCAGCAGTGGGACAATATATGGCTCAAAATGGACTTCCTATTTGCAACAATGTCCAAATTCAAGATAACTGGATGCCTCAATAAACAAACATACATACGAACGTAAGTGATACCGGTACGGCTCAAATTAGTGATGCTCGGCCGTCAACCGAGTGGGTACTGGTTAATTGCATCCGGACAGTTCCGTACATCCGTGATTAAAGACCGTTTACATACCGCAACCGGCTATTAGAAACGTGTCCGTAACTTTCTTGTGAGGCGGTGAAAGACTAGGCAATGTAGGGATCGCTATCCTATTCCATCCTTCCTTCCTTCTAATAATAAATGCGAAAGTTTGTGAGGATGGATAGAGGGATGTTTATTACTCTTTCACGTCAAAATTACTGAACGGATTTTGATGTAACTTTACAGTATTATTACTTAAACATTAGAATAACATATAGGCTATAATTTATAACGACTTTGAGTTAATTAGCCAAATTACAACGACAATTAAAAGTAACTTTTTCATGCGGACGAAGTCGCTGGCAGAAGCTAGTTATAAATAAATGAACTTTTTATAATTTAACTTTAGTTTATTTAAGCAGCGATAGCCATTATGACCATTGACTGCTAAGTCGAAGGTCCTAAGTTCGAATTCAAGGCACGCACCTCTGAATTTTCGAATTCATATGCGTATTATTATTTAATTATCACTCGCTTAAACGGTGAAGGAAAACTTCGTAAGGAAACCTGCATGCTTTAGAGATTTTTCTCGACGGTTTGTGAAGTCTGCCAACCCGCACTAGGCCAGCGTGGTGGACTATAGCCTAAACTGGTTTGCATCCGTGACACATCACACCATTGTAAAGGTCCAGTTGAAAACCAGCGCCAGGCAGCTCACCAGCGGTCTGGCATTTACCTGAACTTGGAGCCTATTTGACGCAGTCGTGGGACACACTTTTTTTTTCCTTATTTTATATGTACTTCCATCATGTTTTTAATATTACTGTGTGCATTGTCCAAGACTCTGTCAATAAATATTTTTCTTTCTTTTTTCTTTATTTCTTTCTTTCCTAATCTCTCTCAAAATGAGAGGAGACCCGTGCCCAGCAGTGGGACAGTATATGGGTTGATGATGATGATTATTTAATACAAGCTATTGTCTGCTGTTTGACACGTATCCCAAAGGGCCCTTTGAGACAAAAGGTCTGTTTCTCCAAGGTCTATTATACCAAATTATATCAAAATCGGTTCAGCAGTTTAGACGTTAAAGCGTAACAGACACACAAGAAGAGAGGTAGGGCACAGTGGCTGTAATTCCTTCCAAATTGGAGCTACCCGAAAGCATAATAGACACACACCAGAAGAGAGGTAGGGCATAGTGGGAGTAATTCCACTCAAATTGGAGCTGTGAGACAGGTGAAGTATCTTTACCTTGCAGAAAATCGAAGTGAAATAACACTGCTTTGAGCTGTGTTGTGTTCCTTACGGTGAGCAAGGTTGCCAGTGCTCCGCGAAAAAAGGTTGTGTTGGCGGTGGGGAGATTTCGACCCTTATACTACCCACCCAACTGTTCCTATTTCGTTTTACAGGGTTGTGAAAGCGCAATTGATACCCCTGATGTTACAAGGGTATAAAGACTACGGTAACCGCTTACCTTCAATTCGTAAGCTGGTTTGCCACCTTAGTGGTATAAAAAAAACATTATCCCATCATCGCAACATTGTTATTAGTTTATTTTCAGTACATAAATAACTAACCTTGTTTATGTTTCCAAATGTACCAGATAAATAGGTACGTGATGAAAATGTAACAGTAGTTATAACCTTGGTTATAACAAAACAAACACGTTGCGAGTACCTACGAACATAATTGGGTTCGACATTAGTTATTTCGTTTCCAATATAACGCATATACCATCACGCCAATAGTCCCCGAAGGGTTAGGCAGACGTATCTTCAAGTTAGGTAGGTCATAGTGGGAGTAATCCCACTCAAATTGGAGTTGCCCGACTGGGGAAGTACAGTCAGCAACGAAAGTAAAGAACACAGCTAAATTTTTTTATTGTCACAGCTCCAGAACTTGGCAATAGGTCTTTTCTACTAAGGTAACCTAAATATTTAATGGTCATCTATGCAATTATTTCGCATAACCTTCGTAGGTCAGTAACTTCATACTTGTTAAAAATCATATTGAAGATTGCAACATGTTCAGCGACTTTCGTTGCTGACTGTACCTTCGCCTTGCAGAAAATTGAAGTGAAATAACACTGCTTTGAGCTGTGTTGTGTTCCTTATGGTGAGCAAGATTGCCAGTGCTCCGCGAGGAAATGTTGAGTTGGCAGTGGGGGGACTTCGACCCTTATACTGCCAATCCAACTTCCTCTTTGGTGTTACAGGTTCAGCGACGCGCAAGTGACACCCCTGGTGTTACAAGCGTATATAGGCTACGGTAACCGCTTACCATCAGGTGGGCCGTATGCTTGTTTGCCACCTTATTGGTATAAAAACAGGTATACTAATGAACACAGTTCGCCGGTAGGTTTAAGTCCCATGTAAAAAGTCTTTTCCCATTAACAAGGCACTAATCCAAACTGTGAGCTGCTACTTAGAATTTCATAGAAAAATCCAATAACACTGCTCGACCTGGGTCCAGTTATTGGAAATAGACTCGCCCTCGTTTATATGGGACCTAAACATACTTATGCCAAATACGCTCGCGTTACTTTAGCGGCAAATAAATTATAATAAAACAAAAAAGTCTTAAAAGGCTTGCTCCCCAGTGCCCCGGAGCAGGAAAAAAAAGTACAGCTCCAGATTTTACTGTTACAAATAGTAAACAGCGATTTATGTACAGCTTTAATTATTAAAAAAGTAAATAAAAACATATCAAGCTCTACTCTATGCTACAGACAAATTAATTGTGAGCTGGGCCACCTATGATGGCAAATTTTTCATCATACTCAGAAAAGAGAGGAACAAACATTAAAAACGCTTTGTAAGCTCATAAAGGCGTATTTTCAGGAATGACTTTTGTAGCTGTTTGTTGTGATGACCTGGAGTTTAACAAATTCGCTTATTAACATCAATTTAAACATTGAAATAAAACTACTTTTTACGGATTTTATGGCGTTATATTGATATTATTAATCCCGACGTTTTGGACCCTTTACACTTAGCTCGTGTTGCCAATAATTAACAAAAATGTGTACCTGTTAGTGTTAATTTCATCAAGACGCCCACCACCTCAGTCTACCCGTGACGATGGACGCTGTAAAGGGTACATCGGGATTAATAATATCAATACTTATAACGCGATAAAATCCGTAAAAAGTAGTTTTATTTCAATGTGTATTCGCGTAAGTGTCACAAACCGATATCAATTTACACATTTTTAGGGTTAGGGAGAGGTGTAGTAAGTATTAAAAAAGCAGTGATCATTGGACTGCCAAATTAAAGGTTTCGAGTGAGAATTCAGGGCACGCACCTCTGACTTTTTAAAATCATGTGCGTATTAATATTCAATCATCACTCGCTTAAACGATGAAGGCAGAAAATCATGAGAAAAACCTGCATGTCTTAGAGATTTTCAAATAAGGCCAGAGTGGTGGACTATAGCCTAATCGCTCTCATTCTGAGACGAGACCCGTCTCCAGCAGTCAGACAGTATATCGGTTGATGATGTGGGCGAGCGTATAGTGTCATTAACTGGGTACTAATCCAATATATGAGCTACTACTTATAAAAGGTTATGGTGAGGTTTTAAAGTTATTTAGCGAAGGAAAAATTCGACCGCGGGCAGGATTCGAACCTGCGTCTTCTGGTTAGGTACACTAGACGCTATGACCACTAAGCCACCGCGAGTCCCAACCGCCCTGACGAATTTTGCCTTCACGTTCAGAATTTACGTCTTTATGGTGACGTCAGTAACACCTATTGAAAAGCTTGCTTTTCAACCGACACAACTTACTTTACAGTTAGTTCAATGTCGAACGATGCTACCTTACCTACTAACTATCTTTTTGTATTTTTTTTGGCATTTTCCATGCTAAGATTTTAAAGTTATTTAGCGAAGGAAAACTAAACTAAAAGAAAAATACAAAAAGATAGTTATGGTGAGGTTCTTAAAAAGGATCAGGTGCTTATTCCTCGCAACCAACGCGTGTGTATGACAAGGTGTATGAATGTGAACGAAGAAAAAGAAGTATGCTAGAATCGTACGCAAATGGTGTTTAGCTTCTGCCTACTAGTTAGAAAGGCGTTTGTTTATATACAAATTAAAGTACAATAACCCTTCGAACCTTACACCTAAGAATCGATCTAAGGATCTCACCCTCAGCAGTATTCCTAACTACTAGATCAATGACGCAGTAATTACTCATTTTCCCGTGTGATTCATTAATGGCATAATTTACAGATTGTTGCAATTCCACCAGTCCTGTTTTCATTCAACAATTATTTCAGTAATGAGTTTCTCATAATTATTAAAACATACCATCACGCATTATTTTCAAAGTAGTTAAGCAGAGATATACGGCTTCTATACTATTATATATTATTATAATAATTATTGTCACGCGCTACGGTGATGGAAAACATCGTAAGGAAACCTGCATGCCTTAGAGATTATCTTGACGGTGTGTGAAGTGTGCCAATCCAAAGTCAAAGTCAAAAAATTTATTTCAATTAGTTATTACGGCACTTTTGAAAAGTCAAAACTAATTACACGGTTCCAAAAAGTGGGTCTTATGGAGAAAAACCGGCAAGGAACTCCATAGACACTCTTTTTTTTCAGAAAAACATGATTAGGACAGTGTTCATCTTGGTTTACAATGTCTGTTATGAATAGTTAATGAGAACAATGCAGAATAAATTAAACCAGAATAAAAAAAAAAGATTGCCATTGACAGTAAGAGCTGACCAGCCCCGACAGACGGCACCCATTCACGAGTATGACGTGTATCGGCATCGTTCTGAATAGTATCAATAATCGTAATCGTAGTATCAATAATCCGTACTAGGCCACTGTGGTGAACTATAGCCTAATCCCTCTCAATATGAGAGGAGACCTAATATGGGTTGATAATGATGATACTCTGACCGTCAGACTAAAATTACATTGAACTAACACTGATGTGTAGAAGTAGAGCGGTGATTGACGATAATATCCGAACTATGACGAACAGAACCGAACGTCACAAAAAAAAAGTAAAATAACTGAAACACTGCTTTGAGCTGCTTTCTTACGGTGAGCAAGGTTACCAGTGCTCCACGAGGAAACGTTGTGTTGGCAGTGGACTTTGACCCTTATACTGCCAACCCAACTATTCTTCTTTCAATACAGGGTCGGCAACGCGCAAGTGATACTCCTGTTGTTGCAAGCGTCTATAGGCTACGGTAACCGCTTACCTTCTGGAGACGTTTGGTTCTATGGAAATCGTCACGTAAAGACATTTATACGTTTTGTCTTTAGAAAGAACGAAAAAAAAATATTTGATACAGAATTAAAGCATAAAAAAAACGAAACTATAAATATAAATAAAGATAAATATAAAAAAAAACCAAAGTATCTCACGGCTGTACCAAATGGGTCTCCAGATCAGCATGATGTCAAACACAGCAGTGTGCTTGACGCTGGTTTTCATCTTGAGCCCGTGTCCGGTGCTTCCACAGATATCGATCAGCAATGTCGTTCCAAATCGTGTCAGTATGTGTGTAGTGTTGTGTGCTTCTGTGTATGTATATCTTTACGTGATGATTTCTACAGATCAACTCCTACCACAAGTTACATTAAGGAACTTCGTTGCAAAAATGCAAATTGTCATTTTTGTTCTTGCATTCTTACAAGAAAACACTGCAGCGGATACAAGAGTTCCACCCAGTTACTTGCAGCCATCCGTTCTTCTTTGTTATTCCATCTGTCAGCTCCTATTGTTTCAAGACATTAAATTTCATAGCCGACCAACAAAGTTTACTTAAAGTTAGCTTTGAACATACCACGGCAAGCCTGACTACGTTTTTGCGAAGAAATTAAATTCAAAATTGGATTGCATGAGTTTCTTGCGAACTTTCCCTTAAATGTGTGCGTAAGAGTACTTTGAACGTGTTTAATATTTATGGGAGTCGTGAATTCTGTACTCTTGGGGCTTAAAATTGGTTTGTTATGAATTAGGTACATGTTTATGGCTTCCTGTTTAAAATGCAAAAAAATATAAAAACTAAGTAATAAACATTTCCTACTTAGGCTAGGTTAGGTTGTTAGGTTTTTTTTTTTCAATAAATACAATTATCTCGATGCCAGTTTAAATTAAAACAAAGCTAAATTTTTTAATAATTGACCACAACACGCTGTGAGCCGTTTTTTCGCTCTGTACTGCACAGTACATAGGAACCGTCGAGAAAAAGGGTTGATAATGAAATAGACGACAGTCCAGTCATTTGTATTTTATAGCATATAAACAAACACGTATATTTCAGTCATTTATAAAGCGAAATCCCTTCCATAAAATGTTACAGGACCCGTAAACTACATGCAAGCGGCATACATGGAATTTTAGGACGCCAAAACGAAATAACATAAGGTATCTAAGTGATTTCGAGCTATCGTCCTTCGGGATTTTAAGTTTTATGAATACAGGTCGAGGGCGCCTGTTACACCGTCTTGTAATAATATTACATAAATACCCTATCTTTATAATTATCATTGTCTAATGGTTCTAAATGGTCCTACGCTACAGGTCCATTTTTTGTTTACGGGGGGAATCCTCCAAAAGGCTACCAATCTACAGGGATTAGACCGGAGAGTGTGGGATTCGTACCCACTAAAACAACCCCGGTGGCCACCATCAGCACATGCAGGGGGGCACTGTGTACCCTTAATAGACCAATCCAGAACCTCCCTTGCGCACATCCCTGGGACGCTACAGGTCCTAGGTTCGGTTCCTAGGTCGACCGTGTTATTGAGTTTTTCTATGAAGTTGAGTATTCGTGTAGTTATTTCAAGTTTTCTTTGTTTATCGGTGAAATTGATGGTGATTAATTTATACCGAATCCCAGCTCGTGACATTACCATAGCGAAAACTCTGCGTGCTTTAGCCTCGAGATCTACTAGGAGCTATAAAATGTTTAAATATCCCTAAGATAACACTGCTACGGTCATGAACCTGACTGAATACAGTATCATCGTCATCAGCCTATACAAATACAGCATACATCCTACTAATGTTATAAATGTAAAAGTTTGTGAGGATGGATGTTACTATTTCACACTAAAACTACGAAGCGGATTTTTGTGAAACTTTACAGTGTGAAATTTAAAACGATTTAGATTTATTTAGCCAAATTACAACGATACTAAAAAGTATCGTTTCCACGCGGACAAAGTCGCGGACAAAAGCTAGTACTTACATAAAATTATGAAGAGCTCATTCATTTGTAAACAATTGTTAAAACAAGATTCATGCATGAAATGTTAAATGCCAAAAATCCACACTCTGTATTTGATACAAACAGCTAAATTCAGTCAGTTGGACCATTGCTCCAGTGTACATTATATTTTATTTACACAACTGATTTGCCTACATAATTATGTGGTGGTGTGGGCATCGCCACTGACAAGTAGAGAGGAAAATAAGGCTTAATCTCGGGGTTTCGCGTCACCACTTTAGAGACGGGACTATGGGAGCGCTGCAGTACAGCAATCGTCCGCAAAAAAAAATACCTAAATCAAGTTGTGAACTTGCCTCTCTTCGCTAATCACAGAACTTTTTACGACAAATGTAGGTGACTTTACTATATTTTTAGGCAGTTGTCAGTTACAAGGTCCCCCACTCCCAACACAACGTTTCCTTGTTACAGAGAATTTCTTAGAAAATGCCAATAACACTGCTCGACCTGGGGGTCAAACCCAGGACCAGGACCAGGCCAGTAACAGTTGCATTTTTAATAAAAGACTAATGAAGCGGTCCTTATCATCAAATAATACTTTACTTAATTGAAAACATTCTTATGTAAATTATTGATGCATATCAATTAGAGTTTATTAAGAAAATACAAGCGACCATCTTGTTGAGATGTTTTCTTTTTAAATGCCAATTAGTTTAGTAGCTCAGTTTAATTACGTTGTCAGTAGTGCAACTGAAATGTTCAATTACTTTTTATAGTTAATGAGAATATCAAAGATAATTTTCTGTGTGAATAAACTTGTGACTTGTTCGTTAGTATAGTGGGCGTTAGAGCGACTGCTACGCTAGAGGTTGTCGGTTCAATTCCCAGGTCGAGGAGATCTAAGACACAAGATCTAAGACAAGTCTAAGAGAGGTAGGGCAAAGTGGTTGTAATTTCACTCATTTTGGAGCTGCCCGACTGGGGAAGTACCTACGCCTTGCAGAAAATCGTAGTGAAATAACACAGCTTTGAGCTTAGTTGTGTTCTTTACGGTGAGCAAGGTTGCCAGTGCTCCGCGAGGAATTGTATCGGCAGTGGGGGGGACTTTAACCCTTGTACTGCCAACCCAACTATTCCTTTTACAGGGTCGGCACCGCGCAAGTGATACTCCTGGGGTTGCAAGCGTCTATAGGCTAGGGTAACCGCTTACCATAAGGTGGGCCGTATCCTTGTTTGCCACCTTAGCAGTATAAAAACAAGGTACGCCTCCTATTCCATGGGATCTAAATATACCCTGGAACTGTGGGGTGTGTGTGCAGAGTAGTATACCTCTGCTTAAACCTTAGGGCTATACAGGTGTTATGCTATGTTAAAAAGCTTGTGAAAATCTGAATTACATAAAATTAGAGTAGGTACTACAGTTTACCTAATTTGCTAAATGAGGAC
Source organism: Acronicta alni (assembly GCA_964056405.1). Taxonomy (NCBI): domain Eukaryota; kingdom Metazoa; phylum Arthropoda; class Insecta; order Lepidoptera; family Noctuidae; genus Acronicta; species Acronicta alni. The sequence continues at coordinate 13,487,648 of OZ043932.1, read as the reverse complement.
TTTATGAAAAAAAATATTACTAAGTTGGCTCGAAATCTCTGAAAAAAATTATCCAATTTTTCTGTAGAAATGTTGTTTAATGTCTAAGGCAGAGAATATTTCTGCCTCATAACTTGGGGACTACTAATGACAATTAATTTGATTAAGTTTGTTTTTTTTCTATAGTAGTAATATGTTACTATAGAAAAAATCAATTCAAAGATCCGAAAGGTTGAATTCCTATTCAAGCAATAAAAAAATCTTTTCTACAGATATTTTCTTTTATACCACTAAGATGGCAAACAAGCATATGGCATAGTGGTAAGCGGTTACGGTAGCCTATAGTATAGACGCTTGTAACAACAGGGTTATCACTTGCGCGTTGCCAACCCTGTAAAAAGAAAGAGGAATAGTTGGGTTGGCAGTATAAGGGTCAAAGTCCCTCCACTGCCAACACAACGTTTCCTCGTGGAGCACTGGCAACCTTGCTCACCGTAAGGAACACAATACAGCTCAAAACATTGTCATGGCACTTTGATTTTCTGCAAGGCAGAGGTCCCTAGTCGAGCAGGTCCAATGAAAGTGGAATCACTCCCACTATGCCCTACCTCGCTTAAAAACTGAGAATAATATGACGATAATGGGTTATTGTGATCACTGGGAACCTTGCTCACCGTAAAGAACACATCACAGCTCAAAGCAGTGTTATTTCTCTTCGGTATATCGCAAGGCGGTTTACTTCCCCAGTCAGGCAGTGTTTCCAGTCTTGGTGACCTTTATGTTCGTTAATGATATGTTTGTTAAGTCTCTGCTATACAAGGCTTGCACCTCAGTTTTTATGTTCCATGTAAGAAAGGCCAAATCTAAAGGCTACCCTATAACAACACTTGACCAATTGCTTAACATGGAAATGAAACCCGGAATCTCGTTCTCATCAGCCGCGCTTGCGACTTCTAGACTATTAAGGTATATTTTGGCCTCACTCCTTCCGTTAAATCTGGATTCATTTGCGGTTACATCATGGCTATATCCTCACAATCAGTTACCAGGGCCGACTTTCGACACACGTTTGGTGTTGCGAGCTTCCATAGTTACATGACTGCTTACCATCAAGCGAGCTGTATGCTTGCTTGGCACTGAAGTGGTATAAAAAATCTACACTTATATTACGGTACGGTGTCTATAGATCCATGTAAAGAGGCCCGGTCTCCCGGCTCTCGATCGACGCCCTACAGGAAATTACCCCTCGCATCGCTTCGGGCGGGAAAAATTTAACGATTGGTTTATCTTTCTACCACTAGCCGTATTTGTAAATGGCCCTCACTAGAGGTCAAGGAAATTAGGACTAAAGTATAAAATAAATAACTAGTCTTATGACAATCATTAGTGGTACCATAGACAAGCGAATTAGGTATCACAGGCCGCTAATTAAAAATCTGTGTTTTGATTTAGCTTGTGTAATAATGTACCACGCAATATGTGTTAAAACTCAGGTATTGTGAGCTGCTATGTCATCATCAACCCATATATAGTCCCTCTGCTGGGCACGGGTCTCCTCTCACAGAATGAGAGGGATTAGGCTATAGTCCACCACGCTGGCCTAGTGCGGGTTGGCAGACTTCACACGCCGTCAGCTGCCATAATTACCAGGCGCATAATTAGTTTTTGATTAAATTTGATCCATTTCACCTGTATGATTGGGTGTCCACTAGTGTGCGTTTCTCAAGAAAAAAATTACCGCGCACAACTGCTCAGTCGAATCAACTACCAGCGGAGGTATTTCTGATCAGGTACGAAAAAGCCACCTTCAAGAAGTGAGCCTATTCTTTTCTGAAAGGCCGGCAACGCACTTGCGGTGTTGAGGGTGTCCAATGGGCGGCGTTGATCACTTACCATCAGGGGACCCGCTTGCTCACTTGCCTCCCTCTTCTAAACAATCTGTATAAAGATATTAATTTTGTTCGCTATCTGTAGGTATACCTAACTTCTTGTTGTACACATAAAATAAACTATCACGCCTGTATTCCTCGAAGTGTGAGGCAGACGGTATATTTACGTCTCATATATTAGGGGGCGAGCCTATTACCATTAACCTGGTACAAAACCAAACTCCAAACCTCTGCTGAGAATTTCATAAAGAAACCCAATAACAGTTTTCTCAACCTGGGAATCAAAACCAAGTCCTCTACCACAGTTGCTTATAAATCAAACATAACACTATCATTTTCACAACCAGAAGAAAATCGAAAAACGCTAAATTCGAATAATGTAAAAGTAAAATATCCCCTGACCCAAGCATCTATTACCCGAGTGTTATATATACAAAATCCTTTAGTTTATAGTCGAACGAGAGCCGGGCTTTCACGTAAATTCGATTATTTAGTACGGACTGGGCTGATAGTAAGGCATTATCTCGCTTGTGGCCAGAAACTCAGGATTGCTTAGAGAGTACTGGTTGTAGAGGAATAACTTGGTATTATTGTTATTGTCTGTCGCCTCATTAGTCTTGTGGTAGTCCTGGGTTTTTCATACTAAGGTCAAGCAGAATGAACTTGGGTTTTTTTTTTCATAAAATTCTCCATAAGCAGCTAGGAGTTTAGAGTAAACGAAACAACTGCTAAACAGGAGAAAATTCTTCATCTTCATCTTAATTAATATTATAAAGAGTGAGAACAATCTTTGTGACTGTGTATGTATGTGGAGTGTTATGTCCGGAAACATAGCACCGATTTTGAAAATTCTGTCATCATTTGAAAGGTACAGAGCAAGCTACCACAATCTGTAAAATTTCTTTGATTGAATTTCAACTTTAATTCGAAACAATAATGATCATATTCAATTGGGAAAATTAGCAGTTTTGTATAGCCTGACCTGCTGGCGTCTGTACATTATTCCATAGTTAACGCATGCGAAGCTGCGGGCAGATAGTTGTTTATAAAAAGTAAAACTACTATGGCTTGCAATATTATGTACAAGCGCCAGCAGGTCAAGCTATCTAAAAATGCCAAATTTTCATAATTGAATATGAACCTTATTGTTTTGTACTAAAATTGAAAGTCAATCAAAGAAATTTGACAGATTGTGGTAGCTTGATGCGCTGGCGTCTGTACCTATAAATGATTATACTAAATGGATGTTTACCGTCACGCCTATATTTCTTGAAAGCTCAGGCAGTGCGTGTACCTATTGCTGTACACCTACTGGTCGCATTTAATAGGAGCGAGCCTATTGCCATTAACCGTCACAAATCAAAACTCCGAGCTGCTACTGAGAATTTTATAGCAAAACCTAATAACACTGCTCAACCTAAAAGTTGAGCTCAGGATCTCTAGCATTGTAGTCACGCTTCTCACTTCTTAACTGTTGAGGCAATCCCGCGCCCTCACACTCGTATAATTTAACAAAATTATAAGGTACTTTACCTTTTTCAATATTCCCAGCCATTTTTCCATTCCATTAGGTTCGTAATAAGCCCAAGACTCCTAAAGCCGAAGCTGCGACCCAAAACTTAAATGGGATTTATACTAAACAACTGTTCTATTTGAGGTTAAATTAGAATTTAGCTGCGTTCTTACGTGTTACGCACCCAATTTGCGTAATTTAAACCGAGATTACTCTTAGTTTATAGCTTTTAATTGCGTAAATATGTATTAGGATTGTACCTTTTAGCGTTGTTGTTCAAGGATTGGGGTAGTATATGGTAGTAAATGTTTTACGATGTTTGCGTGTAGCAATATATCTTATAGGTAGATACGATTCGAATGGGTATGCTGGTTGTTCGATAAAGGCAACATAAATCTTAATCTTAAGTTACTACTTCAAGAAGGGCTCTCGACTAAGTAATAAACTACGCTGATCATTCGATTTCTATGTCAGTCTATGAAAGAGAGAAGAAAAAGAAGGAAGAAAGAATGCCAAGGTTTAAGTTGAATTTGCTGGTCAATCTATGAAAGAAAGAAAGTAGAAAAGGAAGGAACGAAGAAAATGTATTTTATAGTCGCACCACAAGACAAAATAACAAACAAAATGATAGATTTAAGACTTAGATTCGGAATAGGACCCTTTTCAGCACTGCTGCATCGCTTATATTCTAAATAGGGCATTCTGATTAGGAAGATAGGAATGGGCATCCTAAGCCTATAGATGAGTAACCATTCTTTGCACATCGAGACTGTATCCCACGGAGAGCATTTTAAAAAGTCGCCCCTGATTTTCATGCGAGCTTCTATATCAATCGTTAGTTTTCCAAAAACAGGAAAGTCGGCCATCGGATTTATTCTTTGCATATGGAAATCCTCATAGACTTCTACTGCAGGGGAAAGTGCCGGCGGTGTAGGACTGGAATCTGACACGCTTCGTCACCTTCCCCGGTACAGGTCACCTTTTGTCCCAAGTCTCCGCTCAAACGGGTGACCTTCTGACTAACACCAGACGGGTGTTTGGTATCGCCATTTCTTGCTGTGTCATGTTACGGAAGCAAGGTTTCATTCGTCTGCGAACCCATATCGCTGTTGCCTAGGAGTTAGGTTGCAGAGGTTTGATGGCAATCGCTTCGTGTAATAGCGAAATCAGCCGTATATCGCTATTGCCTAGGAGTTAGGTTGCAGAGGTCTGATGGTAATCGCTTCGTGTAATAGCGAAACCAGCCGTATATCGCTATTGCCTAGGAGTTAGGTTGCAGAGGTTTGATGGCAATCGCTTCGTGTAATAGCGAAACCAGCCGTACATCGCTATTGCCCAGGGATTGGGTTGCGGAGATCTAATGGCAGTCGTTTCATGTAATTACTGAAATTCAGCCGCATCTGGTTAGGCCTACGATACACGGCATACAGTGTTAGAACCGTCAAGATTTTTTGAGAAATGGAACAAAATCGCATCTAAAATCTCCTCATCACAAATTAATGGTAGTCTTCACGAAGCGCACAAAAAAGATCGAGTGATCCTTAAATCCCTTCTACATGATCCTAATTCGAGCAGAGCTTTCAACACGGTTAAGATACCGCTATCTGTTACGCCCGCCCCTTCAGTTAATCTTAATTCAGGGTTAAGTAAACTACAGTTAACAGAATGGTGCAATCCTTGATTACTGTTTAACTATAAAGCCGGATATATGTTTTACTATTAACTCGAATGGTGAAGTGCGTGCTTCGATTTTATAGCTACGATTTCGAATTTTATAGATTAAGTAGTATTTACGTACCTATGTAAATGTTACGTATGTTGGGCATGTTGTTAACTTTATTTACTTTGAGGATTGTTTTAAGATTTTCAATTCTTGTTTTGTTTTCTTTGTTTGTTTGAAGATTTCAAAGACAAAGGAAGACAATATACACGTCTTATGAGATACATCAAAGTGTTTTACAGATTTAATGTTTACATGTGCGCAAGAAAACATTAACATTACATAAAATTACATTTATACTTTTTTACCCAGTGACATGTCCTTCTATTAATTTAGAAATAATACTTAATACCATCAGGCCTGTAATCCTTAAAGGGAAAGGCAGAGGTGTTCTCATCATCATCATCATCATCATTCACATCTATCTTGGCCCAATGCATATAAGTCTCTCTCTCTTTACGCCATTCATCCTTGTTTTGCGACAATCTTATCCAGGTTTTTCCAACACACTTCACTATGTCATCCACCATATAGGCCACCTGGCCATCAGGCTTCCGTGTGCCTAATGTTGGTCGCCAAAGGACTACTCCCTCTGCCATCATCACATCAGAGGCCCGAGGAGGTGATCTGATATACCTATTATAAATATTAAAACAACGCAGCGCAGCATCTACATTGTATTTTTTCTAGAATATAAAATTTTCAACACAATTGTGGTATCGTTATTAAAATTATTCTGATTCGCTCTTTGGTTGATCTTAATTAAGAATTAAGTAAACTACAGTTAATATAACGGTGCAACCATTACGATGCTGTTAAGCTTTTAAAATGAACTGAGATTAATTTCATAATTACTCGTAAAATTAAGCTGATTAATAAATAATATTTATTATTGTAATTTATATGTATATTCAAGAACTAAGGATTAACTGTATTTACTGAATATTCGTTCATTAAGTTAAATATACCATCATAACATACCACCACGCTAGTATTGCCCGAAAAGTTAAGCAGAGTACTCAAAGTACAGAGGCCAGCTCATCAAGCTACCACAATCTGTAAAATTTCTTTGATTTATTTTCTACTTTAACACAAAGCCGTAAGGTTCATATTTAATTGGGAAAATTTGACAGCTTGACCTGCTAGTGTCTACACCCACGGTTCACCGGTATGTTTTAGGTCTCATGTAATAGGGGCCGAGTCTATTACCATTAACTGAGCACAAATTTTCTATAAACTCCGAGGTGCTACTGAGAATTTCATAGTTAAAACTACTAACAATGCTATTACTGGTGCATATTAGTACACATCTGCCTAACCTTTCGGGGAAGACAGGTGTGATGGTATTTTATGTCACGTAATTTTCGGTTTATTGTCAGAAATCAATAAGTTACAATCATCTAGGTTTTAGACCGTGTGAAACTAAGATTACATTGCCTACCCTTAAAGAACTCCAACACGCCCCATTCAATGACAAACACATTCTGATCTGGCACACTAAAGCAGACTATTCACTGCCACTTCAATAGAACCCTGTTCTAAATTATCGGGGTATATTGATAACGCTCGTGAATAGTCGCTTTGAGCTGTGTTGGTGGGCAACTTAAGGGTTATGTATTTTGGATATCGTATTGTAGAACCGAAGTTAGGATTGTAGAACGATATTGTGTTTACTTGGTCATTTTAGTATTTCAGTTTATAGACCAGGAATGCGTAAATTTAATAGTATTATCCACAGGGGTTCGAAAGTACGACTAAACGCTCTGAGAAACGATAGGTTATGCCTATCTTCGGTTCATCTTAAGCGCCCAAAACATTAAGAAAACGTTGCCCCACACAATTTTCTCTTATATCATGGGTTCATTTTGTTAAAATATTAGTATGAATTACTATTAGATAATGGAGGTTGATTCTAAAAAGTTTAAAGCCTCAATGAAGACTTAAAGTCTCTGTTAAGGACTATTAACGACTAATTAATGCACATACGGTGGTGGTCTTAAAGTCTATATTAGAGACTATTAACGACTGATTAACGTACATGCAGACGCAGTCTTAAAGTCTCTGTTAGAAACTATTAACGTCAATTTAACGCACATGCAGTCGGAGTCTTAAAGTCTATGTTAGAGACTATTAACGACTAATTCATTAACGCACATGCAGTCGTAGGCAAAAATGTTGAGGGGTCATTTCTATGAAATACTAGCTGTGCTGTGTGATTTCTGCCGCCCTGCCTTTTCCTTTTTGCTCGGATCCTTGATCGTAGGAACGCTAGAGGTCCTACGAGTAGTATTAGTCACGCTTACCACCACAAGGCTAATGATGCACTTTCAAATCGCTTTCTTTCTTTCCGCTGAACAAACAGAGGTTTTATCAATTTTGTTGAGTGATTCTCCGAAATAGTTCCATATGAACTCAATTGATAACAAACCACGCACTCCATAAACGAAACGATAGATCTTATATTTCTATTTAATGATACTGCGATGGAGGTCAAAAATTGAAAAAAAAAATCCTAAACACAGATCAAATGTAATTTAGTCTAGAGATTTCTAAAATAATTCGGTTTATTATAGTAATGTGTTTGCCCTAATATCTCAACAAGATTGATTGCATCTGCAGGTTGAAGTTCAGGGTCTGTCATTAATCAATCACAAATAATTGATTATATTTCTTTTGAGGGATTCTCAAAGAAAATGGACGAAACAATATTAACGGTTGAAGTATTTTTCAACTGAATTTCGTCATTCAAGTTTATTTTTTATTTTTACTGCCTCTTTAGTTTAGTAGTCATGAGCGCGATTGTTACGCTAGATTCGATTCCAGGCCGAGCAATGTGTTGTTGGTTGTTTTTCTATGAGATTCGCATTAGCATAATATAATAATAATATTGAAATAAAACTACTTTTTACGGATTTTATCGCGTATATTGATATTATTTATCCCGACGTTTCGGACCCTTTACAGCGTCCATGGTCACGGAGAATCATTGTTTCACTAGCGATTTTGACTCAAAATGTACCTATGTCCAGTAAAATACCTACATTGGGGTTCTGTTTATTAAGTAATATTACATGCTCTTTGACCGGGTGTCGTGCGAGTGACGTCGGCTACTGCGTGTTTGTGTGAATGAATGATTATAATAATATTCAATGTCGCGCTTATACCGAGCTGAATACGGATATAGATATAATAGTTAAGTAATGTAAATCTTATTTTGTTGCTAGTGTCGTGTCTGTTTTCATGGAAAGGTATTTGTTGAAGTACCTTGAGGTTTTCGGGTGAAAATTAACGTAATCTGTGGGAATTGGAGACACTTTAGCCTTTATTCTCTTAGTATGTTCCTACTGTATCTACTTAACAATTTAGTTTAGTGGTACACCTGCTTCCATAAACAAGACCATTCTGGGAGCCTAGATAATTTGCAATATATCGTTGGAATTGACACAGAATTTATTGAAATGGCATACATTTTCGACAAAGCGGGCGTTTGTAATATTATTTTGAATCGATGAATTCGTCTGAAATTTTCTAATATTCGAGAAGCAGTGATGGCCGAATGATATATTTAAGTATAAGTCAAATGTCTTGAGTTCAAATTCAAAGCACCTTTCATATTTCTAGATCATGTGCGTATTAATATAATCAATGATCACTCGCTTAAAGGGTGAAGGAAAACACCGGGGCCAAAACTGCATGCCTTAGAGATTTTCTCGACAACATCGCATGTGAAGTCTGCTACCCCGCACTAAGCCAGCGTGGCGGACTATATAGCCTTGTCCCTCTAATCCTGGAAAGAGACTCGTATCCAGCCGTGTTTAAATGGATTGATGATAATGAGGATTATAAATATCTTGTGAAATATAATATTTTTTAATACGTACTAAGGCGGCAAACAAGCTAAACGGCCCACCTGATAGTAAGCGGTTATCGTAGCCTCTAGACGCTTTTAACACCAGGCGTATCATCTGCGCATTGCCAACCCTGTAAAACGAAAGAGGAATAGTTGGGTTGACAACTATATAGTCAAAGTCCACCCACTGCCAACACGTTTTTTCGTAGAGCACTGGCAACCTTGTTCACCGTAAGGAAAACAACACAGCTTAAAGCAGTGTTATTTCATTTCGATTTTCTGCAAGGCCAATTTGATTTGAATTACTCTTACTATGCCCTACCTCTCTTAATTGAAATTTGACCTCTGGCGGGATTCAAACCTACGTGCTCTAGTTTGGTAGCTTTTCATTTTACCGGTTTAACTAGATAGCTATGTATAAATTTAAATATACTTTACAACACATAGCGTTTGCGTCTATTCCCTGAAATGTGAGGTGTTTGTTTCTCCGACTTAATCCTCAACACAGTTTCCAGAATTTTCATAATTCATTACACATTCCCGAATGGAGACAGGAATTTAGGCTTCCCCGTAACTGTCACATACAGAAACGTTGAGCCCGTCTTGTTGGAAATGTTAGGTGGTGGGCAGATGGGACATACATAGACGGTAATAGTACTTAATAATAATCTTAACATACAAACTGTATATCAGTATTATACACGAAGCGACTGCCATCAGATACACTGGTTGACTTCTTAGGCTTCTGCCGGGCAGATGGGCAGACTAGGGAGATGCGACGTACAGAAGCCAGCTGACTGCTGCCGTCCTTACGAAAAGTGCAATAACTAGGTTAAACATGATTTCGAGAAAAGCGGGGGTAAAGATTTTATTTTTTGTTTTGTTTTTATCTCCGTCACTATACACGGTATCGAGTTGAAACTTTCACTACATGTTATATAATAATGTAGAGTATATTATGTGGTACTTAATGTTTGTTCCCGCATTTAATCGCGCTATAAAAATCAATAAATACTATAATGTTAAGTACTATTACTATGTAGAAAGAATGTTTACTAGTCATAACCGCATTATGTAACCTATTTATTGCATTTTTGAGTAACAATTAGTATTTTTTATGAACTGTTTCCTAACCAAAGGTGCATTAAGTTTCTTAGTTATTTTGCGGTTTTTATTAATAAGAGACAAGTTTAAATAGCATCATAAATGCAATAACTCAAACTTATTGCACTGCTATCTAGTAAATGAATATTACAAATGACGAAATATGCTAATTTTATATGTAGTAACTATACTTATATATAACTATACTTAGATATAGTTAGTAAAATTACTTAATAGCTTAAGTATTGTTATTCCTATCTATAGTTATATCGTTCTTGATAAGTACATCTTAAAGCACCGACCTAGATATTGCAGTTAGTCTTAGTATTAAGACCGGATTCGTCATAGATACGTAAAAACTGTCTAAGAAGAATATATAGATCTCCTTCTGCAAATTCCTAATATGTACTTAACTCAATTCGGCGCAAAACTCGAGTTATTGCACTTTTCATAAGGACGGCAGAGCAGGTCAAGCTATCCGAAACTGTAAAATTTTCCTCATTTAATGGAACCTTATTACTTTGTATTTTGAGATTTGACAGATTGGGGTATCTTGATGTACAGCCTCTGTACTATTTTAGTAGATTGGGGTAGCCTCTGTACAGACGCCAGCAAGTCAAGCTATCCGAAACTGTCAAATATTCGTAATTTTAAATGAACCTTATTCTGTGGCATTAAAGTTGAAAATCTATCAAAGAAATTTGACAAAATGGGGTAGTTTGATGTGCTGACCGCTGTACATAGACAATAATCTTCCTCCTCCTCATGCGAGCCTTTTCCCTACTATGTGGAGGTCGACTTCTAATTTAATTAAATGCGGCTGAATATCAGGATTTCACACGAAGTGAAGGCTATCAGATCTACGCAACTCATTTTTTTTTTATTCTACTAAGGTGGCAAACAAGCATATGGCCCACCTGATGGTAAGCGGTTACCGTAGCCTATAGACGCTTGCCAGGGGTGTCACTTGCTCGTTTCAAACTCTGCTAAACGAAAGAGGAATAGTTGGATTGGATTGTCAAAGTCCCCCTCCACTGCCAACAACGTTTCCTCGTGAAGCACTGGTAACCTTGCTCACCGTAATAAACACAAAACAGTGTTATTTTACTTCGATTTTCTGCAACGCGGAGGTACTTCCCCAGTCGGGCAGTTCCAATTTGAGTGGAATTACTCCCAGTATGCCTAACCTCTCTAAGAGGCAATACAGATATTTTGATGATAGACTGGTTGTTAGTTTTTGAGTTTCTTACTACCACTAACGGTTGTCACAAGCGTTCGTATGACAGGGCCCGACGACTTTGCGTGCTCTTCGAGGCACGGAGGGGTCTCGATGTGTTAAGAATGGTTACCCATCCACTCACTGACCACAGTTTAACCGCAGCTTAACCTCGCGAGCTAATTATTTATTTGTTCTTGATGCTCAAATGGTACAAAGGCGGTCTTAATGCCATTAGGCATTTTCTGCCAGATGAAATGATGCAGAGAGACTAAAAACGCAGTACATGAGTACATCTACTGCGTTTTTATTTGTATTCATAAAGTTTATAGTATGAAATATTATTGACAGACTAAAATATAACAGTGATAGCCCAGTGGTATGACCATTGGACTGCCAAGTCGAAGGTCTCGAGTTCGAACCCAAGGCACACACCTCTGACTTTTCGAATTCATGTGCGTATTAATAATTAATTATCACTCGCTTAAACGGTGAAGGAAAATATCGTGAGGAAACCTGCATACCTTAGAGATTTTTCTCGACGGTTTGTGAAGTCTGCCAACCCGCACTAGGCAAGCATGGTGGAGTAAAGCCTAATCCCTCTCAATATGAGAGGAGACCCGTGCCCAGCAGTGGGACAGTGTATGGGTTGATGATGAAAATATAATATATATTATACCCCCTTGCCCTTTCTACTATCGGACGGCCAGAAGCACGAAAAAGCGTCATCGATTCATGGTGGACATCCCAAAAACCCGAACGAAACGCTTTAAATCAAGTTTCATCATGAGCATCCTGAGTGGGTCTTCCCCAATAACTATAATCTGTGTGTCTTTAAATCTCGAGTGAATCAGTTTCTTCTAGGTAAGCGCGCTCCACCGTAGATCGCAGTGTCGCTTAACATCAGGCGAAGTAGTGGTCAAGCGTAGGCCTATCGTGAATAAAAAAACAATATATATAAATATAAAATTACCTACAACTACTGTGTCTAATGTTGTTAATAACGACTTTACTTTCAGACAGCAAACCTCATAGACTTTCTCAGTTAATTTTCTATGTGCTGAATCCAGACGCAGCTTAAGTAGAATATATAGGAGTTTATAAATCAACGAAGTAGTGTAGAGGAGGTATATTAATGTGAACATTACATTTGCATAAGGTTTGTCTGTATGTGGTCCATTGTTTTAGATATGTATGGAGATTAGTACTTACGGTAAGACTGGTAACACTTAGGTACATTATTCAGCTCTGCACTGAAACGTTTCTAGTTTATTTTTATGTGTATACTCCATACCTTAACTTTGTTCTGTTTAGTTTCTGCCGCTTGTAGTCTGGGTTGGTACTTGTCACATATTCCGCCATTATGGAATAATGTGGTTACATTATTGTGTTCCCTATTGAAGGGTAGTAGTAGTGTCGGACTACTTAATAATAATAATAATAATAATATATTTATTTATTCAGACAAGGTCCATCTTTTGTTAGTAACAATTTTACTTATACCATACCATACTAACATATCTATGTTAGTATGGTAGGTTTATCTAGTGGTAGTCTATGTCATGTTTTTTTACAGAAAATTACTTGACAAGGACTCGAATGAATTCCTTCATTATCAGGGAGTCGTACTTATCCGCAATGACCTTTAGGATACCATTAGTACTGCCCCTCACTCTATGCAATAGCGACGCGACACGCTTACGGATGATGGCGTGGAAGCCATCCACTCTTGCGTCTGTAAACATGCTCGATGCGCTGCAGAAACGAGGCAGTCTCAATAGCATCCTAAAGCCATTATTGTATTGAGAGATCTCTGAGTATAACTGACCCACAGGCTGCTCGTGTAGAATGTTTGACAATATGCTTTGAATAATGTGATTTTAACTTCATTACTACACCGAGCAAACCTGCGGGCCACCATGTTACTCCTAATCGCCAACGCCCTTCGCTCCCTCTCAATATCTACTTGGTCATCCAGATCCTCAGCAACATAATGTCCAAGATATTTAAACTGGTGAACCCTCTTCAGCTCAACACCATTTAATTTTATTGAGGGCACACTTGTCGGACACTTACCGCGGGCCTTGAAGACCAAGTACTCACTTTTCAATGAATTATACAGTAGCCCATGGTTTCGGGCATACGTCTCACAAATGGCTAAAAGTCTCCTCAGAGCACCCATGGTTGGACTCAGCAACACCATATCATCAGCGTAACTGAGATTGTTCATGCAAACATTATCAACCGAACACCCGATTCTGGTGCTGCTGAGTTCAACCATAAGCTCATTCACGTACAAGCTGAATAGTTTGGGAGAACTCAAACCACCCTGTCTCACCCCACACTCCAGCCTGAACGTGTCGGAGAAGGTATTAGCCCACCTAACGCTGTTTGTTTGGTTAGCATACCAGAAATGGAACAGCCTTTGAACCTGAGTATGCACACCTGTTTTCTTGAACTTTTCCCACAGCACGTCATATGACACAAGGTCAAACGCCCTTGACAAGTCGAGAAAGCATGCATACACAGGTGTACTTCTCGTTGTATAGTATTGAACAGTGTGCTTGAGACTTAATATGGCGCTTTCAGTAGAAAGTCCTGGTCGAAAACCGAACTGCGCGTCGTGTATATCTAAGTGCTTTTCAAGTTCAGAATCAAGCACACTGTCCAACACCTTTGCCACCACTGTAGCCAAGGATATTGGCCGATAGTTACTTTTTTGTGACAAATCTCCTGTTTTATTTTTTACAACCGGCACAATAATAGTTCGCATGAGGTCTGAGGGCAGGTAGGAGTGACTCATACACAACGTAAAAAACATCGAGAGAACGCGCGGTAGGTGAACACCCGCATATTTTAAGTGTTCAGTGCTGAGCCCGTCATGACCAGGTGACTTGCCTCTCGCCATACTACTTATAATACCACGAACTTTTTTGGCTGACACTATGAACAAGTCGCCCGGCGCGACAGTCCCAGCATCCGCACACGCCGTTGCAGGGCCCAGTGGTGATTTCGAAGTGAAAAGTTCTCTGAACAATTCGGCTATATTTCTGCTGTCACTCTCACCTTCCACACTCACCGGGAGGCCAGGCCTAGGATTCAACTTATTGGTTGCCTTCCAAAAGTCGCCAAAGTTCTTTGAGGCTTGATGTTCAGCAATAATGTCCATTTTGACCTGTTCCTTATTATCTTGACACCATTTCAATTTTCTTTTAAATATATTTCTGCTCTCACACATTTCGCTATATACTGTTCCCGTACGCGGCCTATTTTGAGACACCCAATATAAAAACCTAAGCCTGGCCTCCCTGTGCGCCTCACGTACATGCCGATTCCATCCTGTGACCTGGCGATTATTTCTGCTGGACAACTTATTTACACTTTTACTAGTGTTGATAGCCGACTCAGTTAATACCTTTATTATATCATTATACAGTATATCTAATATATATTTATGATCTAAACAATCGCAAATATTTGTACTGCAGCTTCTAAATTCCTCCGGAAAATCTATCAATTTAAGTTTACTGTTGCATAACTCAGTATATTTATTTATCTGTTCCTTTGTTCTCTGGCCCCAAATTGCATTACTTTTATTATAACTATTTATATTTAAACTAGTTGTGCATACAATTACATTTAACTCACATTCAATAACAAGCGGCATGTGATCTGACCAAAACGTATCATATTTAACAGAAATACTTGTTATTGTTTGCCTCGCCGAATGACTCACCACGCAGTGGTCCAGCCACCGAGTGCACCCGTGTGCGTCACTAATAAACGTATAGTTATTAGATTCCCTACCCAGCATATCAATATCGGCACATATCCATTGACTTTCCGCACATAAATTATCTAATTCTTGACAAAATAATTCACCTGGATGTGCATTAAAGTCCCCTAACACAAAGATAGCTTCCACTGAACAGTTTTCAACAATTGCACATACCTCGCTAAAGCATGCTGTAAAATCCGGTAAGTTTTCAATCGAATCGGTTGGCATGTAAACACTGAACACAAGAATATCACGACCTTTATTGCACTTATACGCGGGTTATAACACTCAATCACCGATTCGATTCCCACAGAATACAAATATTAGTTTTCGTGCAATTTTCTATTTATGTTAATTTACATAAACACAAATAACTAATGTTTAAGTAATAACTACGCTGATTATTCGATCTGCGAGATTAATCTGCACTAACCGCGGTCAGTCTGTGGATACCCATCCACAGACTGACCGCGGTTAGTGCCATTCCATTCCACCACCATTCTTACCATTCTTAACACACATCGAGAACACTCCGTGCCTCGGAGGGCACGTAAATCCGCTGGTCAAGGTTGTTATACGAACACTTAGGACAATCGTTAGGGGTAGTCAAAAGCCCAAAAAGCCTGATAACGTTTATCCTCAGGATATCGGTATTGTTCAGGAATTGGGTTGCGGAGGTCTAATTGCAGTCGCTTCGTGTAAATTACTGATATTGAGCCGCATCTGGTTAGACTGGAAGCCGACCCCAACATAGTTGGGAAAAGGCTCCAAAGATGATGAGGATGTTGATACCTAATATTATAATTATCAGTTCCAACTAACTACCCGCTAAAATTAGTTATTAAACAGTTCAGCAACGGTCTCTATTGACACGCATGTTATGCAAATTTAAATTATAGTTGCGATCAGAAAATTTGAACGGTCGGGTGATTATCTGAAACGATGTTAAGGGCTGGTTTCACTGGAACAACTTATCTGACAATTTTATTTATCACAACTGGGTTCGATTCCCACAGGACACTGTGGATAAAACATGAGTATTTGTGTTTGTCTGGGTGTTTCTTATGTATTATAAGTATCTATTTACAAAAAAAAGTATATAAGTATTATATCCATTGTCCAGTACAAATAGTACAAGCTCTGCTTAGTTTGGGACTAGATGGTGCTGTGTAAAATGTCCCAAAAATATTATTATTATTATAACTATCTATATTTGACAGCAGATTAAATTGGTTATAATTATTGCATCAGGTAGAACTTTCTTATACGTCAAGTGGTAAAAGCAAGACTGCTATGCTTGAGGTCATGTATTTCATATTTATTTATTGCTGTGTTCCTGTTTTCGGTTCTATCAAAGTGTTATTGGGTTCTTCAATGAAATTCTCAGTAGCTGCTCGAAGTTGTGCCAGGTTACTAGACTTTAGATAACTACTAATAGGCTCTCCTGACTAGTGATGGGCGATTCTCGGGACACATTCTCACGTTGAGAACTTTGCTGTGAAGTTCTTGAGAACATTCTCTGGGTCGAGAATTTAAATTTCTGTTGAAAACAGTCATCAGAAATTTAATTGTTTTCACATGACTATCTAACATAAAAATATTGTGTATTATTTGAATGTTTTATGAAGTTTACGTTCAGTATTACCAGCTGTAAAACCATGTTTCTCGGTAAATTCTCTTCAGCGAGAAAATTCTCGAGTAAGTTCTCGGATAGATTCTCGGGAGTATTCTCGTTACTTGCATAATGTTATTTTATTATGTTTCAATAATCAGTTATGCTTATGTACTAACCTATGTACTTACCTGTATACTGCTCATATACTTACCTATGTATTGCTTATGTACTAACCTATGTACTACTTATGTACTTACCTATATACTACTTGTGTACTAACCTATCTACTTACCTATTTACTTTTTTTTTTTTTTTTTTTAGGTCGGACATAGTTTTTAGCTCGAGGGAGCTTTAAAAACTTAACCGGACTAGGTGGCGAGGCACCAAATGCCTCCAGCCTGGGGCAACTTATAAACTAAGCAACACAGCTAAGGGCGTCCCCTGCGGGACTCGAACCTCGGCTTAGGGCGTTGCTGGGGGGGCAGCTAGGGACGGCTGGATCTGGGTTTAAATTATTTATGGGCGAATTTAAAGCTACTGGCTCGGCACGGGCCGGCTCGAGCAAGGGACGGGGACCTATTTACTCTTTTTGTACTTATCTATGTACTACTTATGTACTTACCTATATACTGCTCATATACTCACCTATGTTCTACATATGTACTTAACTATGTACTGCTCACATACTTACCTATGTACTGCTTATATACTAACCTATGTACTACTTATGCACTAACCTATGTACTGCTTATGTACTACTTATGTTCTAACCTATGTGCTTACCTATTTACTACTTACGTACTAACCTATCTACTTACCTATGTACTCCTTATGTACTACTTATGTACTTACCTACAGTCGTGGTCAACTAATTAGGGACAATCTCTAGTTAAGCCAAATTGTGAATTATTTTTTTATTTTCCAACGAGTCTTAACAATATTCCATATCTTTTACATGTAAGTGTAATTAGTCATTTATGTGCGCGATTATACAAACAATAACAACTTCTTAAACATTAAACCTCTTTACAGTATAGCTGATAGATTATCATAGTGCTATTTGTTCAAAGAATGCTGGCTGGCCATTTAATTAGGGACACTGAGGTATTGCGTTCTAATTTCAAAATTAGAATTTTAATACTTTTTTGTTTCTTTTTTTTATTTTCGTGGTCGTTTTGGCGGCAATCCAGATTTTTTATATTAAGTTTTGAGAATTATTTTGAAGAAAAATGGGCAAAAATAAAAGATGCGATCCAACACTACGAAAAATGATCATGAAGTTTGTCGAGCGTGGTTGGTCATACCGAAGGATAGCACAAGATTTAAATTGTTCAAAAACTATGGTATGCAATGCAGTGCAACATTTCAAGCGCTATAACACAGCTTTAAATGTGTCCAGAACAAAAAGATCGAGAAAAACGACTCCGCAAGAAGATAGAATGATAACCAGGTTAGCTAAGAAAGATCCGTTTCTAGGCTCTATTTTAATTAAACACGAAGTGTTTGGGACAAACGAAAGAGCCGGTGTATCTGCGAGGACCGTTCGACGACGTTTGGTAGAAGCAGAGTTGTTCGGAAGAGTGGCTCGCAAAGTACCGTTGTTGAAGAAAGAACATAGAAATGCTCGTTTGGCGTTTGCACGTAAATATGGACATTGGACCTACGCCCAATGGCAACATGTACTTTTCTCTGACGAGACCAAGGTTAATTTGGTTTCTTCAGATGGAAGGCAATATGTACGGGGTCCTGTAAAAGCGGAAATGAATCCAAGATTCACAAAAAAACAGGTGAAACATGGCGGTGGAAACATTAAAATGTGGGGTTCATTTTCTGGACGTGGAGTGGGACCTGTGAGGAAAGTTCAGGGTAACTTAGACCAACATCAATACAAGGCAATATTGGAAGAAACTATGCTTCCATATGCTGAGGAGCATCTCCCTATTATATGGACGTTTCAGCAGGATAACGACCCGAAACATACCGCCCATTCAGTCAAGTCGTTTCTTAACAGTCAGTCTGTATCGGTGCTAGATTGGTCAGCAAATAGCCCGATCTCAACCTAATTGAGCACCTTTGGCACGAAATCAAGAAAAAAGTTGCCACTTATCGTAATACAAATTTGGATGAACTTCATGAAGCTTTTTGTGAGGCATAGGCAAACATTCCTGTCGAAACATGTCAGAAACTGATAATGTCTATGCCACATCGGTGTCAAGCGGTAATTACTAACAAAGGTTTTGCTACTGGGTACTGATTTTACACGTAATAAAATGGAGTTGTTAAAGATATTATAACACTGCAGATTATAAGTTTTGTTTAACTGTATTTTTCATTATACTTTACTGTCCTTAATTAAATGTTCCACTACAGAATTGTACCTTAATATTTAATACATGTTTAATCTTTGATATTAAATACTTTTTCTATTTATTTAATCTTTTATTTACAGCCATTTATAGCATAATAATCGGACCACATTATGCAAATAATAGGTGCTGAGAAATCAATAGGGTTTTATATGTACATAACCGGTTATAGCCCTTCACTATCTTGAATATCCCTAATTAGTTGACCACGACTGTATATACTGCTCATATACATGTACTCCTTATGTACTCACCTTTGTACTACATATGTTCTTACCTATGTACTACTCACATACTAATCTATGTACTACTTATGTACTAACCTATCTACTTACCTATGTACTGCTCATATACTTACCTTTGTATTGCTTATATACTAACCTATTTACTATTCATGTACTTACCTCTAAACTACTTAAGTATTTACCAATGTATTGCATATGTACTAACCTATGTACTACTTATGCACTAACCTATGTATTTCTCATGTACTTATCTATACCCTTAACTACTTGTGTATTTACCTATGTACTGCTTATGTACTAATCTATGTATTACTTATGTACTACTTATGTTCTAATCTACGTAGATTACATAATTAATATAAGTAGTACATAGGTAAGTACATAAGTAGTACATATACTAGCAGCAGTATACATATATACTGCTCATATACTTACCTATGTACTCCTTATGTACTCTACTTATGTACTGAGCAGTACACAGGTAAGTATAGTATGTACTTACCTGTGTACTGCTCATATACTAACCTATGTATTGCTTATATACTAACCTATGTATTGCTTATATACTAACCTATGTACTATTCATGTACTTACCTCTAAACTACTTGTGTATTTACCAATGTATTGCTTATGTACTAACCTATGTACTACTTATGTACTAACCTATGTACTACTTATGTACTTACCTATGTACTACTTATATACTTCTTATGAAATAACCTATGTACTGCTTATGTATTTACCTATGTACTAATTATGTATTTACCTATGTAATTACCTATAAACTCACTACTAATAAAAAAAATGTAAACGTTACTGTAAAATAATCGTGATAAGTCAATCAGGTAACCCGAAAACAAAAGTTAATAAACTGTCTTCAATTTATTACTCAAATGTATGTAAGGAATGAATTATTTTGTAACTCAACATGACTGCAAAACCATTATAATATTTGTTTTATATTAAACATTACACGAGATAACATGCTTGTAAATCGATTTAAAAAGTTTAAATCATGTGTGGATTAATAATTAATTCCACTCACTTAAATGGTGAAGGAAAACATCGTGAGACAAAACATCGTACCTGCATGTCTTAAAGATTTTTCTCGCCGATGTGTGCAGTCTGTCAGCACTAGGCCAGCATGGTGGACTATACCCTAATCTCTCAATTTGAGAGGAGACCCGTGCCCAACAGTGGGACATATAGGCTGATGATTATTCTATTACTAATAATACATAAACAATGTGTTTGGAGAACGGTTACCGATACCTTAAGGGTATATTATATGCTCATTTTACCGACAAATAAACGGAATAATTATATTATTACATATTAGAATATTACTATTACAATGTTATTCACTACGATCTGGACAAACCCTTGTAGTTTTTAGATTGTAAATAATTGAATGTTTTGTAAGATTTTTTTATATAATAATAAAAAAAAAACCTAAAACATACCCGCAAATGTGGATGTACTTAGTACCATAATTTCTACTGATCTCTTCGGGCTATGACTGTAGCGTCACTCCTAAGTAATAAGCGGCTAATCGCTGGGGCTAACCTCCGTTGCTTCATAGTTATCCTCACCTAGATTAACAAGAGTAATACGAGGAAACGACTAGGATAGGTTTCTCCCTCCTACTTTGCGGACAAAATGAAACACGTACTTTTCTTGTAAAATGAGATTCATTATTATATAAGTGACATGTTATATTACAACTAGAGACATAAAAGCATTCTGATTCTCTTCGGGATACAGAAACGGAACGGGTGCCGTCTGTCGGGGCTGGTCAGCTCTTACTCAATGGCAATCTTTGTTATTTATTTATTTTCTGTTTATTATTCTGGATTAATTTATTAGTAGGTACACATCAAACTGCATTGTTCTCATTAACTATTCATAACAAACATTGTAAACCAATATTAACATTGTAATCATGTTGTTTTTAAAAAGAGTGTCTATGGAGTTTCTTGCTGGTTCTTCTCCATAAGACCCACTTTTTCAAAAGTGTTATTTTTATGGTTTAATTGAAATAAAACATTTGACTTTGACTTTGATACTTGCGTGGTACTATAGTATGTTGTCAACCGCAAATTTTCACAGACGCATACATGAGGCCGTAAGCATACTTTATCAGTTCATAAATATGTATATTGAATCAAAAATTTGTTGTGAAAACCTGCTGTTTGTTGGCATTGTTTTCGCCCCGGGCGAAAGTAGGTCTTTATATAAAGCAAATATTGTGACTAAAAGTAAAAATATACATATTTTTATAACTTCACATACCGTAACGCCTGTATTCCCCGAAGGGTTTGGTAAAGGTGTAGTAAATGTACAATGAGAAACTGGGACAAAGAGTGCAGGAAGCTAAAATTTTTGTTTAATAAATGTTACAAATTCCTTAACTTCAATAAAATAAAATATTCATTGTTTACGTTCGAGCTGTCAATGTCAAACACATAATTATCACTGTGCATACGTCTATTGGTTTTTTAAATACGAAAAAAGAGTATAGTGTAACTTTAAAAAAGGTCGAATTTCGGCTACCATGGGACCACTAGAAAAATAAATTCATCAAAATGTGCTCATATAATATACCATATTTAAGCAGGTGTCACGTGGACATGTATACTAGGTCAAAGTAACTCAGGCTGTTTGTCTGTTACCTTTTCACGGCTAAACAGCAGAATTGCTATTAAATTTGGGAAAGAGAAAAAGAGAGAGATTGCATCCTTAGATATATAAGTAGGTACTCCATTTCAGGTCAGGTCTCAAAATGTTTTTTAGAGCGCGAGTAAATCCATGAACCACAGCTACTATCAATAAACTCCCCAGATTGAGTACAATCAAACTTTTCAAATCAAAATCATTGAAATATGATCACTCGTGCGTAACCGAGTCGAGTATTTGAATTATAGATGTAAATCGTCTCATTTTACCATAGCTCGGATATTGGGTGCCTCGGGAATGCTCGCAAAGTCAATAAATAAAATATTCTCACTCTTTTTATGTATTCTAAGGAAATTGAGCGACAACTGAGTGGCGAGCGGTTTGAGTTTCGCAAAAGTCATAGTTGTGTGTCTATTAAATTATGTATTGTTTGAGAAACACAAAGCGAATGGAGATTTAATTCTGCGTATTGTATGCAATGTGAGTTTATACACGTTTGTGATACGAATGTGTTGCGTTTTCTGTTTGGAGTTAAATGGAATCCGCAAAATAGGTTAATTTAAAAGCATGTGCAGTTTGAAATGAATGTAGAAATGTTCCTTTATTTGAAATTATTTTAGTTTGCAATCTTTTTTTTAATATTTAGGACATTTTACACAACACAATCTAGTTAAAAACCTAGCAGAGTTTGTACTATATGGGTAGTAAATACTGGATATAATACTTATACATTGTTTTTGTATCGTCATATGAAATGAAATGATATTTATTTCTGTAAATATCTTTTAAGGACACTTTTACAAGTCAATATTTTACATATTTTTTTAAGCTAGATAGAAGCATAGACTCTTATTTTCCATTTGTTGTTGTTGCTACTACTATGGAGTTTTTAGCTGGTTCTTCTCCATAAGACCCACTTTTTGGAACCGTGCAACAAAGTTCATCAAAAGTGCTATTTTAATGGTCTAATTGAAATTGACTACTGTTAT
This sequence comes from Acronicta alni, assembly GCA_964056405.1. Taxonomy (NCBI): domain Eukaryota; kingdom Metazoa; phylum Arthropoda; class Insecta; order Lepidoptera; family Noctuidae; genus Acronicta; species Acronicta alni. Next base: position 13,464,708 of record OZ043932.1, on the reverse strand, counting down.
TTCTACTCTTTCCTCAGACTCATTCAAAATTTAATTATCCTGCATTCACATTATTTTGTGATAGGAAAATAATTATATGGATATTAAATCATACTTCTCTGAGCTTGTTTTGGCATGGGCTTGTTCTCAGAATTTATTAGTTGGGATACGCTGGTACCATTGTAGTACCAAGATTTTTTTGTCTTGTAAAATGTCTTTAACAAATTATTTAAAAAATAGACAAAATGTTTTATATAAAGTTATGTAAGAACGTAGTTTCTAATACTAGCATTTTAATCACCTACTTACTACCTTTCTTTTTTGTTTTGGTGTTGCTAACATCTGCCAGATGATGGTAAGTGGCTCGTAAACTCGTTTGTCATCCCTAATTCCTTACTAATAAATTATAAATGCGAAAGTAATTTTATCTGTCTGTTACGCTGTCACGCCTAAACCACTGAACTGGTTTTGATGGAATTTGGTACAGAGATAGATTAGACATTAGAGAAGGACATAGGCTAAGCCTTTTGTCTCAAAACACCCTTTGCGATACGGGTCAAACCGCGGACAGCAGCTAGCTCTTATTTTTATAAGAAAAAAATACAGAATTGAATATATTTTTTCACTAACATCAATATCAAAACATCTTCAGAACGCTGCAACGAAACCCAACCTTAACTCCGTCTGGTCCAAAATTTAGTCAAGCATAAGTATCCTTAACTCGGTCGCTAATCCTGATATAGTGTAATTAAAACCCCCTGACCCGGCAAAGGTTTCGAGTGGTTTCCCTTGTATTCCTAATGAGCTCCGGACGCTGAAACTGCCTGACCTGGTTTGACTTAGATCTGATAAGAACTTTTTTGGGACCCTGTTAAGATGGGTCATTTAAAGTTATATATAGGTTTCGTTCCTTACTCGTCAGGGTTGATTCTGGAAGGTAGAAAAATTCTATGAAGGTCGTTGGTCTTGTAAAATTCTTACAAACAATTCTTCTGTACATAAAATAGATACATACATACTAGCACGCCTGTATTCCCCGAAGGTTAGGTAGTGTACTAATGTACAGTCAACAAAAGAGATTGGTATACAGTTAGCGAACGAAATCTGCATCTTTACACAGATTGTGATTTAAATAATTAGCTGTCAAAGGGTTTGATGTGTGCTTACAATACCTGCGTTTTGACACATATTGCGTGATACATTATTGCACAATCTTTAACAAAACACAGATGTTTAATTAGCTGCCTGTATACTTAACTCTTTTGTCGACCGTACATCCACAGGTCGCCAGTATGTTTAGGGCCATGTTATGGGCGCCATTAACCGGGCACAAATCAAAACTCCGAGCTGCTACTGAGGATTTTATTGAAAAACCCAATGACACTTTGCTCGAATCGAAGGAATGAAGGAATAGGAATGAGAAGGGAATCGAACCTGGGACCTCAAAAGCATAGCGGTCATGCTAACGACTAACGAGGCCAAAAAGGCAGTTTACATAAAACTTTATCACTAATGGCTTTATCGTTTACATCTGCTTTCATAATGAAATTTTGGACACATTGCTACAAGCCTTCTTCATGGTACGGAATATCCTCATGGATCATCTGCCACCTTGGGAGGCGGCAGGGTATGTCAGACTCCTACCACCACCTTCATTTGTCTTATAGTCACCCACTGCTATGGGATTCATGATAATCGCTGCTACCGTGATAGGCTGTGATCCGGTACAACAACTGGACCCCATTGAGGGATGAGGCCTTACCTGCTCCTTCTGCTTGATTCCTCCACCATCTAGTATTATTTAAATATTAACCTGTAATAGTGTCTAAAAGATCTATTTACAATAATAAATATATCATACTGATGAAGGCCTCCCAATTTCATAATCCACGTTTGGTTCCCATTGAAACTGTCCAAATTAACAAATTGCTAAATTTTGGGCCCATCAAACTATGCACATATATTGATAAATTTAAATCATCGTTGTTTGCCATCGCTAAGCTAAGAAGAAAAAGAATCCGAGTGTCATATAATAATTAAATAAAAGTGCAATTATTTTTGACCTTTTATGACCTTGGACCGATACACATCAACTCATGTTAGTCTTTATAATTATATCAGTTTATATGGGTATATGTATAATGCTGTAAATCCTTCCAATATTGTGATTATTTTATTGCTATTAAAAATACTGTTTATACCCATGATGATCGCAGTTTTCAATAAAGCTATAAATGAAGCTATAAACCACTGAGATGTGTCTGGAACGCCTTGCATTCTACTTAAAACTAATAATTACGAGCTAAGCGACATCAATCATCATCATCATTTTATCATAGTTTCTTTTGATCAATATGTTGTACACCTTAATACAAATTCAACGCTTGCACCGTATTCAAAGGTTTTCGACGAAATTAAAAGGTACAGAAAACGGTTTTCATTTTTGTTACCTTGACAGATATAAATAAAACAAGCAGAATCGACGATCAATAAATTTATTTCCTTAAATAACTTCTTATCATATATTATTTACACAACCGAATTATTTCAATAGACTATAAAAAAAATCAATATCCATACAACTTAAACTAGCCTTAGACTACGCTATTATATTGTTACATTACATTTATGACTAATATTTTATACCTTTTAAAAGTATTAAATTTATTTTATATCCATTTTTTCATCAAATTTTAACATAGGTTTAACACTAGGCTATTAGATATAGTAAATGCTTAAACTCATTTCTTCAAAACAAAATATTTGATTTTTTATAGCTACTTTATCAATATATTATTTACAAATGAAGTTAGAACCTTGTTGCATTATTTCAAAACCTTCGTAATACTGGCACCACTGATGACGTAATTGAGTACAGCAATTTAGGGTTGGTTTAAAACATTTTATTTAAAATTCAAAATCAATATGACTTTCAATGTTATAACTTTATATTAACAAACGTCACCTTAAAGATGTAGAATGTGGAAGAAAAATTACATCACAGGTAGCGTCCGATGTACTTAACTGTTTTGAAGAACAATCAAGAAGTACTTCACAATAAACTTCAGCTTATTATTAACAAATCTTCAATACGAGTTTCTATTTAACTCGATTGGTCAATTACAATTAATTCGCAGAAAATCATAATAATATTTTTGGTTCGAAGTACTAATACAATCTGTTCAATTAATGTTTACAACGTAATAAAACCAGACAATTTGGTTTCTGCGAGTAATAAAAAATCCTTCTGTGAGACTTTTTCTGTAGCTTACACTGCAGTGCAATATAAAATGTTATTAATAATCTCATATACTTCAAGTTTTTATTTGTTTGCATCACAGTAATAACCTTTGGAAACAATTTCATTAGGGTTAAATAATGCAACAAGCTTTTGTTTACAATAGCTATTTTCATATGGACTTTGATGCCACTTATGACAGTTCTATATGTACATAACTGTCAACCGATCATTGTAAACTGTAAATACACTCGGTAATTAGGTATGTGATTTTGTTTTTCTATTTTCAACATGTCAATAGAAGCTGGCATGATGAAAAATAAGTAGGTACATTCGACGCAAAGTAATGCCGTAATATCTGTTTGTCTCGACTGCAGATTTTACATAGTTTATTTGCATTGATACTTCATAAAACCTTACAATCTGTCAAATTTCCAATTTTAAATATCAATTTTGCACAACGGTACAAAACCCTGTTCCATATTTAAACCAAATCTATTGGACCGAGCTAACATCCTTGCGGGGCCCCTATGTATATGTTTAGAATATAACCTTCATGCATCAGAAAGCTGAGTCAATTCGTTGCCCCATTAATCATATTGCAGACTTTGTGTGAAGTTGCGATTTAAATAGGCAGTTTAAATCACATATCACTATTTTCTCTAACTTTTAAGTTTGGTATAGAAATTCAAAAGCCAACTTAAAATTAATTAACATCGACTTCTAGCGTCAATTCGTACACGTTAGGGATTGTTTAACAAATAATTGATTACAAGCCTGTTTCATCCTTCAGTGATAAATTAAGATACGCTTTGAAGTGACTTGACTTGAAAACGATGTGTCTTCAAGCGAAACACTTGAATAATTTATTTCCATTAGACAATTTTCGAGTATAGATAATAGACGTTTTGATAGAGAAAGAAATATTGTTTATATTACTCCCCAGTTTGTGGAAATTAAATTATTCAAATCTCAGATTAGTCAAATAATGACAATCTGCTGTGATAGATTGCCCAAAATCATTTCCTAAAAATTCAACAAACAATCATACTTATTATGAAATTAGTGTGCTGTTTCTGAATCCAGAGACAATGTGTATTACTTTTTGTATGGTCGTAATTTGAGAAGAATCTTGATATTTTTTTTTAACTCTATCTAAATTATATCAAGAGGTATGCGACTGTTTGTATAGTTAACCGAATAGAATATATTTGTTTATTTGCACATAATGTAACTGTTGTAACTAATTGCGCTATAGTATCTATGGACTTACTGTCCATACCATACAGTCGGTGTTACCCGTCTGTGACCTTGATAGATAGCTGAAAGACCTTCATAATCACTATGTATGGGAGGCATAAATACCAGAAAACTACCAATTATATAAAATAGTTATTTGACAAACATGTTTGTTACTAAGACCGAGACATAAAGTAATAAAACTGTAATATGATAAAACTTTAAACATTAAACTTATAAGAAAGAAACTCAAAGCTATAGAGACTTCTCACAAAATTAAGACAGTAAAAAATTTAAAATATTTGAAATAGTTTTTTTAAAAACGTTGCTCCCACTAAGATTTTTCTGCTTTGATCTGCGAATCAAAGCTCTGAACCTGACTGCTCAGGAGCTGCGCTTGCGATTACTACACCAATAATGTTTTCTGACAAGATTAACAGCCATAATTACTATACACACTATTCCTAATAATTTCCTTGTGTAAAAAAATCTGACCAAATTACCTGTCCAGCTTAATTTACGGCCTCAGAAAAACATATTACTTTAGCTAATGAATGCGGAAGGTAAACTTGTTTTCCCTCGTTTTCCCATAGTTTTAATAGAAAATATTTGCTCTCGCCCACGCCACGCCATTCGTACGTCACATGCAATTTACTCAATCACGCACCTAAAGTAATCCCAATTTCTGAACAAAAATATTGACTTGTGGAGACAGGGCCCAATGAAAGCGACTAGCGAGGATTGATTAACGCTGAAGCGGAAATTGGAGAATATGTTTCTATCAAGGCCTAGTCAAACCGTTATTACTTTTTCGTTTGTATTGCTATTTGGATTGGCAGTATGTAATACAGGGTTATTCAAAAGGGTAAACCAATCTAAAAAAGGTTTCTTACACTAAGACTAGTTCTGTAGTCTGTCGAGTTACTGTGAGGAAATAATACAGTCGAATTGAGAACCTCCTTCTTTTTTATATCGGTTATACTACTATCCTAATAACCGAACCTCCTTTTGAATAACCCTATAAATGTGCTAAAATTCAAGATACTTGACTATCGACTTTTGCTAAGTATATCGGAATGCGGGTCACGTCTTGTATACTCCTTACACTTGTTAGGAGAACCGCACTTGAGGTTTGCAGTAGTAAGATACAAAGGCCCTTCCCGTTCTAATACCAAATTGTATTACTTTTATGTTCTTGGTATTTCATCGATCGCAGGCTAAATTCAATACGACTCGCGTTCGAATTTACGAATTAGTTTATTAATCTAGTTATCAGTAATCGGCATGGAATAATGACAAGAGTGATCTGATTGATCTAAGTTTTCTGAGTTAAAACTGAATTTAATTCGTCTATACATTTTAGCCTAAGAATCACTTTACCACTCCGCTATCTCTAAAACCTTGCCTTACCCTTAATGTAGTTTGCTCACTAATCCCTAGGTCAACGAACTGATCCCGTAAAAAGAGAATAACTTCTCATGTTATATGTATTTTCGTTTGACGTTTTTAACGTGGGCAACATCGTGAATTGATTATATATGAGTCAGCCATTCCGTAGACATGACAAGAATACAGTGATATTGTCGAAAAAAATCGGAAGTTCATGATCATATTATAATCATTCCGATCTACACTCGCATAATCGGGTTGCCGGCTAAATTCGATTTTTTCGAGGAAATATGGTTGATTAGCGAAGTACGGCTTGGCGAGTGACGTTTTATTGAGTGACTAATAATATGTCTCCATTATTATTTTGTTTGAGTGTTTTTGTGATTCCGTTACTAATAGGACTATTGTCAGCTTTTTTCACAATATTTTCTGAAATGCAAATATTAAAATAATACTTTTTGTCGATTCTATCGAGTTATGTGTATTGATCAATAATAACTGGGACAAATAATAATCTTAAATTTAATGTCTCGCCTGGCTAGTTACAACCCTTACGTGTAAGACTGGGCAGTATTATGTGTGTGAGAGGGGGAGCACAAAAAGATATTAACTTGAATTGTTTGCTCGATTTTAGACCCTGTTTGTGGTTACCACCGCATAAAATTAGGGTCAGCAAGAAACCAAATGCACAGTTACCGATTAATCAAAACAAAACATTGATAGGTACATCCATTAGTTGCATACTTTTTCAGTGTATAATACAAATCGTTTATGTTATTCTAATGTTTTATGTACTTAGGTGAACAAAGAGCTACGTGCCATACTTCCACAGGGTATGATCTCAGAGTAGTAAGCAAATGGAGTGATAATGCGCGGGTGAACAACGCAAGACATTGTCAATTTTTTGACCTTGACCTTGTCAAATTTACATTTCCAGCAAGGAAGACAATTGAGAGATTGGTTATTAATTCCAGCCGTAAGTAAACAGTTTAATTTAGATTGAGTAACAAAAGTAAAGAAATAACAAAAATATGCGGTGTGAACAAAACAAATTCTTCCTTTGGACCGACCTGTTCACTTACAGGTATTATATATAAAGGGAAGAGTAGCTCGGAGTGACAGTCCAACCTCCAAAAAAGGCATACTTTATCAATATCTGTTTCGCTGCTCTACTCAAATTGTTTCCTCTAGCTCGGACAAATGAGATTCGATAATTCGAATCTCATTTGTTTTTTCCACCGTCACAAATTATTCAAGTATTTCTAAAAGAGTACCATGCAAACTTCTTTCTAAGTTCGGCATTGGACATAGAACTGTGACGTAAGTCATGTCGGTTGAAGAACATAGTAATAATATATCTTTGATAGATGTCGCTGAAGAAGACGTAGAATAAGGAAGAGAATTTCGACATCACAGGCGGTGATCTTCATAGCTTAGTGAGGGACGCAAGTTCAAATCCAGCCTTGTATCGAATTTTTCTTTCTTTAAAATTTATATCTTCTTTATATGATTTACGTATAGCACTCCATTCGCTTACTAGGTAGTGATGATACTACCATAATACTTATTGAGGGTAGGTATATAATACAAAACTATCAAGTCATAGATACTAGCAGCCCATGAGGGTCACGATGACGCTGAGGAGGGCTGCTGATAAAGGGTACTGAAGGCGGAGCTGGCCACCGTGCTGCATCGCGGCTGGGTGCTCACCTGCGAGAAAAAACGAATTAGTATTTTTTTTAGGGATCAGAAAACCTCCTCGTTCTTTTACATTAAGTATTTAGGCGAACGTAGGATTATTTATTAAACCGTGCATGAAATCGATTGTTTTTCGCTAAAATTGATATCTATTTTTTTAATAGAAATTTATCATAATAACTTCCGAGATAAAATAGTGAGGACACCAAATAAGATGACGCAAAATTAAAACACAACGCTAATATAACTTTACTTTCAAGTCAATCACTGCAGAGGTATTGTAGATGGAGTTGTAAAATACAGAGGTTTTAAGGTGGATTGATCAACCTAGTCCGATTATTTTTAAGTTTTCGCTAACTTTAATTTAAGTTCGATTGCAATAAACTGTGCCAACTGCCAAAATAGTACAGAGTTGTCAATATTGCTGTAATGTTGTGATTTAATGTCCAAAAGACAAAAAAAAAATGTATATCGCGGTCTTAGTGGAACGGTTCACCTTAAGTATCCATAAGTATCTCCTTCTGTTGTCCTTCAATCAAAATACTTACCACTCAGTACATGGACGAGTACAGATCTCGGGTTGGCATTGGCCGGGGCGCAGGTATACCGGCCGGAGTCAGGTGCCTTGGCTCTCTGCACCAGAAGGTGTGACGTGGTCGTCTCCCCCTTCTCCGTGATGACGGAGACCCCGCCCCGAGGAGAGTCGTAGTTGATCTCCTACGACAATAATCAAAACGTAACTATTTGAATCCTATAATATACCATCGCACCTGTATTGGCAAAGGGTACACCTTGAATTTGCGGGTATGTTGAGGTTCTATGGAAGAGAGGGTAACCCCATTTCCCTTAACTGGGCACAAACTCAAACTGAGCTGGTGCTGCAATTTCATATGTGAGTGAACTTAGCAGATCATTGTCCAGCAGATCAAAAATATTATATGTGAGTTGTTTTCGCATGTACCATAGTTCTACAGTTCCTGATACTTTTCAAGAATATAGTTCTGGCATTTTTTTTTTAAACTCAAAGGGCAGCATGATTTTCCAAGTTGTGTGGAAAAGTGGAAAAATATCTATTCCAATAGTTTCAACCCACTCTAGAGGCTAGAACTTTCTTGTTTCTCATAGATCCGTATGAGAAATACGACATGGATTCCAGAACTCAAGGTTCAGTCTCAGCAGATCATCGTTAAATGGGTGAAAATTCGAAAATAAATATTTTTATCGTTTCATACCATTCAAAAGCATGTAAAAGTGTGGATTTAAGTTGCAAAAAAATGTTCCTTTGGAAGACATAAGGAGTACCTAAGGAGTACCTAAGGAGTACCTAAGGAGTACATAAGGAGTACATAAGGAGTACATAAGGAGTACATAAGGAGTATCTAAGGAGTACATAAGGAGTACATAAGGAGTACATAAGGAGTACATAAGGAGTACATAAGGAGTACATAAGGAGTACATAAGGAGTACATAAGGAGTACATAAGGAGTACATAAGGAGTACATAAGGAGTACATAAGGAGTACATAAGGAGTACATAAGGAGTACATAAGGAGTACATAAGGAGTACATAAGGAGTACATAAGGAGTACATAAGGAGTACATAAGGAGTACATAAGGAGTACATAAGGAGTACATAAGGAGTACATAAGGAGTACATAAGGAGTACATAAGGAGTACATAAGGAGTACATAAGGAGTACATAAGGAGTACATAAGGAGTACATAAGGAGTACATAAGGAGTACATAAGGAGTACATAAGGAGTACATAAGGAGTACATAAGGAGTACATAAGGAGTACATAAGGAGTACATAAGGAGTACATAAGGAGTACATAAGGAGTACATAAGGAGTACATAAGGAGTACATAAGGAGTACATAAGGAGTACATAAGGAGTACATAAGGAGTACATAAGGAGTACATAAGGAGTATCTAACCCAATAAGAATTTTAATTAAAGTAAATTAAACCACCAACTATATCCACAAAATTTTGTCCGTAACAAAGGTGCCGACAGCCGGCGAGCGGTCACATAAAGAAACTAAGATCATAGTTACCAATAAATGTAACAGACACGTCATCGAATCGTTTACATAAATCATTAATAATTATGTAACTTAATACTTTCATTTACGCTTATTATTAGTGATTATTATTTTCTTAATCATTTATCGATTTAAGTCAAGAAGATAAAAAAAGATGTGTAGAATTTTGTTGAAAATATTGTTTTAACTATTTCGATCTATTTTTACTATCAACATTTACCTACTTTAACAACAGCTTCGTGGTGGCCTTAGTTTGGTGGTCCTAAGTGCGGCTGCTACGCTAGAGGCCCTGGGTTTCATTCGCAGGTCGAGCAGTGTTATTGAGTTTTCTATGAAATTCTCAGAAGCAGCTTGGATTACTATATTATTTACCCGGTTAATGGCAATAGGCTCGCCCCCTATTACATGGGACGTAAACATACTGGTGAACTGTGCGTGTACATTGGTACACCTCTGCCTAACCCTTAGGGGAACGCTTGAGATAGTGCGCTGTCAAGTCCCCCAAGATATTAAATTACCAGTAAATAACACTACCTCAATTTAAAGGTGATTATATGGAATGGTTAGAGTTTGATTAGACTTTTGATGCCCTAATAAATCAAAGTTCTTTGAAAGTAATATAAAAATTTAAATATTTAAAAAGTTGTCTACGGGGTAATGCTCTTGAAGTTGTCGGCTCGCTGGAGTATACAGCAGATAACTACTCAATTGCTTGGCAATTATTGTTAGAGGTATAATAACCTACGACTATTAGTTTTCCATCATTTGCAAGCATTATTTGAAATTGACTCAGTTTCTAATAACTCTATGGCTATTAGGTCTCTTATAGACAATATATCTAAACATGTTTGCTCATTACAAACTCTAAAAGTACCCGTTGAAAATATTGGGATTAATTTAATGTACAGTAAACTTCCTAAAATATTTCAGAATAAATGGGAAGAACAACAAAACTCAAATGAGCTGCCTACGCTGCAAAATTTTAAAACATTTCTAAAACATTCTTTGTGCAGAATCATTTTACGAGTTGTTGTGCGATGGCCAGATACGACTAGAAAGGAGATTTCCCATCCTGCAGAATACACAGCTGGGATGGGTGGTGTCAGGAGGTTTCTATAATATGCCTAACAAACAAGTAAGGTGCAATTTATCTTTAAATTCTCAACTCAAAAGGTTTTGGGAACTAGAGGAATGTAGTAATGATGTAAAGATGTCCGATGATGAAATTGACTGTGAGAGAGTGTTCGAGACACATACTCGCAACTCTGAGGGCGATTTTGTGGTAAAGCTACCTCTTAAGGCTCCAGTCTCATTATTAGGCGAGTCGAAAGGTATAGCTTTACAGCGATTTAGAAGTTTAGAGAAAAGATTTAGTCGTGAAGGCCTAGTCAAGGATAAATATGTGCAATTTATGCAGGATTACGAGCGAGCCGGACGTATGACGATAAACGAATCGAAGTTCGGCCCGCGTAATTACCTACCGCACCATCCGGTTATTAATTTAAATAATAGTACAACCCCACTGAGGGTGGTGTTCGATGCCTTGCAGCGTACATCTACCGGTGTTGTACTTCGTTAAATGATATCCAATATAAAGGAACAATTAAACAGGACGATCTCACCGATATATTGATACGATTTCGTCTATATAAAATTGTTATTTATGCAGATATCGAAAAAATGTTTTGTAATATTATTATTTCACCGGAACAGCAACATCTACAATGCATTCTATGGCGCGATGAGCCGACACATAGACTTAAAACATAAGAGTTGACTACACTAAGTTTCGGGCTGAAATCGGCCCCACATATAGCCACATGATGCTTATTAGAATTATCTAACGCAACTTACATAGAAATACGAGCACATTCCGCGGTCCGACCTGCGACTGAAGCGGCGGAGGAAGCGATCGCCACTAGCTTCTATGCCGACGATTTAATATTTGGCGAGGATAACGAGAATCAGGTAGCCGAGACAGCCCTAGAGATTTCCCGAATCCTAAAGGGTGCTCAGTTTCACCTTCGTAAGTGGAAGTCCAATTCCATCGATTTGCAAGGTAAATTAATAAAATTAACTTCTCAAACGGGCATGCATGAGTCGAATACTTCGTCACTAAACATACAATTTGGTGATAAAACACGAAATTTTAGGCCTCGAGTGGATCAGATCTGATGATATTTTACACTATTCTATTACTGTACAACCGGTGTCACACCCAGTGACCAAACGAAAGTTATTATCTAAGGTTTCTAGTATTTTTGATCCATTAGGCCTCATTGGACCGGTGCTGATTCCTGGAAAATGTTTTATACAGTGCTTATGGCTTGACAAATCTGGATGGGACGACCAAGTTTCTCCAGAGTTGTTAATTAAATGATCACAGTTCTACGACAAACTAACACATTTAAACGCAATACGCATCCCACGACGTTTTGTTATTAACACACATTTGGAATTGCATGGATTTTGTGACAGCTCAAATACTGCTTAAGGGGCAGAAGTGTACGCTTGCACCACTGACGCGCATGGCAATATTACAGTCAAATTATTATTTGCGAAATCAAGAGTTACACCGCTTAAGACACAAACAATTCCAAGATTGGAATCATGCTCTGCACATTTGCTAACATTATGCATAAGGTAAAATCAGCTATAAAATCCAGAGTTCATTCTATTTTTTACTGGTCGGATTCAAGAGTTGCTTTGGCATGGATTAAAACAGAACTTCATAAATTAAATACTTTTGTATCAAACCGCGTTTCACAGATTCAATTGCTTACTAAACACGAGGACTGGCACTGGGTTTCGACTAACGAGAATTCTGCTGATATGCTGTCGAGGGGAATGCCTGCCGACAAGATAGCTTCTTGCTCGCTTTGGTGGTATGGGCCAGCATGGCTCTAGAAACACCTACAAGAGTGGCCACGCCGCAATTGCAGTGTAAACACAGTTCCAGTTCCCGAGCTAAGAAAATATAAAACGATTTGTAACAGCACAAGTAGGTAATAAAGATGACAATTTCATACATAATATTATTTCTAGGTGGTCGAGTGATATTAAGTTATTTCGAATAATTTCAATTATATTAAGATTTATTCATAACTGTCAAAGAAACAAATCTCAAAGGATAAAAGGTAGCATTACATGTAACGAAATAAAAACTGCGAGAGAAATTCTAATTAAATTTACACAAATGGAATCCTTTCCAAATAAGTATACCTTTTAGAAAATGGTAAGCATACACCTAAAAATTCGAAATTATTAAGTTTACATCCATTTTTTCAAGACGGACTTATACGTGTAGGTGGTCGAATTAGTCAGTCTTATTATAGTTTCGACAAAAAACATCCGATTATATTGCATAGTGAACACATACTCACCAAACTCATGTTGTTAAATGAACACGTAAGCTTACTACATGCTGGGCCACAGTTACTGCTATCTACTTTTCGAGAAAGTTATTGGCCTATACAAAGTAAAAAATGGACGAATAAAATAGTACGAAACTGTGTTGTCTGCTTCAGGGCCAAACCCGTGAATACGACTCCGATAATGCGCAACTTAATCCCGGTAATAGACTCAACCCAGCACCTCTTTTTCATAATGCGTGCCTCGACTATGCTGGTCCGTTTCAACTACGCGACAGGCGAGTACGCGGTTATAAAACTTATAAAGCATATGTAGCTATTTTTGTTTGCTTTGCGACGAAGGCAGTACACATTGAGTTAGTTTCAGGTCTGGATACTGACTCATTTTTAGCAGCTCTTCGAAGGTTTGTGTCGCGGCGAGGCAAACCACAACAAATTGTAAGCGATAATGTTACTACCTTTCACGGAGCTAAAAATCATTTAATCGAACTTAGTAAATTTTTAGCTGAATCAGACAGGGAGTTGACAACTTTTTGCGCAAACCAAGGTACAACTTGGAAGCTTATTTCACCATACACCCCACATATGGGTGTGTTACACGAAGCAGCAGTAAAAAGCTGCAAATGCCATTTAAAAAGGGTTCTCGGGGTAGGCCTCCTTACCTACGAAGAATTCTCGACGGTGTTGATACAGGTGGAGGGGATATTGAACTCGCGTCCTCTGTCCCCTCTCACCATCCGATAATGAGCCCCTCCTTGCCCTCACGCCAGCTCACTTTCTTATCGGCAGGTCAACTGTGGCTCTGCTGGACCAAGACCTCGAAACCATACCATCAAGCAAGCTGGGACACTTACAGCAGCTACAGCAGATGCAACAACACTTTTGGCGCGCATGGTCGCGCGACTACATCGGCGAACTGCAGCAGCGCACACGCTGGCGTAGCAGCAAGGGGCCTGGCCTGGCGGCCGGCACCGTGGTGTTGCTGATGGACGAGCGGCTACCTCCCTGCCAGTGGCGGCTGGGGAAGATCGTGAAGATGCATCCCGGCGGCAACAGCATCGTGCGGGTCGCCAGCGTCAGAACAGCCAACGGTGGAACATTTATAAAACGCGGGTTTAACAGTATTTGCCCGTTACCGATGTAATAGTTTTCTTTTCAAGCCTCACAGGCACATAATTTTCATTTTTATTGACTTTCATGTTGAATTCATGTTAAATTAACTTTTATGTTGAAATTTATATTTCAAGGTGGCAGCATGTTCAAGGCCATCTGTTTGCGGGGGCGCGCGGTTGTTTAGCGGTGTTGCGCGCGTTCTGCAGACAGATGGCGCCACGAACTTTAAAATATTATTGATTTGTATAAAATTATGCATTATCTATCTATATTATCTGTGGCGAACAAATTGAGCTCGGTCTTTTCCTCTTTGCCTTACAACCACGACACGAACAACATCATTATAACGAACAAAACACTGAATTTGAAACTTTTATTATTTTAAGATTAAACATACTTCAAAGTACAGAATTTACGATCTTTCATTTATATTAACGAAAGCGACGAAACGAAAACAATTAGTAAGTATTTTAATATAAGGAAAATACACATTAACAACAAATATATGTCAGCAATTATAATGTCAGCAATAAAGACGCCGACGAGATAATTATAGATTATGTGTGAGAAAGTCGAACACAAGTCTGATGAATAAAAGTGTATTTTGCATGGCACCCATTAACTTTAATCATATACCATGGTCAATGAAGGAGCTGAGTGCAAATCTTTTTAAAAGACCTCTAAAAGTCTTCCTTGTCCAAAAAGCATATTATAGTATTTCAGAAATTCTAACGGAATAAATAGATCATTAAACATAATCTTGGAGTAATAAATATATTTTTTAATATGACGTTCGATTTTCTTTATTGCTGACATTATAATTGCTGACATATATTTGTTGTTAATGAGTATTTTCCTTATATTAAAATACTTATTAATTTTGTAATAATATGCATAACAACATTATGTAAGTAATATTATAACTTGTAGTGGCAAAACATGCCTAGCTAAAGCTACCATTATAACACTTGAGAACTGTATTTTACCTATGTTGAAAAGAATAAATGATTTGATTTGTGTACTCCTTATGTACTTACCTATGTATTCCTTATGTACTTACCTATGTATTCCTTATGTACTCCTTACGTACTCCTTATGTGCTCCTTTTGTACTCCTTATATATTCCTTTTGAACTCCTTGTGTACTCCTTATGTACTCCTTATGTACTCCTTATGTACTCCTTATGTACTCCTTATGTACTCCTTATGTACTCCTTATGTACTCCTTATGTACTCCTTATGTACTCCTTATGTACTCCTTATGTACTCCTTATGTACTCCTTATGTACTCCTTATGTACTCCTTATGTACTCCTTATGTACTCCTTATGTACTCCTTATGTACTCCTTATGTACTCCTTATGTACTCCTTATGTACTCCTTATGTACTCCTTATGTACACAAGGAGTACACAAGGAGTACATAAGGAGTACACAAGGAGTACCTAAGGAGTACACAAGGAGTACATAAGGAGTACATAAGGAGTACACAAGGAGTACATAAGAAGTACACAAGGAGTACATAAGGAGTACATAGGGAGTACATTTGATTCGATATTTCAGGTTGTTCTTAGCGGGCTTTTGGCAAATAAAATCTACTCTGATCATTTAAAATCATCTGACTGTCCTGTCATTAATCTGGCCCAGATTGTAAGTGATACAAAAAAAATATTGCGAGAACATTATGTTGAACGCGCAAACATATCAGGCATTTCAATTTTTCAAGATACGCTCACGACGTATAGGAACAATATGCGTTTTGACGTGAAGTGCAATGCTGCCCATTTAGCGCGATGAATGCATAGCTGTGGAAAGGTCATGCTACAACTGTAAACAGAAATAAAACGAAACAAGAGAGTTCTATGGTTTTAATGATAAATATATTTTTTTCGATTTTTCACCCATATAACCATGGTCTGCTGGGACTCTACCGTGAGTTCTGGAATCAAATCAGGTTCTATGTTGTAATTCTGATACGGATCTATGAGAAACAAGAGAGTTCTGCTTCTGAATGGTATGAAACGGTTTTTTTTTTTTTTTTTTCACCCATATAACCATGATCTGCTGGGACTGGACCTTGAGTTCTGGTATCAAATCAGATTTCATGTCGTAGTTCTTATATGGATCTATGTGAAACAAGCAATTTCTGCCTCTAGAGTGGGTTGAAACTATTGGAATTTTTCCACTTTTCGACACAACTTGGAAAATCATGCTGCCACTTGAGTTTAAAAAAACAAACGACAGAACTATTTTCGAAAAGTATCAGGAACTTTTGAATTCAGCTGCATTCACAAGAAAATCACATTTAGTTATGATCTGCAGGCTGGACAATGATCTGCTACCCGAAGTTGGCAGATCATTTTGTAATTTTTTTTTTTTATAGAAAACCCCCAGAACTATTCCTGGTGCCTGCGAAAAGAACTCACATTTATTTTTGATCTGCTGGACAATGATCTGCTATGTTCACTCACACGAATTTCATAGAAAAATCTAATAAGTCTGTTCAACTTGGGATCCCAGAAACTGAAAGGTAGCAGTCGCATACGATCACTTGGCTGATTTGAGGAGCATTTGTATTTCATAATGTTTTACTAAGGTGGTCTGTAATTAAATTTGATAATTATGGACCCTGTGGAGCTTAACAAAATGAAGAGGTGTGAAAGGGTGAATTTGTATAAACCACAGTTATTTGTTTTGATTCTGTTTGTACTTTGTGTCCGTTAATTGTATGTTTCTCCCTTGTAATATGCTCGCCTTTAAAATACAGATATCCTTAAAAATAACTATATTACCTTTATTTTATATAATTAATAAAAAAATATTTATTGATTTTGCTGACTCTGCTGACTCACACACAAACACACACACTCACACAAACACACACACACACACATACACACAAAATCACGAACACACATAATACGCTCAAGTTCCTATTTCTAGACGGAACTATTACTCGGTCACGAAATAGTATATTTTTTAAGTGCACTATTGTAATTATTATTGACTGTAGTTAGATTATTTACTTGTGTGCCTATCCTACTTACATGTCTACCACAACTTAGTTTAGTTAAATTGTTAACTGGAAGAGCAGATTCTACTACTACAAACAAATTATTTGCTTAAAAGGTGAAACTAACACATGCTATGTATTTGTAAATCTAAAGTTGATGAAATAAATATGTTTATTATTTTTACACAGCCTTGCAAAAAATGGCCCCACCATCTTTTCACCATCAATTTTATTTAAAAAGTTCAATCAATATTTTAACACGCTTGGTAACTGTATACCTTTTTTGGAGAATTATGGGAGGGCCATCCCTGATTTTAAAAAGAATTTTGTGAATATCGGGGTCGGAATGTGTAAAAAGTAGAAAAAATGTGCTCATGCAAAATTTAAAGCACGAAAATCCATTTTACACCTACATATGAACCAACTTTTCTAGGAATTTTCATTTTTTAAATTTAGTTGCTATTCATCGAAAATTCTGTTCGTTGTACACCCACAGAGTATGTATTATTTGAACTCTTTTGTATTTAACTGTGAACCGGCATGACATTTTATGCAACACTCCTAAATATCGGCAGTTTTAATAATTTTCGCATGTGTTTTGAAAATTCTGATGGGAATTTTTGCTATACAATTTGCTTAGAGCTTGCAATTGCGTAATTTCAGCATTCTTTACAAAAAAAAAAACAAGGTACATTTTTACAACGCAAACGTTTTTGAAACATTAAAGTCAGTCGTTCGCTATACGATGACTGATGTATGCGTGCCGTCAGTAACGACTACTTAGTCAACTCAAAGCTGCTATGGTTCTTTCTTCAAAAGGCCAGTTCAGTTTTCCCTACATTATAATTAAATGATTAAATGATATTTATTTCTGTAAATAGATCTTTTAAAGACACTTTTACAAGTCAATATTTAACATTTTTTTAAGCTAGATGGCTCCGGCATTTCCTAACTGACGACCTCTGAGAAGAAACGCCGAAACAAACTCAGAGAATCATAGTCTCTTTTAAAGTCCAGACATAGAGTAGTGGTAACAAATATGTGTCTTACAATGTAGGGCAAAGTCTGAAATGGCCTTTTGAAGAAAGAGCCATACCGGCTTTGAGTAGACCAGTCCCAACTGACGGCACGCATGCATCAGTCATTGTGTAACTCAACCATAATTTAGGGAGCTCAACAACCCGTCACACGACGATACCAGATCAGAGGAACATTTGCGTAGGCCACTAAAAAGGCTCAAAGCCGCCAAACTGTTCAGAGCTGAGTATGTATATTTAGCCTACAGAGTACTCACATTTACATTTTATTGAGTTATTAAATAATAAGTAAAATATAATCACAATAACCATTACAGTAATGTCTGTTAATATCAAATTAATATAAATCATTGTTATGTCCGACTTACATGAGAACAATGCAGTTTAATGTTGTTGCACCATCAAATTAATCTAGTCTACTAAACAGAAAAAGAACAATAAATAAATAAAGAGATTGCCATAGACAGTAAGAGCTGACCAGCCCCGACAGACGGCACCCGTTCACGAGTATGACGTGCGTATCGGCGTCGTTCGACTCAATCATGTTGCAGGGAATAAAACGACCCGACACACAACGCCACCATCAGCAGGACATTTTAGTGAGCATGATCTGATATGCATTGAATACTGTTACTGCCTGGAGTTTAAAAGAGTCTATGATTCTCCGAGTTTCTTTTGGCGTTGGTTCTCAAAGGTCGTCAGCTAGGAAATGGCGCAATCCAGTATTAATTAAATATTGTGAAAGTGTCTACTTGTAAAAGTGTCTTTAAAGATTTACTTACAGAAATAAATATCATTTATCATTCTGTTGTTTTATAAATATATTTATAAAATATATATCCGACTGGTGAAGTACCTCCGCCTTGCAGAAAATCGAAGTAAAATAACACTGCTTTGAGCTGCGTTGTGTTTCTTACGATGAGCAAGGTTGCCAGTGCTCCACGAGGAAACGTGTTGGCAGTGGGGGGACTTTGACCCTTATACTGCCAACCCAACTATTCAATCAATCAATCAAAATAGTTTTATTTTCATATAAACCATATACAGGCACTTATGAAATGTCGAGTCTAGGTGCAAGGTTCCTCTTTTAATACAGAATCGGCAACGCGCAAGCGATACTCCTGGTGTTGCAAGCGTCTATAGGCTACGGTAACCGCTTACCATCAGGTGGGCCGTATGCTTGTTTGCCGCCTTAGTGGAATAAAAAAAAAGTTATATTATCAGCTAGTAATAAGGGCTGTATTTTATTTATTTAGCCCTGCAAAGTTGGAGCGTACTCAGAGCGTAGTTCTTGATAAAAGGCTGTCTATGATATATGGAATTGCGTATGAGTAGCTAGTTATAACATTGAAATCAACCTTGTCATGTTCTATAGCTGACATTTTCAAATTTAAATACAGAAAAGCAAAGGTACTTACTTATAAGATCTTCTTTACGGAACATTGCCAAATGGAGTACTTATAAAATATTTCCTATGTTTCTCTTATTAAATATTTTATGACCTGTTCCTTATTTGAATTTGAAAGCGTCTTACGCGCGCTGAAATAAGTCGGACATAAATTGGAAACGAATTTAAAAAATAAGAGAATAAATTATTGTAATACCATTTTTTTTCTTTCGTACTACAGATTAGTGATACTACAGACATAATTACAGATATAAGTGGAGGGGCTCGTGGTTAAATTATAACTACTCTGGTCAACCGATCTGCAATGATAAGTGGCACTAGCCACGGTCAGTATAAAGATGGGTCATCCATGCGAACACCTATGACAATCGTTAGTGGTAGTCAGAAGCCCAAAATACCTGACAGCCAGCCTATCCTCAGCCTATCGGTATGGCCCAGAAATTAGGTTTTGGAGGTTTTTAAAATACTGCTATTCAGCCGCATCTGGTTAGACTGGAAGCCGACCCCAACATAGTTGGAAAAAGCCTCAGAGAATAATAACCACAGATATAATTAGTATGGTTACCGCATTTTGTGGCTTGTTTGTTTCTGTATTCTCATTAACAAATAGTACCATTTGATTGGCCGAAATAAATAAAAATGGCACTAGAGTTGCAACTAAACTGATATTATGTAATTTCAATTGTTTAGTTAATTAAAAGTGAGATATAATAAACCGCGAATCAAAATTACCGATTGAGCAGCAAAATTCTAAATACAAATATCGGTTAGGTTAGGTTAGAATTGTGACCACACATCGGAACCAAATCGGGTTCATGTGTTTTGCAATTTGAATGTTTTGAGATCAAAGGGATAACTGGTGGCTAATGTAGTATCATTAAGACGCTCGTTAATAATTGTGGTTTATAATGATGTAAAAATATATACTATGCGGTGGCTTAATGGTCAAAGCGTCTGGTGTACCTAACCAGAAGACGTAGGTTCGAATCCTGCCCGCGGTCGAATTTTTCCTTCGCTAAATAAAGAACAATGGCAAGTCTAGAACAAAATAATACCTGAGATTTTTCTGGAGCGTCTATGTATGAAAAAATGTTAAAACCATAGGAGTTCTATTACTTAAACATAATCACCAAGATTTTTTGTTTGAGATGGCCACAAAAAAAAAGATATTACCATTTTTATATTTGAGGTTATGTCAAATTGTTAATATGAAATTCGTAATCGACACGGATTGATATCATTGTCCATCATGAACTTATTCATTAAATAATGACTAGTTTGTGATCATAATATATAATTTATATCAAAAACAATAGTCATCATAGTTTAATGTTACTAAGTACCTAAACAATCCTGATTTGAGAATGGGACCCATAATCATAATGAATCATGGTATGTAACATGCATCTACTCAGAAATGGAGTAGCAACTAATCTCATTTGAGTGATCTTATTGAATCTCTAAACATGAAATCATTTTTAATTATTTCTATTTTGGTTCTGGTCCCTAATGAGTATTTAAGCCTTTGCAACTGCATTCATGTAACATACTTACTTTTATGGAATATGAAAGTATAGAATTAAGTATTTAGTTGTTGCTATTACACCTATTCAGCATTTAGGGATAAAATAAAACAAGTCTTTTTTTTTAATATTTATTCATTCTCTCTTAGAAATTTCTCATCTAGGAACTCTGCAGGTGCTGATATATTATCTTGGTGCCTAGCCCATCTAAGATACCATATGGATTTTGGCCTGGGAATTACTACAGGATCCTCTTAGGGTTTATTATCCCGCGAGATATTTTCATTTTTGGGTACTCCTTCATCATCAACCCATATACTGTCCCACTGCTGGGCACGGGTCTCCTCTCATATTGAGAGGGATTAGGCTGTAGTCCACTGTACTCCTTCGGTTGATCTTAATTCATCAACACGGTTAACATGGAGAAATTCTCTCTTAGTACACAACCAACAGGCATGACACACTATGTGAAGGTATCAACTACAATCAAAATAAATAAAATTAGGAACTGTTTGTAATTAAACAACAAGATAACATTTGCAATCTCATATTAGTATTGCCCAGAAATTGGGTTGCAGCGGTTGATGGAAGGTAGTTGATTCATGTAAAATACTGAAATCCCTGTTGACCCTAACATAGTTGAAAAAGGCTGGAAGGATGATAACATTTGTAGTCTTAGTATTTTTTAGATTTGAGACGGGTTTTTCTTTATCATAAAGGCATTTCATACCTGTTCGGTTCTATTTTATTTTGAATAAGATTAATCATGTTCTGTTGTAGTTTTGTTGGGTTGTTTCTTATTATTTTGTCACTGCCTCTGTGCAATAGAACAGCCACACACTAGACAGACATTGGTATTACCTTGTTGACTTGGTCCAAATTGTTATCAACAGAAGAAACGTTTTGCTGTAAATTCTGATTTACTGCAGCCAATGAGAGTTCTCAATATGCTTCACAAAATATCATCATCATTGGTAATCTGTAAGATAAGGTAATCAATGCATATACAAACGATGCATAAAATAAGTATTATTATGATAGGTTATTTTGTATGGTATGCATTTTTTGAGTAGTTGAACTTATGCTAGTTCCACAGTATTAAAAGTAAACAGATAAGTAGGTTTACATAAATCTTTAAAACTTACGATTCATGGATAAACGCAGGTGCAGAGCAAGGTACAAACTCTTGTATTTAGAATTTTTGATCCATTGGCGATTCGATATCGCTGAAGCGTGTTGACGAAAATGTTTTTCATTCACGCACATTAAACGTGTAGTCTCGCTACGTCTTTCCATCTTGGAGGCCGAGCACACAAAAGAAAAATCTTGAGGCACAATCGGAGGACAACCGTTTTAAAGAAATCAATTGGTTGTTTACAGCTGAGATCGTCCGTGAGAAAGCACAAGTCTTATGATATGGGGAAGAAAATCAGCAAAAGTCAAAATAAAGCTAAACAATTAACCAACAATATTAATAAACGTGAACATGGACAAACAACGACAATGCCACTAAGTGTTGTCATTACATTTTATTTTAGGAATGATGGCAATCTGAGATCGATTAATCGAAGAATCGATTTTTCAGGCCCATAAGATCAATTCTTAAATCGATGTGTACTGAGATCCAGAGAATCGATATTTCACCCTTGAAAATCGCCATTAGATTTTTTCATGAAATAAATACTTACATTTTAAAAATAAAACATATATTCTTCGTATCTGATCTGACTGATCTGGTATTAAAAATAATTGTTATTATCGAATTCTCTGAACTAAAAAAAAACTGATTTTACTGATAAGAGATCATTTATGTACATTATAAGTTACATTATACACATTATAAATAGAAACTTGGAAAAAAATTTTTTTTTTGAAATCTCGATTCTTTGTGAATCGATTCATCAGCTAACAATTCGAATCGATTTAAAAATTGATCTTTTTCGTAAAGAATCGCCATCCCCAACCTTTTTATGAGTATTTTATAAATCTGTTGACAAAAATAAAAGTAAAGAAGCTGTTTTAACAAGCTTAGATAAACACTATTGTTTTGAATTTGGCATTGTCTTAGGGCATAATGCTTTAACTGTGTTTTATATTTTATGTAGCGTTTTTTATAAAGTGGCAACTCTGAGGATCGATTTTTTTGTCAATATGGCAAATACCGGAGAGTAATCAAGTGAAACACAATTAAATGTAATATTTTAACCTCAGCCTTTACATGAAAAACTAATTAGGTACAAAAAATGCACAAATTGGATCACTAAGATCTGCATAGGTCACACTTTTAGACGCTTCCTAAAACACTCAGGTATAATCTTGCCATTGTTCTTTAAAATCTTAGCATTGAAAATGCCAAAAAATACAAAAATATATTTACTGTTATTTAGAAAAGGAAAAATTCGACCGCGGGCAGGATTCGAACCTGCGTCTTCTGGTTAGGTACACCAGACGCTATGACCACTAAGCCACCGCGATTCCTACCCGTCATGTCGAATTTTTCCTTCACATACTGAATTTACGTCTTTATGGTGACGTCAGTAACACCTATTGAAAAGCAAGTTTTTGCTTTTCTAAATAACTTTAAAATCTTAGCATGGAAAATGCCAAAAATATACAAAAAGATAATATATTTACTATTAAAAATATTATGTCTGTTTAATTAGCACACATTAACTTATGAAGATTATTGTTTTACATAATATACGCCTGTATATTTTAAAATTGTCAATTTATTAAATCACGCAGATACCGTATCTGCGTGATTCTAAGCGCATACGGCCCACCTGATGGTAAGCGGTACCCGTAGCCTATAGATGCTTGTAACACCAGTAGTATATAGTAGTAAAGACCTCCCGAGATTCTTCCGGTTAGTCTTTTTTTAGCCGACCAAACCAGACTTCGTGGTTCCCATCAACGTCGACCAGTCATCTCTTTCCGGGCAGTCCTCTTTCAGCACCTATCTAAGCTATGGCAAGATATAGACCCTGTACATTAAAAGGCTTATTAATAATAAAGCTAGGTCCATATAATCAGGTTCCCACAGTGCAGAAAGATCGCAATTCACCCTATAATGTTTCTTTTAATAAGATTTTCACTAACTTTATTCATTTGGCCGGACTCCAAAAATTAAAGAGGCGTAAACGAACGGTGATTGTGACTTGGAAATTAATTTGATTAATTAAGAAGTGATTTGTTAAAGGAATGGAGATGATATTTTATCTAAAGCAGAGTACAGTCAGAGGCAGTAGGTGAGCAACTGAGCTGGATCAACAATTGAAGACATTCATGGTAACTTTTAGAATATGTATTTAGAACAATGAATTAGAATCTTTTCGAACCTGATTTTCCGTTTTTATATAATTATTTGGTATATATTTGTATACTTATGTAATGACTGCCTCATTAGTCTAGTGATCCTAAGCGCAACTGCTACGCTAGAGGTTCTGGGTTCGATCCCCAGGTCGAGCAGTGTTATTGGGTTTTTCTATGAAATTCTCAGTAGCAGCTCGGAGTCTGGATTTAGGTTCGCCCCCTATTACATGGGACCTAAAACACTAGCGAAATGTGGGTGTACATTAGTACAACTCTGCCTAACCCTTCGGGGAATACAGGCGTGACGGTATGTATATGTAATGTATTCAGAGTGTCCGGTAATTAATGGATAACCTCGAAATGGTTTATAGCTGAACTTATTATTTTTTTTCTTAAAAAAAAAAAAACATTTTACATTCTTGTACATTACGACCAAAAATGAATGAATTCCATCACTTTTTTGTTGTTGTTTGAGTGATATTGTTCGCATCTTACCGCTCACCTCTAATCTTTTGTCGGATCTACCGTAACCGTATCTTTATCACCCAAAGATTGTCTTCTAAGAAATGCCTCAGCCTTAAGGACTCCGTACACATTTTATATACAAAAAAAAAAAGATTTAATAAGTATAAATAAATAAATGAAACTTTTTCCGGGAAGAATATTTTTAGAAGAAGTAAAAGACTGCTTTTAATGTCTTTGTTTTGTTATTTATTTTAGGATAAAATCCTAATACCTGACATGAAATGACATTTCCTGAAAATGGGGTTTGGTTTTCATACAAAATATCATATCATTTTGTGTTTTTTATTGTTATCATACTATCGCGACCATATTCCCTGAATGGTAAGGCAGAGGTGTTCTAATGTACACGCATAGTTTGCTGTTATATTTACGACCTATGTAATAAGAGCGAGAGATAAATAATAATAATAAGGAGGAGGAGGAGGAGGTTTTTCTTTCTGGGACCACCCGCAGCTTAGATACTGTTCCCGATACCGGTAGGCATCTGACATTTTTTATATATCTATAAATGTTTTGTCTTTTTATATTATCTGTTAAATTTTTAAAAATATCAATAATATGTATATTGTATATTATTTAATTCTGAATTACAATTTACATTACAATGATATAAATGACCATGTAGTACAGGATAAAGTATTATATACAACAAGATAATAAGGTTCATGTTCAATTGGGAAAATTAGACAGTTTTGGATAGCTTGACCTGCTGGCGTCTGTACAAGAAAAAATGTCTATCTTCTCTGCTACAAGGTTAAGATTATAGTTAATATGTAGAATTGTAGAAAGATAAATAAACCTTTATAGAATAAGGATTGGAAACGAATTCTAACAAAATACACATTTCGTTTTAGAATATACTCAGAGGCAACTTAAGCGACAACCAATTCTATGGCTCCACAATTGTTGGTTCTAGTACCCGTCAAGTACATCACACTTTCTATAAATGAGTTCCAATTTACTGGTTAAACTCAAGCTGTAGCAGGACATCCATGAGAATTGTAGACGTTGCAGGACTTGCTGTTGGAGGACACACTTTATGTTTCAACTATTGTACTGTATCGGAACTCAGTCTTTGTAGAATTCGCTCTCTTTTTCTTTGTATACTTTGTAAGAATTGTAAGGACTTGAAAACTAATGAGTGGAATGTAAATATTTAGCTAAAAATCGTTTATTTTGCTGTAGTGGTCAAAAAGGCGGATATCGGGTACTCGGGTTGGATTTGCAGGTCGAACAAAGCGTAATTGGGTTTTTCTATAAAGTTCTCATTAGCAGCTCGGAGTTTAGATCAGTGTCTGGTTAATGGCAATAGGCTCGTCCCTATTAAAACATACCGAAAAAATTTAAGTGTACATTTAGTATACAGGTGCCTAACTCTTCAGTAAATACGGGCGTGATGTTATGTTTTAAACTGACTTCAAAAAAAGGAGGTTCTCAGTTTGACTTGTATGTATGTATGTTTGTCCACAATTATCTCGCGTTTGTCTGAACCGATTTTGATGCGGTTTTTAGAAAAGTATTTGTTACATTCTGGATAAAGTTTTGGTATACAATAAATGGGTAGCCCCATGACGTTATCCGCGTGGATCCGTTATTAAGCGATATATTAGTTCAACTCGACCGAATTTTTTTTACACACAATGCTTGTAGTCGGTTTTCTTTTCCTAAAAAGTTATTATGTAAGGAGAAAATCCTAGCGTGAGGCAACGTCTTCTTAATACTTGTATATCCCTTAAATGCATGATTTTATTTTTAGACCGAGAAAAAATATATTTTGGGGCCATGAATATGCTGATTCAGGGAAAAATAATAAAAAAAATCGTAAATATTTTTTTCATAGCTATTAAATAAATATATTAAATATATAACCATGATAGTGATAATCCTGCAACAGCATGCAATGAACTCATACTAATAATTTTATGGTCGTTTGAATGGTATGTTGCAGTTTTACAACTTTATGCATTTAAGGGATATCGATTATATGTTATGTTAATATATATTCGATTCCCACAGGACACAAATATTTGTGTGGATAAAACATGAGTATTTGTGTTTGTCTGGGTGTTTCTTATGTATCATAAGTATGTATTTATAAAAAAAAGTATATAAGTATTATATCCTTTGTCTAGTACCCACTAATCACAATAGACCGACTGCGGTTGCAGTTATACTTAAGCCGCTATATAATAATAGTACCCACTACAAACTAAGCAGAGCTTGTACTAGCTCTGCTTAGTTTGGGACTAGATGGTGTTGTGTAAAATGTCCCAAAAATATTATATTATTATTATATATTGCCCACAGATACTGAGTCTTTTTAACTTCCGTGCCCCCTCAAGAATCCCTCGCAGGCCAATAACGCCACTCTGCCCACCACAGCGTCGAACGGTTTTGGGTGCCAATTCTCTTCAAAATTGATTCTTTGTACAATCTGAAAGCCAACATCCATAAGTGTTTCGACCTGGAATAGCCATTATTCTTGGTTTCGCATGTATTTCATGTTAATTCAGAATAAACATATATATTATATATATATATAGTTTATAATATATTATAGTTTATCATATTGAAGTAGTTAAGGTAAATATACTGTACTACCCTTCCATATGTATTATATAATAATTATCTAGATTCACCTTTACTCTTAGTTTTATCTTTGTTTTGATCTATTTTCGAGGTGCATAAGAACTATAAGAAGCGTATATTTATTTTGTTATTATACGACTTTAATATATTGTATTCTTTTTAACTAATGCATGCAGACATACCTGTAAGTGATTGTTGCACTTTTATCTGTTTTATAACATGTTACTTCTTGTTAAACACCAGTGTAAGCAATTGTTGGTGAACCAATTTAAATAAATAAAAAACACTTGAGAGGTGTCAAGGGACACCCGGATGGAACGAAGTTCCTTTCATTAAAATTTAATAATTAAAAATAAAAAAACCTGTATACACTCAACAATTCACAACGCGCGAAATTCAAATATTGTCATTCACTCAATAATATTTGAATGCTTGTCAACAATATTTGAATTTCGAAAAAAGTGTCGTGACAACTTTTCGTAAGAATTTTTTCCGTCTAGCCCCCTTTCACAACGCGCGATAAGGAACTTCGTTCCAATAAATATAAAAAAGTAGCTTAGGCGGAAAAACAGATACACAAATATATTTTTCAACAAAACACTATCATGCTCAAATCCACATACCTACATTGAAATAAATGTCGACCCACATTCTGGCAAGCCTTTCAAGGAAACTGGCAAGAAGTCAAATCAACTCGTAAATAAAGGGGCGTAAAACCGAGACGCCATGGAACCTACGCCACTACATTTATTCCGTACACTGCCATATTGAATACTAAAAAGTAACATTATAGATATCTTATGAGAAAAAAATATTGCAAAAGATATGATCAAGTGAGCTTTGAGTACTTAAATTGTGACAGTACATATACAGGGTGTTACAAAACTACCCGTAAAGCCGAAAGGAGGTTAAATGGGGCCTTATAACGAGTCCATTCAAAATATTTAAGAACCGTAGTAACGCAGTAACATACCCCAAAAAAAAGGAAAACAACAACATTTATGAATGAAAAATAGAAAAACTATTCAAGTAGACAATTATTAGGTAACTTATTATGTTATTAGGCCTACGTACCTGTACGTAGGCCTTTCTATTAAATAATCTGGTTCCCTGACATGACAGTATTTTTTGCTTTGATAATTTTATTAATTAAATTTTTAATTTAATATTTGATTAATTATAAGATCACGCTGTTTAAAGCATATTGCCAGGTATTTTACACGAGTAGCCTATGGGCTAGTTTTACACAGAAATCCTACAGTGCCCTACGCATTCAATACAACAACATCTTCAGAGCTATGTTCCGGCTCCCACGCTACTGTAGCGCGTCGGGTATGTTTGCCGATGCCAGCGTGGATGATTTTTACGCAGTAATGCGAAAAAAGGTCGCCTCACTGGTGAACAGGGTGCGGCGAAGCTCGAACCGAGTCCTGAGGATGGTGGGTGAGCGACTTGATTCAGCCCTGGTTGGCAGGTTCACTGATCTACATGTTGTAAAGGTTCGGTGAGCCTGCCCATTGGGGGTGTTACTTTTCTCCTTTGTCACTTTTATTTTATTATGTAAACTAACATAATCTATAAGTTATATTGTTACTAACACTCTATGGATCTGATGGTCTGAAAATAAATGATTTTTATTTTTATTTATTTTATTATTATTATATTTTTTACGGGGTATTTTGTAACATGTTATAATAGTGTACAATATAAATATCATCAACTATCCCAGTGCTGGGCACGGGTCTCTCGTAATGAGAGGGATTGAGCTATAGTCCACCACGGCAGCCTACTGCGGGTTAGCATTCTTCACACGCCGTAGAGAAAATTTCTAAGACATGCAGGTTTCCTCAAGATGTTTACCTTCACCGTTAAGCGAGTGCTAGTTAATTATAAAAATGCACATGATTTCGAAAAGTCAGATATGCGGGCCTTGGATTCGAACTCGAGACCTTCGACTTGGCAGTCCAACAGTCATATCACTAGACTATAACTGCGCTATACCAAGGTACATACGAAATATAATATAATAAATATTTTGAAAATTTGTCATAGAAATATCGCGTCCCAAACTAAGCAACACACATGCTATGGACACTAGGGATGTCTTCGTCCATCCATATACTGACCTCAGCAAGCGCAGCTTAACCGTACAGAATGGTTGATCATTGAAATACTGATTAAGTAATCGAGCCTCTAAATCAATATAAGAGAGCTAAATCAACTTGCAAAATTACAATACAAAGCCGAACATGACATTACGCAATACACACACTAAACTTGTAACACCTAATTTCACAAATTTTTATGGAAAACTGCGCCTAACATATATTATACCAGAAATAATAAACAGACTACCACCAAAACTAAAAAATGAATTAACGCAAAAAAACATAAAATATAAGCTTAAAGAATACTTTTTAGAGAAATTGAAGCTTAATAGAAATATTTAATCTTAATAATTAAAATACATAAAAAAACAACATGCTGTATAAATTTGTGATGGTATATAAAATATTACATTTTAGAGGGTAAAC
Organism: Acronicta alni; assembly: GCA_964056405.1. Taxonomy (NCBI): domain Eukaryota; kingdom Metazoa; phylum Arthropoda; class Insecta; order Lepidoptera; family Noctuidae; genus Acronicta; species Acronicta alni. Next base: position 13,434,702 of record OZ043932.1, on the reverse strand, counting down.
CGTTTTGTGTAGCTATGCGAGCGCGATACGTCGTGTTCACCTACCTACATCTTTTGAAAATCGAGCTGTCGACGGACTCAATCGGTGTACAGAAAAACCTAAATTGGTTTATGTTTACACTGTGCCTTTTTAATATAATGTAAATTAATTTGTGTTGATAATAAATAAATAAAAATAAATAACTGTCAAATGGAATAGACATACTTTTGCCGGTCCGTAAAAAAATGAGTATAAATATTGTTATTACTTTACTTTAAATAAGTCGTCAGAACTACCGTAGCAGCGCTCATCTAGTGTCAACTGGAACTCGCCAACGACTAAGTTCGCTACTCGGGACTTGATATACTATTTGCATTTTTTCAAAAATTGTTTTATGATTTTTTATTTTATTTTTTGGTTATCTACCTATACTTTGTTATCTGCGCTGGCTGCAATGCTACTATTTTGGTGACACACAAGAGAATTAAATGCACCATTAGCAAATGTGCTCTTCAGTATCATCTGGAATGCGTGAAATATGATGAAGTATTAACACCTAGGACGAAATGGTCTTGTTCAAACTGCGTCTCAAGGCGTCCTAAACTGGATAATACTAATACCCCAGTTCATGGTAAGGGGCATACTGCTCAAATTGATCAAGCTGCTGCTGAGTCGTTTTCAATTGTTTCCCCAAAATTGGGACCGTCTTGTCAAAATAAGCCAGTCATTGGTAAAGAGGTGTACACCATTTGAGCAGTCGCAAACAGTTTCGTCTCCAGTAACAAGTGAAAAAACAGATGTGAACTTACATGATACAATCCTGGCAGAAATTCGTAAATTGCGTCAGGAAATGAATGAAAAGTTTGATGTTTAGCAGGTTGCTCTGGCAAATTTTGAAACCACCCTGGCAACAGTTTAAAGGGATAGTAATGACATAACTTTAAAATTTTCTACATTGCGCGAAGATTTTGATGACATTAAGAGAAAGGTTTGTTTTCTATCTGACGCTCACTATGAGCAATTGGAATTAAATGCAAAAAATAACAACATTATCACTAATTTAAACTAAGTTTGCGAGATTGAACATCAGTTTTGTGAATTACAATAAAAAAAAGCGTAGTCTTTCAGTATTATTAAATAGCATTCTATGTTCAAACTTATGAAATGTAATACCATCATCAAGATACGTCGGCGCTAGATCGCTCAATTTAGCGCAAACACGACGCACATTTGTACGGAGCCCCAGCTGAATACTAAACAGTGACGCTACGGGATTCACTCAGTTACATCAAATGGTTGCGTTCAGACAAGGTGTCGGCTTCAGACAAGCTTGTATTAATCAGCTGAAATTCAGTAATCTAACCTACTAACCGGTATTGATTTCTGACATTTACGCGAATATTGCACATCAAGCTACCACAATCTGTCAAATTTCTTTGATTGGTTTTCAACTTTAAAACAAAACAATAAGGTTCATATTCAATTGGGAAAATATGTCAGTTTTGGATAACTTGACCTGCTGGCGTCTGTACATTGAAATAAAACTACTTAGACTACGGGTAGACTGACAGGTAGTCTACCCGTACCATGGACGCTGTAAAGGCTCCGAAACGTCGGGATTAATAATATCAACATAACGCGATAAAAACTGTAAAAAGTAGTTTTATTTCAATCTAACTAACTGCTGTTAATAGATCAGTTCCTGATTTTTGGTTAATACCTAACAGTTACCTAGTAGGTCAGTATACTTTTTTTTATATACCACTAAGGTGGTAAGTAAGCATACGTAGCCTATAGACGCTTGTAACACCACGGGTATCACTTGCGCATTGCCAACCCTGTAAAACGAAAGAGGAATAGTTTGGTTGACTTTAAGGGTCAAAGTCACCCCTCTGCGGACAACGTTTCCTCGCGAAGCACTGGCAACCTTGCTCACCGTAAGGAAAAAAAAATTACCTTATAAAATTATATACTTTTTTCAATATCACTTGGTAACGTAACTAAAAACATTATACGAAAAAAAATACCAATACAAAACTGACAGCTGTCACCTAAGGACTTTATTACGTCAATGGCTTGTGTGTGGGTTCAGTGGGTGGGTTGTGGGTAAAATTCCCGCACCTATCAAATATTTGTATGATTGTCAGTTGCTTATGTTTATACAACGTGTTACAAAATACCCCGTAAAAATATAATTTATTATCAAAGCCAAAAATTTTGTCAGCTGTCATGTCAGGGAACCAGATTATTTAACAGAAAGGCCTACGTACCTATTTTACCTTTTAATTGTCTACTTTAATAGTTTTTCTATTTTTCATTCATAAAAATGTTGTTGTTTTTCCTTTTTGTGAGGTATGTTATACAGTGTTACTACGGTTCTTAAATATTGTGAATGGACTCGTTATAAGGCCCCATTTAATCTCCTTTCGGCTTTACGGGTAGTTTTGTAACACCTTGTATAAAGACCCATGATACAGGAGAAAATATAAAGATTAGCTTTTGAAACACAACACCACATAAAAGTTTAAGAGTGACAACAATAATTTACATAGTCATAATTTTTAGTTTTCACCTCTGTTGTTTATTAAAAATGACTATGTTTTAGTAATTTATCAAATCACAGATTAAAAGATCATATTACTATAAAATCTTCTATAATCAAAACTGCTTATATAAAAAAGGGCCTACAAAACACCGTCATATTTCTTGTCAAGCTGTTGACAGTAGAGATAATTTCGCCGACGTTTACATCACGGGGTGTAAGAAGAGGGGGGGGTCTAAAAACAGAGAAGTTTTAAGGTCCCAATGTCACGTAGCGCGCTTGGAGACAGCTTGATAAATGTAATTATTATACTTAGTCTGGTAAAAGGGCCGGTTTGGAAATAGGCTGAGTTTGTACACATTCACTAAGGTCTACTGTCCACGGACGCGTAGCTTCGTAGACGCGTATTCATCATTATACGCTTGGTGGACGCTTGCTCACATCCTACACTATGAAAATCTGTCGACGGAACTGCAAAGTCGCGCTCGCGTCACCGCATGCAAGCTTCATGACGCCTGCCGTGTACCGCATGTCATGTGACGCAGAACGTACATCGAGCGAAAGTACGTGTTAATTTTTATATAATTGCAGGGAACCTCTGCAAATTATTGAAAACGTATGCGTGTAATACGCCTCGTGCGCGCAGTACGGCTTAGTACGCTCGGCTGCTCGAGCTGTTTGGTGTATTTTGAAGTGTCTATGAAGCTACGCGTCCGTGGACAGTTTCAATAACTGTACCTCTTGCTCCATCCCGTAGGTATTCCTCTCAATTCCAAATCAGTGGCGTCAATATAGGACCATTTCACAATTTGTCATGATAAGTAACTATACATGTCGTGTCCAAATTAGGGCAGAAGTGAATCGCAAGCCTATTCTAATTACCTCATTAGCCTCGTGGTTGAAAGACGCGACCGATACGCTAGATGGGTTCCAAAAACTGTGGGTGTACATTGGTATACCTCTGCTAAACACTTCGGGGAATACAGGCATAATGGCATGTTATGTTCTATCTATATGAATTAATTAACACAATTTTACGAAATCTCAGACACACGAAAACTTAAAGAAAGCACTTTACAGAAATTCACTGACATTTATATTTATTAATCGTAAATATACCAAGTTAGTAATGAATTAACCACGATAGGGTAAAAATTAGTACAAGCTCGCGGCAAAATATTTGCAATGTCGCTAGTCGTGATCAGTCTGCGTGATATGACACCTATGACAATTGTTAGTGATAGTCAAAAGCCCAAACACCCTGACAACCGTCTATCCTTAGAATATCGATATTCTCTCGGTCTAATAGCAGTAGTTTCGTGTAAAATGCTGATATTTAGCCGCATCTGATAAGACTGGCCCACCCCAAATTATGTTGGGAAAAAGCTCAGAGGGTGAGAATAATGACTGCAGATATAGCGGATAAAGTAAACGTCAATACCACATAACCTGTCTCAATTTCCTGAGATCCAGGATCACTTTATACGACATACGAAGCTTAATGAACAACTATCAAAGGCAGATTACATCACACCCCTGTGTCCTCAATGTTGCGATACCAACTAATACATTTGCAGCAGTGAAACTACGAGATTCAATCAATTGATACCGTTCCCATCTGAATTTATGCAAATTGGCGACACATGTAAATTGTCCGTGTATTTATATTGCAACAGTTTGTCAAAAACAATGCATCATCAACCCATATTCTGTTCTACTGCTGGGTGGGTCTCCTCTAAGATTGAGAGGGTCTACCACGCTGGCCCAGTGCGATTTGGCAGACTTCACACGCCGTCGAGAAAAATCTCCAAGACATGTGGGTTTCTTCACGATGTTTTCCTTCACGGTTTAAACGAGTATTATAATTACTAATACGCACATGTATTCGAAAAGTTAGAGATGCGTGCCTTAGGTTTGAACTTGAGACCTTTGACTTGGCAATCCAATGGTCATATCAGTAGGCTATAACTCCATTAATTGCAAAAAAAATTGGATTGTTATAAATATATACTGCGGTAAAATATAGTACTATTGGGATGAAGAGAGTGGAGACAGCGTCTAGGCAAGCGTAGTGTGGGACGTCAGAATTCCAGGAGGGACGACTTGCGGAAGGCAACTGGCAGCAAGTGAATGAAAAGTGCTGAAGAATGATGCTGAAAGTCCAAGAATTAGCTCTAAACAGAGAGCTGGGGAAGGTGGTGCACTGACAAGAGCATAACTCTAAAAAAGAATAGAAGTACCTAACTATATTCAACACGTTCGTAGTTACTGTAAAGAACCACCACATTACGGGATGGTTGGTTAATTAACTATGAATAAGCAATCATGATGAATTATCAGAGCACTTACCTTGTTTAGTCTAGTCTTCATTATTTATTTATTGTATCAGAACGACCAACAAGCCATTCACGTGTATTACGTACATTATGAAATAAAAGCCTTTCACTCATTCTATTTCGCAATTTCTCAAACATTCCAACAACATTACCTACTCATCAGTAAACAGATCCAGTTCATTATTGGATTCCAGGAGCACATTGACCGCCTTTAACGTGCACGGGATTGACGACATTGAATGGGAAACCATGCGGGTTCAATCTTCTATCTTTTTTTTTTATTTATCAGTGCATGTTATCTTCTAGATTGTTCTAGAATGAAAGATTGTTTCGTGAAATATTTCAACTTGCTACTTTAGCTTACCTCATCATTGTGTGTCCAGTGTATCGCTGGCGGTGGCTCCGGGGAGTGCTGCACTACGCACGTCAAGTTGATGGTGCTCCCCGTATTGATGAACAGCTCTGGACCCCCCAGGATCGTCGTCAGAGGTTCTGCTTGGAGAAACAAATGGGTTAATATAGAAAAATATCAGAGAAAAATAAAATTAGAAATACTTGCTTTGACATGATGTCAAAAGTCTGAAGAAAAAACTGTTGTGGCTGATGGAATCTTTATTGAGACCTGACAGACATACAGATGTTCAACATTCCGAAACCAACGAAGTCAATGTCATTTTCAACATTTCCCTTCAATTCCTAAAATTAAATTTTCCAGACTTCAAATACACCGCCAAATATATATTTATCACTGCTAAAGTCGACAATTCAGAGCCCGAAGCTGAATACTTTCTTCGAAGCTCATATGAATATGAAATGGCGTCACTAAGTTGAACGGTCCGTGCGGACCTTATCTAACGAAGCTTTTGTGATGGCGCTCAAATACGTGCTGGTCGCTCAGTTGGGATAGGTCATGTGCATATTTGATAAGAACTCAAAGAGCAAACACGATTTTTGTTGATATCTGATCGATTTATTGCTCAGTAATCGCGTTGGTAGAAATTTTCACGTTGGCAAAAAATATTATAAGAACACAGATTTATCTTTGACTTCCACACTAGGTCAAGCCTATGAGCTTTATTTTTTACATGTAATTTTTGTTTCATTGATCTACTTAGAAAGTGTATAGCTGCATTGGTTTACAATTTGGTATGGTGGTTTAAATAACATTTATTGTTATTTAAACCCTACATTTATTATTTACAACTATACTTTGATATGGTATCTATTCTCACTCTCAAAGAAGATTGTTGTATAATTAAATTCTGATCCCTTCTGTCTCACTTATATTATAAATGCGAAAGCTGTATCTGCCTGCCTGTTATGGTTTCACGACTCAACCGCTAAACCGATTTTGATAAAATTTGGTACTGAGATATATTAGACTTTAGAGAAGGACAAAGGCTGCCTTTTATCTCAAAAAAATCTTTAGGGTGCGAGTGCAGCCATGGGCAACAGCTAGTATTCAATAAAATCCAAGAAAACGATGGGACAAGCGAAATAAATAAAAGCAGATAATTATCTATGGCCATGTTACAAATAATTGATAAGCGTGCGATAAACGAATCTAGAACGCTAATAGCTGCCCTAAAATTTTGCTGAAAGAAATACGAAGATAATTTTCATAAAAAATATATTTTAGTTTTTTTCTGAAATCACCACTTAAATGCTTTAAAAGATAAAAGTCACTAGGGACATTCAAGGCTGAAGCAAAACCGCCTGTCATTCCCAAAACCGTTTTTTCTACAACTACGCCATTACAAGCAGTATTTAATGGCCAGAAATTACCGCTTTTCAATGTTGATTCTTTTGAAAGGAACTGTTAGGAAACTTAGCGTTTACTCTTTTATTCCGTTAATTGCTAAAGCTTCCTGTAATTTAGAAATTCATGATATTTTGCTTTGAAATTTCTACTCTGTAGTCATGATGAGGCATTTTGGTGATATGATGCCCTTCTTTTTCGACTTAGTCTTGATCTTCTCAAAGTTCTTAATGTAGTTACCAATTACAAATCTAATTAGACAACATTATAATTAAGAATGAATCATCAGCCTTTCTGAAAATCCTCGAGGATCGTTCCTGCCAGGGAAGGCAGGGTATGTGAAACACGTACTGATTAAAAACGGTTTTTTTTTCAATACAATACATTTTAAATTTATATTCTTTAATGTCAGAAACCCATGTTTATTGCATATCGCTGAGATGAGAATTCTACGAGGAATGTATAGTGTTACCAGAATTATTCAGGTTAAGGTGAGGGAGTTTGAAAATGGAACCAGTTACAGAAAAGCTGTGCAGTAATAGCTTATTGTGGTATGGACATGTGATGCGTAGGAATAAAGAGCATATTATTACCAGGAAGGTATTGAGCATGAATATAGATGGATAAGAAAGTAGAGTAGGAAAGAGGGAGACCAAAGAAGAGATCGATGGACTATGTGAGAGATGATATGGTTACAATGGAACTGAATAATGACGAGGTGTAGGTATGGAAGTAAAGCATACTGGGCCAACCCTGAATTTGGAAATTTGGAAATTTTCATTTGTGTACGAACCAATGTATACGACAAGACAAAATAAACCACATTTCCCACTAGTTCCCAGCACAAACGGATTCAATACGTCACCTATTTCATAAACATGTTCACGCTTCTCTGTGGGAAAATGTTCTGAATTTTTTGGCTCAAGTCCACCGGGATCTGTATGACAACCGGCTAAAATTTTCTGCTCAAATCTATCGTTGTTATGTCATATATTTTTAAAGGTCCCAACACAGTATACCGTTTCAAATGAAAGCCTGACCCATAGAAAATAAAGAACCATTTATTCATCTGCACATACATGACGTATTTTACTTTTCTTATTCAAAAATAAAAAATAAACTATTTTATGAAAACCTTGTAATTTAATTTCGAATAACACTGTTTTTGTCTTAGAAATTGCGATGTTGTTCTCGTTAATTAAGGTCAAATTGTAAGTTAACTAAATTTGTCAAAAAATTTAATATAATTCTTGGAACAGGGTCCGTCGAAATAAACTGTTGAGCGAAATGATCGCATTTAATTTCAAATAATAATTGAAGTTAAAACAAAAGGAATAGCGTACCTAATAGAGCAGATTAGTTCTTTTTCTCTGTTTTTCTCATTCTGTCTTTAGTTATATTCATATATACGTTTTTCTATAGGACGGAAAATGCTCATGGATCGTCTACAGGGTACATCAAACTCGTATCGACTAAAAACAGCATTTTCCTTGCATTTCCCTTGCCCTTTCATTTCAAGGCTATGGGATTAAAGACATTCACCATGACCATAACGGGACGCGATATTAGTAACTGAGCATTGCTGAGCCCTGAGCAGTTGATTCACGCCTCATCTCTTTCTATTACAGTATACTGGGTAGTATATTTTATGAAATCTATCAAATCAAAGGAGAATAATTGTGTCATCTACATTAATCGAAAATGTTCCATCTCGAGTTCTGAAAGATGTTTGTCTGTATTTGAGAATAAAGTTAAGTTTTAATTCGCTCACGTGGTAACTGACTGACATGCGGCAAATATGTTATACGATAGAGGTATAGGCGCCGGATAACTTGCCGCGTGTAGCAACCGTGTACTCAACTTGCCGCGTGCAGCAGCCGTGTGCTCAACTTACCGCGTGCAGCAGCCGTGTACTCAACTTGCCGCGTGCAGCAGCCGTGTGCTCAACTAGCCGCGTGCAGCAGCCGTGTGCTCAACTTGCCGCGTGTAGCAGCCGTGTGCTATTCATACTAAAATACTTGCGCAAACGTGCCGTGATTGGAAATATTACTGATTGCAGCCGCGTATACTCGATATACGGCTTATCGTCGGATATTGGAGGTACTTATAAAATAAAATAGTCTTTAATCTAATCCTAGAAAACTTCAAAGGCACAAGTTTCAAAGGAAGCAATATGAAGTTATTTGCCCCGTAACTCATAACGATGTGGCTGTAAATAAATGTTATATTCCGCCCTTTCATGGTCGAAGATTAAAATTATAGTCTTCTTGGGAATATTTTGGCTAACAAAAAACAGTCTATACATTTTTAGGTCTGATTAAAATCTTAAATTTTAAGTATATATACATGGTGATTTTTAATGATTTGATAACCTTTCAGGTTGCTGGATACTGCTATGATACAGGCGATGAAGTACTGATGATCATAAACAACTTCCACTATAGGACCAACCTTGGATTATCGAAAAAACAGTAGTTTCATACATTTTCGTCGGGTGTATCATATTATGTAGGGTTGCTAAATAATTGTTCAAAATTTATAAAGTAAACAGTATCGTGCTTTTATAGCTCTGGACATATTATGAGGATTTTTACATGCATGTCCAAAAACAGTATTGTTCATACTTTTTTTTACTGAACAATTAACAAATTGAAGAAACCTATACAGGTTTCCTCAGGCATGCGCTTTAGACATTTTTCTCGACGTTGTGTGAAGCCGTTCTGCCGTTCTGCTAACCCACACTAGTGTGGTGGACTTTAGCCCAATCCCTCTTAATCTGAGAGGAGACCCGTGCCCAGCAGTGGTACAGTATATGGGTTCATGAAAAGATTCGCAGATCGAGCAAACTGTTATTAAATTTTATTAGGATATATTAGTCTTAAAGTTATTTAGCGAAGGAAAAATTCGACCACGGGCGGGATTAGAACCTGCGTCTTCTGATTAGGTACACCAGACGCTTTTCCTTCGCTAGCTAACTTTAAAATCTTAGCATGGAAAATGTCAAAAAATACAAAAAAAATCGCTTGTGACTTTTAGTAAGTGTCTAAACAACTATTGATTCTCGTGACAGTACATTTGTGCACCTCTGCCTCACCCTAACCTAACCTGTCTGGGTGTTTGTGTAAGTATACTGTATATGTGAAAATTTGTATACAATAACTTTTTTATAAAAAAATATTCTCGTTTTAAAAAGATTAAAAAAAAATATTTTAGATGATCCTTGTCTTCCTTCTTAGAAGAGTGGTAGATCAGAATGTTTTTAAAATCAAGGTTTTAATCCTAAAACTTATAAAAACACCTCTTACATAAGGATTTAGGAAAATACCGTGACATTGAATAAACAAGCTCTTCTTACCTTATTGTATTTGAACGACAAATAAGATTTTTTTGTGTTCAACTTAAGCCTCAAGCAAAGCCGCGCTCATAAAAAACGCCTAATTCTGTCCCACTGCAAATTCTTTATTTTTTTTTAGAATTTGTGTGTTTTAATTCTTTGCTATGCCCTCAGGCGTATCCCTTTTTGGGTTTTCCGAAAATTTATTTAAAGGAAAACAAATAATCTCGCTGACTTCGTTTATTTTAACGAAATTGTGAATGCCCTTGTCATATTTTTTTTTAACTTAAATAAGAAATAAGCTGTTACCGAATTAGCAACAGGATTGAAACGAAAAGATTGTTTAAAGGTCCTTCAATGAGACATAAATCACTTCGTTGTTAGTCAACAGAAAACCATGTAATTATTGCAGAATTGAGTTATTAAACTAACCTAAATATGACTTTGTGGTCCTAAGCGTGACTGCTACGATGGGTTCGATTAACAGAAACTCAATGTGGCGATGACAATAGGGAAACACCCTTATAGAAAACACCCTTGTTTGGTATACCAACGTTTAGTCGAAAATCGCTTCGCCTAATTTTAGTCACAATAAAGTCATTCCGCATAATTATTAATTTGACCGAATAATTAATTGGTAGAATTTTATTTAGCATATTTATTTCTTTGAAACAATGTTTTGAGCTTCAAAATGCAGCGAATTTACTTAGGCTAGGTTAGGTTGTTAGGTTTTTTTTTTGGATTTATAAGTACGTGTATAATAACAACGCAAATGTTGTTAGGTATCGCTAATAAATATGCGATGAAATGAAAATCATGATAATCGATATTATACAAAGTGATTATTTTCATAAACGTTGTTCGAATTAGTAACATTACATCAAACGTTGTTATACCAAACAAGGGTGAACCTCACAATAGACCGACTGCGGTCGCATTGATACTACATCCGCAAAGATAAAATAGAAAAGCAAGCTTCTGCCAACAGACACGTCATAATAAAGCGTTACGAAACCATTTTATCAGACAATCAATATTGATTTAACCATTGAACCGTTTTATGTCACCCGTGACCTATCAAACCCCTGCGATAAAGAAATGTCGATGCCAACATTTTCAGAAACTATAATAAAATGCCATTGCTTACGTTGCCAAAAAATATGTGAGTTCATTGCTAGATATCTATTTTTCTTGATCTTTTTAATGGGACATATTAAATTCCTTATTTGTTCCACGTGGCACGAAGAAAGAATAAATTCAAACTTGTTTGTTTTTTATATATACAACTAAGGTGGCAAACAAGCATACGGCCCACCTGATAGTAAGCGGTTACCGTAGCCTATAGACCCAAGTGACAACACGGGTATCACTTGCGCGTTGCCGACTCTGTAAAGCGAAAGAGGAATAGTTGGGTTAGCATTACTTATAAGGATCAAAGTCCAACCATTGCCGATACAACGTTTCCTCGCGGAGCACTCCAAGTAGATTCTGAGAATTTCATAAAAAACCTCAATAACTCTGCTTGACCGGGGGATTGAACCCAGAACTCCTCGCGTATAGCTTGCGACTAATGAGGCAGTCGGAAATTCTTTCCGTAAATTTTGTCACTAGATTTATTTTCGTAAAAAAGTCTTCACTTGGAACCATTAACTCGGCAAATAAATTAACTGGCATTCGTTCCGACCGTCCAGTCTTTTTAAAAAGCTGAGTCTAGAAAATTTGAATAAAACTAAAAACTGGAGTGCATCACAAGAAATTTTCATTACATTTCAATGGACAGTACCAATTAGTAGAGTAAGTGAATGTCGGAGAGTAATTGAAGGTTTATGTGATTCTATTTGAGTCGATAAATACGATAAATATGCGATGCCACAGGAAAAATAAACACCGTGACTCTATAAAATACTCTTTTGCGTTTTTAAATTGAAAAAAGAGTATAGTAACTGGGTGTCGATGTCGTAGAGTAATTGAAGGTTAGTGTGAAATTTTAATTGAGTCAGACAGTTAGATAAATTCAGAAAGTTGGAAAAATTACGTACGGCACGCACCTCTGACTTTTCGAAATCATGTGCGTATTAATAATTATCACTCGCTTATACGATGAAGGAAAACATCGTGAGGAAACCTGCATGCCTTAGAAATTTTCTCGACGGCGTGTGAAGTCTGCCAACACGCATTAGGCCAGCGTGGTGGAATTATAAAATAATAATAAATAAATATTCTTGGACAATTTTATACAGCACCATCTAGTCCCAAACTAAGCAGAGCTTGTACTATGGGTACTAGATAATGCCTTATATATTATAGCCTTAGCCCTCTCATTCTGTAAGAGGCGACCAGTTCCAGCAGTGGGACAGCATATGGGTTGATAATTACGTACCAATTTCATAATAAATCTAATCAGTATAATAACGGTCTTATTCATAAAAAATATAAAACTAACTAAAAAAATATATATTTTGTCTTCTTATTTCTGTAATAAAATATTACAAGTTCATCAAAACAAGATAAAACACGTTATATCACAGAGGAGGTATCAAGCTAAATTTTATATCAAATACTCAGGTCTACTGTCCCTTAAAGCTGTGAAAAAATCAAACTTCTAAGCCAATGCAATCAAAAGATACAGCCGTTTATGCCGCAAATTTTCGAACCTCGCAAGGGAATCAAAACCTACAGGGTACTTCCCGTGAACTCAGAACTCAAATTACGAAAACCTTAAATTTTTAGTTACATCATATAGTAAAAATATTTTTAATAATTTTACAGTTACTACTCCTTTCCTCATGAACGCGTAGAGTTATTAAATTGAAGTTCATTCAAATACTCGGGTCTATAATACCTTTAAGCTGTTACAAAATCAAACTTCTATGTCAACGCAATTAAAAGTATACCTACTAGTGATTGCAAATGCAGCTCCAGCAAAATGGCCGACGATGTCGAACGTACTTCTAAATAAATAAACCCATGAACGAACCTGAAGACTAAGGCTTAATAAAACAAACGTTATTTACCGACTACTGAGAGGTACATCCGATGGCCGATAGGGGGCGTGGTACCGACTTGGCACTCGTAGATACCCGAGTCGCGACGCTGTGGAAACCTTATCTGAAACAAAAAAAATATGTTTATTTAGTATTTGTTTATTGTTTTCAATCTATTTATTGTTTTTATTGGAAAGTTGGCTATTAAGGTTATTAAGGGTTACAAAGCACTAAAATAAAATGAAAATACAGATATTACGCTCAGCGCAGTATTATTTCGGTTATTGATGTTTGACCATATTTTACTTAGGGCATAATAAACTAATCATAAAAATAACGTTATTACCGTATGCTCAAGTTATTAATCTATCAATATACATGCATATAATGCTGGAATTGCGGATTCGACAAAAATCATCTATGAGACGCCAACGTATGGAGCGGTCCTATAGTGCGTTGGGCTACTTATGTAGACAGTAGACGCACTATTCTCCGAAGAGTCAAAGGTATATCTCTCCTTAACTCTACCTTACTTATCACTGGTTAACCCTTCGGAGAATAGTGCGTCTATCGTCGGGTATCCTATGCTTTTCAATTCTCTTCGTCCATTTTTGAGGTGGTATAATTTTGCTTAAAAGTTCGTCTGTGTTAGTAGTGCAGTGCATAACGAAACATTCAGCCATTAAGCAATAAAGTGCTAAAAATCATAATATTCCAGTTAAATGGGTAATATTACTAGTAAAATTCCTAGGCAGATAAGGCTTCACAAATGAAGTCTCAAGATGATAAAACGACATAATAACACTGGTGTTCTTTTATTGTCTACAGTGGCAGACGAGGAAGCCGCCCACCCGATGGTAAGTGGTAACCACCACTCATGGACATCAGCAACTTCGGGGACAGAGCTGAGCCACCGCGTACTGTGTGTGATAGAGAGCTCTTTTCTATATATTGATTTCTGATATTTACGCGAATATTATACATTGAAATAAAACTACTTTTTACGGACTTTATCGCATTATGTTGATATTATTAATCCCGACGTTTCAGACCCTTTACAGCGTCCATGGTCACGGGTAGTCTACCCGTTTCTTTTCTCTATTTCTGGAATCTACAGGTTGTGGCTATCGCTTACCATCAGGCCGCCCCTATTTTCGTCATTTAAATAAAAACATTATTCGTACATAAAAACAACTCACCTTCAATATCCAGTCCTCAGTATGAGGATTGTGAACGCTGATGAACCTCTGGTCAGAGGTATACGTCATCCTCCCTGACGTCAGCAGGTGGATGTCGCGATGCCGAATCCATGATACCTGGTAAAAAAAAAAAAAATTTTATTATTCATTTACTTCAGTCATCCATGGCCCATAGATAAATACCTTAAAAACTAACAGTTGTATACAATAAATACAAAAATGTGTGAGTATATAAAACTTAAACTTAGTAACACTTCACTTTGCACTAATTGCTATTAATATTAGCTTCTTAATTGCGAGTTAGCTTGGGAGACAGCTGTCTCTGACTTCTAGACCTTAATTTGCCTTATATACTTCCCATGTTATTTAGTAACAAAGTTTTATATATTTTTGTATAACTATGCATAGAAAATATATTATTATTATTATAAAATTAATATAAATCCTCGGCATTTTCTAAAGCAACATTTATACCACCGAACTTTAGGTGTAAAACTTTTAGTGAAGCAATTAGTTGAAATTGGTACCGTATTTTGGCCTCATACGTAATTCAATTTTTTTTTGTATAATTTATGCTGTTATTGATTTATGTTTCATCATGTGAGGTACAAAATGAAAGCTTTTTCTTTCCTTCTTTCTAGTGCCGTTCTGCCTAACCCTGGGAAATGCAATTGATTTTTTTATATAAAGAAGATTATTAAAACATACTCTAACTATGCTAAACTTTACTATCTTTACTAATATTATAAATGCGAAAGTAGATAACTCTTCAAAATTCATTTAACTAATTTCTAAAACGTAGGTACTTGTTATTTGATTTTCGCAAACTCATCGTTATCAATCTCGTGATAAAACGCTAGACGTGATAATATTAAATAATAGAAATTCAACCAAAATCTCTTTGAAATATTATTTTGGGCGAGCGTGTGCAAAATTTAAAATTTATAATTCTCTCTTGTAATCTTGAAATTAGACAATTTGAAGAACTTGAAGTTATTCAAGTTTGTATATTTTGGCATTTTTCATGCTAAGATTTGAAAGTTATTTAGCGAAGGAAAAATTTAACCGCGGGCAGGACTCGAACCCGTGTCGTCTGGTTAGGTACACCAACCACCTAAGCCACCGCGAGTCCCACCCGCCATGACGAATTTTGTCTTCACAGAATTTACGTCTTTATGGTGACGTCATGCTATGGGTTCGAGTCCTCGGTCGAATTTTTCCTTCGCTAAATAACCATAGCTTATTCTAGAAATCTCACTATGACCTCTGAGTCCGTGGCGCAGTGGTCACGTATTGCAACACCGAGGTTCAAGAGGGACTCCTTTTAGATTCTCGAGGAATGTGCTCTAATAGGCGTTGCACCAAAAGACAAAAGACCACCCCAAAACTCCCCTGTTTTAGGGTGGTCTGTTATGGGAACACAATACCCCCCTCTATGTGCTGTTGGTCGCCACCGGGGTGGTTTGAGTAGGTAACAATCGCCCACTCCCCGGTGTTATCCCCGAAGATCGGTTGTCTTTTGATAGGCAGCCCTAAAAGCAGAATGCCAGCACTGGAGACATAAATTATATAGGCTGAAAGATTCGATATAGCTAAATTGGTACATTTTATTACATTATAAAATTATATTTATTGATAAATACATAAATAATTATTTATCTGCACAAAAATCCTAATTTTCCAATAAAATATTTTATTTTCTCTCCAATATTGCTATTTTATAGCTGTTATCTGAGTTGAAATAAATTCTATGTAATGTGATCGATATAAAACCTCGATAGGACTTCACGCAAAAAAAAAAATTAACTTTTTAAAACCCACATTTTTAAAGCGTCTCGAATTTTTAGGGTACACGGCTAATATTCTATTAAAAATAATATAAAATATCGTCTTCCTTCATATCCGAAAGGTAAGATAGAGTTGTGGTAAGCTGCAACGTATTTCATCATCAACCCATATACTGTTCCACTGCTGGGCATGAGTCACCTCTTATACTGAGAGGGATTAGGCTATAGTCCACCACGCTGGCCTAGTGCGGGTTGGCAGACTTCACAAACCATCGAGATAAATCTCTAATGTATGCAGGTTTCCTCACGATGTTTTCCTTCACCGTTTAAGCGAGTGATAATTAATTATTAATACGCACATGAATTCGAAAAGTCAGAGGTTGGCGTGCCTTGGGTTCAAACTCGAGACCTTCGACTTGGCAGTCCAATGGTCATATGGTAGTCCAACGTATTGAATGCATAGAAGTTTTTGTTGCCCCTCTTTGAAAGTGGATGCACAGCACACACGGATTTTTAGTTGGTCCACATAACTTCTCCGTGTCCCCG
The DNA here is from genome assembly GCA_964056405.1 of Acronicta alni. Classification (NCBI taxonomy): domain Eukaryota; kingdom Metazoa; phylum Arthropoda; class Insecta; order Lepidoptera; family Noctuidae; genus Acronicta; species Acronicta alni. The sequence goes on along the minus strand of OZ043932.1, from coordinate 13,418,236 downwards.
ACAGTGTTGTATGCGCACAAGCATTTTCTCCGACTAAAAAAAAAGGCTCCCAGTCGAACAAGATGCGGCTGGCTATCAGTATTATACACGAAGCGACTGCTGAGACCTTCATCACTCTAGCAATACCAATACCGATATCCTAAACATAGACCAGTTATCAATGTATATAATGTGGGAATCTTACCCACTAAAACCACTCCATTGGCCACCATCACCATATGGAGGGAGCATGGGGGGAGGTGTTCTATCAATAGACCACACCAGAACCGCCCTTGTGCAACGCCTGCTAAAGCACATCCCTAGTGAGACTGTACGTAGGCCTCTCCTAGTGAACGCTACAGAGCAAAAACTGTCAACTTGACTTGACAAACTGTCAAGTTTTAAACGAAAAATCACGCTGTCTTTGTCAAATAGTCCTTAAATATAACTACAATTCCCACTTCCTACCTCTGGTCTTGTATAATTTAATTTAATGTTCAAATTTGTTTTATTTAATTTTTTATTTAATTTCAGCTAATTTTGTTCTATTTAAGTTTGGTGATAGGCAGTAATTCTTTGCTGTGAGCGCTGTGTACGCCTTAATTGTCATGTGCATTAGTCCTGTAGTTATTAAGATTGTCTTTAGTATAAGTGTAATGCAAGTGCTGTGGCTGTGCTTTTTTAAAATAAATAAATAAGAGCTCGATCTTCGGCTTTACTCATCCAGTCACTGCCAATAGGCAATAGGTTAGCCCTTATTACATGATCACTAAAAACATCACAAAAATCTTGTATATCTACATCACTACACGTCTGTCTAACTCTCGGGGGATACTGGCGTGATGTTAGGACTGTGTTGTGGTATGTTCCATACCAATTTGCTTTACACTAAAATCCGCTTACTACGCTGTAATCTTTGTTATTCGTTTTGTTTTCAACTTCACCGGAATAGTTTTTTGTATGGATTCAATAGATTAATGAATTATTTTGCTCGTTCTCGCATAGACCCAAATTGGTTGTGACTAGGTATATATTTTATTGAAAACAAAAAAAAAAATTTTTCCAACTGCAATGTTTTCAAAGTTACTCCTTTCCTCGTATTTACATACTAACGACAAGAGTTTATGATGAGTATAAAGTTTTTTTTTATTCTACTAAGGTGACAAACAAGCATACGGTCCACCTGATAGTAAGCGGATACCGTAGCATATAGACGCTTGTAATACCAGGGGTATCACTTGCGCGTTGCCAAACCTGTAAAACAAAAGAGGAATAGTTGGTTTGGCAGTATAAGCGTCAAAGTCCCCCCACTGCCAACACAACGTTTCCTCGTGGAGCCTCCTTAACATGCTAAATATTTTTAAAGACTACTTATAAAGACTTCGCTTTAAAACTAAGTAACATACTAACTAACTTTTCGGTAGCTGGCTAAAACATTCGGTGTATTAAATCTGAATATTGCAGATTGGAGCCCTATCTGAGATCAAATTTTACTTATGCTAAAATTGATCTCTAAAGTAAGTTACTTACTGTCCTATTTCCTAGATCGTGGACCCTGCAGTTCAGCTGCGCCATCTTGCCAACTAGGGCTGTTACGTTTTTGGAGTGAGGAACATCGAAGCGGGGGCCGCGCTGTGTCAGCCCTAGGTCCACGTCCGTGTAGTCCAACTCTGGTACTCCATCTGTGCCCAGCCCATTTGTATTGTCTGTGCAACCTGTAGAAAAAAATAAATAAACAATACTTATAACATTATTACCACTACGCGAGGTGGAACTCGTGACTGAGTAATAACTACGTTGATGAATCGATTCGTAAGGTTAATATAAGAAAGAAAACAGTTTTGCTAAACAGTGTTTGCCCCGGCCAATTTATGGATGGGTGACCATTCTTAACAAATTGTGACAGTATATTTCGGAGAGCACGTTTAGCTGGTGCTGGTAGTCACAAGCCAAAAAAAGCCGGATATCATAATTTTATCTCCATATAGGATTGCCCAGAAATTGAATTGCGGAGGTCCGATGGCAGTCGCTTGGTAGGGTTGAGAATATTGTTATTTTTTAAAATAATAATAATATTTGGGACATTTTACAAATCACCGTATGAACTGTAATAAAATAGATATTCTTTGTATTACTGAACATTGGTTAAAAAGTCACCAGTTCATGTTTAATTTCAATAATCACCAGGTTGGTAGTTCGTTTTGCAGAGAGAATGCTATCCACGGTGGCTCATTAATCCTAGTTAGTAATCAGTTTAAATTTAAAGAACGTAGGGACATTGTGGGCCTCTCTGTTGAACGAACAATTGAAATAGCCTGTGTGGAATTGGATCAGTTTATTGTATTAAGTGTGTACAGACCTCCATCTGGATTGTATGATAGTTTTGAAAGGGTGATGGATGAAGTACTTCATAAGACCTGTAAGTCAAACAAATCCATCATTGTTTGTGGTGACTTTAATGTAAATTTATTAGAAAATTCAAGTGTTTGCACTAAAATAAAAAATCTTTTTCTGTCATACAACCTGGAAAACTTATTTCTGGAGCCTACTAGAATAACTGCCTCTACTGCCACATGTTTAGATAATATTTTTACTAATATAACAGTTCGCCATAAGGAAGTTATTAATTTACTGGATTCTGACCACTGCGGACAGCTGATTACTGTTAATAATAAAAATAAAATTGTGGCCATAAAAGATATCACTGTGAACCCGAAAACTACAAGTCGCTTGGAATTATTTAAAAATAAACTTATTAGCAAATTAGATTTTTTGCCATATAATGATGATCCTAATCAACTTTATGATATATTTTTTAATACTTACTGCAATGCATTTGATTCTACTTTTATACCCAAGACGATCTCAGTTAACGGTAACGCATCCTTCAGTGAATGGGCTACTGTTGGTATTCATAATAGTAGGAAAAGACTTTATGAGCTATACAATGAACGATCTTATGTCAACACTCCAGAATTTAATACTTATGTAAAAAAATACTCTAAATTATTTAAAAAGATTTGTTGTATAGCCAAGTCACGTTATTTAAGTTTAAAAATAAAAAACAGCAGTAATGTTATTAAAACCACTTGGAATATTATCAACAGTGAAACAGGAAGGGTTAGTAAACGAAACAATGACTATAGTCTTAGCATCGATAACAGGATAATCAAATCAGATTTAGAAGTCGCTACTGCATTTGAAAGTTTTTTCTCAGATATTCCTGTTTCAACAACTAAATTCCTAAAGTCATCACCCACTGTTGCAGAATCTATACTTAAAGAAAATGTAAGACCTAGCATTGCTGAATTCCAATTCAATAGTGTAAATTATAAGGACATTATTAAAACCTTCAATATGTTAAATGTGAAAAAAACAGCTGACCTCTGGGGTAATTCTGTTGACGTTGCCAAATCAATCATTGACATTGTAGCACCTACTCTAGCCGTTATTTTTAATGACTGTGTTGACTGTGGTAAATTTCCTGATCTAATGAAAAATAGCAAGATAATACCTTTATTTAAATCAGGTAGCACATCTGACCCCACTAATTTTAGACCTATATCCGTGCTACCTACTTTTAGTAAAATTTTCGAAAAGCTTATGTTAGACCAAATGCAGAGGTATTTCAGTAAAAATAAACTCTTACATTGTAAACAGTTTGGTTTTACAAGGGGTCGTTCAACTACCGATGCCGGTGTTGAACTTTTAGGACATGTATTTGATGCATGGGAAAACGCACGCGATGCTTTGGGTATCTTTTGTGATTTATCTAAAGCCTTTGATTGTGTTGTTCACGAAACATTGATCAGGAAGTTACACCACTATGGCGTTAAAAACACTTCTCTGAATCTTCTTATCTCGTACCTGGGTAATAGGATTCAGAAAGTGGACGTCAATGGAAAGAGATCTTCGGGGTCCGTAGTTAAAATGGGAGTCCCGCAGGGCTCAATTCTTGGTCCATTTTTATTTTTAATTTATATAAATGACTTACCTTACCTAATAAGGGACAATCATGAGATAGTACTGTTTGCAGATGACACATCATTATTATTCAAACTCAAGCGTCAACAAATCGTCACAGACGATGTAAACAGTGCTCTCTCAAAGGTGGTGCATTGGTTTAATACTAATAATCTAGTTTTGAATGAAAAGAAAACTAAATGCATAAAGTTTACAACACCTAACGTAAGACAGGTGAAAACCAGTGTTCTTATTAATAGCGAAGAGTTGGACCTTGTGGACACCACCGTATTTCTAGGTGTCACTTTAGATTCTAGACTTCAGTGGGGCCCACATATAGATAAATTGTCGAAAAAGCTTAGCTCTGCAGCATACGCCGTCAAAAAAATACGTAGCTTGACTGATGTAGATACAGCGCGCCTTGTTTATTTTAGTTATTTTCATAGTGTGATGTCGTACGGCATTCTGTTGTGGGGGAATGCGGCTGACATACAAACTATTTTTGTGCTGCAGAAAAGAGCCATTCGATCGATTTACAATTTAAGTCCCAGATATTCACTGAGGGATAAATTTAAGGAGATTAATGTTATGACTGTTGCATCACAGTATATTTATGAGAATGTATTATATGCACACAAGAATATTGATCTCTTTAAAAAACGTAGTGATACACATAATGTTAATACCAGGAACAAAAATAAATTTATTGTACCTGCAACGAGGCTCCAGAAGATAAGTAATTCGTTCAAATGCCAATGTATACGCTTCTACAATAAAATCCCAAGCAACATTCAAAAACTTAGTCTTAACAAATTTAAATCAATTGTTAAGCAGAAATTGTGTCTTAAAGGATACTATTCAATAAGAGATTATACAGATGACAAATATGCTTGGGATTGAACTGTTCTAATGAACTAGGCTTTCGATGCTTTAATATTCTATTATTCTGACATTTCTTTGTTTTATTTTATTTATTTTTTTGAAATTGAAATATTATTCAGATTAATATTGTAAAAACATGAATTTAACGTAAAGTATGAGAGTCGTGCAGCCATTGATGTTGCATATATTGATAAGCAATAAAATGACTTAAAATTACATTGTGCCCTTCAGTTGCCTAGCGGTCTGAGCTTGTCATGCTCACTAAAATGTCCTGCTGATGGTGGCGTTGCGTGTCGGGTCGTTTTATTCCCTACAACATGGTTGAGTCAAACGACGCCGATACACACGTCATACTCGTGAACGGGTGCCGTCTGTCGGGGCTGGTCAGCTCTTACTGTCAGTGGCAATCTCTTTATTTATTTATTTAAATTTTTCTGTTTAGTAGCCTATATTAATTTGAAAGTACACATCAAACTGCATTGTTCTCATGTAAGTCTGACAATTATTTATATTATTTTGATATTAGCAGACATTACTGCAATAATTACTGTGATTATATTTTTTCTTATTATTTATTAATGTTTAACTCAATACAATGTAAATGTGAGTACTTTGTAGGCTAAATATACATACTCAGCTTTGAACAGTCTGGTGGCTTTGAGCCTTTTTTATATGGCCTACGCAAATGTTTCTCTGATCTGGTATCGTCGTGCGACGGATTGTTGAGCTCCCTAAATTATGGTTGAGCTACACAATGACTGATGCATGCGTGCCGTCAGTTGGGACTGGTCTACTCAAAGCCGCTATGGCTCTTTCTTCAAAAGGCCATCTCAGACGTTGCCCTACATTGTAAGACACATATTTGTTACCACTACTCTATGTCTGGACTTTAAAAGAGACTATGATTCTCTGAGTTTGTTTCGGCGTTTCTTCTCAGAGGTCGTCAGCTAGGAAATGCCGGAGCCATCTAGCTTTAAAAAAAAAAAATGTTTATTATTGACTTGTAAAAGTGTCTTTAAAAGATCTATTTACAGAAATAAATATCATTTATCATTTATATCATTTATCATCACCATCCAGTCTTAAACTAAGCAGATCTTGTACTATGGGTACTAGACAATGGATATAATACTTATATACTTTTTTTTACTTCTTACCTACCTTACTTTGTTTTTGTAAATACATAATAAATGCCCAGACAAACACAAACCCTTATGTTAATCATAATTACATAAATATTGGTGTCCTGTGGGAATCGAAACCACGACCTTGTGATCAGCAGTCCGGCCCTCAAACCACAAGACTACAGACGTATTCAAATATTATCAAGTGTGTTCTCATTGTGAACTTTTACTTGAAATTCTGAAGTGTATTACTGATTGATCCTTGAAATATTAATGTTAGAGCTAAATAAACTCAACGTCGTCAATTTATTAAGTTAAACCAGTTTATAATAAATTCTTTACACGTTTAGCTCTTAGAGACGATGACACCAAGTGACATAATTCACTTTAAACATTAACTAGTTGTGCATAATAGATATAACGCTGAGGGCTAACTAGGTATAATAATGAAAGCACTTCATTTCGCATTTTCTAGCCAATTACTGGGTATTTGCTCGTTGGGGATTCCTAAGATTACAAAACTTCGTTTTTACACGTTGAGAAGAAGACTAAGAATACAAAACTTCCTTTTTACACGCTGGGAAGAAGATTAAAGTATACAAAACTTCCTTTTTACACGCTGGGAAGAAGTTAAGAATACAAATCTTCTTTTTTACACGCTGGAAAGATGACTAAGAACACAAAACTTCCTTTTTACACTCTGGGAAGATGACTCAGAATGCAAAACTTCCTTTTTACACGCTGGGAAGAAGACTAAGAATACAAAACTTCATTTTTACACCCTGGGAAGAAGACTAAGAATACAAAACTTCCTTTTTACACGCTGAGAAGATGAATAAGAATACAATACTTACTCACAACACGCTGAGAAGATGATTATAAATAAAAAACTGAGACAATTGCATTAATTCCTCGTAGAACACATCATTAATTCCCCTATTCAAATTAAGAATTTCCTACTTTATCGAATCCATTTGAACTCAACAAAATTACCGACATTGTATTCCGGGCACATCACTACCCTCTAGATTACACAACGTAATTTTTCAAACTAACTAATTATTTGAGCTCGCTCACGTAGCAGCTCTAAATCTTAGTTTCCAACACAAAGAAAACTCGAATTTAGTATGTAAATGACATTTTAATAAAGCGGTGTAGGGAACGAAGCTGGTTTACTTCGACAACTCTTTCTTGTGGTGGGAACGTACTTAATTAGACGATCGTGTTTAAGAAATTGTGTTTTTTTTTGCTGTATTTGCCAGTAACGTATGTTGAAGAGTAGGTACAGCTGTACCTAGTACGTTTAGTTTCCGTGAAATAGAGGGCGAGCCTATTACCATTAGCCGGGCACAAGTCCAAACTGCGAGTTGCTGCTGAGAATTTAATAGATAACCCCAATATCACTTTGGTCGACCTGGGAATGGAATCCAGGTCCTCAAGCGTGGTCACTTACTAGGCCAATAAGGTTGAACACCTTCAAATATAATTTTTGAGTGAAAGAGAACTTTACTCTTAAAACATATGTAGTTCCTAATGCGGTGGCACGACCCTCGACACCACGTCGGCACTCGACGCCAGGCCGTGCACAGGGACAGATTCAGGGGAGACCCGTTTACAGTCTCCCCAGGGATGTGCCTTAACAGGCGGTGCACAGGGGGGTTCTGGGGTGGTCTATTAAGAGGACCCAGTGCCCCCCTCCATGTGCTGATGGTGGCCACCGGGGTGGTTTTGGTGGGTAAGAATCCCACACTCCCCGGTCTAACCTCCCGTAGACCGGTAGCTTTTGAAGGTTTCCCAAAAAGGCAAGCTACGCAAAATCATCAAATTTTCCCAATTTAATATGAACCTTATTGTTATGTAGTAAAGTTGAAAATCAATCAAAGAGATTTGACAGATTGCGGTAGCTTGAAGTGCTGGCCTCTGTACCAACTTGAAAACTACAGAGATCATTGTTGATCATCATTAAGATGTATGCTGTGCAAAAAATACCGGTATTTATCAATCAAGAGAAGTAGGGTATAGTGGGAGTAATTCCACTCAAATTGGAGTTGCCCGACTGGGGAAGTACCTCCAACTTGCAGAAAATCGAATTAAAATAACACTGCTTTGAGCTGTGTTGTTTTTCTTACGGTGAGCAAGGTTGCCAGTGCTCCACGAGGAAACGTTGTGTTGGCAGTGGGGGGACTTTGACCCTTATACTGCCAAACCAACTATTCCTCTTTCAATACAGGGTCGGCAACGCGCAAGTGATACTCCTGGTGTTGCAAGCGTCTATAGGCTACGGTAACCGCTTACCATCATGTGGGCCGTATGCTTGTTTGCCACCTTAGTAAAATAATGATAAAAAAAAACAATATTATTCATATTATAGAAATGCTAAAGGATCTGCTAGGAGTTCTGAAAATGAATTCATTCCAGAGAAGTAACTAAATGAAAACTCTCTCTAGACTTTAAAAGTTAAAATTAACTTCAGAGTTTCGGCTATTCTCAGAGGTCATCAGTTAGAATACGCCCGCGCTTTCCATCCAGTATTATAAAGACGGTTTTTAAATTTCTACTAATACTTACTTCCCTACTAATAATACCATAAATGTAAAAGTAACTCTGTCTGTGTATCTGTTACGCTTTCACGCATAAACCGCTGAACCGATTTTGGTGAAATTCGCTACAGATATAGATTGAACTTTGAAGAAGGACATAAGCTACGCTATGTTCACATAAGCATATATACGTGGCATAAATCACGGCCAGTCTGTGGATGGTGACCATTCTTAACACTTCTCTTTCGCCCAAAAAGCCTGACAACCAGTCTATCCTCAGGATATTATGTGTATTACCCAGAAATTGGGTTGTGGAGGTCTGATGGCAGTCGGTTCGTGTAAAATACTGATATTCAGCCGCATCTGGTTAGACTGGAAGTCGACTCCAAAATAGTTGAGAAAAGGATCGGAGAATGATTATCACACAACCCGAAAAAGTCAGCGAGTTCGTAGTACGAAAACGGTTCTTACTAAAAAAAACTAAATGGTATTTGAATTGAAGTAAGCGGCTAACACTATTGTTGAAAACAATTTTGAGTTTCATTCAGTTGCAAAGGAACAATTCGTTTAAAAATGGATAGCCGGAATGGTACAATGGCTGAGCTATTTGCTTGTTTAGATGCAATTTGTTTTCAAATATTTGTTTGGGAGCAAACAATTGTTACCGCTCTGAGTGCCTTGTGCATGTGAGGTTTGTATCAGATCTGTAAACGAACTAATGATATAAAAACCTACATCGTCGTCATTAAACCATATGACCAGATGACGTCTGTAGTCTAGTGGTTCGAGTGCCGGACTGCTGATCATGGGGTCGTGGGTTCGATTCCCACAGGACACAGATATTTGTGTGGGTAAAACATGAGTATTTGTGTTTTTTTGGTTTCTTATGTATTATAATAAGTATTGTGGAGACACTGGCATCACGTCGGGGTCACCAGTGTGGAGGGACAACCAAAGGGAGGATCCTCCAACCAGGCGGGTGTTATGCCTGGCGGGCCACGGCCCGACGGTTGATGTCGGGCGGTTGTATATATTCAACTTTTCGTTGCGAATGTTGCTTGCGCGATTCAGGATTTCGTAGTTCTATGTAGCGCGGTAGATATCGCTACAGTATGTATTTACAATGTATATATATATAAGTATTATATCAATTGTCTAGTACCCATAGTACAAGCTCTGCTTAGTTTGAGACTAGATGGTGTTGTGTAAAATGTCCCAAAAATATTTATTTATTTTATTTATATACTGTCCTACTAATGGGCACGGGTCTCCTCTCAGGATGAGAGAATCGCTATAGTCCATATGCATATATAGATAGGCTATAGTCCGCCGAGCTGGCATAGTGCGAGTTGACAGACTTCACACATCGTTGAGAAGAATCTCTAAGGCATGCAGGTTTCCGATTACCGTTTCACGATGTTTTCCTTCACCGTTTAAGCTAGTGATTATTAATTTTATACGCACATGATTTCGAAAAGTCAGAGGTGCGTGCTTTAGATTCGAACTCGACACTTTTGACTTGGCAGTTCAATGGCCTTATTACTAAGCTATTACTGCTATAAAACCTACATACCCCTTTATTTTTTAATTAGCGTATGAAAATAAGGATTCCTGCACTGATAAAAAAACACTATATTCACTCAACTCGACAAAATGTATGAAACAGCTTACCTATTGGGTTCTCACTCGTAATTTCAGGGGGGTAAGTAATTTCACTTTTACTGCGGGACATCGCACAGTAAAAGTTATTCATAATCATGAGAACAATGAACCCCTTTTTTATTTTTTACTTAATTTTCGATTAATGAATGTAGGTACAAATTAGGATAAATGCCATATTATTTTAGTGGTCACAAGCACGGTTGGAGTTCGATTCCAAGGTCAAGCAGTGTTATTGGATTTTCTATGAATTTCTTAGCAGCAGCAGTATATGAGTTTGAGCCCGGTTAATGGCAATAGGCTCGCCCTCGACCAAAAATATATCAGAGAACTTCTACTTCTTCTTCTATAGCCGAGCTACATACCGAATTTCATTCGCGAACATATATCACAAAGTACTATTGTGTGGAGAAACGATTTCTTTAAAAATAATAAAAATAAACATCCTATTCTATTTCAGCAAACAATTTAAAATTATTTTCGCTAGATAAAGCAGGAATTCGCTTCGTATAACATAATACACTACAAAAGGAACCTACATTGTCACAACGCTGCGATAAATACAGTGTAAAGTTTAATATCGAAGACAGTGTCGCCACGTAGCGGAGAATTTTGTCTATACACCATTATGGCCAGGCAAGATGTCTTTTGTTTTGCTTTGAGTTATGAAACTAATTGATGGGATCTAGATATTTCTATTGAAGTATTTTTTTGTTGTTGATATTTATTTTAAAACGCAGCCGCTGCGTGGAGGGATTGGGTTCGATGCCTTTATCGAGTAGTGTCTTAGCCAATGACGACATTGCGACTGAACGATCGACTTTTACGCCATGGGTTGCGGGTTCGATACGGTTTTTGTATGAGCTACCTACATGTAGTTGTTTCGGGTCTGGGTGTTTGTGTATGTGAAAGTTTGTTTGTGAACGCACCCACGATACTAGTAGATCTTAGAAATGTCCAAACTTAAAAAATAATAATTAAATTAAATCTATTTTTTTATGGATTGTATCGCGTTAAATGTCGGTCATGACGAACAAAAGGGCAGTTCAGGAATGCGGAGATTCACTTTACTGCGGTTTTTTTTTTAATGAACTAGTGATTGATGTTGTGTGTTTGTAAATTAATTAAAGCGTTTGTTTATTGGTAAATGACAAACATTATATTTACATAATATACAAAATAAATTGTTAAATCATATTTGAGACATTTTACACAGCGGCATCTAGTCCCAAACTAATCAGACCTTGTACTATGGGTACTAGATAACGGATATGTATTATACTTTTTCTAGAATACATATTTTCAAAACACAAAAAATACATATTATGTTTATACGTTCCGAAAAAGAATTCTAAATGATAACACCATACTAGTAGTGAAGTTCAGACAACCATTATAATGATAGAAAAAGAACATACTAGAAACAGTATTCCTTACTTTCTCATCACTACTGTCTCCGCAATACTCACGCAACTCATCACCAACATTGCAGAAAAGCATTTAGTTGATTACGCAAGCGTTTAAAACTCAGCTTTGTGACATAATACGCCATCTAATCCCACCCGAATTCTTTGTCAGTCGTTAGCGGCATGAAATAGTCGTTTCCTTAAGCTGTTCCAGCCTGACCTCATTTTTAGCCTTCAATAAGCGCGCTTTTGTTATTGAAACGGTATTCCCGGAAAACTGACATATTTTTTCGCGTCTAAAATCGTTTTCAATTCCGAACAAATGGTGTTTTATTAAACAGTGACATTTGTTAATATGAAAAGGTAGATTACGTAGCGTTTCAGTTGGACAGAGATAAGTGGTAGACCATTTGAACTGATCGATTGATGGATGAAACTTTTTCTGCCCCAGTGACTGAATGGATAATGTTCTCGATTGAAATTGGGCTGACGAATTGAAATCTCGGTTTGCTAGGCCGTAGAAAATTATTTTTTTCTTACAGGATAACTCCGGTAAATATTAGTAACTTTTTCGATGTCAGACAGGATTTGAACCTGCGTCTCTCCGGTTAAGTATACCGGACACTTTAGATAACTAAGCTACCGAGATCATTAGATTAGTTGGCCAACGCGTCCGGTGCCTTAGATCGATTTTTTCTGTTTCTAAAGTTTATATCTGTAACTTAAAGATATATTTACAGATATAAATATCATTTACTGTACTATAGCCTAATCCCTTTCATCCTGAGAGGAGACCTGTGCCCAGCACTGGGACAGTATATGGGTTGATGATGAGCAATATCGAGTTAAGTAATTAAATGTCTTTTAAATAAAATTATGTATAAAAAGGTGAGACATTTATTTATATTTTATTCTTAATGTACAAAAGTGTACAAAGGCGGTCTTAATGCCTTAGGCATTCCCTACCAGACAACCTCTATTTCTAAAAAAAAAAATAACGTAAGTGATACCAGGTAAAGATCAAAATATTTAACACATCTATTACTCTGGGCCATACATAGACCAGTGCTCCGTGAGGAAGTGTTGAGTTGGCAGTGGGGGGACTTTGACCCTTATACTGCCAACCCAATTATTCCTGTTTCGTCCCTTGTTGTTGCAAGCGTCTATAGGCTACGGTATCTAACCGCTTACCATCATGTGGGCTGTATGTTTGTTTGCCACCTTATTGGTATATAAAAAAAATACATTTATATGATATGTATTAAAATATTAAAAACCAGTGATCATGATAAAATTCGGTAAATTTATCGTAAATGGTAGCATGTAACTGCAAAATTTAACAGCAGATAACTTTACCGTTTCGATAAGAAGGGTGCGTACTGCTTTACAATTCACTCAAGTTCTCATGTTTAATAGTGGTTCATGAGTCGTGATAAAGCTTCTAACTACAGGATGTAGGTGTCGTTAGTAATGCCCTCCGGCTAATCGCCCTCTTTCCTCTCGAGCGAGTGCCCTAAATGCTCAGTTTCTTTCACCCGGCAACGACGCAGAGACCCTTTGCAAATGTACGTACGTACTTATGTTATGTGTATTGTTTGTAGTTGGTACCTTCTTTTGCTTTTCATTCTATAGAATGTTAAACTTAATTGATATTATAAAAAGAGCTGGTCACGAAGTCATGGGTTCGATCCGTAGAAGACAAAAGTATTTATATGATGCAAATAAGTGTGCAATAAAATCTAGATAGATTTCGAGGCAAAAAAGGCTTTTCGTGATTTGACTACAACTAACGATTGCCACAGTAGTTCTAATCATAATCGGGATAAACAACCCAACGTGTGTTAGTGAAAAAAATATTAATAAGTATAATTTGAGGAAAAAAATCGAGAGGAATCGTAAGACAGAGAAATACTCAACATTACGCGAAGGACTAAATTACTTTCTGTCATGATCCACTTTAATCAAGCTCTGAGTCCATTAACGGACATTTTAGAAAATCTCTCTTTATATTTGATGAAAAAAGAAATGGCGACTTTCCTTAAGACAATAATTGTGTGAGGTTCGTTATTGGAGGCTCCGATCTTTAATGGTGGATGTTAGGATCAGGAACGGGATTGGAGAGATGCTGGTATCCAAAAATATCCTTGTCTGATTGGAGTAAATTAAGCGAATTGTTATGGAGGTGCTCGAAAACGATGGATGGGAAAGATGTACCTATTTGTGTGATTGAAATGGTCGCATAAATTTTACTAGATCTGCGAATCGAAATTAGAATCACTAGCTTAACAGGAGCACAAGACTAATGAGACTACTAGTTTACAATCTTACACGAAATTGTTTAAATACTCGACAAATATTCGACCTAAAAGAAGAAAATTCAAGACTTGAAATTGAGAAATGACTGACTGAACTTTGCGTTAAATAACGTGCGTATTTTTACAGAAAAAAAAACTATAATTAATGCTGTTGTCTTTGAAAACTTCCACGCCATTGCTGTGTCTATGCAAGAGACAAGATAGGCAGCAGAATACATAATGAAGATAAACCGAGCCCTACGAAGCGCGGCCAGATTAAGTTAGAATTACAAAGTAATTAATAAATGAATATTTGGGATATTTTACGTAATACCATCTAGTCTTTAACTAAGTACTGATGGGGACTACACATTGGATATATTTCTTATATACTTTTTGTCAAATACATACTTAAGTAATACCCAGACAAATACATCAATTTTTTGTATGCCACCGACCACCCACCACCGACCTCTCAGCAGTCTGACAATCGAAACACTAGATCACATACGTCGTTCCAGAATAATATTTTTTTTTATCTGCCATGCGAAAAAAATTAAAATAAAATGTATATTTGGAAACCCTAACCCTAACGAGCATTGATTTTGACAGCCAGGAAGTGAGCAAGATAGCCACAATTAAAACAACAAAATGACTCAAGTTTCCATGTGAATGCTTCATGGCTACACATAATTAAAGAACCCTTTCTCACCTGTGCGGCTGACGAGTGCCAAAGCGCCGAGCGCCGCGAAGAGAAAAGCCGCAGACATCCCTAGTTCACGTGTCCATGCATAATCCCACTTTCACGGCTCGGAACACTCTGTATACACCGCAGCCTGCGAACAAAAATAAACCTTATAAACACAAGCGTAAAATCTACTTCAATCTCCACATTAATCTCTTATAGGGTTATTGGATTATGTAATATGTTATTCAGAGTTTAGAGTCGGTTTTTCAATGGTGGCTAGAGTAGTGTGAATATGCGTGTGGTGAAGGTAGGATATTGTTTAAAGGACGCCATGAATAGAACATGCGAGTCATGTTTAATCTTTTTAGTTTGTAAATAGGTTTCATATATGTCTCGTGAGGTATGACTTTTATTCTTTGGGTACATGAAAATAATTGACCATGTATATTAGTGTGCACAAGCAGTGATAACCTCGCGAAATGACCATTGGATTACGAAATCAAAGTCATCATATCGCACACCTCCGATTTTTCAAAATCATGTTCGTATTGTGGAGAGGCGAGGTGTATTGCCCCTCCAACGAATAAGGAGGATCCTCCAACCAGGCGGGTGTTGTGCCTGGCGGGCCACGGCCCGACGGTTGATGTCGGGCGGTTGTATATATGCAACTTTTCGTTGCGAATGTTGCTTGCGCGATTCAGGCCTTCGTAGTTCTATGTAGCGCGGTAGATGTCGCTACAGTATCAATAATAATTAATTATCACTCGCCCAAACGGTAAAAAACATCCTGAGGAAAACTGCATGCCAAGAAATTTTCTCGACGGTGTGTGAATTCTACCAACCCGCTCTAAGCCAGCGCGGTAGACTATAGCACGGATCACCTCTCATTGTTAAAGGAGACCCGTGCCCAGCAGTAGGACAGTAAATGGGCTGATGTTTTTGATAATTACGTTATTGCTATATTTGAGTTTGCATTTTTATATGGATTTCTCTATCTAGCCTCTACAAGGCACAAATCTAAATTCAAAGTTGCTCCTGATAATTTCATAGAAAAATGCCTTGGAAACCTAATGAGCTATAATCGGAAACCATAGTCGAATACAGTTTCTGTTCCAAGAACATGTCATATTCGATCACTTTGTTCTTTTAAATAGACATTCAATAAGGACCTGTCCAAACATCCTTGATGACTGGATACCTACCCTAATGAATTTATGCAATGGAAATAGACTCCAATAGGCGTTCAGTGCGGTCATTATGCAAAGAGCGGCTATAAACCAACCGAACGTTTGGGTCGAGTTCTGAAATTGAAATTTTAATGGTCACCATACTGATGACGTCAAATGTATGGCTTATTAGCCGGGCTTAGTTTGAAGTGGTGAAGAGGATGGTTTGAGATTGATGCTCATTTTTTACGTATTATAAACTGTAAACTTACATTTTTTTTTGTTCTTTGTAAATAGGTTTTGTATGTACTAGATATGACTTTGGTTCTGTCCAAAGTAGTTATATGATTAGCCTATCACTGCAGACTTTATTTATAACTAGCTTCTGACCGTCAATTGGTCTGTGTGAACTTTACTTGGACAAAAAGTAGCCAGTCTTTCAGTTTTCTAAAATTTTCTGATTGTCTGCACAATTTTCTTATTTTTTGCTTTCCGTAAGAACCTATAATGTATTAGAAAACTTTAAAAAATATTCTTCTTCTTAGATTCTTTATTCTCATCTACCGGCTTTTATACTAGGTATACCTATGTATAATCACATCACTTCCTTACACCAGCTTGTATTCATCATCAACCCATATACAGTCCCACTGCTGGGCATAGGTCTCCACTCACAGATTGAGAGGGATTGGACTATAGACCACCACGCTGGCCTAGTGTGGGTTGGCAGACTTCACACGCCGCCGCCATCGAGAAAATCTCCTTTTTTCCTGTTTCCTCACAATGTTTTCCTTCATCGTTCAAGTGAGTGATAATTCATTAATAGTACGCACATGATTTCATCAAAAGCCAGAGCTGTGTGCCTTGGGTTCAACCTCGAGACCTTCGACTTGGCAGTTCAATGGTCTTAGCACTAGGCTATCACGGCTTACCCTGTACCTACATAGTTTTTAATATCCTTTCAGTTAGAATACCGATACAATCATTATTGTATATTGATAGCAATATTAAAAGTTATCTATTAAGAGTTGAAACGCGAGCGTAAGCAGCGCCTCGCGTGTCATTTACTAGTCGATATTATTATGATTGCTTTGCGAGGCAACACGATTCGAATCCCACGTGATTTCTCTCAACATTGAAGATATTGATACTATGCTTGCGATTACGATAGATGTCTGTCTGCTCTGAGAGGTAGGGCGTAGTGGGAGTAATTCCACTCAAATTGGAGCTGCCCGACTGGGGAAGTACCTCCGCCTTGCAGAAAATCGAAGTAACATAACACTACTTTGAGCAGTGTTGTGTTTCTTACGGTGAGCAAGGTTGCCATTGCTCCACGAGGAAACGTTATGTTGGCAGTGGGGGGAACTTTCAACCTTATACTGCCAACCCAACTATTCCTCTTTCAATCCAGGGTCGGCAACGCGCAAGTGATACTCTTGGTGTTGCAAGCGTCTATAGGCTACGGTAACCGCTTAACATCAGGTGGGCCGTATGCTTGTTTGCCAACTTAGTAGAATAAAAAAAAATGTATAATATCACAGCGGAAAACTAATTACGGCCTCATTAGCCTAGTTGTCCTAAATGCGACTGGTATGCTAGAGGTCCTGGGTCCGAGTCTCAGGTTGAGCAGGTTTTTCTATGAAATTTTCAGTAGCAATGCATTATGGTGAACATATACCTAATTTATTGATTTCTGATATTTACGCGAATATTACATTGAAATGAAACTACTTTTTATGGATTTCAGTCTACCCGTGACCATGGACGCTGTAAAGGGTCCGAAACGTCGGGATTATCAATATAACGCGATAAAATCTGTAAAAAGTAGTTTTGTTCCAAAGATACCTACTTGTTTTGCGCAGGATTTAAACCCGTATCTAAATGCGCAGATGCTGACAACTCAGCCACTGTACAACCATACTGTAATCTTAACTTTGCATTTTACTTTTTAATACTGAGCAAAGCTACAGATCTTCACTAATTATAAAATGACGTCACTCTTAAAAAGAAAAAAGCGAAATAAAGTTGATCACTCTGACCGACTTTGTTTGATTTTTTTTTTCTTAACTTTCCAAGAGTTGGGAGGAGGCCAAAGAGGGCAGTCGATGGCAGGACTTAGTTCATTAAGTGAACTATAAGTAAACTAGGAGTGCTTGAACTTTGGACAATCGATCGACAGAAACATTTTGGAGATTGGGGGTAAGTATGTACATTTCTTTCACGATTTTGAGTGGGTCTAGGAAAAAAGGATATTCAAGCGGTTATCGTTATTATAAGCAGTGATAGCCTGGTGGTATGACCATTGGACTGCCAAGTCGAAGGTCTCGAGTTCGAACCCAAGGCACGCACCTCTGATTTTTTGAATTCATGTGCGTATTAATAATTAATTATCACTCGCTTAAACGGTGAAGGAAAACATCGTGAGGAAACCTGCATACCTTAGAGATTTATCTCGACGGTTTGTGAAGTCTGCCAACCCGTACTAGGCCAGCGTGGTGGACTATAGCCTAATCCCTCTCAAAATGAGAGAAGATCCGTGCCCAGCAGTGGGACAGTATATGGGTTGATGATGATGACGCGGTTATCGCGTAACTAAAATAATAATAGTACATTTATTCAAATAACTTTTGGCTTAAGAAAACAAAGTATAAATTAGGTATAATACAATACTGAACTAGTTAATCCTGTGTTTCAGGCGAGTGGGGCTAACAAAGTCTAAAGTAATCACAACAAATTATAAATTAATCAAGGTAGTTAAAAGATATTAGCAAAAAAAAACTTGTTACATATATAAATAAAAACTAATTTCAACCATCTTTTTGTATTTTTTTTTGGCATTTTCCATGCTAAGATTTTAAAGTTATTTAGCGAAGGAAAAATTCGACAAAAGATAGTTAGTAGGTAAGGTAGCATCGTTCGACATTGAACTAACTGTAAAGTAAGTTGTGTCGGTTGAAAAAAAGCAAGCTTTTCAATAGGTGTTACTGACGTCACCATAAAGACGTAAATTCTGAATGTGAAGGCAAAATTCGTCATGGCGGGTGGGACTTGCGGTGGCTTAGCGGTCATAGCGTCTGGTGTACCTAACCAGGGGACGCAGGTTCGAGTCCTGCCCACGGTCGAATTTTTCCTTCGCTAAATAACTTTAATTTCAATCACTTTATCTATTAATGTTAACTTTAACACAACTATTAACTTCTCTGTATCTTCCTAGGACATACTTTGGAGGGTTTCCTGGAGTTGAAATTTAATTTTGCATTAATTCTATTGTAGAGAAGCGGATAGTACTGTTTCGATAGTGTAGTGGTTTTAAATATGACTGATATTTTAGAGGTCCCGGGTTCGATTCGCAGTTCGAGCAGTGTTATTGGGTTTTTCTGTGAAATTCTCAGTAGCGGCTCAGACTTTGGATTTGTGACCGGTTATGAACACTCTCTTAACATCTCACTTCCTAGTAGTTACTAGGAACTACTAGCAATACTCGTAAATGCGCTGATCAAGTGATTTGCTCTAAGGTTAATCTGCGCTTACTGCGATCAGTATTGGATGGGTAACCACTCTATATTATCTGGGCCCCTCCATGTCTCAGAGAGCAGGTCAATCTGTTGGCCCCAGTTGTCGTACGAAAACCTATGTGACCTATGCTGCCCTGCTAAACCGAACGGCGGTATGTCTGAGATACGCCTTTTTACTTTTTTTTTCACCATTTGATAGCTGCTACAATTTCGCATCTAAGGTTATAAGCCAAATATCGCTATCTGATTTAAAACGAACAATAAAACCACTAAAAAGTTTTCTTATAACTCAAGTTGCTGCAAATAACAATTTACAAAAAGTTGATTTCCTCAAAACTTATCTGATTGAGATACCGCTTTTCGGCTTATCAGGGCAGTATGGTAGTCAGAAGTCTATAAAGTTTGACAAGCAGTCTATCCTTAGGATGATGGTATTACCTAGAAATGGAGTTGCAGGGCTGTTGGTATTCGCTTGATATAAATTAATGATATTCAGCCGCATCTAGATCTATACATCCCCATAATCTAGATAGTTGGCAGTCCACTAATGTGTGTTTCTCTAGAAACTTTCTGCCTCGCACAACTAAACTGTGAAATGAACTGTCGCCTGCAGTATTTCCGGACCATTATGACCTTCAAACCTTCAAGAAAAGAGCGTACTCCTTTTTAAAGGCCGGCAACGCACTTGTGACTCCTCTGGTGCTGCGGATATCCATGGGCGGCGGTAATCACTTACCTTCAGGCGATCAGTCCGTTTGCCCGTCCGTTTATTGTCCGTTTATTATTATTGTCATTATTATTGTCCGTTTGCTAATTTTTATTAAAGGCATAGCCTTTAATAAAAATTAGTTAGACTGGAAATCAACCCCAGCATAGTGGGAAAAGGATAGAACGATCATAAGAAACTATAAAACGCGTAGGTACAGAAAATAGTTACAAAATACTGCTTGTTCGGACGTTATGTTGGGCCCCGTTTTAATAAAGGCTTTTGATAACAACGCAATATCTATGCCTAGAATTCCAAATTTCCCTTTTCTAGGCAATTGAATGTACTAATATTATTTCGAAGTTTTAGGGATCCGCACTATGTTTTTTAATTTTGCATTAATTCTATTGTAAAGAAGCGGATAGTACTGCTTCGATAGTGTAGTGGTTTTTTCATTTATTCTTAAAATATTTTTTATCTACTATGTTAGGTTCGATTTTAGACGCGGTTGGATATTAGTATTTTATACGGAGCGACTTGCTTCAGGCGGCAGGTCCCTTATTGAAATAAAATAAAAGTCAAAATATTATTTTTAATATTATTTAAATCATGTAGGTCACTCGAAAATGGTTGCTTTTAAGTTTAATTTAAACATGAATACAAATACCTACTAATATTAGAAATGCGAAAGATGCTCTGTCTGTCTGTTTGTCTTAAACACATTCACAACTAAACCGCTGTGCCAACATTAATTTCAAAAAGGCCTTTGGGATGCGGGCGAATCACGGAGAATAGCTAGTTAAATACAGGGTGGAAGGGACATCGACGCGCAACGGCTTACCATGACTTCAGTACATGATTCTGGACCCCCCTGCGTTGGAATTTTTCGTCGGCTTTTTCTTAAATTTTACAACTCGCAAGTGCACTCTAAGGAAACAGCTGACCAGAAGATCTTTCGAGTTTAAATTACAATGCTGTTTTTATTGAAAAAAGTGAATTAATGACTTTTTAATTAAAATTATTATTGGGTTAGATAGAAATAATGATTTTATACAGTTTAAATTTGAAAAAACTTCCAACGCAGGGGGGTCCAGAATCATGTACTGAAGTCATGGTAAGCCGTTGCGCGTCGATGTCCCTTCCACCCTGTATAAATTTAAAAACCCCATTCAGACGAACAGAAAGTTTTTATTTTTTTCTCCATAAGACGTCCGGCTTTCAGGCGCAGACGCTATCCAAAACTGTATTTTTTTTCCAAATGAAAATGAACCTTATGATGTATTAAAGTTGAAAATCTATCAATGAAATTTGACAGATTGGGGTAGCTTGATGAGCTGATCTCTGTACAGGCCATAAGTCCAGTAGCACGTCAACGATCATATTCGTTTGCGCGGTACTGCGCGTATACACACATGTGTGAGTGATTTCAATGCAAACATTTACCGGTCAAACAGTATAACTACGAGAATGTTATAGTGTGTGGTTTGTCACTAAGGCAAATGATCGTTATATCGCACTCTTTCTGTCTTAATAATTATGAAAGAGCGCGATATACGAGATCGTGTATGTGTGCAAAATGTTTGTTATAGAAAAAGGTCGTAAGTGTGACGATGTGTACGTGTGCGATAGATATGTGAAACTGCTACTGGACTTATGACCATGGATGGTACCATCGACTTGCCAAACATTCCCCCGCTAAGCAATAATATACTAACATTATTGCATTCCAGTTTGAAGAGCAATATATCCATTGAAATTACTGCGCAAGTCGAAGTCACACTTGACCGATTTATTTTAATATCTAGAGCGTTTCTTTCTTCCCTAAATCAGAGTAGTAGGTTACGTATGAGGCTATTTTGTATTTAGAACGCTGGCAACACATGGCCAGACCCTTGAAATTGAATCCGGGACCGCAATTACAGAGGCATCCAGATAATAAATAGCATCCAAGAACTGAAAAAGCAGTTCTTTTTTTAGAATGATTTTGGGATGAAAGTGGAATATAAAGAAACAAGTTGTAGCAAATTTTCCTCTGAGAATTGACGTCATTAGTCTAAATACCTCATTGGTATAGTGTCGTGAGCGCGACTGCTACAGTTCTGGTTTGGATTCCCAGGTCGAGAAAAGTATTACTTATTTATTTATTTTATTTTTTAAGGTACATAGTAGGACTTATAAATTAACAAAGTGTCCCACAAAACTGTATAAACAGTTTGACTGTCGGATCGATATAATACATAATTATATTAAATTTAGATAAAATATAAGGAGTGCAAATTTTTTTTAATGTTGTTGTTTTCTTTGCTATTGTTAGTTTCTCGGAGCTCGAAGTTTTGGATTAGAGCACAGTTAATGGCAGTAGAGTCGCGCCCTATTACATAGGACCTATTTTATTGACCCTAAACAAACCGACAAACTGATTGGGCTAGTAGACCTCTGCCTAACCCTTCGAGGAATACAGGCGTGATGGTATGATAACACAACTAGAAAAATCAGTTCTCAAAGTTAACTGTAGACGCGCGCAGTTGCATCTTTTAACAAGAATAAAGTTTCAAATTAAGGAGTTCGTCACTAAAAACGGGAAAAAAGGACGCTCCCTTCAATGAGCGAGACAAAAAGTTTGAGACAATAGATTGAGTAAATACCTGACAAGTTGAATTGAATTTTTGGCTGAAGTAAGGAAATCATTTGTGTAAAGGTTTTTTCATACCTAGCAACGTGACATGGCTTGACCCGAGTATATTGTTACGGCGAGGAATCGTCGGAGGTGAACTTTTTGGTGCTTGACAAGATGGCTGCGGCGGTGATAGAAGAGCGCGTGTGCGCGACGGACGCAAGCGGTGCGGCGCAGAAGCGCGGCGCGTACGAGCCGGTGGTTTTAGGCGGACTGGTCCACGCGGTCAGGTTGCGTTGTGTGTCTGTGGTGTACTTGTGCTGTAGTGTGCGTGTGCTTGGTACGCGCGCACAAGTAGTGACGTGACATGACACTTAACATCACGATAGTTTTTTCTAAAAAAGTTAGGCCCGTTATCACCGCATTGGCAAATATTCTGGCACTGAGCTGTAATGTGTTCTGTTTTGAAGGGTAATGTAGCCAATGAAATCACTGGCCATAATTATAAAACTTAATAACTGAGGTCACAAGATGATTACTCACGAGTTGCTGGCGTCTTTAGGTTCCGGTTGCTAATTACCATCAGGTAGCCCCTAAGATTTCTCATCTCAACAGAATAAAAAAAAGCCAAAGGAAGCGGCCGTACTCCTTCGTATCGTCGCGTCCAGACGTCGTTTACATTCTTATGCCATCAACATAAAGCTTCTTTCAACATAAGTGTGGGGAGACCCTAAAACTTCGTCCGTCCGTCGACCTTGGCTTTGGTTACCAAGTCAATAGCACGTGACTAGCTTAACAATTGAAAAACCTTTTATGGCATAGAGTCCCTTGATTCGACAAATTGCATTTAACCCTTACCAGGAAATACGGTAGGTACGCAGTTTCAAAATAAACAAGTCAATCAATATAGTAAAAAAAATGAAAATGGAATCCAAAGCACGCACGACTTATGAAATCATGTTTAAGGGGTAAAGGAAAATTCGTGAGCAGAAATGTATGATTTTAAAGACGGCGGCGTGTGATGTCTATCCCTAACTAAGCCAGTGTAAGTCAGTGTAGTGAACTTTTAACGCAACTCTTTCATTTTGAGGGGTAATCTGTTCCCAACAGTGAGACAGTAACTGAGTTGATGATGAAATAAAAAGTTTAAAAATTGAACTAATAATAACAATTAATACATTACATTACAATAATTATCAATTTTCACTTGCTACTTAGAGTGTGCTACGCGGTCGCTACGCCGTAGTACGACGGCTACGCGTTCGTAGCAACCGGTCGCGTGGTTGGAATTGCGTATTTTCTTCGTTTATCATTTTAGCCATATAAGCCATTTAAAATAAATTCCTTTCGCTCATCGCTTCTTTAAGCGCCAAAACGTCAACTTCTTGATATACTCATGCACAATTTGGCAAGCGAGCTGCGCAGACAAGTTGTGCAATATTAAAAATATACCAGTGTTATTTGCCAAACTCCTATTGTACTGGTTTACAAGGAAAAACTGTGATATAAATATAAAAACGAACGTTTTTGTATGTACTTTGTATCTTTGGCTACTAATATTGTGAAGAGGAAAGTTTAGTTTTGTTTTGTTGAAGGCTCAAAAATGTCTGGCTTATGTGAATAATCTAAAATATTTTCTCTGAGTAGTTGTTAACGACTTCTTTATTAATTTGATAGTTCCCTTGGCGCCATGTCTGGATGCATCCTATAAGCTACAAACAAGTCTTGGAATGAATCACCGTTATTTTTTTTTTATTATTTTATATAATTAATAAAAATAAAACTAGAAATAAGCTTACAGACTAATAACATTGATAAAGTAACAACATAGATAAATAAGTTGCTAGTAACAAGCCTCCACACAAATCTTTTTTTTATTATGAATAATACCAATTCGGTAAAAAGTGTCTTTACACTTTTACAAGTTGATCTAAAAGTGTCTTGAGTTTCAGAGGTTAGAGCGTTCAAACAGACAAACTCTTCAACTTTATTATATTAGTACAGATTTATGCTTTCATTAATTACTAGCTGTTGCGATTTCAACCGCTTTCCAAAAGGCTTTTTTAACACAAAAGGGAGATTAGGTCCTTCTGCGAGTTCTAATCAATATCTGTAGTAGATTTCATGAATATCGGTCCAGTGGTTTATGCGTGAAACCGTAACAGACAGACGACGTTATAATTATTATATGCAGACTTTAAGACACAGGATCTGACTACCTTTATCCTAATCGTATATCGCTGCTAGTTGCTAACAATGAAAAATATTAGATCTTAGGAAAGCTCAATAGGCAAGACGCTAAAAAGAGAGGTAGGGCATATTGGGAGCAATTCCACTGAAATTGGAGCTGCCCGACTGGGGGAGTACCTCCTCCTTGCAGAAAATCGAAGTGAAATAACACTGCTTTGAGCTGTGTTGTGTTCATTACGGTGAGCAAGGTTACCAGTGCTCCAAGAAGAAACGTTGTGTTGGCAGTGGGGGGACTTTGACCCTTATATTGCCAAACCAACTGTTCCTCTTATACTGCCAAACCAACTATTCCTCTTTCATTTCACAGGGTCGGCAACGCGCAAGTGATAACCTTGGTATTACAAGCGTCTATAGGCTACGGTAAATGCTTACCATCAGGAGGGCCGTATGCTTGTTTGCCACCTTAGTAGTATAAAAAATAAATAGGAGTAGCGGATGAAAATAATAATATTTTGAGCAAGTATCACTTAACAACTATAAAAGGAATTTCACTTTGCTAACACAATACAAAATTAGCCCTTCAACAACTCGCTAATATAATATCTTGTTAAGTCTAGGGTTGGCGCTTGTAAAATTAAAAGCCTATTCATTCCTTACTAAGTGCTTCATATAAATTACTAACAATTTTAAGAAAATCTTTGGTACTATTAGCAAAATTCTCGTATCTAGCTCGAGTCTCTTCTAATATTGGATGCTCGAGCGACAATCCAGTGCTTAAGCCCCTAAGCTTCAAAGAAGCTATTACTTTAAGTGCTTAGATCCCAGTTGCCGGCTCGATGAAATATTCAAAGTTTGTTTTAAACCTACATTTGGTAGCGTTTAATCTTTAATATAATTTAACTGCCTCGTTAATCTAGTGGTCTTGTTAAACTAGAGGTCCTGACTTCGATTTCCAGGTCGATTATTGGGTTTTTTTATAAAATTCTCAGTATAAGCTCGGAGTTTGGATTTGTGCCCGGTTAATGGCAATAGGCTCGCCACTAATACGGGACCTAAATATACCAGCGAACTATGGGTTTACACCTCTGCGTAACTCTTCGGGGAATACAGACTTGATGGTGTATTAATTCCTCAGGTTGACAAACATTTTAGACAAAGAGCCAGACGGAATAACATCGGTTTTCAGTTTCAGGTAGACACTGTATATCAAATTTTAATAGGGCGGGAAGCGAGGGGCTCGTGGCTAAGTAATAACCAAGCTGATCAACCGATCTGCAAGGTTAAGCTGCGATAGTCGCGGTCACTCTGTGGACGGGTGACCATTCTTAACAACCGGTCTCGGTTGTCATACGAATACCTATGACAATGTACCTAGTAGTAGTCAGAAGCCCAAAAAGCCTGACTCAGTCATTCAGCAGAATCAGTCTATCCTCAGTATTGGTATTACCCAAAAATTGGTTTACGAAGGTCTGATGGCAACCGCTTCGTGTAAAATACTGATATTCAGCCGCATCTGGTTCGTGTGGAAGCTGACGCCAATATAGTTGGGAAAAAAGCTCTGAGAAAGAAAGAAAGTTATTTTTTTCCGTTTCCAATAAGCTGATTAACTGTCACAAGGCTTCTAAATCCATGCACATATTAACGAAATTTGTATTTCAAATTAAGTAATTTTAAAGTAGGAAGCCTGTCATATCTTAAATTGTTTTGTTAAAATCAAACAATAATAAAACCCACATAGCATACGTATGTATATAAAAGGTTCTATATAATAGGAGGTGAGCTTCTTGCCATTAACCAGTCACATACCCAAACTCCGAGCTGCTACTGAGAATTTCATAGAATTATCCAATTGCACTTTTATAAATAAATAAAATCGTTACTGGGTGTAGGCAGTGAATGGCGTTGTGTAGGTAGTGAATGACGTTGTGTAACAATTACAATAAATATACAGATAAGAACTAACAATACTGACATGATTATAAGCTAATATTGTACCTAAAATATTAACAAGATATGGATTTTTAATTATCAGAAATAAATTATTTAATTCTTGGACAATTTTACACAGCACCATCTAGTCCCAAACTAAACAGAGCTTGTACTATGGGTACTAGAAATATACTTTTTTTTTAGTTAATCCATACTTATAATACATAAGAAATACCCAGACCAACACAAATACTTAAGTTACTTTAAGTTCATCACATTAATGTTTGTGTTTTATGGAAACCCACGACCTTGTGATCAGCAGTCCTACACGCGAACCACTAGACAACGTAATTTACTCGACCTGGGATTCCAATCCAATTTAGAACCTCGAGCATGGCAGTCGCTCTTACGATCACTAGACCAATGAGGTAGTCCTAAATAAAAACCACATCCATTTTATTTTACCACTTTACTAGTGGTTCATAAAAAATAAAAACTATCCAGATGATACCACTCAAGCCACAGAAGTTTATAATTGTAAAAGAAGTCAAATTAAACTCGAATAAAGAAATTCATCTTAACTACTACTTACTATAAACCCCTTATTTCAAAGATCTACAAAAAAATAAAACCTATATTCTAACAAAAACTTTTTAAAAGATAAATTGAATGGTTCTCTTTTTAAAATACTCGTTTCCCACAATCCATCTTAAGACTAATCCGCTTTTATAAAAAAAGTACCAATTGGTGGATAAAATTAAATTCCCCTTTCGCCTTCAAGTGCCTGAATGCAATCACGAGGTACCGAGATTCGATTCCCGGAACAGACAACCGGAATCTTTATCTCCGAGGAAATAAATTAGTTTTAGTTGTTGTGGCTCCGTCGGATGGAATGAAATGTCAATGGTATCAAGAACTAGTAGGATTTCTGTCTTTACCATTCTATTTCCTTAAGAGGGAAGGTTTGAGAATTCCGTTATCTCCTTTTGTTATCTGGTGTCAGACTCAGATTATTCAATAAGCCCTGACTGATGGTATGATCCTATGCAGAATTTAATAATTTTATCTTTATGCACTAATGGTACAAAGGCGGTCTTAATGCCATTAGGCATTTTCTGCCAGACAACCTTAGGGTGATGCAGAGATAATAAAATCACAGTAGATGCACTATTTACGTTATGAAATTTTTGCTGACTAAATTTAATATATAATTTATGTTATAAATACACAATAACAAAAAAAACTACATGCTATATATAACATTTAACTAATACATACTATATAAATAATATATTCTGTGTTATGTTGTTTTAAGTAGCAGTGTATCAAAGATGAGCTCATTTTATTCAAATTGACTACGTCTATGGTCTATCGGTTTGAGTATCGAATTGATGATCGAGATCATGGGTTCGATTTCTACAGGACACAATTTTTTTGTGGATGCATGAAGTGTATACTACTGGCCGCGTACCATGGCTACGTATCCTCCATATTAAGTTATGGGCTTATATTATGGGGTAACTCAACAGAAGTTCAAAAAGCCTTTTTAGCGCAAAAAAAATGTGTACGGGCTATGGCTGGTATACCACCATGGGAATCGTGTAAACCGCTATTTGCGAAATTTCATATACTCACTCTGTCTAGTATGTACATTTTGCAAGCAGCCAAATTTGTTAAATTACATCCCAACTTGTTTAAATCCGCCAAGGAGAGCTTTCCAAGAAATAAAAGAGACCCAGATAGAATTGTTTTAACGAAAGTTGCAAAAACAAAAATGTTTCTTGAAAATACTCATGTCATGTGTGGACGTATCTATAACAAGATTCCTAAAGACATCAAAGATTTACCTTTCAACAGATTCACTAAAAAACTTAAATTGTGGTTATTAGAGCAGTGTTTCTATTCAGTATCTGAATTCATTTAATAAAAATGTAATGAAGTTAGGTCAGTTAGGTACCTAAGTAATTGTTTATAATGACATTGAATATTATTATATATTGTAGAACTTGACATAGATTGACATTACTTCTGAATAACAAATTGTTTGTGATGTGATAACTAGATAGTAGATACGTATATTATTGTAAAACTAACCTTTCTAACTTATTATGATGGCATGTGAGACTATTTTTTATCAACCATGAATGTATGATCTTAGATAACTTATCAACAAATATGTAATGTTTTATGTACCCACTCCCACTGCATAACATTTGCACGTCGCGGATTGTGACAAAATGTATTGGCTCTGAAAAAATATTGTAATACCTTAATGTAACCTACATTTATGCAAATAAAATTTATTATTATTATTATTATTATGTATGTGGTAGTGCATGTGGATGAAGGAACTGTTTGTGTTTGGCTTAATGTTTATTAAGTATTATAATTAGTATGGATGTGCAAAAAAATGGTGTAGAAATATTTACTTCCATTGGTACAAGCTCTGCTTAGTTTGGGGCTAGATCGTGCTGTGTAAAAATATTATTATTATACCTCAAAATATAATAAAAGGCCACGGGGTCTACTCCCTAAGCACGAAGTCTGTAGTTTCGACCTTCGTTACGGGCGTTTCCTACTCCGTATCACCTACGGATGGATGATTCGTTCGGGGCCCGAACTAAGAATGAATGACAACACAAACAGTTGTCCCGACTCTCGATGTGTTTTTACCCGTTCGAAAAATTGAAATTGATACTTGTTTTATCGGACTCCAAAGTTTCGGAAAACTTTCGAACGGCTCGTAACTTCGTTGACGGAGATAGGGAGTAGACCTTCTGTTTAGATTAATTTACCCTACATTGTTATTACACATACTTGATATGCATGAATACTCGTACTGTTATCCTCTGTACATGCTGAGCATTCAAAACTCTGAACTTATTTTGACCTAGTGATTAGTCCTAGAGTATAGAATTTAATTTTTAGTGAAAGTAACTTTTCTGTACTTACACTATTTTTCTTTCTTTTACTTTAAAGGAGACTATGATTCTCTGATTTTGTTTCGGCGTTTCTTCTTAGAGGTCGTTAGCTAGGAAATGCTGGTGCACTCTAGTAGTAATTCAATATTGACTCGTAAAAGTGTCTTAAAAGATTTATTTACAGAAATAAATATAATTAATTGTAACTGCTGGGCATTAGTCCCCTCTCAGAATGAGAAGGGTTAGGCTATAGTCTGCCACGCTGGTCTATTGCGGGTCGAGGAAGTCTATCAGGCGTGCAGGTTCCTACACAGTGTTTTCCTTCACCGTTTAAGCGAGTGAGAGCTAATTATTTAATTATTCGTACGCACATCATTTCGAAAAGTGCTGGCCTTGGGTTCGAACTCGAGATCTACGACTTGGCAGTCGAATGGTAATTAATTTAATTTAATTATTCATAATTAATTTAATTATTCATACGCATTAATTAATTATTACTAATTATATTATTATTAAATATTACGCATTATTTAATTATTCATAATTAATTTAATTATTCGTACGCATTAATTAATTATTACTAATTATATTATTATTAATTATTACGCATTATTTAATTATTCATAATTATTTTAATTATTCATTAATTTAATTTAATTATTCATACGCACATCATTTCGAAAAGTACTGGCCTTGGATTCGAAGTCGAGATCTACGACTTGGCAGTCGAATGGTAATTAATTTAATTTAAGAATGAAAAGGAACAGTTTTTTTAAGGAAACAATTGTTATAATATCCTATCAGAGATTCACAAACATGTAATGTTATTTCAAAAATATCATAAATTTTGAGAAATTTCGGTTAACCAATTCATTAGCAGCTCGAACGCAGCTTTCAACGATAATTTTAGATTTCTCAGAGGAGGAATTTATAAAGATATATTGTTCTCTACAGAGGATGAAAATATTGGTACTAAAATGGGAGCAAATTAGGTGAATTTATTCATAAAGTCGGTTGGCTCTCGATGTTTTGAAGTGACTCCACTCGAGTGCATTGCGGGTTAGGCTCTTCAGCGGTACTATGCTAATTTAGCTTCTCGTTGAAAGAAAAATAATTTTAACGATAAATTGAGTTATTTAGGTATTTATTCAATATAGAAATGTTCGTAGCAGTTCAGACTTTCAAGATGTATTTATTTATCTACACACTTAACAAAGAAAAAGTAAATTGAGAACATTAGACTATGGAGCTCAAAGGTACTTATAGAAATCTCTTCCAGTAGACCTTTTTTATGGTGTAAAAAATTCTCATGGATCATAAGCCACCACGTAAGCCATGAAAAAGTCGTTATGTGTAAGAAACAGATACACGTAGCCTCATTTATTTTCATCACTATTAACTAAATCTAAATAACTGACATCATTATTAATTGCAATATGATTAACATAATTATATTAATGTAAACTAACGCCATTAATGACACAGAAAGAAGGAAAGAAATAGATCCACATGAAGACAGTCTTAGAAGACACAATTTTTGCATACAAATCCAACCATCTTTATTTAAAATAAGGCGATAATGTAGGCTGTAACACCATAATGTACCTTATGGCTGTGCTAAATAAGTCCAGTTTAGCTAAATGCTATATACCATTGACGTCATTATTAACGAGATAGATTACAATTATGTTATAATATACAAATAACAATAAATTATATGATTATATTGGGCATCTGTGAAACATTATCCCTAACGAAGTGATGGGGTTACGTATGTAACAGTATACCTCCTAAAATATATAGTATACTGTGGTATTTCCATTCTGCCAAAAAGGAGAACCCTAAGGACTAAATTACCTTACATTTGTATATTGAATATGCGGTTTCAGGCCTCCAATATTTACTCAGCCGAGACGTTTCAGACCCTACAAAAGGACATGGCAACAGGGCCTTTGCAAAAGAAATGTCAAATTAAGTCTGGAAGAATTTTCACACCGCTCACGGCCTATGCAAACATAGAATTAATTTATTTTAGTTGAATATGTATGTATTCAGGCGGTTTTACATTTACAGGATAGTGAAAAGTTTGAGGCCCGAATAGCTTAGGGGTTTGTAGAATTTTATGGTAGGCTGTATTTCAAAACCGTATTCATGAATTCGACAAAAAGTGAACACACAATCAAAACATTTTAACTGCAAATTTTACACTTGTTTGTGTCCATGAATTGCTTAACAAAAGAATTGTTAGATAGTTAATCTAATAAAGTGACGAATGATATAAAACGGAGAGTAATTAATACTGTATTATTTGATTTTAAATATATTTCGCTTCTTTAACTTATAGTTTCTATTTCACATCATATATCATTCACTATATCTGATACTAGCTGATCCAACAAACATTGTACCGTCCAAATTAACGGGTCGCAGCTTGATGTCAAACACTATAATTGTCCTCAAAAATTAGGCTACTATAATTAAAAAGATTTCTTCATATCTGACTGGTAGTAATATCTGAAATATTAGCGTGTTCAAACAAATAAAAACTTCTTGGGTTTATTATAATATTGTATAGATAGGGTTATAGATGAATGCATTGTGGAAAGGATAATTTAAGTAGAAAAAGCGCACCTTATACGTTAAAAAACAGGTTAGGGTTCCCTAAAATACAGGCCGAGATAACTGTTCACAAACTTCTAAATCTTTGAGATCTTGAAAATCTAATTATACTACAAGGCGTAGAAAAAATATTTAAATCGAAAAATAATTCACAAAATATAGAGTACATAAAAATAGCAAACGTTAGAATTGCTGAGTTCTGTAACAATTTAGGGTACACAAATCAAACACTTAAAGGAGAAAGGCCAAGTCGTTGCCAGGAACATTCCATATCATAATAGACAATAAATTTTATTTGCTTCACTCTTATCATATTCGTATTTTATTCGTAGTATTATGGTACACTGTAACTTTTGTGAGTAGTAAAAAAAACTATGTCATTTTTAAGGAACACCCTTAAATCTTACTTCTAGAAACATACAATTTTACTAATGGTTATTATTATTATTTATAATTAGAGTACCCGTCTCCTTTTCAAAGAAATTTTAAGGAAACTGGTCGGCTCCTTGCGTGGCTAGAGGGATAGCCTGTTTCTATTAAAAGATATAACCTGTGCAATTCGTGATGTTATAATTATAGCCTTCCTCGATAAATGGAATATGCAACATAAAATATTTTTTTCAATTCGATCCAATAGTCCCTGAGATTATTAGGGCGTTTAACAATACAAACACACAACAGCTTCACAATTTAGTATAGAAAATATATGATACAGATAAATTATTGCTCTCGTACCTACTCAATACTTCCAAGAAATATAAATGTTATTAGCAGTACCGATGAAATTGATAATTATAAATAGGTACAATAATATTTAAATTTATCATCATCAACCCATATACTGTCCCACTGCTGGGCACGGGTCTCCTCTTATATTGAGAGGGATTAGGCTATAGTCCACCGCTGGCCTAGTGCGGGTTGGCAGACTTCACAAACCGTCGAGAAAAATCTCTAAGGTATGCAGGTTTCCTCACGATGTTTTCCTTCACCGTTTAAGCGAGTGATAATTAATTATTAATACGCACATGAATTCGAAAAGTCAGAGGTGCGTACCTTGGGTTCGAACTCGAGACCTTCGACTTGGCATATCCAATGGTCATACCATTAGGCTAACACTGCTGGAATTCTTTATTTAAATTTATATCAATAATGAAAAGAGCTATTTTTATGCGGCAACTGTTAAATCAATTTCCTTTTAATTGATGATGCTTAATACAACGATACAGCCTGCACTGAAATACGTACATACAACGCGATCCACATTCGTCGTTAATTGTCGAATCAACACGTAAATCCGATTAAAATAAATATATATTTTTTCGTTACAGAACATTCGGACCCAATAAATAAATTTTATATGCCATAATTTTATTCAGAATTCTTTATTTGAGTACATTTTAACAAAACTGGTTTAAAGTTACTGTTACTGGTTTTCAGTTTAGAGGTAGGGCGATAGATAGTGAGTAATTACACTCAAATTGTCTCAACTCAGTGAATGGTGAGCAAGGTTGCCAGTGCTACGCGAGGAAACGTTGTGTTGGCAGTGGTGGGACTTTGACCTTTATACTGCCAACCCAAATATTCCTCTCTCGTTTTACAGGGTCGGCAACGCGCAAGTGTTGCAACCTGGAGTTGCAACGTCTATTAAGACTACGGTAACCACTTACCATTAGGTGGGCTGTTTGCTTGTTTTCCGCCTTAGTGGTATAAAAAAACTTAACTTTTTATTCTCAAATCATAATTATTTGTATTATTCAAATGTAGAATGCAGCTTCTAGGTTTTAAGTTCATTTAACTTTTTTATTATCATGTCATCTAGGTAAGTAAATATATTACTCTAATTTTAAATTTTTATGAAACCCATGCTATTTAAACTAGAAATTGTATTATTTTGAATGAACTTAGTAGTGGATTTAATGTAAATTACGAAGAAATTAAATATGATTTAATTTTAAAACATGTTAGTTATGCATGGTTATCTAATAAAATCCGATTTGTAAATCTATAACAGATTTCATAGCTTCAGAATGTCAAAGCCGATTAAAGAGAGAAAAAAAGTGTGGAGTCCGGTATTACAATGGTTTGTGAAATAGGGGGCATGCCTGGGATACTTTTTATAGTCAGGCGGCTTCGAACAATGGTCGCGTCGATCGCTATGTGAACGGTATGAATTGAGTGACCCGGTTAGATGTGTTGCGGTATTTGCCTTATGAAGTGAGTTGAAGAGCGGTTTTATAACATAGTGGCTGACATGCCACCATGATTTTAGTTTCCAAAGGGTTAGAGAGTTTTGTAATGTTTACACATACTAGAATGTTCTAGCTAAATTAATATTTCAGTCTCATATAGGTTTTTGATATTTAAAGCAAATAAAACTATCAATGTTCTGCTTGACTAAGGTATCAAACCCGGGATATCACCACGTTTGCGACCACTAGAGTAATATGAGAGGAGAATACTTGATCCTATTCCTTAAATTATCTTAGTTTGATAATAATAGCAGAATATGTTTTTTTTAGTTTATGCATTTTTTTGCAATGAATAAAGAATTATTGGCAGAGCTTTAATAATCTTTCTTTATGACTAGTCCACAGTCTGCCACTGTGTGACCGTAATATTGTGTGCCGTTTGTCATAGAGTAACAATAAATGGGACAAAAAGAAGGTTTGGATTCATACTCTGTTTATTTAGTACCACCATATAGATTAAAAACCTCGAGATTTGATACTTTGTTATTTTTGGGTCATTTTTATAAAATTTTGTTGGAAAAATAAAAGTTTCTTTGTTACAGAAGGGTTATATTGTGTAGATAAAATGTTTTATTCGTGACAGGAATCAGTAGTAGAGGGCTAAATTGACCACAATTTTCAGCATTTATAGGATTAAAAGAGGTTCAAAGGATTTTTGTGGTACTGTATTGCTTGTGTATTTATTCAACAACTGAGCTAATAATCTGCTGCTACAGAATTCAGTTGATCGAACAAACATGACATGAGTTGTATTGTAATATTGAAAAAAGAATTACTTATGCAGCATTAAATTAACGTCTACAAGAGATATTTTATATTTTAATCGATTGAAATTGTTAGTAAAATAATCGCACGTAACAAATTATGTTATTTTTTTCCGATTTTTATCGATCGAATTTTATTTAAAATAAAAGTATTCAACTGTGGTGGATCGATAAAAATCGAAGTAAAGTTGATAATATAGAAATTACCGTTTGTTTTATTGATTTCTGAAATTTACGCGAATAATTATTAGCTGATGAAATAACATTCAATTTTATGGATTTTATCGCTTTATTTATATACCTAACACGATAAATCACAGTAATAAATCCGTATAAAGTACAGTAAGTACTTATTTCAAAGTTTATTTAATTTAATAGACAAAGTGTAGAGATTACGAGTATGTCCATAAACAACAGAGTAACTAAATATATCAAGAGTTCTGCTTTAGGTAAGCAAAAATACATCGTAAGTTTACATTGTCACTGGATAACAATGTTAGAAGAGTTAATTAAATTACTCTAAAGGGATTTATTTAAACCCCACCTTGGCTTTTGATTACTAATAAGTAGATAATGTGTATTTAGGGCTATAGTTTCAAAACGCCAATAATGTAGTTCAATTTTTTACTTAGGTAATATGTTTTGTATATACACCTATAGTATCCATCACTTGGCCAATTATTACAATTATTTCTAGAAAGAAAATTACTTATTCACTTACCTCAAGCGAGATTCTGATATATTCTACTTGTACAAACAAAAAAATATAGAGGTTAATTTAACTTTAAATTTGTTTTAGCTTATCTGTTGTTTTTTCAGTGTTTATCTTTGCTTTTGCAAAAAAAAATATGCTTTAAATAACAATTGAAGTCTATATCAGTACCCCATAGCATAATCCTTACAAATCACAACAAAAATATACTTTAGAATGAGGTTGATTCAGCTAAAAGCACTTTTTACATCTATTTGCGCAAAAAATTGTGACCCATTTTCAAGAACAAAGATGTCTGTATGTTTTTGTTTTTGCTCCAATGTATTAAAGTGGCGGTACTAAAAAGAACAAAAAAGTGAAAACATTTTAGTGAGATAAGAAAATCTGGGCGTATAAAAATTTAAATGCCAGGTATTGTTACTAGGCTCTAGATCAAGAAGAGTATTCACATCCTAAATTTTAATTAATAAAGATATTGAGAGCATAGCGGTAATGACAATGGGAGCTGATGACAGTGGATTCACTTCTACCTTTCTCCTTCCTACACTACTCCAAAGAGATAAAACTACTTTTTACGGATTTTATCGCGTTATAGTATAATTATATTATTAAGTCTACCCGTGACTATGGACGCTGTAAAGGGTCCGAAACGTCGGGATTAATAATATCAATATAATGCGACAAAATTCGTAAAAAGTAGTTTTATTTCAATGTATATTTTTTATTTAATTAATTTATTCGCGTAAATGTCGAAAACTACAAAGAGTTTGAAATAGTAATTTCCATCTACCAAAGAAAAACCATCAGGCTTAACTATTTAAATCGATCCACATCGATAACTCGCCAGTTTCTGAGACCCATCTAAATTATGCACTCCACTGAGACGAACTTGAATGGACTTGTCAAGCACAATGCTCCCGTGATTGGATATCCACGGCAAACTGGGAGATAACGCAAGATGCCGTGCGAGTACTTGATCGATTGTATCTACAGCCCGGCTTGATTGCACGGTGTGGGCAGAACTATTGAGTGCAAAGATTTCATATTGAGCTGGATTAGTCAGATGAAAGGGATGAGACGAGCTTTCAGTGAGCGTTCACCGTCTTCGGTACCCTGGGGAGTCGGCCTTGATACTAACGATATTACAAATCTTGTATAACTCAAATTAGAACAAGAAGAAGTTAGACGAAACTATTCAAGTACAAATGTATTTTTGAAGGATTTTGTTAAAATTGTATGTGTTGAGGGTTCTCCCTTTGATTCAACATGAGTAATGCTTATGCTCTCCCGTTGAGGATAAAAATGCAAGCATTACTTGTAGATTTGGCTATAGGTAATAATTAATGTCTTCAGTAATTATATACCACACGCCTGTATTCCCGGAAGGTTAGGCAGAAGTGTATATTTAGGTCCCATGTAATAGGGCGCGAGCATATTGCCATTAACTGAGTGGAAATCCAAACTCTGAGCTGATACTGAAAATCAGTTTATAACACTGCTCAACCTGGGAATCGGACCCAGGACTTCTAGATTAGCAGACACGCTTAAGGCCACTACACGATTTTTTTTTGTTGAAAAATAAGAATTTTCCCCACTCTAGGATTTTCTCCTGTATCGTGGGTGCGTTTATAAACACAAACTTTCATACAAATATGTGTTCCGTATGGGGATCGAACTCAAAACCCGTGGCCCAGAAGCCGATCGCTCAGCCGCTACGCCAAACGTGTCGTCATATAGAGTATAGAGAGTTTTAAAATCAAATAAGTAATCATTAAAAAAAATCTTCTTTCAAAGTTACTGCTCAGCCTAGCTAGAACTCAGTAAGTATTAAAAAATAAGTTACTATTAAAAGAATAATTATTTTAGAAGTATTAGGTACTGAGGCCAACACATCAAGCTACCACAATCTGTCAAATTTCTTTGATTGAATTTCAACTTTAATACAAAACAATAAGGTTCATATTCAATTGGGAAAATTTGACAGTTTTGGATAGGTTGACTGCTGGCGTATGTACTTAGGTTCAGACCTCAAAGTAACCTTCAAGCCTTTTAGAAGATAAGAAACTACTTACAATTATTTTCTTATACTCTCATTGACTTTACCATTAATCATGCTTATAGATAGCTCGATTGTCTGGTTATAGACTTCTATAAACTTTTACAGATTCATCAACAATACATGGTCTAGACTAGATAACTTTGTGCTGAAATCACAGTGAACTTGATTTTAGAAAGTTAAATATTAGCCTAATCTTTATCTAACCTTTGAAATTGTGCTTTTAAAGTTATGGCAGTTAGTATAAGCTTTTTGAGTCGGGTTATAAATAGATCTTAGTTCAAATTGAAATGTTTTATTTCAATGAAATAATTACAAGTACTTTTGAATTGTTAATAACTAGGTGCACAATTCCAAATGGTGGATCTTATGGAGAAGAACTGGAAAAAAACTCAATAGATACTGATATCCTAAATAATAATAATAATTATAGTCTAGTGGTTGTAAGGGCGACTGCTGTTCGATTCCCAGTTCGAGCAGTGTTACTGGATTCAGTTATGAAATTCTCAGTAGTAACTCGAGGTTTTAATTTGTGCCCGGTAAATGGCAATAGACCAAACAAAAGTTTAACAAATTAAAAATATATTAACATAGGTTGCCAATAGCTACACTTATGTACACATACATATGAAGTTTATAACTTATAACTCCACGGCAATGTTATACTTTTCCTATAATACGATTGAACTCAATTGTTTCTTGTTTTTCTCCAAGAAATAGACCACTTGGTATTGAAGATATAAATCGAATAACACGAAGCGACTTGCTGCCGGCGTCCGTGATCAATTGACGTGAATGTTGAACGATAGAGCGATGGTAAAACATTGTTAAGAATAGGTACCCTACCTATATAATGCACTATCTAGTATTAAGTGAAAAAAAAATCTTTGAGCTTTTGGATTTATGAGACATTTTGCTGTGTAAAAGGAAATTCTTCAAGCATTTTTGTTGTATTTTCAGAGCTACAAAGTTAGAAGATCAACCAAATTAAAATGAAGAACTGAGAACATTATAAACATACGAGTCATATCGATCATAAACAACATAGTTATTTCGGAAACGTTTGGCAGAAAAGTACTGGCTACTCAGTACTGTACAGTTTGGTTAGGTCCTTCGTGGAGGAGTGGCTGGAGAGGCGCCACATCCTCAGTTTCTGACTGACGCAGGTACGGCCGGCATATAGATGTTTCGAGAAGTTCCTATTTCATATACGCCGAAAGCCAACGCCCGTGATCATGGCGCAGACTGCCCAAAGACAAGGCGCAGTACACGCTGGAGATATGGTCAGCTTAGACGGAGCAGTGCTGTAATCTCAGCAAGTCGCAGTGTTCTGACTACTCGCATTCGGCTTTCATTCAGTCCATGGTCGGGAATGAGAGCGCATGGAAAGCTGCGACCTCACTGCAAGCAAGTTATGCTTGAAAAAGAAGCGGCGGAAAGGGAGAGAGAAACATCCACCAGTCTCCTGATCCATAGTTGACGCTCGGGCGTTTATTTCAATGTATAATATTGCGTAAGTGCCAGATATCAATATGGATGAAAAATTTAGTCCCACTAAGGTACTATCCAAGTTTTCAACGTATTTAACAGATTTGATAGCGACGATCGCTTGCCAAACTACTAGTCTGACTGAAGATATCATATTTCAGTGTTATTTCCATTACACAATTTACTTATTACAACTCCAAACTACAAGTAAAACTTATAATGGAACATGAAGCTGAAGTAATCATAATAATTAAAGCATAAATCGTAACTCCACATTTTCGAGATCTACTTCATTGAACCCAGGAGGTTACAACTTGTATGCGAGATGAGATTATAATCACGCCTATTGTCCTGGAAGGGGTGGGTAAAGGTATACTAATATACACCCACAGTTCACCAGTATGTATGTTTAGGTCCTAATGCCAGCCTATTGCCATTAATCGGACAAATTCAAACACTGAGCTGCTACTGAGAATCTTATAGAAAAACACACTAACACTTCTGGATTGGGTATTATGTTCATGTAAATAATGAAACCGTGATCCTACAGAGGGTTGAATCAATAGTTTTTCTTGTATCTACTAATTGATCCTTGATAATTATGTTAATTTACAATAACAAGTGGGTACTTAACTTACTTGAAACGGTTTACAATAAAGTATATACCAATAAGTCACTCACTTGAAAGTAATTATTAATTTATTAGGGTGGAGAAGCAAACGGCCCCTGATGGTATGCGGTTACCGTAGCCTATAGACGCTTGTAACACCAGGGGTATCACTTGCACGTTGCTGACCCAATAAAACGAAAGAGGAATAGTTTAGTTGGCATTACAAGGGACAAAGTCCTCCCACTGCCAACACAACGTTTTCTCGCGGAGCCTTGCTCACTGTATAGAACACAACACAGCACAAAGCAGTGTTATTTTACTTCGATTTTCTGCAAGGCGGAGATACTTCTCCAGTCGGGCAGCTCCAATTTGAGTGGAATTACTCCCACTATACCCTACCTCTCTTAAATTGCGTTGCTTTTATTACTTTATTTTATTTTTATTTCTTCATAAATCCTAGTAAAAGTTATTGAGATTCTTGTTATTTATTAAATAACCAAATTGTTCGAGGAATGCAAATAAATTGTACTTTTTAATAAATTTATGAGAATTTGTCCACTTTTGATCCTAACGCCTCGAGGAAAGCGATAGATAAAGTCCTTGACGAAACTAGGGTAGTTACCAGAAGATGCCAGTTAAGTGTTCACTCTTAGTTTGTATAGAAACTAACATTATTAGCAAATACTACATCTCCATAACCTTTTTGACCTTTAAAGGTCACAGGCGAGACAGCTCGATAAATTATAGGTAAACACGTGTAAGCATATAAAATATTTTTACATAATATAAGAAAGTAAACTTTCGTTCCAAGATTTTTTTCATGTTGATATTAGCCAATATCGTTTGGCTATTAAAACATGCCGTAATTTTGTAAGTAATCAAAACTAACCTCTAACAAATCTACCATACAGTTCATTTTACCATTTATCAAGATTCAGGTAACGTATGTAAATATTATGCCTAAGAGATGCCTTAATCCAATCTGAACTTTATTGTTTGCTTTATAAGGTCCCCATTTACATAGTCGCATCTGTAAGGTGATTTTAATAACACGAATCGACAGCCTGACGACGTGGCAAATCGGTCAGATGGAGCAAATGACGTCAAATTTGGAAAATACGAGCGTTTTTTAAGTGTCAAGTGTTTTATTTGTTTGTTTTCTAACAGAATAAACAGAAAGAGAGGTAGGGCATAGTGGGACTAATTTCACTCAAATTGGAGCTGCCCGACTGGGAAGTACCTCCGCCTTGCAGAAAATCGAAGTAAAATAACACTGCTTTGAGCTGTGTTGTGTTTTTTACGATGAGCAAAGTTGCCAGTGCTCCACGAGGAAACTTTGTGTTGGCAGTGGGGGGACTTTGACCCTTATAGTGCCAACCCAAATATTGCTCTTTCAATACAGGGTCGGCAACGCGCAAGTAATACTCCTGGTGTTGCAAGCGTCTATAGGCTACGGTAACCGCTTGCCATCAGGTGGGCCGTATGCTTCTGTGCCACCGTAGTGGAATAAAAAAAAAGAACATTTCATATCATCCAAAAACGCCTTTTAGTCTTGATGTTTCACGCTTCATTATAGTATAAGTACAAATACCAATGTTTCAACATTTACCAATTTCTCTAACGTGTTCAGTTGGTACCCTTGATTTCAAAGCTAGAATTAGCTACCACAAGTTTTAATTGAATAAACGAAACATCAGAAGTTAGTAGTTTTGGCTTCTATAACATAAATTGAATTATAAATGTTCTCAAAGACAATATTTCCGATGCTCATTTGTCAGTTTCACACTATTGCCAATGTTTTAATTCAACATAATGTACTTTACCATCACGCCTTTATTCCCTGAAGGGTTAG
Organism: Acronicta alni; assembly: GCA_964056405.1. Lineage (NCBI taxonomy): Eukaryota > Metazoa > Arthropoda > Insecta > Lepidoptera > Noctuidae > Acronicta > Acronicta alni. The sequence goes on along the minus strand of OZ043932.1, from coordinate 13,376,310 downwards.
GCAGAGGTGTACATATGTACGCACAATTCGCCAGTTTCTTTAAGTCTTATGTAATAGGGGGCGAATTTATTGCCATTATACGGGCAAGCTGCTACTGAAAAATCCAATAACACATTGCTCTACTTGGGAATCAAACCCAAAACCTGATCACTAGGTTAGAGACAGATTAATTTCAAAACAATGTTTAGTTAATATTCCATCCAAATTGGGCCTGAATTGATATTGAAAACGAGCTACATATTAAGTCTAATGGAAAACCAAAGTCTATTTAAAGATAAGTAGGTCATCTACGACGTCAAGAGATTCATGGCCACTTTCCTAAGCCCTGATTTACGAAAACATTAAACATGTTTGGACAACCTAGACCGCCATAATATATAGACTTATAAGCAATGGCTATAAATAACGTCTAGACCACGCATTACTTGTAATATGATGGTGTAATATCCTTGTTGGCTGGCAATAATATGATGTTCTGGGAATACCTACTTTTTTAATATACCTCTCGAAGATTCTTTCCACGGTAAAAAAAATTATTCCACGATTTAAAATGATTCTTGAAGAGGTTCCCAATGCGGCTGAATATTTTTTTTTATTAATGTACGCATGAGTTTTTTGTTTATTAGTTATATCCAATTTTGGCGTTCTTTTTTATTGTGATAGGATGAGAAAAACCCTTACGTGCTGTTTGATGGTAAGCGGTAACCGCAGTCTTTAGACACTAGTGGTATCACTAGACTAGATTTTGAGACCTCGATTGTTAACCCTTATATGCCTAGTTAGTAAAATATCACTCGTTTAAACAGTGAAGTAAATAAAAAATCGTGAGGAAACCTGCATGCCTTAGAGATTTTTCTCGGCGGTGTGTGAAGTCTGCCAAACTATACTAGGCCTGCGTAGTGGACTATATCCTAATCCCTCTCATTCTATGAGAAGAGACCCGTGCCCAGCAGTGGGACACTATATGGGTTGATGATGATGATGATAATGATACGCCTAGTTATTACATTGCCCTTCCAGCTGGAACACAATAATTCTAGCACATTATAGTTTAACGGAACAGAATATTTGGCAAAGCTTTTGGTATAAATACTCCTGAATATGAGGACTTCTGTAATTATGAATTTGCTTAGTGCCTATTCATTAACCTTATACATCCTTAAGAAATACACAACAAAGGCTTACTCAATTACAGAAGTTTACTTAGAACATTGGACCTTATATAAACCAATTATTTTTGCCCTGTTCCATAATATAGTTTACAACACACAAAAAAAATATACAAAACTTGCTGTAAATAGGGTTTCTTACATAAGTGTGCCAAAGTATTGTCATTTCAGGCCTATTTAGCTATTGTCCATAGCATGCAAATTAACATAATATTTGACATTCATGATATAATTTATTTGTTATCCAACAATTGAACACATACAGTGTATAACATTATTACATTATTTTTTTTTACTTTGATTACTGTAAAAACTATTTTCTAAAAACCATGATTTTACCGTTATTATAAATTTCTTCCGTGGAACTTGTTTCATTTGATCGGGTATCTTATTGTTCACTGTTTTACACATAACGTAGCTGTTGAACCAATAACGGGAAAAGAAGATTCATTGTATTATTTGTTCGACTCTAGTGTTAAGGCTTTTACAAATTCAGGGAAACAAATGCTCTAGAACTGAAGCCACCGGTTCCAAAACTAAACTGCGGAACTGATTTGAATAAAACGTATTGTTACGCAGCGCCAGGTACGTCACTGGTTAAATGGAAATCAAATATGGCTGACTATAAAAATAAAATGTAAAACGAACCGATTTGAACAAACATTGTCGTTGGATTTTGTGCGAGTGCTAAAAATGTAGGACAGTTAAAAACTCAAATGTGAAATAGTATTGTCAATGGGGGAACGTATGGCGTTGGCGGTTTGGTTCTGAAAGATATATCCTTCTATAACTTCTGTAACTTTGAAGATGCAATTGTCATTGGAGAAATCGTCTCTGCTTTTTAACTTACTTTATGGTTTTGTTAAAAAAATCGTTTCCCTTTTTTACTTTGATTTTGGTTTTCTTCTTGTTTTAATAAAAATACTGAGGTACATTTTAAAATCATGGTACAGAGGCCAGCACATCAAACTACCATAATCTGTCAAATTACTTTGATTTATTTTCAACTTTAATACAAAACGATAAGGTTCATATTCGATTGGGAAAGTTTATCAGTTTTAGATAGCTTGACCTGCTGGTGTCTGTACATTTTTTAGCTTACAAATATAATTATAAACCAATACGCATTTTGTAATTATTTGCTTCAAGATAGTAAAAATTTCTGAAAGGTTCTGTTTACATTTACAAGGGAATTTATCTCAGGCTTTATTTTTAATAGAAACTTAGTGAAGTTTCTATTAAAAATATTTGCACAGTGGTGCAAAAACACAGACGATAATAAATATTTACTGTATTTTCAAATCATAAAATACAATCCATACTATCAAATAGCGTAATAACAATATTTATCTTGCCGACAAATCAAATATTTGTTTAAAATCTGTATCTGTATATTTATTCTTGTGATTCGTATTTATATTGCATCTAGTGGCAATAGTTTGAACTAATATTCTGACCCTATTTTTCGAGAGTTAACCTTATATAATAGAGAACTGCAAAACTGCGATAAATAAATCATTAAATGTATACATTCCTGACATGGCATGGTTATAACTTCGTCAGAAAATCATCATGCTTGTATGGAGTATTAAGGCGGATACAAACTGTTGGCGCCTATCGTTACACGCATAGCACCCAAGTTTTATGTTACATTGCATCGAACTAATTGCATAGGAGATTTATTTTAGTTATGTTTGTCAAGATACCCCACATAGTTTTTTTTTTTTTTCTCTTCTTTATTAGATCATTGTAGTAACGTTAGTCGCTCTGCATAAAAAATTGTTAAAATTATATTTAAATACTGAAATACAAGCAAAAACAAGTATTCGAGGGTTTCATTTATGTCCAAAACGAGACATAAAATTTGGCGACCGTGACAGGACATCCTGCAACGAAAAGCATTATTATCAAGAAATACGAAGCCCGGTTAGCTGGACTTATTAAGCTACAACTGGTATCAATCAAAAGGAGATAACTTGGAGTATTTGGAGGATCAGCCATTGCAGCCAATACCTTGTTTACGATCGACACAAATTAAAGTGAAATCTATTGAAGTCGTCGTATAGCAGCCCGGCCAATGCAGCTAAGTGACCTTTCCTTGACCTATTCCTCTAAATTCCATACAATTATTTATAAATTATAAACCCCTCAGTTTTACATGTGCTTATTTCAATTTAAATAGATAAACAAGTGAATAAGAAGTGATTCATACTAAATTGTGACTAAGACATTCATTTATAGTGACCCACATTTATCTTTGTAGTTTGACCTACATTATTGTTTAACCTATTTTGTACTTTGCAAGGTTAGTGGTACATACTGCAACTCTGTAAAGACAAATATATGCCTTATATACTTTATTCATATGTATAGATTCCTTTTAAAAATACTTTCCAATCATTTAATTATCTGTATACCGATCTGTCTCTAAATCCAATCTTTATTTATTGCAAGTCATTCACACTACTTCGCCGATTATTCCAGGCTTTATCGAGGTCATTGTACAACCTACAATAATCAAGCCCTATTCACGGAGTACAGCTGAATTCTGCACCGACACTACCAATACAAAGGTGACACCGGAAGAGGGACGTAAGACAAATATTATTATTATTTCTAGTTTACATTTAAATAATGGGTAAGGATAGGGATTGTGGGGGTGATGGCTCTGTACGTGACGTGCAAGAACTGCAAGATCTTATTGTTAAACGCAGTTCGATAAAGGGACAAATAACCAAGTTTAGAAATTATTTGAATAGCCTCTGTGCTAAGGATTGTGTCACACGTATTGAACTAGCGGAGTTAACGCTTAAGCTAAATAAATTTGAGTCACTTTCAAAAAAGTTCGATGACTTGCAGAATCAAATCGAAATATTAAACTCTAGTAACTTGTCTGACGAGATTGATGAAAGGGATGATATCGAACAATTCTTTATAACAAATATTGCAAACGCTCAAATTCTAATTCAAGATCATCAGTCTATTAACCGCCACGATGAATCTGGTAATATACTCAATTCTAGCCATGGTTCATCCGCTCCTTGTAATGCTGACAATCACATGTCAGGTTTCAAACTGCCACGGATACAAATTGCCAAGTTTAGCGGGACATACTTCCGTTGGCTCGAGTTTCGTGACACTTTTAAATCAATGATACACAATAACGATCGCATTGCGTCGATAAACAAATTTCATTATCTTCTATCATATTTGGAAGGAGAAGCGGCTAGAATAGTGAGTAACTTGGAGGTTTCTGATTCTAATTATAATACCGCTTGGAGCTTGTTATGCGATCGATATGACAATAAGAGACAGTTGATAAACCATCATTTAAATTCTTTGTTAAACATACACCAAATAACTCGCGAGTCAGACAAATCACTTCGCTTTATGGTGGACCACGTCACTAAAAATATGAGAGCTTTGTCCAGCCTAGGACAACCTACTGATAAGTGGGACGTTTTAATTATACACATGCTGAGTTCGAAACTGGATAATCGCACTCTTACCAAGTGGGAAGAGTGGCGTGGCTCTTTGGATGATGTTCCTAGCTTAGAACAATTTAATAAGTTTCTCATTGATCGAGCAGATGTGCTTGAGTCGTTAAATCACTCTCCATCAATCAATCTGATAAAATCGTCAGGTCCTGTTTCATCTAAAGGTAACAACAATAAAACTGAACGTCATCACAACAAATCCGTTACATGTCAGTCAGTCTGTCAGTCTACCGTGCAGAGTAATCCTCCATTAACTTCATGTTGTGTTGTTTGTCAAGGTGAGCACAGGATCTATGAATGTCCTTCTTTTAAGGCCAAGAGTGTAGAAGATCGTATAGCGGAAGTTAACAAGTTAAATCTTTGTGCGAATTGCCTAAGGCCCGGCCATAGTACACGAAACTGCTACCTTAGACCTTGTCGTGAATGTAAAAAGAAGCACAACGCTCTTCTACATAATCCGATTGTAAACGACGCCGCCGCGATAGCTACCACTTCTGCATGTGGTACGATAGATAGTTTTACTACACAAGGCTTTACACACATTCTATTGTGTACTGCCTTAGTAGAAGTATCCAACCCCATGACAAACAAATCAATAAGGGTACGTGCTTTGTTAGATTGTGGAAGTCAATCTTCGTTTATCACACAATCTCTTAAAGATAAATTATCCCTCTCAGGTACATCATTATTTAATTGTATTAACATTGTGGGTATCGGCAACAATATCACTAGTAAAGTAACAGAGAGTTGTGTGGCTCAATTAAAATCTGTAATTAAACCATTCAATGTTACGACGACTTTCTTAATATTACCAGAATTAACAAGTAACCTTCCTAGGTATACTATAAACACTCAGCAACTGCAAATACCTACTGAGGTACACCTTGCTGACCCTAGTTTCTATCAATCCTCCTCTATTGATGTACTCATTGGAGCAGATTTATTTTGGGAAATTCTTGGCTGCGAGCAACGCTCTCTGGGCCCTAATAATCCTATATTAAGAAGTTCTCAATTTGGTTGGCTTGTTTCAGGTCCAATAACAGTAAATAGTTTAAATAACACACCTAACATCCAATGTCATCATTCCTTGGCAATTAAGAACTTAGATAATGAACTTAATGTACAAATGTCAAAGTTTTGGGAGCTTGAAGAAGTACCATTAAGCTCATCATTAAGTCAAAATGAAAGATTATGTGAGAATCATTATTTAACTAACACTACACGATTAGACACAGGTAGATTCTGTGTTCGATTACCACTTATAGATTCACCGGTGATTCATATTCATTAGCAAAAAAAAGATTTTATAATTTGGAAAAGAGATTTCGTAGGAATCCCCAGCTTAAATTACAATACGTCAATTTTATTAAAGAATATGCAGAGTTGGGTCATCTTACACAGTCTGATTTTTTAAAACCTGATCTGAGTTATTTTTTGTGTCACCATGCAGTGTTTAAGGATAGTAGTGAATCCACAAAAATTCGTGTTGTTTTTGATGGATCAGCTCCAACGACATCTGGTTTGTCAGTCAATGATATTCTCATGGTTGGCCCAAATATGCAGGACTCACTCTTTTCCATTCTGGTACGAGCAAGACAGCACAAATACCTCCTCACTGGCGATGTGGAGAAAATGTACCGCCAGGTGCAAATTAATGATGAGGACCGAAATCTGCAGCTCGTACTGTGGAGAGAAGATGAGTCCATGCCTATCAAGACGTTAAGACTGAATACTGTAACTTACGGTATGGCAAGTTCCAGTTATTTAAGCACACGCTGTCTGTGGCAACTTGGTGAAGAATACCCAGATGAAATCATTAAAAATGTTATCCAACACGATTTTTACGTCGACGATATGATAACAACGAGTGATTGTGAGCATACATTAAAACACATTCTTCAAGGTGTTACAGCGGCACTTAAGTTAGGTTGTTTCAATCTGAGAAAGCTTAAAACTAATTTACCCAGCATCTTTGATACTTCGTATTTGAATAATAATGACATGCTAACACTCAGTGAGTCTTCTAGCACATTAGGTCTAGGTTGGGATCCATTGACCGATACATTACATTTTCCGATACAACTTTCAGTCCCATTAAATGTCAAAACCCCAACTAAACGTTCAATATTATCAAACTTATTTAAAATTTTCGACCCATTAGGTTTACTCAGTCCATGCGTAATAAAAACAAAGGTCCTACTACAACAGCTATGGCTAGATAAACTAGGTTGGGATGATCCAATCCCTGAAAATATTTCCATGATCTGGGCGAAGTTCGTCAATTCCTTATCTATTCTTAATACCATTAAAATTCCAAGACACGTACTTTGTGATCAGCCTATTAATATAGAGCTTCATTCCTTCTGTGACGCTTCTCAAAGTGCATACGGAGCGTGTATATATGCACGATCAATGGACTCCACCAATAAAGTCACTGTAAAATTATTGTGTGCCAAGTCCAAGGTCGCACCTACCAAACCTACAACAATCCCACGCTTGGAGCTCTGTGCTGCACTTTTAGCCGCTAGATTGTGTAAAGCAGTTAGAGATTCCTTACGATTTAAGGTACATGGTGAGGTGTATTGGAGTGATTCCAGTATTGTGCTGGGATGGCTTAAGACGAGTTTCAAAAATCTTAAAACTTTTGTTGCAAACAGGGTTTCAGAAATTTGTGAACTTACAGACTCGCATCTATGGCGTCACGTACCAACTACAGTTAACCCGGCTGACCTGATTTCTAGGGGTGTCAGTCCAAATCATATCAAAGACAACATGTTGTGGTGGTCTGGCCCACCATATTTATTACTACCTGAAAACACTTGGCCTATCTTGAATAATGGTGAAATCAGTTCCAATGACTTGCCTGAAACCAAACATAATTCTGCAGTTACTAATTTTGTGACGTCAACAGAAGATATTATACACTTTGAAAAATATCAAAATTATGATCATTTAAAAAGAATATTTGCCTATGTGCTGCGTTATATAAATAATTTAAAATTAAAATCTCGTAATGAATCTATAGCCTTAGGTACTTTAAAAACAAATGAGTTACATAAATCGTTTATTCTCTTGTGTCGTTTAGCACAGCAACAGTCATTTTCACATGAGTATAATACACTCGCCAGAGGCCATTTATTGCGCTCTAAATCTAAACTTTTATCTCTCAGTCCTTTTTTCAATGCTGATGACAATTTGATAAGAGTGGGTGGGCGAATTGATTCCTCAACATACACCTATGATAAAAAACACCCCGTTCTATTAGACGCCTCACACTATTTAACAAAATTGATATTCCGATACGAACATATTCGTAATTTGCACGCGGGGCCACAATTATTGCTGGGCATAATCAGAGATTGTATTTGGCCTATCAATGGCAGGCGATTAGCACGGCAAACTGTCCGCTGTTGTGTTAAGTGTCGTAGATTTCAGGCAAAACCGTTGGAACCTGTTATGGGTAATTTACCTTCACAAAGAGTCACGCCAACTTTCCCATTTACTTATGTAGGTATAGACTTTGCAGGTCCTTTTTTAATATTAAATCGGAAAGGACGTGGTTCGAAATTAATTAAGGGTTATCTTTGTCTCTTTGTCTGTTTAACATATAAATGTTTACACCTTGAGGCTGTTAGCGATTTGACCAAGGATGCGTTTATACTTACTTTTCGACGGTTTGTATCTCGCCGTGGAAGGCCAATGAAAGTATTCTGCGATAATGGTCGCAATTTTGTATCTGGTGCTAAGGAGCTAAATCATTTTTTTAAAATTAACGCTGATTCTCTTTCTGATTTTGCAAGTGGGGAAGGTATTAATTTTATTTTTTCACCGTCTTACGCTCCTCATTTTGGTGGGATTTGGGAGGCTGGTGTAAAATCAGCGAAGTACCATATTAAACGTGTGATGGGCAATTCTCATTTAACTTTTGAAGAGTTGTCTACCCTTTTCGCACATGTAGAAGCTATATTAAATAGTCGTCCACTTTGCCCTTTATCCTCCTCACCTGAAGACCTTCTATGCTTAACCCCTGGTCATTTCCTCATTGGTCGGGCCCTCGCCGCTCTTCCGTCACCTGCACTAGAAGACCGAAATTCTAATAACCTACAACGTTATCAACGAATACAGCAAATTCATCAACATTTCTGGCGTCGGTGGCAACGCGAATATATTGCTGAACTACAGCAACGTTCTAAATGGAGAACCAACAACTCAAACCTGAACATTGGCGATTTGGTTCTCCTAAAGGAAGACAACACGCCCCCTTTATGCTGGAGACTTGGACGAGTACAAAGGCTCTTTCCTGGATCAGATGGCATTTCCAGAGTTGCTGATGTAAAAACCCAACGAGGAATTGTACGACGCCCTTTGGTTCGACTCTGCCCTTTGCCTACTCCAGATAACGTTCAGAGGATTGAAACCTGAAGATTTCAATGGCGGGAGGATGTTGGCGCCTATCGTTACACGCATAGCACCCAAGTTTTATGTTACATTGCATCGAACTAATTGCATAGGAGATTTATTTTAGTTATGTTTGTCAAGATACCCCACATAGTTTTTTTTTTTTTTCTCTTCTTTATTAGATCATTGTAGTAACGTTAGTCGCTCTGCATCAAAAATTGTTAAAATTATATTTAAATACTGAAATACAAGCAAAAACAAGTATTCGAGGGTTTCATTTATGTCCAAAACGAGACACAAACATTGCATGCCTCGCAACGCCTCGATATAAATTTATCGAGTAAAAATAATGCCTCACCACGAATATGAACGTCCACACTTTGCGAAGTATGCGATCAGCGTCGTGCACTGCACATGCCTCGCAATGTCTGTATCCGCCTTTATAGTAAATCCGTGTTTGCTCTAATACTAGTCTATAATAGTATAACTACCGGTTTATACTTGTTTGGAAAGGCATAAAGTTACTGTGATAGTATGTGGTATGTGTGATGTATTCGTATTATGGTCGTAATATTTTCAATTCCTTTCTAAAGGCGACTAACATAGGATAAAAATAGAGTATATATTAAAAATGTTATCTAGGAAAGTCGACTCTTATGAGAGAGGGGCTGCTAAAACAGTGTTAAGAGGAGCCCGGAAAGAGTGAAAGGATTCGGTATGGGACGAACCGTTTAAAAAAAAACGAAAAACAAGGTTTCGATGTTCAGCTTTTTATGCCATTTAAGTAGGTTCAGCCCGTAGTGATCAGTAGCCTAAAAAGCCTAACAACCAGATGTCCTCAGGATATTGGTATTGTCCAGAAATTGGATTGCAGAAGTCTGATGGCAGTCGCTTCGTCTAAAGTACTGATATTCAGCTACATAAGACTATAAGTCGACTCCAACATAGTAGGGAAAAGGCTCAGAGCATTTTGAATGTTGATGTAATATTAATTCTGTAGCAGAAAAATGATGTCTATATTACGGCCTAAGCTTATCCTTTAATGGAAATAACGCGTCAAAATTTTTACACAATTTTATAACACACATTATTTTATAGACACTCTTTCCCTTTGCTTCCAAGGTACACAAATATACATTTAAGTCCCGCACAACCAAGTTTCCTTTTACGAAATTCTACCCGACACATTTCTTTAAAAACTTCCCCAACGTATGCTCTTACATCGTTGAAATATTTCACACTGGTAAAACTTCCCCAGAATAAACATATATCAGCTATATTCAAATTAAATAAACCATAATTTTTAAAAGTCCCAAGTTATGGCGCCGTTGTGCAGTTTCTTTGGTATTACAAGCGTTCGCATAATGCGATGTGTCTGCTAACGTCTAAGTTACAATAAGAATTGCAAGACTTTTTTTATTATCTCTTTACTTAAACGTGAGCGTAAAGGTTTTAGATGGTGTTCCAACTTTGCATAACGTGGACTTTTTAAGAGTTTTAAATAGACTATATTCAAAAGATCTACAATTGCGTCGTGCAGCAAAATTCTGTTTTCAAACGATCTTACTAAGTAGCGTGTTTATTTTGAAATGGAAGAAAAATGGAAAATGTCAGCTGCTAGGCAACTAACCTTTTTAAAAGTACACTTAGAAAAATGGCTATGTCTTTTGCTTTACATTATGTCTTATGCATCATTATTCATACAAAGTAAAATAATATTTGCAAGTACATCTTGCAAATATTACTCATATTGCAAAAATCAATGTGCAAAAAGTGATAAAATTTTACTTGAAGATCGTATGTGTGCGTTAAATTATACTTTCAAGTTGCCTATTCTTAGTGAATGTTTTATTGAATCCAAAGAATCTATTTTAGTAACAAAACTCAAGATTTCTAGTCAATCTGCGTCGAATTTGGGCAAAAAAGGTTTTGAGTTAAATTTTGTCATTCATTGGGAAAATTCAATTATTCGCTTTGTGCTTCGTTTTCATTGGTCATTTGGACGTATTGAAGAAAAAATCTTTTGAAATATTGCATCAAATAGTTTTCGTTTAAAAATTAAGAGAAATAACATCTTGTGTTTTAAATTTAAACGTCTTTATTATTTGAACTTTGAAGATACTAAGTTTATTAGCCGCATATTAAATATATAAAATAATTACCATTATTTTGTTTTCTTTAGTTCCGTTTTAAAGCTAACAACGACTGTTTCTACAAAATATTCTCTATTTTTTAAATATTCATTTTAGTGACAGACAAAATCTATCTCAGACATGATTTGAAGCTGCGTCCATCCGATTAAGTACCGAAATTTAGACACCAAGCACCGATACCACTGTCTGTGATGCCGAATTTCTCTTCCACATTCTACATCTATACGTGACGTCAACGATATCTCTCGAAGAAACATTACTGTTCTTCAACCATATAAAATTTTCATTTGTCACAATAATTTCAAAATCACAAATAAAGAAGATAAACCATATTACGAATTTTCCGTCAAATGCTACAAACCAATGAGGACCAATCTTCAACCTAACATCAAAAGAAGCGAAACGTTTAAGTAAATAGCTAACTATAAACCATCATTGCCAAAGTTAGCGAACTGAAAAAACTTGGATGAAGAGCAATTTGCCAAACTACAACAATTTGTTGCCGCATCAAATGATGATGATATTATCCTTGGAAGAAATTATGGAACAATGTATTTGATGTGTGTAATGTTGCTAAGATGTGTAGATATTACTTGCTACAATTCGGTACATGAATGGTAGATGATGTATACTTATAACATTTTATTTATTTGCCAAAAATAGCTATTTATTTACATGACAACAATTATTCTTAGAAAATCCAACCACTTTATAGCTCGCTGTAAGCATCTTCTACTTAAATGAAAATAGTTAAAAATCGTCATGTAATTCATGATAGCCGATTTGATTAGTATTATAAAAAAAAGTACCTTGCTGTACTGTGATATATCCTAGGCCTAGGTAACATTATGCTAAGTTGGTAGCCAATCTGCCTCAGTACTGGTCCCAAGCGCGACTGCTAAGCTAAAAGTCGAGCAAAGTATTATTTGGTTTTTCTATGAAATCTCAGTAGCAGTTCGGAGTTTGGATTTGTGCCCGGTTAATGACAATAGGCTCGGCCCCTATTGCCTGGGACCTAAAAATACCGACGAACTGTGCGTTTACAATAAAATTATACACCTCTGCCTAACCCTTCGGGGAGTACAGGCATGGTGATGTGTTTTTTAAAACATTGACTTGCTCTTTGTGCAAAATACATAATTTATTAAGATAATAATACCGTATTAGCAGACATTCTTAAAGATAATAATTATCTTTAAAAAGAAGTGATTTAAATATCGTTCTCAAAAAGTAAAATTTACAGGCAATGGTCTTATAATAATTATAAGATAGGCAATAGTCTCCGTAGCTTAGTTGGCTAAAGCAAATAATAAATTTTACTCTTGAAAACGATCTTTAAAAACTTTTAAATCAGAATTTTACATATTTTCTATATGTGCACACAAATTTTGTAACGGCATATAGAATCTAACTGCTAAGAGCCCACAGTTAAAGTTGGAAATCTTTATATAAGAAGTAAAATGCACAACATTTCAAGTTTTCCCGGTTGCGTACAGTTCAAAATGTTAACTGACAAAGTACTGCATGAAGATAGAGATCCAACATTAATTGTGCACCCAAACTTTACAAAGTTCCTCATTCGTTTCACGTGTTCCTATGTTATTAAGTTCACTAAAGGCAAAGTTGAAATTTTCCCACGATATATTTTGTATCATTCATGACTTTCATGCAAAGATGTAGCTGAAAAAGCCAAAACTATCTTGCGAGTACCTAATTATAATAACTTTTTTTCAAGTAGGTTACATTTTAAATCGCTAATGATGTAAATAAATATTTGGGACATTGTAATGTAATAGAGAGATAAGACATAGTGGGAGTAATTTCACTCAAATTGGAGTTGCCCGACGAGGTCTCCGCCTTACAGAAAATCGAAGTGAAATATCACAGCTTTAAGCTGTGTTGTAATGCTAACGGTGAGCAGGTTTGCCAGCTGTGCTCCTCCAACGTTGCGTTGGTAGTCGGGAGACTGTGACCCTTATACTGCCAACCTAACTATTCCTCTTTCGTTTTACAGGGTCGGCAACGCTAAGTGATACTCTTGGTGTTGCAAGCGTCTATAGGCTACGGTAACCACCTACAATCAGGTAGCCCGTGTGCTCGTTTGCCACCCTAGTGGTATATAAAACCATTAGAAAGCATCATTTAGTCCCAAAATAAGCAGAGCTTGTACTATGGAACATTGATATAGTACTTAAATATTTTTAAATACATACATATATATTATGTGTTTACAAAAGTACCGTTAAACACAAACACTTATATTCATCACATAAATATTTGTGTCTAGTGAGAATCGAAGCCACAACCTCGTGATTAGGAGTTCGCCACTCGTACCACAAGACCACAGACAGTGTGTGTGGTTATTTTAAGTGTAATGATTTCTACACTTGTATAATTTCCTTTTAATTTGAGAGCTTCACAGTTACGTTAGTACAATCCTACTATTTTAATAGTACTTATTTATTTATCCATTTTTGTACTCGTAATTAAAATACAGTAAGTTATGTTTTAATAATACCTACTTTTAGTTATCTGATTTTATATTTACGACATACACAAAATATAATTTGTTGCCCACATAAAATACGAAACCATGTATAAAACTAACTCCCCATAAGTACACCATCAAAAAAGGGTAAATCTGATATGATGCAAAATCGATGGACGCGTATCGTATAACACGATCAAAGCAAATAATATTTCAGGACAAAATTTCCATACGTCTAATGTATGTGATACAGTAAGGGTCTAAGGATAGTTCCTTGAGGGACCCTTTTAGTGAGCACCAATAAATCAAACCCTAATGGAGTGTGTAAGCCTCTCGTTGGGTCTGGACGCATAATATTTTCGAATTTTACACTGGGCAAGGATAGAACGGGTCGAAATGGTTCGAATATTGATGGGATCCCATGTTGACACTGTAGTAAGCATTAGATAGAATGATTGAGCAAAAAAAAAGAGTTTCCGCGTGTGCGTTTTTTCTATTCATGGTGCCGTTATTTATTAATGTTATGTACCTCTGTGATAAGGAAAGTATATTTCCTATTACGGTCTTGTGTGTAACATTGTTACGTAAAGTACAATATATTTGACGACCTTTGTGGTCAAGTGGTTCGAGTACCGGATTGCTGACCATAAGGTCGTGGGTTCGATTCTTACAAGACACAAATATTTATATGACGAACATAAAGTGTTTGTGTTTGTCTGGGTGTTTCTTATATATTATAAGTATTTATTTACAAAAAAAAAGTATTTAAGTATTATATCCATTGTCTTGTACCCATAGTACAAGCTATGCTTAGTTTGGGACTAGATGGTGCTGTGTAAAATGTCCCAAAAATATTTATATTTATTTATTTATATTATGGTGATATATTACCTTGTTTTACAAGCATAAAATAGCGTATTACATACATATATTATGACTAGAATTTTATCATTTAATCAAAATCGTGTTTCTATATTATGAGCTTGTGGTTTCATCATTTCAAATTAATTTTGAGATGAACTATTAGTTTCATATTATCATTGTACTATTTTATTTAAAAATATTACAAAAAAATACATTAAATATAAAATTATTTATACAAATATCCGTAGTATTAAATACTTTTTCTTTCTTCTTCTTCTAGTATTGAATGCTAAGTAATTATAAAACTTAATTTCAACCCATTGAATTTATTTTAATAAAATATTGTTTTACCCCGGGCAGGATTCTGACCTTGCGCCTTCAGGTTCACACTCACTTTAACTAGAAATCGAAACAACAGCAAACATAAAACCTCACTTAGAACCACTAGGGCAATGAAGCAAATAAGAAAGAAGAGTAATAAAAGACAACATTATTAATCTGCTTACTAAGGCCTTCCATAATAGCAGACTAATTCATAAATTTTCTACCTCACAAATGGAAGGAGGGACAATACTTGTCATAACAAGATCCAGTTTAGCATGGTCACACAAAACTTCGGAACCGCGAAACTCTACGAGTTTTGTTTTATATTCAAAGCTAATTAATGGCACTTTTCGCAATTTAGGCTCATTCACATTTAATATTGAAAAGGATTACGGTCCCAGTTGTTTGAGGAGGGCTGGTTGAAAAAGTTTCTATAAGGTCTACAGGGTATACGCGACTTGGGTTTAAGTGGACGGTTTCTGTAATATGAAAAGTTTGACAGTTACCAAGAAAATAAAGTAAAAAGTGCCCTTAAAACTATGTGACGATATTAAAAATAATGTTTTTGTATGTCTAATACAGGTTTCATGTACTGACATGAAAAACAACTTTGACGGAGTTGGAAAGATTTCTTTTTAATTTACTTTCTTTTATTGTTGATTATAAATATTGCTAGAAGTACGTATTCTCACTTATTATTTTTTGATTCTGAAAGATTTTATTAAATATGTAAATAAATAGGAGAAACCTTAACAATTTGTTTAACAAAGGCACACACGTAATGAAGTTTTGGATACGGGGGTTGCCTTCTTTTAATATTTAATTAATATCTAAGACTAAACTAAACTTTAATGTCCAAACAGCCTGTAATCGCAATAATATCATGCCATTGAAGAATGTTAAACCTCTTATTTTAAAAGAATGTCCATGGAGATTCTTGCTGGATTCTTCTCCACAGGAAGTTAGTTGAACTTCCGTCTTAAGATCTCATAAACGCGTGCAAAAGTTTATTTGAAATAAAAACACTTTGAATTTTTATCTAAATAAATGAATCGAAAAAGCTTTTCATCTTTTTAGGTCAATTTGATTAAATAATTTAATCCCATAAATAACTTAATAATTATTTCTGTGACCCAAAATAGCATGAAAAGAGGCCGAACGTTGAAATTAAGTAAAGTTCTCGTCGTAACCGTTTTCCACCCCGTTGGGAGTCGAATACGAAAAAAGTAAGTTGTTTGCTGACTGAATTTCTGTTATAGAATTTTAAGAGTAATTATCATTTTGCAATAACTCAAAGCTGTAGTGGAAAGTTGAACGCTGGATGTGGAAAGTGGAGGCTAACTGTAACAATTTAATTTGGCATAACATTCTAGCACGCCTAACAATAAATTGGACTAGACTAACTGGGGGAGCTCGTGGCTAAGTAATAAGTAAGCGGATCAACCGATCCGCAAGGTTAAGCTGCGCTAGCCGCGGTCAGTCTGTGGACGGGTGACCATTCTAAACACACCAAAACCTCTCCGTGCCTCGGAAAGCACGTAAAGCCGTCGGTCCCAGTTGTCATATGAACATCTATGACAATCGTTAGTGGTAGTCAGAAGCCCAAAAAGCCTGACAAACAGTCTATCCTCAGGATATCGGTATTACCAAAAAATGATTGGGTTGCGGAGGTCTGATGGCAGTCGATTCGTGTAAAATACTGATATTCAGCCGCATCTGGTTAGACTGGAAGCCGATCGCAATATAGTTGGAAAAGGCTCAGAGAAAGAAATATTCTAGCACGCCTTTATGCCCCGGAGAGGTGTACTAATGTACACCTACAGTTAACCAGTATGTTTAGGTCCTATGGCATACCAACTTTGGGGAATAAGGCATAACATACCATCACGCCTAAACGCCTTCCCCCAAGGGTTAGACAGAGTTGTAATAATGTTTAAATCCCATGTAATAGGGGGCAAGCCTATGGCAATAACCGGGCACAAATTCAAACTCCGAGCTGCTACTGAGAATTCAGAATAATCCAATAAGACGTACCTACTACGTGGTATCGTCCAAAAATATTTATTCATTATTATTATTTTATTTACGAAATCCACAAATGGCTCACCATCAATGTACACTTCCCAAAGTTGCGGCTGCCATTAAACCAAATGTTTCACATCCGCTGTAATATCATAAGCGCTTAGAAAAGATTGGCCTCCTAACCAACAGTACTACATAGTGGGCCACAAGGGTGAAATCCACGAAATGTTTTGTATAAAGTCTGTCAACTACGGAACCCAAAATTTTAAGCAATAATAACACCCTTTTATCCATAAAGGTTTAAAGAATCTCTATTCTCAAAAGAACATTACCTATGTAAAACACCGCCGTTCCAAGAAGTCAGAAGTTTGTGAACATATAGTTGACAAGGCCCAGCATTACATCAGATTTGATAAACCACAAATCCTTGCGAAATAATGTCGATATCTACTCAGGATGATTCGTGAGGCTATTGAAATTAAAAAACATCCAAATTTTAATAGAGAAGATGGCTGGGTCTTACCACCTGCTTGGAATCCTGTTATAGATTATATTCAACCAAAATCCAGGCCACAAGAACTGCAAGACCAAATGGTACGGTGAGCTCGTTTTGCGTGAATCGGATTGCCAATAATTAACAAAAATGTAGGGTAGCTGTCAGTAATTATAGAATCAAGACACCCTCAGTCTACCCGTGACCATGAACGCTGTAAAGGGTCCGAAACGTTGGGATTAATAACATCAATATAAAGCAATAAGATCCGTAAAAAGTAGTTTTATTTCAACATTACCTATGTATAGTTCACATAAATGAGAAATTTACAACTTAATCAAAATTGTACATGTCGACGGCAATGACAAGGAATACAGAGATAGACAAAAATAGGTAAGGATGTGAAATAAGGTTAAATGAGATTTGTGATTGCTGGTAACTTACCACAATGAATTATTAGTAAATTCTAACAATATCAATATTTATACATCAGAATAACATATAGGCTATAATTTGTAAAGATTTTGAGTTAATTTAGACAATCTTTTTGTATATTTTTGGCATTATCCATGCTAAGATTTTAAAGTTATTAAGCAAAGGAAAAATTCGACCGCGGGCAGGATTCGAACCTGCGTCTTCTACACCAGACGCAATGACCACTAAGCCACCGCGATTACTACCCGTCATGTCGAATTTTGCCTTCGCATTGTGAATTTACGTCTTTATGGTGACGTCAGTGACACCTATTGAGAAGCAAGTATGCTCCTCAACCGACACGACTTACTTTACAGTTAGTTCAATGTCGAACGATGCCACCTTACCTACTATCTATTTGTATATTTTTGACATTTTCCTTTGCTTAATAACTTTAATTAGACAAATTACAACGATAATTAAAACTAACTTATACGAGTGGACGAAGTCCGGGCAGAAACTAGTTGTTAATAAATTACAGAGATTACATAACATGCCGTCATGCCTGTACTCTGAAGGGATAGGCAGAGGTGCAGGTTTTAATGTACAGCTAACAGTTTACCGATATGTTTTGTTTTGTAAATACATCTTTTAAAAATATGTTTACTTGTCAATGTTCTAGATTCTGTGTCTTCTTCATCTTTGCCAAACTGTAGAATTACAAATGCAAGTCTCCACCATTTTGTCTGGCACCTTAATAGTATTGTTTTTAATGCCAATGCTCGGATAAAACTCGTCTGGTCCGAAACTGTTCAAGTTCTATGAACTTCTTAAAAATCTGCTGTCTTCAATTTTCATGGTTATAGCTTTTATATACCTAATGAAAGTAAGAAAGAAAGAAAAATATATATTGACACAGTCTTGGACAATGCACACAATGTTATTAATAAACATGATGAAATAATAAATAAAATAGGAATCAAAATTTTGTGCCCCCCACGACTGTGCCAATTAGGCCCCAGTTCAGCTAAATGCCAGGGCGCTGGTGAGCTGTCTGGCACTGCTTTCATCACTCAAATGGACCTAAAGGTCCAGCTGAGTGATGTGTGATGGATGCAAAGCAGTTTTCAATAACAGTTTATAAGATAATTGAAATTAAATTTTGTGAAACACTATTCTTGTTAGAATAATATGGAAAAAGTCTCCCGCAATACGTCTACGTGAACTAATTGACGTAAAAACATCATCTTGGCTTTCCTTAGGTCGGTTTCTAGTCTAATCAGATGCGGCTGAATATCAGTATTTTAGACGAAGTGCCGTCAGACCTCCACAGCAGACATGAAAAAATTGTGTTTACGATTTCGATATTTCTTTTATTTTTAATCTGATTCAGTACACTTCGTAGTAGATGCCACAAAATTTGGTTGGTGTCTAGCAGTGATGGCGTAGTGGTATGATCATTGGACTGCCAAGTCGAAGGTCTCGAGTTCGAACCCAAGGCACGCACCTCTGACTTTTCGAATTCATGTGCGTATTAATAATAAATTATCACTAGCTTAAACGGTGAAGGAAAACATCGTGAGGAAATTAACTATTGATTTTTCTATAAAGTTTTAAAACAAATTACAAATCACTTATTTGGGTTCGATTCCCACAGGACACAAATATTTGTGTGGATAAAACATGAGTATTTGTATTTGTCTCGGTGTTTCTTATGTATTATATGTATGTATTTACAAAAAAGAAGTATATAAGTATTATATCCATTGTCTAGTACCCATAGTACAAGGCTCTGCTTAGTTTGGGACTAGATGGTGTTGTGTAAAATGTCCCAAAAATATTATATTATATTATTTCACCAAAGAGAAACTATAAGTACATAATTATTGGCACAAAGTTTTACACAGTGGTGGATCATGTACATAAAGTAGGAGTTTTCAAGGTAACCACACTAGGCAAGCCTGTGTCGTGGATACCATTTATAAACATTGTCCAAATTATTCTAATGTTTTTGGCCTTGGTACACAGCAACATTAATATTATTAAAATAAGAAAAATGGTATAAAAATATAGTAAAAGTTATTATGTAATATATACAACATGTCCCAAAATCCAACGACAAGCCGTAATATATTTAATGAATGGATATTACTACAACAGAGAAGAACTTTTAATGAATACTACATTATCAATAATGAGTTGTATGAAATTCTTAAGTAGTGTTTCGAGTGGAGTTGAGCACTATGTTAATCAATCTACATAAATTCAACTTAAACTTCACTTGGATAAAATGAAACAATGTTTTCGTCATGTTCAAGAAGTGGAACTTTTATTTAAGACTAATAATAAGTTAGGATCAGCCAGGGAATCGTAGCTGGTCATCAGTCGCCCATTGCACTTGGCCCCCGAGGAGGGTCAGACACCCCAGTGTCTGACCCTCCTCGGGGTCCGATGATCCCATCACTAAGTGGAAGGTGGTAGTGGTGGCAGTTTTAATCGGTATGCTGGCAAGGCAGGTAAAAATTATAGTTGGGACAGTGAAATAAAATAAAATATAAAATAATAATACTTTGATACTACTAATATAGTTATAAGTGTATTGTTACTAACCATTATTGGATTATGTTATCTGAATAAATAAAAAAAGAAAATGGGTTGCGGAATGTCAGCAGTCATGTCAAATACTGATGTTCAGTCGCATGCTGCTGAAGAGGCTACTGAGGTTGAGACGCCAGGAGTATGAGTAGGTTAGGATAATATCTGACCTTGTATTTGTAGTTTTTGTGTTCCTTTCTTTCTGTTTCTTGATGATGAATTTTAACAAAGAAGAAAGACATAAAAATCTTCTATTTAGCCATCACTGAGTGTATGCTGAGAATGTTACTGTTAGCCGATTTGCTGTCAACAAAAATATTTTTAATTTAAATAATATGTTGTCAAACTTATTTTACTTTAAATATATAAACTTGGCGAATAGAATTGGACCTCAGACAGGAACGAACCTTTCTCTAAAATTTATATCTATATAATTGTTTAGCATTCGTTAATGCCAAATATAATAAAAAAATAATAATTATTATCTTGCTTTGTTGAAACATGCTAATCAAATAAATTCTAAATTTGAATAATAACCACTACGAAATTTATGTAACAAAAATTTAACTTTCATAGCGAAATGCGATATTTCCAAGATTCAATAAATATTTATATTACAAAAGTTTGATATTTGATTGCTTCGCTCTATAACAGTTAAATTGGTAATTCGTTAGCTTCGCTCTGCGCTGCTCTTCCAGTTACAGTTGTAATAAATAACAACCATTCAGTCAATTATTGATCTACTGCCTTCGTTTGAGATCAGAATGACCGAGCTATATTCAACCAGGCTGGCATAATACGGGTTCAAAGACCTTCAAGACCTGTGTGGTGTCTCCTTAAACTGTGTATTCAGATTGAACACATGACATTCATCAAGACTATGTCAGGAAAACCAAAGTATTTTATCTTTCTGATGACTTAAAAAAGCATAGTGTGTCCTCGGTTACCGTCACTGATTACTGGCAATTACAATCAAATGGAGCTATTAATTAGGACAGTGCTTGCTGCTTCGAGTGCTTGCAATTGATCATTGCAAGCACTCGAATCACTAACGCCATTTAGACGGGTCGTTTATAATACAAATGTTTTGTCAATGGTAACGCAGTGTGTTAAAAGCAGTGATAACCTAGTGGTATGACCATTGGACTGCCAAGTCGAAGGTATTGAGTTCGAAACCAAGGCACACACCTCTGAATTTTTGAATTCATGTACGTATTAATAATAAATTTATCACTCGCTTAAATGGTGAAGGAAGACATCGTGAGAAAACCTGCACACTTTAGAGATTTTTCTCGACGGTTTGTGAAGTCTGCCAACCCGCACTAGGCCAACGTGGTGGACTGTAGCCTTATCCCTCTCAATATGAGAAAAGACCGGTGCCCAGCAGTGGGACAATATATGGGTTGATGATGATGATGATGAACGCAGTGTGTTGTGAACTTATAAAAATCACATGCATATCAAATATCAACCGATATACTGTCCCACTGCTGGTCACGGGACTCCTTTTAAATTGAGATATACACGATGATTTTGTAGTCGTTTTGGAACCGAAAATTTTAGACTCTATATCAGTAATGGAACCTATTAAAATATAATTTAATTTAAATAAAAATATATTATTTTATTGATTATGAAAAATAATGTCATATTCGAACAAAAAATGAGAACTCATGATAACTCCACTCAATGTTACGTACTACGATCACTACGATCGATGTCATTCAATGTTACACACACAACACTAAGCGGTAAAACATGCCTAGACACGTTATCCGCCCATTGGATGTGGCGCGGCGCCCGCTGCCTACAATCCACGCACACAGCTGTAATGTATTACGTACCTACCCCTAGTAGCAGGCTGCGCGGCGCCGGCGCGGCGAGCGCTCTCGCGTCGTCGCGTCGCCCGCGCCGCTCCCCGTTAACCACCCCGCACGGCCGCACCCGCCAGTTCTGTTGCAACTCGCGCGCGATAAAGGTTGCATTTTTTACGTTTTACGTAGCCACGCGATACAAACCCACGAAAATGAGTCTTCAGTATAAATACTTGAACGCGGAGTAGGTACTTGACAATGGTTCAGCTGTACGCTGTTGCCAGTTACAATTTGGAAGAGGCCAGGCGGTTGTATTCCCGGCCAGAACATTTAAAGGCGCTGCGGCTACGAGGGATTGAAAGTCCTCAAGTACCTTCAAGCCCTACCAACTTGGCTGCAACCCAGCGCCTTCTCGATCATGGACAATTCCGTGTGCCGGCTCACGCGCAAGGTCGAGGGCGCCTGAATGACTCGCAGTAGAACGAAGACGCTATTCTGGAGTAGGTACTTCGAGCGGGCTCCGCGGCGAAGCAATGCGATTATAATGGCGGTAATAATGGCTTAACATCCCTATAAGTTCCGTCGAGCTTACGTCATCAACAACAATGATGCACCGGCAAGAATTGCCCTATGTCAGCTGCCCGGCTCATTATGCAAGTGTTGTGCGTGTTTACCCAAACAATAAGTTCCGTGATCGATGGATATGCCACGGCGCGCGGCGGTCCCGTGGCTTGCCCACCACCGATCCCGGACTTAACGCCCCTGGATTTTTTCTTGTGGTCGGAAATAAAAAGACTCGTTTATACCCGTGAACATGAAAGTTTTAACGAGTTACGCAGTGCGATAGTGGACGTCTTTGATAAAGTGAAAAGTGATAGGCTAAAAGACAATACCTAGCATAAAACGGGCACGTTTGTGTATTGAACGCGGCAGACTTCTTTCGAGCAGTTGCAGTACAGGGAAGTGTAAACAATTTGTAAATAAACTGTTAATAGGTAAGTACTTAGCTATGTACCTACATAAGTTTTTTATTTTGCAAATAGCTCAAATTCCAAAAATCCAAACGCCTTAAGTACCTACTCAGTTCATTGGCTCTCTGTTTTTAATTATTGATACCTACAGTAAATAAAGATAAGTTCAATTCAAATAAAGTATTTCTGCAGGTCCTAATCCCGTGTAAAGTATGAACGAGAAATTGGAGTAGGTACAATTTACGTAGTTGGCGTGAAAATGTTGACGACACGCAATCGTATCGTCAACAATGCGCAGCGGCTGTGCGAGCGACTGCTGCGCCATCGCGGGTTCGATCCTCGCTCGGAACCAATTTGTATGATCTGTAGGTGATTGTTCTGGGCTTGCGTGTTTGTGTATGTAAAAATTTATGTTTGTAAATGCACCCATGACACAGGAGAAAATCCTAGTGTGAGGCAAGGTTTTTTCCTTAAATAAAAACTACGATAAAACCTACCTACACACAGTCTTATTCTAATTTTTTTAGTAAGAATGTAGGTACTTATTACGTTCGTGTCCCGTATCATCAGCTGATTCGCTGGGCGCCATACTTGTAGTATTTGAACTGCGATCTAGGTACTAACCTAACATCAAATTACGTAGCTATCTGCATCGTAATGCAATTTATTTTAATAATACAATGTATTTGTCTAGCTACTAGCTATTAAATCACGCGTAGTAGGTACTCGGATGGATCATCCGACCGTCGTCCGTCGCTCGCGTTGCTGTAGGTAGGTAACCAGCTGATGAGCTGACTCGTACCGCGCGATCGAGCCACCGCGCCCCGCGCCCGCGCCGCCTGCCGCGCATCATTGATAAATGGCAAGCTTGAGACTGCGGCGGTTTTAGAATGAAATATTCGTGCACTACTATGAACAAACTCGAACAAGTGAATGTTTTTTTTGAAATGCCAACTTTTTTATTATTAGCTGTACAGTCAACTTAATATTTTTTTTTTGTACTACTAATTATCCTAAGTTACCACGTTTCGGTTCCAAAACGACTATAAAGTCACGGTGTATATAGTCCACTATAGTCCACCACTCTAGCCTAGTGCGGCTTGTCAGACTTGATAGAAGTGGCGAGAATAATCTCTAAGGCATGCAGGTTTCCTCATGATGTTTTCATTCACCGTTTAATTATTTATACGCACATGAATTCGTCAGAAGTGCGCGCCTTGGATTCGAACTCGAGACCTTTGACCAATGGTCATCTGCTTGTACATTATGAACAGAGTGTATTTATTAAAAAAAATCAAGTATAAATTACATTGTGATTGAATTAATTATTGGTTTCTTTTTGTTGATTTAAGATTTTCATCGTTACAGATTGAGCTACTCCGAAGGACACTTCTATTTCATTTTTTAATTATTATAGAATGTTGAAACAAGCCTAAGTAACCGCACCATATAGACGCTGGCAGTATCAGTTGTATCACTCAAATATTGTGACCTCATTTGTTGTGAAAGTCAAACATTTTATTTCAATTAAAAAAAATAAAAATGCATTTATTTTCTCATCACAAATGGTGTTGGTGGTATACAGGTATAGGCATATCAAGTATTTGGACCATACGACACTTTTGAAAAGTCAAAACTAGTTGCACAGTTCCAAAAAGTGGGTCTTATGGAGAAGAACCGGCAGGAAACTCAATAGACACTCTTTTAAAAAAAATCATGATTACAGTGTTCATCTTGGTTTGCAATCTAAATCTGAATAGTTTATGAGAACAATGCATGCAGTTTGATGTGTACTATTAAATTAATACCTAAACAGAAAAAAAAAGAGATTGCCATTGACAGTAAGAGCTGACCAGCCCCGACAGACGGCACCCGTTCACGAGTATGACTTGTGTATCGGTATCGTTCGACTCAACCATGTCGCAGGGAATAAAACGACCCGACACACAATGCCACCATCAGCAGGACATTGTCCCATTTCGCCAGTAATTTCATCATAACACACTACTAATGTTAGCACATTATTGATTACCGGTACAATATTAGCACTACCAAAGCAATTTAGCACAATACCGATACACAATATTAAAAGAAAATGGAAGTGGAACGTAGAATAAGCGAAGTCCCCGACGTCATTACAATTCAAACTAGCTCCCTATTTCATTACAAAAACACAATTTATCTTGGGTAACAAGAGAAATTTTGATAGCCCGTAAATGTGTTACGAAAGAACATTACGTTCTAAGAGAACTGTTCTATCTCAAATAGAGACATTGTTGAAATTTTAATGGACCGAATTTCTAATGCAGAAAGCATTGAATTTTAATTTGAGTTTAAATTAACGATTCCGTCCACGATTTGAAGGAATCCTGCTGCTTCTTTATAGCCTATATATATACTAGCTGTAATAGGATCTTAACCCTTTGACCGCCACGGACGTCTATAGACGTCAAGTCAAAACTTGCTCTCAACACCAAGGACGGCATGGCACGATTAAAATATGCTTGGATGCTTGGCGTAGAGAACACAGATTTTCGGTATTAATGTGGCGGTTAAAAGGTTAATAGGCTATCTTTTAAGCTTATAAATACGTTCGTAAACATACTGTTATGTAATACTGCTGTTCCCGAAAAGTTAGTGCGTAACCAGTATGTTTAGATCCC
This sequence comes from Acronicta alni, assembly GCA_964056405.1. Taxonomy (NCBI): domain Eukaryota; kingdom Metazoa; phylum Arthropoda; class Insecta; order Lepidoptera; family Noctuidae; genus Acronicta; species Acronicta alni. The sequence continues at coordinate 13,350,445 of OZ043932.1, read as the reverse complement.
ACGTAGTAGGGGAGTAGCCTATTCCCATTAATCGGGCACAATATATATCCAATCTTCGATCCGCTAGCTGTTAGTGAGAATTTCATAGAAAAAAAAAAACTGATCGACTGCCAAGTCCAAGGTCTTGAGTTAATATCCAAGGCACCCACTTCTGCTTATATTAATCATTTATAATAATAAGTAATTCTGTCTATTTATTACATATTTATTTTATGTATCTATTATTTCTACTTCTGTGAAACCTTGGTTGTATATTATATTATTTATTGTTGTTCCATTTACATATTAATTTATTTATATTTTAAATAGTGCTGAGATTGGGACCTATTCTGACATCGCACAAGGAAATGTAATACCTACTTACTTAGTTGAAGTCTTGAATGTATTGTTTTATTGTTTGACGACCTCTGTGGTCTTGCGGTTCGAGTGCCGGACTGCTGATCATGGGGTCGTGGGTTCGATTCCCACAGGACGCAAATATTTGTGTGGATAAAACATGAGTATTTGTGTTTGTCTGGGTGTTTCCTATGTATTATAAGTATGTATTTACAAAAAAAAAAAGTATATATGTATTATATCCATTGTCTAGTACCCATAGTACAAGCTCTGCTTAGTTTGGGACTAGACGGTGTTGTGTTAAATGTCCCAAAAATATTATTATTATATTATATTATATTGTTCGGTATTATATCTTGTGTTGTGATTGTCAGAATAAGATTTCTTGTTTTCTTTCTTTCTCTGACTTCAAATTTATATGCGTATTAATAATTAATTATCGCTCGCTTAAACGGTGAAGGAAAATATCGTGAGGACATCTGAAGGGGTCTCGATCTGTTCAGAATGTTCACCCGCTCACAAACTTATCCACAAGCCCCTCAATCATAGACATATTATTTCACAAAATTACGCAACACATTTAAACCCAAACACAATTCACCAACCGCATCAAAAACTTAATTACAAGATAGTTCTGAACGAAACAATTCGACGTTAATGAAATCCTTTGTTCTCAAAGCAATGACCAAAAAACCTTTGAATTGTGTCACCATTTCTGTTACACGTAACACCCTTAACATAACCGGCTGAAAATAAAGTGGGACATTGTAATTCAACAAAAGGTACAGTTGAAAGGTTGGATACTTGACACCTTCCTTTATTGTGCGGCTCAAGTTATAAGCTTAGCTTTGCTGGAGGATCATGCTTATTTTTTAATGTTATCATCAATCCATATACTGTCCTACTGCTGGGCACGGGTCTCCTCTCAGATTGAGAGGGATTAGGATAAAGTCCACCTCTAATACTGGTTGGTAGTCTTCACACGCCGTTTAGAAAGTCTCTTAATTATGCAGGCTGATCCTCACGATATTTTTCTTCACTATTTAAGCGAGTGATCATTAATTAATACGCACAGCAGGTGTCTGTATATATGGTCGAACAGGCTAACATTGCTATTTTTATACAGAATTTTTGTCGTAATAAGATGATAAGCATATGGACTGCCTGTTAGTAAGCGGCAACCGCAGCCTATAGACGCTAGCAACTACAAAAGTATCACTAGCACGTCATGTTGAGTCTCATTTTCCCGATAATTTCACTGGCTAAATTGCCCTTCAAAGGAAATACTATAATTTTAGCACATATTTGGCATTACGGTGGTAGCATCTTAGATTAACTCAGCGGCATGAGCATATTGTGACTCTCTCTCTCTTTCTCCCACCCTTTTCCCAACTATCTTGTGGTCGGCTTCCAGTGTAACCAGATGCGGCTGAATATCATTATTTTACACGAAGCGACTGCCATCAGACCTTCGCAATCCAATTTATTGGGTAATACCAATACCCTGCGGATGGTTGTCAGGCTTTTTGGGCTTCTGACTACTATTGACTATTGTACCTATCATTAAAATTGTGACTACATAATATAATATTTTGAACGGAAATATGTATTTGATGTGCAATTACTTTTAGAACATTTAAATATCTATGTAGGAGGTACGACGAAGAAGTACCCATGTAAGTAAGAATTCTCAGTAATTCAAATCTGCAAATAATTTAAAAAACAACACGTGTTATATCTAAAACTATTTGTAATAAACCTCCAAGTGTTTAAGAAGTATGAAAGTTTATTACAAACCCCCATTACCCCTAGAATGCCTTCTATCAATATAAAAGGCATTTTAGGGGTTAACATACCATCACACCTATATTCCCCCAAGGGTTAGGCAGAGGTGTAACAACATAATTATCTACTCTTGCATCACCGGCCTATTCTCATTTACCGGGCACAAATCCAAACTCCGGGCTGCTACTGATAATTTGACAGAAAAACCCAAGGATACGGCTCGACCTGCAAACCGAAACCAGGACCTCAAGTGTAGCGGTCCCGGTTATGACCGGCAATGGGGCAGTTCCACAAATACCTGTAATAAACTATATATTGATTTCTGATACTTACGAATATTAGACATTGAAATAATACTACTTTTTATGGATTTTATCGTAATGGATTGATATTATTAATCCCGACGTTACTGGGTTAATGTTAGACGGACCCTTTTAGGCCCTTTATAGCGTCCATGGTCAGGGGTAGACGGGCAGCCTACCCGGTAGACGGGCAGTCTACCAGTAGACGTGTAGTCTACCCGTGACCATGGACGGTGTCGAAACGTCGGGATTGAAACGTCAGCAATAATAATAACAATATAAACGCGATAAAATCCATAAAAAGTAGTTTATTTCAAACTACATATTACCTTTACACTTCTTAGAAGCTGGGTCATTCTAGGGGTTACATCTTGGAATTGAACATTATTCAACTCATTAATGCTGAGTATTGTACACAAGGCTCGACAATGAACGGTACTCAAGGGATACTCTCGCCATTACCACATTAAGTCTTGGTAAGTGGATTACATGGTCTTAGTACACTGTTTTCAATATATAGAGAATATTGTACATTCAACCTGCTTACGGAAAATAAACTAAACATTCTCGCTTTATTGTTTTATTATTAATAATTAATTATCACTCACGTAACCCAACTATACCTCTTTCGTTTTACAGGGTCGGCAAGCTGGGTGTTTCATTGCGTCTATAGGCTACGGTAACTGCTTACGTCCAGCAGAGAAAGAAAGTAAGCTGATAATTATACATGTATGTTATGTATATAATAATGTTAACTCAAAGATTGAAAACGCCCATTCAGCGAAAAAACAACTCACAACGAGTTGTGAAAAAAATTCAAGGATAATTAAAACTAAATAATAAAAAAATCCTACTTAGGCTAGGTTACGTTGTTAGGTATTTTTTTAAATAAATACGTAAATTCGATGCCAGTTTAAATTAAAACAAAGCTTACAACGCTACATCTACTTTCTCATATAATTGACCACAACGCGTTTTGAGCTGTTTTTCACTCAATTAGCATTTTCAATATTTGAGCGTAACATATAAATACATTGTCAAAGCTCTGCATATAATATGCCTGAATTATATTCTAGAATTTTCTGAAAGGTTTACAGAAGGTTTTGTAGATACATAGCCACACATCATACATTCCTGCTCAACCCCTTTGTTTGGTATGTTATGATCCCATATGAGAGGGCGAGCCTAATACCATTGACCGTGTAAAAATTCAATCGCCATTCATTGGGAAAAATTGCCCAAGGACACTGCACTTCAATGCAAAATAATATTTCGTGGATCTTTTTGTTGGCATTATTGTCCCAGTACTGGGCAAACGCCTCCGCCAGGTCCTTCCAGGTACTCTTTTCTTGGGCTCCGGGCTAGTGCTGTTCAAAGTTGCTATAAATCATTATCTTGCTTAATGCTACATGCTTAATTTTTTAAGCATGCGATTTTATGTGCCATATAAATTAAGCATGCTATAATGCTTAATTTATATACGGCAAAACGGGCGGGCCGCGCCCGGCGGACAGTTGCTTGATAGAGAGAGAGAGAGTGTTATGTGATATAAAGCAAAAAAGCTTTATAGCATAAAGTGCGAACTGCGACATCATTTGCTATATGCTATATTTATTGAGCATGCTACTTTATAATATATGCTATCATATTGATTTCTGACATTTACGCGAATATTACACATTGAAATAAAACTACTTTTACGGATTTTATCGCGTATATTGATATTATTAATCCCGACGTTTTGGACCCTTTACAGCGTCCATGGTCACGGGTAGACTGAGGTGGTGGGCGTCTTGATGATACAATTACGGACGCTGTAAAGGGTCCGAAACGTCGGGATTAATAATATCAATATACGCGATAAAATCCGTAAAAGTAGTTTTATTTCAATGCAAAATATATGCTATATTAACCATCACTACTCCTGGCTATAGGCATCGAATTCCTTGTGGATTTATTCATGTAGAATATTTTGGTATTGCCTAGAACCAGTATTGGATTCAAATGGATCCCTTGATTATATGCTTATCTCGACATAAACACAAATATACAAAAGTGTCAAACTGTCCAAGTGTGAACGTGTGGGATAACGAATATAAAGAATTCGGATAAAGGTACTATAATGTACAGTCAGCAACGAAAGTCGCTGAACATATTGCAATCATCAATACGATTTTTAATATGAAGTTACTGACCTGTGAAGGTTTTCCGAAACCATTGCATAGATGACCATTAAATATTTACCTTACCTTCATAATAAAAAAAACTCTTGACAAGTTTTAGAGCAGTCATGTTTTCTAAATTTAACTGTTTTTCGACTTTCGTTGCTGACCGTACCTGAATTATTTATTTTCGGTTACTACTTATTAGTTCTTCTGTATAACCTGTCGAAGCGTATGGATGTGGTCTATGGTACTAAAACCTTTTCGGAAACCGGCTTGTTCGGGAGGCTGGAAGTCATCAAACCTGCGCTCGAGACGATTCGTGATGACTCTTGAGAACAGCTTATAAACATGGCTCAGAAGCGAGATGGGCCTGTAATTCTGCAATAGGGTGTTGTCACCCTTTTTGAAGAAAAGCACCACCACGCTTCCGTTCCAAACTTCCGGCGTTGTGCCCTCGAGTAAGACGGAGTTAAAGAGCTTCTGAAGGACTTTAAGTACCGGTGTTCCACCCGCTTTCAGAAGCTCAGTAGTAATTCCGTCATTACCCGGCGCCTTGTTGTTTTTCAGCTGTTTCAAGGCCATCCTAATCTCGTACAGGCTGATGTCCGGGATATCTTCGGTATAGTGTCGGGTTAACTTGGCTCTTGGGTCTTGTAAAGAGCCCATGGTAGGTGTAGTTGCCGAGGTATATAACTGTCGGTAGAACTTCTCGACTTCCCTCAAAACCTCAGGCTTAGTCGACGCTACGCTGCCGTCCTCGGTTTTCAGCTTCAGGTAGGTCCAACTTCGAGAAAGAGATCACTCGACGAATCCGACTCGGCTGGGCAGCGTTCGGGAAACTTCGCAACGTTTTTTCGTCCACAATACCGCAGTGCCTGAAGACAAACGTCTTTAACCAGTGTGTGTTACCAGTGATGACATACGGCACAGAGACATGGTCGCTCACTATGGGTCTCGTAAAGAAGCTTAAGGTCACTCAGCGAGCTATGGAGAGAGCTATGCTTGGTATTTCTCTACGTGATCAAATCAGAAATGAGGAGATCCGTAGAAGAACGAAAGTTACCGACATAGCTGAAAGACTTAGCAAGCTTAAGTGGCAATGGGCGGGGCACATAGCTCGTAGAACTGATGGCCGCTGGGGCAAAAAGGTTCTCGAGTGGAGACCACGCACCGGAAAGCGTAGCGTGGGACGGCCTCCAACGAGATGGACGGACGACCTGGTAAAGGTCGCAGGAAGTCGTTGGATGCAGGCGGCTTGTAACCGGTCCTTGTGGAAGTCTATGGGGGAGGCCTTTGTTCAGCAGTGGACTTCCTGTGGCTGATATGATGATGATGATGACTTATTAGTTACAGATGCCAGCAGATCAAGCTATCCAGAACTGTCAAATATTCTCAATTGAATATGATCCTTACTATTCTGGGTTAAGCAGTGACAGCCTAGTGGTATGACCATTGAACTGCTAAGTCGAAGGTCTCGAGTTCGAACCCAAGGCACGCACCTCTGACTTTTCGAATTCATGTGCGTATTAATATCTAATTATCACTCGCTTAAACGGTGAAGGAAAACATCGTGAGGAAACCTGCATACCTTAGAGATTATTTTCGACGGTTTGTGAAGTCTGCCAACCCGCACTAGGCCAGCGTGGTGGACTATAGCCTAATTCCCCTCAATATGAGAGGAGACCCGTGCCCAGCAGTGGGACAGTATAATTATGGGTTGATGATGATGATTCTGGGTTAAAGTTGAAAATCAATCAAAGAAATTTCACAGATTGTGGCAACTTGATGTGCTGACCTCTGTACATGAGGAGCTTGTGGCTAACCAATAACTACGCTGATCCGAATCGCAAGGTTAAGTTACGCTAGCCGCGGTCAGTCTATGGATGGGCGACCATTCTTAACACATCAAGACCCCTCCGTGCCTCGGAGAGCACGTAAAGCTATCGGTCCCAATGATACACGAACACCTATGACAATCGTTAGTGGTAGTCAGAAGCCCAAAAAGCCTGACAACCAGTCTATCCTCAGGATATCGATACTGCCCTTTTTTAAAAAGGTACTTATCTATCGTTATATCGAGACATAGAACTATACCTATATTATTATAATCAAATGAGTAAAAGATATTACTCTGTCAATACCAGAAAAACAAACATTTATTGAACAAAGAAATATTCTTGTTACTGAGATGACTAACACTGAGATTGTGTCGTTTTTGTGGCCCAAAGCTCTATCCAATATATACGACTGATATATTGTTTGGAAAGATAGATACATGAAATTGGATTGCGGTCAACATAATTTCATCTTAAGTTTGTTTGTAACAACTCTGGACAAATAAGTATTTATATTTCTAGTCTAGAAATTTATGGAACATATAACAGTGTTTAAACAAACGATGGAGACACTTAAAATAATGAAGTCAGGCAGTATTCACCCTTTATAATATATTTGCCAAAGTAATTTGAGAATAAAGTGGGTAGTTAGAATTATCAATATTTACCTGGCGAGCTCACTTAAGCAGAAAATTAACTTCCAATAACTCAATTTTCCTGTTACTGAGATGACTCTAGCTGTTATGAATATACAAAATAGTTATTAAAGTCATATGAGGCAGAATAAAGTAATATTAAAAAGGTAAAATAGAAAAGGAAAAAATCATCATTGAGATGACGTAAGTACTGACTATTCAGTCAATTAAATAAATTCTGCAATGTACGTGAACGATATTAAAATTTACCAAATAAGATATTAAAAAATTGTCATAACCCTAATAATCCTATATAAAAACTTTAATTGAATTTTATTGTTGGATATTAAAATATAATAAATATACAATAAGCTTAAATAATAATAATGTAATTAAAATTTAAAACAACATGATAAATCTAAATAATTAACATAATCATAATAAAATAATAATAACACACAACAGACATATAACTAAATATAACCAAATAAGTTCTACAAATTATCAAACAAAATTGTATTAGGTAATAAAAATAAGAATTGTTTGTACCTACTTATCTGAGATTGTATTATGTAGAGCCCTTGAAATTTGCAACGCCTGAAAAAGGTGCTAAGCTGTACACTAAATTATATTTAAGAACCTTACTAACCTTAGTATGCAAATAAATAGTTTGAGTTTGAGTCATATAAATGCAAAAATGTTAAGATATAAACCACTTAAAAAAAGTGGAAGCCGTGTCCATTCAACGTTCATCTCAATTTGTATTCAAATTTCCTCAACAGCTGACACCTACAACGTTAACAAAATCCAAAACGCTTACACAGCAAGTCTACACCACACGAGCACATTATATGTTAATCAAGGCACCGTTTGGAATTAGTTGGCGGCCCCGGGGACAAACATTGGACACCGCATTACCATGTTTATAGTGTCCACACAGGGGACCTTTCAACGACCAAGCCGCATGGGCACGGACGGACAAGCAAGGATTAAGGATGTCATTTCTCACACCGCACCGGTCCGCTATTAATGGTAGTCTTAGAGATAATTGTGTCATGTAGTAAGGATAGTGTTGAACTAAATAATCGATGTTTCAATGTGTAATCATGTTTTCTTGTTTTGATGTTTTGAAATACAAAGCTTGAGTTAATATCAATGAACAGTATTTTTGCATGTTTTTTATACCACTAAGGTGGCAACCAAGTATACGGCCCATCTGATGGTAAGCGGTTACCGTAGCCTATAAACGCATGCAACACCAGGGGTATCTCCGACCCTATAAAAGGAATGAGAGCTAGGATGGCAGTATATAGGTCAAAGTTCACTGCCAACACGTTTACTTGCGGAGCACTCACAACCTTGCTCGCCGTTAAAAACACAAAACAGCTCAAAGCATTGTTATTGGGTAGCTCTAATTTGAGTGGAAATACTCCAACTTTGCAACTTTTGAACAATAATTAATGAAAATTTTGAAATAATTAATGAAAATTTTGAAACAGTGGACGTTCGGGACGTTATCCGAAAAACAGATTTGCCAATCTTTTTTTAACATATTTTATTAATTTCAGAAGGAACAGATTAAGAATAAGCTTTCGCAGGATCTTTTAGCACCCTTAACTCAAGGATTAAGGAATTATTCTTAACTAGCTTTTACCCGCGACTTCACACGCGTAGACTTAGTAACACGATTGTTGTCGGATTTATTTCATGGGATAAGAAGTACCTACTCAATGTTAGGGAAATTCGCGCTTTTTACGAGATTTGAAGAATTTAATATGCCAGCGTTAGTCACAAACTATTGGTGTACCACTATTTCGTTCAAATCCTGTATGTAGTTCTGCAATATCAGTTTTTAGGGATAACAAATAATAAGCAGTATAATAATTAACGATAGAAAAATGACAATTATAAAAGAGATTACAAAATACTTAATGATAATACAAAAAAATAAGATCAATGAAACATAAAATATTCCATTGATGACAAGTTAATAGGAATAAGCGCGAAAAAGCGACCAGTCTTTAAAAATCTTTAAAAATATAAATGTAAAGCATACTTAGATTTTTTTTTAATGTCTCAAGTAAATTTAAATAATTCAGTTAAATTTATTCAAATTATAAATGTAAGACAACACTCAAATTTTCTATTGCTTCTTGAGATTTATACTAACAATTTGCTTTACAATTAACACAATTGTGCCAATTCAAATACAACCAATCCCATAAAATGGTATTGCATTCATGGGTACCTGGAGAAAGCTTAGGTGGCTCCAGCCCCTCGTTTAACTTTTAGCATCTCACCTCCCTGGAAACCAGCCAAGAGATTATAGTTTGCCATCCTGGGAAATTTGGGACGTTGCTAAAGAAATTTGCAGTGTAAATAATGTTACGCCTTGGGAGAACCGGGATTAATGTAGCTGTTAGTACAGTTTAAAATTTTCCAATTTAGAAGTTAAAGTGTAAAAAGCTGTATTGTTGCCCCGTTTAGTTCCAGACGTAGGATTTTTCGGAAAAGCGCTGTATAAGTTTTTAATAAAATAACGATTTCAACCACAGAAGCTTCGAACTTAAGCTGGATCGGTGTTTTTTTTCTAAGTACCTTTTCTAATATTTATTCCTATTTTTCTAATCGCGACTTCCGTATTATATTGTATGTACCCAAATGGGGTGAATATGGATTCAGGGGTGAATCGGGACAAACGTTACCTCGGCGTTTCGCGTCGGGACTACGGAAGCTCTGTAGCATTCGTCCGCAGAAACATCGCACTTGCCTTCCTTAGTCTTATAGTCACGGCCATTGGATTAGGTACATTCACCACGACCATGATGGGAATTTATATTTTTATAGCCTACAGAGAGTTGTTACTGGTTTGGTTGCAATCTATAAAGTCATCGATATAGAAAAATACAATAAAATGCTGCAAATAAATTTTCCCAGTAACAATTCTAGTGTGCAGGGTATAGAATAGCACCTCAGGGAACCACGCCAGTCATGTTGGGTATAAAATACCAATGTTATATATTGAGCAAAATGTGAAAATTTCACGAGGGAATATAAGTTTTAAAATCCACTGAACAGCCTGTCAAATGCAGAAGCAATACGAAATTGTACTTTGATAATTTTAATTTTCTTTTGATAAGTAAAACTTCGACATAGGTACATGAAGGGAACAAATATTGAAGAATAATTTCTCACAAAAATTTCTAATAACTTAACAAACCACCACACCTATATTCGCCGGAGGGTTAGGAAAAGATTTATTAATGTACACTCACAGTTCGCCGGTATGTTTAGGTCCTACGTAAAAAGGGCGGGCTTATTGTCATTACTCGGGCACAAATCCTATCTCCGAGCTACTACTGAGAATTTCATAAAAAAAAAAACGAATAACAATTTGCTTAAGGTCTTGCGTAGTACTTAGCTTAGGACCACTTGACGACATCTGTGATCTAGTGGTTCCATTGTTGGACTGCTAATCACGAGGTCATGGGTTCAATCCCACAGGACGCAAATATTTATGTGATGAGCATAATAAGTGTTTGTGTTGGTCTGGGTGTTTATTATGTATAAAATGTATGTTTTTACAAAAAAAAGATCCATTGTTTGACCCAAAGAACAAGCTCTGCTTTGTTGGGGACTAGATACCTAGATGGTGCTGTGTAAAATTTCTCATATATTTATTATTATTATTTCTAGAGTAATAGGGCAATTTCTTTTTATTTCTAAGAGGGAGGCAAGTGAGCATGCAGGTCACCTGATGGTAAGCGATCACCGCCGCCCATTGACACCGACAACACCAGATGGGTTGCAAGTGCGTTGTCGGCCTTTGAGAAAAGAATAGGCTCGCTTCTTGAATGAAAGAAAGAAATATATTTATTTGTAAAGATTTATAGCAAACAATTTCTTGAAGATTGCCATGTTGTAAAGGATTGGAAATACCTCTGCTGGTAATTGATTCCACAGAGCAGTCGTTCGCGCTAAAAAGTGTATAGTGTTTCAATTGTAATTGAAGCTATAAAATTACAAATATAATATACTAATTAAAATGAGTTAAGAATCTAATCTTTTTACATAAGCAATTATCCAACTCAGGGAACATAAATGCGAGTGAAACAAAGGAACGGCAAGACAAACAAAAAACAGAGCAACGTTTATTATAAAATTAATTCCAATTATGTTATAATCTTGTTGCTGAAACATTGTGCTAAAATTTTATTTGTATTTATAAGGAAATGCTTTTGAGTTTTCAAAATGGTACATTACAAAGCGTAGAAAAATAATTTATCACTTAATTAAATAGCGAAGAAAGACATTGCGTTGAAAACTAAACACAACTCACACATATTCTGTTAGGATTATCTACTTTTTGCTTATGTCGGACCGAGTAAAAACCGCACATGCATTCACTTTCCTTATAGTTATAGCCAATATTCGTGAAACTTTGTATTTCCGTTGTATTTCCGTACGACCCATTCACGGTCTGATATTATAAATTAATGCCTATCAGTGAGGACCTATAAGTAATTGGCTATATGGTTCATAATTTTATTGAATTACTCATTTTACATTTCCAGAACCTAGTAATGTAAAATTTCTATCCCAGTTTTTCATTTGCATCAATTTATTCGTAAGTACCTAGTTACTCTACTTATTATTGAGAAGTCATTTGCTATCAAGAAAGTATCTAAGATGTTCTGGAAATAATCAACCTTTCAATATTTTTCACAACAATTTGGTAATTTGGCCTAATTTTAATCTACTGTGTTAAAAGAAAAGGAACATAATAATAATTACTCTACTTAAGCTGAGGAGGCTTTCGTTAAGCGGCTGGATAAAGGGTTTTATGCTGAAAGCGGCACTCCTGGACCCGGCACGTATCAGCAGGAGGTTCCTCTCTCTAGGGTCCTGACCACCGATAACTAGGATACTGTACCCGATACCGGTGGGCTACTATTTTTTATATTCAAATGTTTTATAATTATAAAATCAATAAACGGAATAATAAATAATAATTATAAATCATTTATTTCAGACCATTATAGAATAATTGTGACACAGTATTCAGAGTACATAAAGTTGCGATTATAAAATACATATAGGTATATGAACGTACTGTACAACGAACGAAAAAAGGTCCAGAAAATTATTGTGTTATTGCATAACAAAATGGTCATATTTTAATGATAGGCAAAGTTAGGGAGTTGGAAAAACTTGTTTGTGAAAGGATCGACATCAAGATGGGTTTGGTTTGGGCACGCGGGTCATTTGAAGAGGTCATTTAACTTGTAATAGGTTTACTGAAAGTGGGTCCGAACGTATTATGTCAGTTTTCCACTTGAGTTTCTGGGTCCTATAACAACATTGTCCATCGTTTCATAATGTAACTATTATTGGTTGCTTTATAACCATTAAAATGGTATTGCAATAGCAGTACTGTATTGAATTATAGCTATATGAATATAATTGTAATTTATCGACTGTATCATCAGCGTAGTGGTTGTGTATTGTTGTTAATTTCTATTAGCATAGCTATTAGTATAGCTAGTGTATAACAAAAAACTGATGGAATTAATGCTTTTTTGGTCGAAGTGTACAAGAAATTAAAATAAGGTAACATTTTACAGTATCTTTTTGTATTTTTTGGCATTTTCCATGCTAAGATTTTAAAGTTATTTAGCGAAGGAAAAATTCGACCGCGGGCAGGATTCGAAACTGCGTCTTCTGGTTAGGTACACCAGACGCTATGACCGCTAAGCCGCTAGAATGTGAAGGCAAAATTCGTCATGGCGGGTGGGACGCGCTTTTCCTTTTCATTCGCTAAATAATTTTACAGTATTAAAAAAATCTTTTATTTCCTATGAACGGCCATAAGTTCTACTATAATCTATTTCAAGGGTATCCATTAATTACCGGACACCCTGTATAATGTAATTACCCATTGTCATACATTTTAAAGAAATTATAAAACCCTCAATTGATAAAGCATTTGGATAAAGACTTAACAGCAAAATTTATCTACAACTTACATTCTCAAAACTGAAACAACAAAATACACTGAAAATGGGAAGATAAAGAAGATTTTAGTTGTGTAAATATGGCTGCCCACATTTTCAGGCACAGTAAGCAAACTTCGCAGTACAAATACCAAGTACCTCGGTAACACTTGAAATACTACAACTTACAGCGGTGCGGTGTCAGTTTATCCAGACTTATCATTATACAAAGCGTAGAATTGTTAACTAAGAACTTGCTAGTTTATTCTCTACAAGCAGTATACTTGATTTTACTAATATGACTAACAAATGAAGATAGCTTCGCGTTCCTTTAAAGATAATCGTTTACTTTTATATCTATTATTAACATAACAATAAAGTGTACAGATCAAGCTACCACAATCTGTCAAATTTCTTTGATTGATTTTCAACTTTAGCACAAAGTAATAAGGTTCATATTCGATTGGGAAAATTTGACAGTTTTGGATAGTTTGACCTGGCGTCTGTACCTACATACAGCCAGCAACGAAAGTCGCTAAACATGTTGCAATCATCAATACGATTTTTAATATGAAGTTACTGACCTGTGAAGGTTGTGCGAAACCATTGCATAGATGACCATTAAATATTTACCTTACCTCCATAATAAAAAAAAGCTCTTCACAAGTTTTGGAGCTGTCATGTTTTCAAAATTTAGCTGGATTCAGAGATTTTCGTTGCTGACCGTACACTCACAGTTCACATAGCACAGACGGCAGCAGGTCAAGCTATACACAACTCTCAAATTCCCCCAATTTAATATGAACGTTATTGTTTCGAATTACAGTTGAAATTCAATCAAAGAAATTTGACAGATTATGGTAGCTTGATGTGCTGGCCTCTGTACATTCACAGAGTTTCGATTTGTGCCCGGTTAATGGCAATAGACTCGCCCCCTATTATATGGGACCTAACCATTCCGGAAATCTGTGGGTGTACTTTAGTGCGCTTCTGCCTAAGCCATCGGGGAATACAAGCGTGGGTATGATTATGTAAGTTAGGTTATTAAAAAAAATATTTAAAAAAAAATATCCTTACTTAACTAAAAGCGATAAGTAATTAAAATACCATGTAGGTACTCCTTGGCAACAAGCAAGAGTTGTAACAAAGTTTCATAGAATAACATAATATTGGTTTTGCTAAAGAATTCCCGCAAAATAAATGTAACTCGTGTGTAAAGAAAGTCCAGAGAACCTTGATGAAGTTTTGTAGGTTTAAGCTCTGAGGTTGGAGAACTTTTGCTGATTAATTCTTCTTTTACACGGGGAAGAATGTTTTAAGGTCACTGCATACGTAACGTGTTCTAACTAGGACGGAACGGGACGGAAATTTTCAAAAACAATGAAATTGTAGACGTCCTTGTTATATAACTTGTCATGTTTTCTTAATGTTCAAAATAAGTACCTACTACCTAGACCTACCAATTGTAAAACTTTTCTCAATTTTGTATTCCTAATATTGTAATTTGTGGAGATGAAATAAACGCATTTTTATTTTATTATTATTTATACGTCAGAGGGGCTCGTGGTTAAGTAACGACTATGCTGATCAATCGTTGTGATAGTTAAGCTGCATTAGCCACGGTCAATATGTGGATGGGGACCATTCTTAATACATCGAGCCCCTCCATGCCTCGTAGAGCCGTCGTTCACGGTTGTCATAATGAACACCTATGACAATCATTCGTGGTAGTTAGAAGCTCAAAAAAAGCCTGACAACCAGTCTATTCTCATGATATCGGTATTACCCAGAAATTGGGTTGCAAGGTATGATGGCAGTCACTCCGTGTTAAATACTTATATTCAGCCGCATCGGGTTAGACGGGAAGCCTACCCCAATATAGTTGGGAAAACGCTCGGGCGATGATGAACAATAGTGTTTCTACTGCATTTAATTTTACGTTCTCCTCCATTTGTTTCAATCAAAATTATAATTACCTATATTGCGGAATGTACAACTTCAGAGTTAATTAACTTCTGTTGGTTAATTAATTAGTGCAGCAGTAATTAAGATTGCTTGCACTAATAATACCTAGTTGACGCGACGATGAGTCTCTAATGTACTCGTAGATAGATACCCATGTTGTATCTTTATTCCATAGATAGGTAAAACTATGTTCGCCACCATCATCATCAACCCTATACAGTCCCACTGCTGGTCACGGGTCTCCTCTCATATTGAGAGGGATTATGCTATATTCCACCACGCTGGCATAGTGTGGGTTGGCAGACTTCACACATCGTCGAGAAAATCTCTAAGGCATTCGCCACCATAAATATTTGAAATTCATGCAAAACCAACTATAACATTTCTAAAGAATAATTGGGCTTTAAAATTCATACATACACTCACGTCTTTTTCCCAAGAGTAGGCAAAAACTAAAGAACGTCACTCGCTAAGATTCTTGTATACTTCGTTACGCACTTAACGTTTTGGAAGAATCCCACCAATAAGGTCAGTGTAAGTCTTTCTAGGACGTCCTCTCCCGGCGGTTCCACTGACATATGCCATACAAAGCCTTTTTGAATAAAATACAAAAAGTTTTTCTTTTCAAATCCGATTAGTAGTTTCTGAGATAAGCGCGTTCAAACAAAAAACTCTTCAGCTTAATTGTTTAAGTATAAATATAATAGAACTTTGGCAGCCCTGGTATTAAAAACGTCAGCCTATTTGAGGTTTAATCCAGGACACACTAATGGTTCACTTAAGATTATTAGTTTCCTGAAAACATCGCAAGTGAAGTGAAGTCTGCCAGCTCCCAATACCCATATACACTGTCCCATGGCTGGGTACGGGTCTCGTCACAGAATAATAGGGATTAGGCTATAGTCCACCGCGCTGGCCTAGTGCGGGTTGGCAGACTTCACACGCCCGCGCTGTCGAGAGAATCTCTAAGGCATGCAGGTTTCCTCACTATCTTTTTCTTCACCGTTTAACTCACAATTAATTATTAATAGCAACATGATTTCAAAAATTTATAGAATCGTGCCTTGGATTCGAACTCGAGACCTGTGACTTGGCAGTCCAATAGTCTAGACTATCACTATTTAATTTTTTGGTTCTCTCAAATATATTTTATATGCAATAACTGATTTTCTTCACAATAATAACCCCGAAGATTACAATAATGTATTTCGACATCAAAAATTATTGCTAATATTCTTCAATTTCTTTAACAATGCTTATAAATTAATAGGTATTACAAATTTAAAATTTCTCTGAAAAAAGTACGGAATTGTAGTTCATTTTCTTGAGTATTACGCGTAGGAACTGTAGGTAATAAGCTTACTGTATACAATAACAAGATAGAAAGGAACAATTGTTCGCCATTTGTTGATTTAAGTTCTTTGTAATAAATTGATTGCCAATAACTGACGACACAAACAAGTTTTCAGTGAAGTGCGTGTTATGGGTTGGATTCCCACCCGAGGTAAATATTTGTATCATCATCATTATCATTATATCAGTCCAAAAGGTCCACTGCTGAACAAAGGCCGTAATTATATGCATATTAATAATTAATTATCACTCTTAAAAAACTTGCTTTTCAAGGTTGTGGTGTTACTGATGTCACCACAAAGACGTAAATTCAGAATGTGAAGGCAAAATTAAATATGGCGGGTAGGTATCGCGGGGGCTTAGTGGTCATAGCGTCTGGTGTATCTAACTAAAAGATGTAAGTTTGAATCCTGCCCGCGGTCGAATTTTTCCTTTGCTTAATAACTTTAAAATCTTAGCATGGAAAATGCCAAAAATATACAAAAAGATAATTATCACTCGCTTATACGGTGAAAAAAAAACATCTTGGGGAAACCTGCAATATAAATGAAATCTTATGAAAATCAATAGTAAATCAAGCTACCGAGTCATATTTTACCCGACTGCGCTACGCAATGGAGGGTAATGTGTTTATCAGCCTGTGTGTGTCTATGTTTGTTTCTCTCGTTAATCGGTCCACGCGTTTGGACTTGAGTGCCAATGCCACGCGTGGGCCGATTTTTATGATTCGTACTTCAATCTTAATCTTGCGAGTGTCATTAAAAACATGAGAGTAATCAAAATTCAATATGGCGACAAACAGATAGTGAAAAAGAAAAAAATAATAAGTTGACGAACTATGTTTCAAGTTCCAAGTGTATCATTAACGTTTTGACCGCCATGTCAATAACGAAAAGCTATGTTCTCTACGCCAAACGACAAATTCTAATATCTAATAATAGGTAAAAAAAACACTAAACATATTCTTGTATATTTATTTTAAACAAAAAAAAGTTGTATTTTTGACGTTCCTTGCCGTCGTTGGCATCGTGAGCAAGTTTTAATTTTACGTCTATACACGTCCGTGGCGGTCAAAAGGTTAAATAAGTACTTGAAAATCATCTTTATCTTATCATTATTCATTTCGAATGACCATTTAGGTATTTGGTTAGCAATTATTCTTACTGAAATTTTCAAAACTTATTATTAAAATATTACACAATTTGAAACCATAATCTACATTACATATTACACGGATCGTCTTGCCCCGACGCTGCTTGCATGTTAAGCAGACGATTATTTTTGTAATTATTTCTAATGTCTTCTTTGCTAACTTGATGAAGAAAGTTAGCTCACTTAATGGATATTATGTATGCAAGATGGCGATCCTCAGAGTTTAATAAGCTAGTAACGTTAAGATTAATAACGTTTTCAGGTTTTTTACGGTATAATGTAAACGGTGATGGTAATTTTGTTTTGTTTACGCGAAACGTTATTTTTTATCGTTATTTTGGATAAAATATATAATACAAGGAAAATCAAGTTGTGATAAGACTAATTGCTACAGTTGCAGGTGCTGTGTGTTCAATATTAAAGTTAATGTAGCGAAGGAAAAAATAGTTTCGACCTGGTGGGTGGGACTCATGGTGATGGTGGCTTAGCTGGTCATAGCGTTTGGTGTATTTAAAAATGTTGAAAGAAATAAAAATTTTGTATCTAACGTAAGCTAAAAAAATATAAATAGAAATATAGATAACAGCTTCTACCCGCGACTTCATCCGCGTGAAATAGTTACTTTTAATTATAGTTGTAATTTGGCTGAATAACTTAAAATCATTATAAGCTATATGTTATTCTGATGTATAAATAGTAATACTGTAACTGTCAGAACTCAAACAGTAGCAAATCAATTTTAATTTAAAATTATGTGTAATACTCATATTTATGCTACATGCACTAATATAAAAATACTTTTTAATTTAAAATATTATTCAAACTAGTTAACAACTTCAGTTCACAGAATCTGAACAATTTTCAGTTTAATAATATAATCATCTCATTCTCTTTCCAAAACGTGACCAGACTCCATATGCAGAAACTATCCATCCATCTCTTACATTTACCTTATAACTTATATTTGCTTGTCTTACGCTCGTTTTGTCTTGTAAATCCAAGGACGTTATGCTAATTTATATGTGAGCAATGGTTTAAAACTAAAACTTGTAAATGTGTAATGGTGTTATAATACATCATTATGTGTCTGATCTCTTGAAAGAAAGAGCCTTCTAATTATTATTCGTGTCTTTGACACCAACCAACATTGCTGTGAATTATTTATTTTTTATTTCTCAATTCACACTATAAATAATTTGTTTAATATAACATGGTTATAATTGAAAAAAAAAATCGATATATTTTTTCCAAATAGTAATAGGGTATATACCTACACTATTTGTAAGTGTTCTGAATTTCTTAGTAAGTAAAAAATATTAGGTGAATCATATTATACTACTTAGTTATAGTCTAATATAAAACGACATTTATGGTATCTATATAAAAACAAATTGAACGAAATATGTGTCTTCTCCTGAAACAAAACAGCCAAACGTTTCAGTTCACAAATATAGTGAAATTCCTGCAAGTTTACATAATCATCTCATTTTTTGACAAAACGTGACTCGACTATCAACGAACCTCGTCTAAAAGGCCTTTTGTAAGCATTTGACTGTTTCTAACACAGAAAAACAAGTCGGCAACATTTTGTCCCTCCTCAAACGGTTGTTCACTTTGTTCATCCAGTTTCTGATTACCTCTAAGTGTATTCTTGGCTGGGAAAAAACGTGCCTGTCATTAGGACTTGATTTATTGCGACGACACTAAAAGGGTTCCTCAAGGGTTCCTCGTGGGTCCTTCGTCCTTCAAGACACTCCTACACATGTTTTGGGTAAGATTTGGACTGACACGTATTAATGTGTTTTGGTTTCACTTGCAATACATTATACTTGCTGTATTTATATGTTGGGTAGGATAATAAATTGGTTTCAATGTTTATCAAATGGTAATAACATTTTTATTTCTGAAGATTGTGTAATGGGCATGGGTATTTTGCTGGATCCTTGTGGAAAGGATCGATAATGAAATTTCGCCTTCTATTATTTATGTGTGTTCGTTCCTGTTACACATTTTATTCTTAATTAAAAGATAACTTATCATACGTAAAACATATTTTTACATGATTAAATCATCAACCATATACTGTCCCACTGCTGGGCACGGGTCTCCTCTCAGAATGAGAGGGATTAGGATAAATTCTTTCACGCTGGCCTAATGCCAGTTGGCAGAATACACACGCTGGCAAGAAAATCTCTAAGGCATGCAGGTTTCATCACAATGTTTTTCTTCACCGTTTAAGCGAGTGATCATTAATACGCACATGATTTCGAAAAGTCAAAAGTGCGTTCCTTGGATTCAACTTCGAAACGTCTGACTTGACAGTGTAATGGTTATATCACTAAGCTATCACTACTTACCATGATTAAATGATTATGAATAAATATTAGACTTGTAGAAAATTAAAACAAACTTAAAGTAGTTCAGATTAGTTTGTACTACCACTACTTCCCAAGAGTTTTGCCAATCTTAATAATAAATAGTATCTATTTCTTAAAGAACCTACTACTAAATAAAAAAAAGAAAGTGTAAGACAAGAAAAAAAGTTAACGCTTACAAAAGATGAGAATTTCATCATTCTCTTCTTTACTTGAACCACTCAAAAAGCACACGAATACAAAACAGCAAAATCCAAAGAACATTTTTACCTCTAATGATCCTATTAAAAATCTCATAATTTACGCAAATAAATATCACTACAGTGCTTTCTGTACATTTTCAGCACTTAACGTTTTATACTTTTAGTGGTAACGGAAACGAGCCATGTCGAGCATGCAGTGCACGCTACGTTTAACATGAACAGGTTTTAGAGATCCTTCTTGAATGAACTTGGTAAAATTTGGTACTGTTTTTTCAAGAAATTCGCCATACCTTTGAAGCATTAACAGGTATGAAGAAACTCCCTCAAAAGAGACGTAACCAAAATTCAACTCTAATTTTAAAATTTAAACAGTATATTGACTATTGCATTTATAGACTATTGCATAAGTAAATATTTTGATATTTTGTATTTATCATCTTCAAGATCTTGGCCAAGCGTGGTAATTAGGTACAGTAGTAGCATGGAACAACGTTTTTTTTTTAAAGAATAATTTAAAAACGTACAGTTAACGTATTGTCATTTTTCATGGATTGTCGCTATGAATTAATTAAAAACGAGTACTTAAATTTCGGGACAAGCTTTTGTATCATATGAATTGTGTAATGACAGTATAAGTTGATAGTAAAAGTTTATAATTATTCTTTTTAGCGTATTTAAATAAAAGCCTGTTTTAAAAAGAAGTTATTTTTCAGACTGATTAGTCTGTCAACTTCTTTCATAATTCATAAATCAATTGGTTGAAGATATCTGCTTCAAATTGAGTAGCAATATTCCACCCGAACAAACATAGTTACATACATACATAGCAAAATAAATAAAAGCTTGTAAAAAATAGGCCAGAATAAGTCATGACATTTATGTGTAAATGAAGTATATAAAATATATTTAATATCAATACATATTCCTTTATTTACAGTATAACTATGATTCTATTTTATGCACATACAAGCTTCTGCCCGCGAATCGTCCGCGTGGAAAAGCAACTTTTATTTATCATTGTAATTTGGCAATTTAACTCAAAATCGTTATAAATTATAGCCTTTATGTTATTCTGATCTATCAATAATTATACTGTAAAGTTACATCAAGATCCGTTCAGTAGTTTTAGTGTGAAAGAGTAACAAACATTCATCCATCCCTCTCACAAACTTTTACATTTATAATTTTAATTATATTAGAAGTAGGAATATCACGCCTGCATCCCCAAAGGGTTAGGCAAAAGATGGACGATACGTTTAGCGTAGTGGTTAAGCTATAAACAGAACAAATATTTATATAACCTACAGGTTGCAGTGTATTCTGTGGTATGTATATGATATTTTTGTTTGTAAACGCACCCATGATACAGGAAAAAATCTATTTTGTGTTTGTAATACAGGTGAAAAACCGACTGTGGAGCAAGGTTTCAAGAGAGGTAGGTAGTGGGAGTAATTCCACTCAAATTGGAGCTGCCCGACTGGGGAAGTACCTCCGCCTTGAAGAAAATCGAAGTAAAATAACACTGCTTTGAGTTGAGTTGTGTTTCTTACGGTGAGCAAGGTTGCCAGTGCTCCACGAGGAAGCGTTGTGTTGGCAGTGGGGGGACTTTGACCCTTATACTGCCAACCCAGCTATTCCTCTTTCAATACAGGGTCGGCAACGCGCAAGAGATAGTCCTGGTGTTGCAAGCGTCTATAGGCTACGGTAACCGCTTACCATCAGGTGGGCCGTATGCTTGTTTGCCACCTTAGTAGAATAAAAAAAAAACGTTAAAATGTTATTCATAATACAATTTGAATTTGGTGGGCTAAATTATACACACATCATATCTTTGAACTCTCCCACATCATTCCTTGTTAATCCTCCCCCCTCGACCCCTCGACACACTTGAGCAACTACCACACGAAGTGTGTCTATATCAACAACAACTTATAATTTAATCCAAACTTCATTCTCTTAACCAAGTACATATTGCTTTACTAAGAAACAGTTCTATGCTTTGTGTACGTGTAATAAATAATTCAAATAAACATAATGGGATAGTAATTAGTAAAGAGTTGATAGATGATCGTAGCTACCTCATTAGCTTAGTGGTCCTAAACGCTACGCTAGAGGTTTTGGGTTCGATTTCCAGGTCGAGCAATGTGTTATAGGGTTTTTCTATGAAATTTCAGTAGCAGCTCGGAGTTTGGATTTGTTCCTAGTGATATGACCATTGGACTGCCAAGTCTAATGTGTCGAGTTCGAATCCAAGGCTTTTAAAATTCATGCGCGTGTCAAAATCAAATATCACTCGCTTAAGCGGTGAAGGAAAATCGTGAGGAAACCTGCATGCCTTAGAGATTTTTCTCGACGGTGTGTGAGGTCTGCCAACCCGCACTAGGCCAGCGTGCTGTATAGCCTAATCCCTCTCATTCTGAGAGGAGACCCGTCCCCAGCAGTGGGACAGTATATGGGTTGATGATGATGATTAATGGCAATAGGCCTGCCACCTATTACGTGGGACATCAATGTACCGGTGAACTGTGGGTGTAGAATTACCAATACAATTAGTACACCTAAGTAAGGGAATGGAATCAGCTGCCTAAGTCTGTACCTGTCTGACGTGTACAATTTGGGGGTCTTCAAGTTTAGTCACGAGTGAATAGGTATCTTCTAGGTAAACGTGCTACATCTTAGACATATCGTCACTTACCATCAGGTGAGATTGTGGTCAAACGCTAACCTCTCTTACTTAAAAAAAACCTCTGCCTAACCCTTTAACCCTTCGGGGACTACAGGCGTGATGGTAATTGTCCACCAAAACTAGATTATATAGCCGAATTATTTGTACACAGAATCCTCGTCACAGCAAAGTCATAATTGATGACGTATGTGCAAACAGCACTCCACGACCCTTACAAGAGCACTCCGTTCGACGATCCTCGATATTTGGCGATGGAAAGCGCAAATAATGAGCACGTTCATTGGTACGCTTTAATTATAACATATTGGGTTGATCGCTTTGTGTACGTGAACATTTGATTGGTGTTCCTATTCGAAATAGCTGACAGCATTATTGGTTTTGTAATTCAGTTTTATTAGTACCGATAAGCTGAAATAAGAAATAGTTCAGCCCTTTCAATATTTATTGAATCTCGATGCTTATTTCGAGTGAATCATTAAATAAACATCAAGTATTTGTAGGTCAGAGCAGTGGCAGCCACTAGGCTACCACTAGAGAAGACGGTAGCACGGTGGTCACGTGCTGCCGTACACAGGGACAGATTCAGGGGAGACCCATTTACAGTCTCCCCAGGGATGTGCCTTAATAGGCGGTGCACAGGGGGGTTCTGGGGTGGTCTATTAAGTAAAGGACCCAGTGCCCCCCTCCATGTGCTGATGGTGGCCACCGGGGTGGTTTTAGTGGGTAAGAATCCCACCACACTCCCCGGTCTAACCCCCGTAGACCGGTAGCCTTTTGAAGGTTTCCCCCCGTAAACAAAAAAAAAAAAAAGGTATGACCATTGCACTTCCATGTCGAGGATCTAGAGTTCGAACCCAAAGCACGTACCTACTCTGACTTTTCGAAATCATGTGTGTATTAATAATTAATGATCACTCGCTTAAAACGGTGAAGGAAAACATCGTGAGGAAATCTGTATGCCTTAGATATTTTTTCGAGAGCGTGTTAAGTCTGCCAACACTGTTAAAGATGTTCGTATGAGAACCGGGACTGACTGCTTTACCTGCTCTCCAAGGCACGGAGGGATCTCGATGTGTTAAGAACGGTCACCTATCAACAGACTGACCGTGACTAGCATAGCTTAACCTTGCAGATCGATTTAATAGCGTAGTTATTACTAAGCCATAAGCCCCTCTAATATATAAATAAACAAATAAGATAAAAAAGCCGTTATTTCCATAACCTCATTTCACATTTCAAAAGTGGTATTTGTTTGTTAGTTATCTGCTTATTGTCTAATTGTTAGTATGTTAGGTTTTTTTTTCTATTGGTTATGGGAACTCCTCGGGTGAAGGCCTCCTCTAGTTCTTTCCACTCATGTCTGTCCTTGCCGATAGTTTGCCAAACCTTCCCTTTAAATTCAATTTAGCCGATTCGAGCCCCTCTAATATTTAAATTTGCAAATTTCATGCAAATCGGTTCAGACGTTTTTGCGTGATTGAGTAACAAATAAACAAACAAAAAAATATCCAAACTTTCATGACATTATAATATTAGTATGATTGAGAAAGGTCTATTTATCTGTTTACAAAAGTGGTTCCTCTTTGCATTCCTAAACCAGAGAACAGATTTATAAAATTCGACAAGAAGATAGATTGCTTCCTGAGGATGCAATGCTTTTGTCTCAAAATTCCTTTGTCATCCAAATGAAACGCGAACATCGGCTAATAAACCATAAATTCTTTATTGTGCCGGGTATTGCTATGCAAGCTGCACAATTGACTTAATTTGGCTGGCACTCAATCAATTATGCAGCTGCTGCGGACACGGACACATCGCTCAATGTTTACCCCTATAATATGTCATCCCAGGATATGAAATCGATATGTGAATGTTATAGAGAAGTGCGATTTAAATGCTCAATAATTGAGCATTCATTGGCTTGTTACGTACTGCATATACCTAGTAATTATATTCCCTGGAGATCAGGATGGCTAATACCAGGGGTATCACTTGCGCGTTGCTGACCTTGTACAACCAAAGAGGAGTAGTTGGGTTGGCAGTATAAGGGTCAAAGTCCCCCCACTGTCAACACACCGTTTCTTCGCGGAGCACTGGCAACCTTAATTACCATAGAGAACACAATTTCTTCCCGAAGAAGAACAGTCCAAAAGTCCCGGTTTTCTTTGGAAGAGAATTTAAGGAGTCTAAAGACAGAATTAAGCTAAAACGTTTCGTTTCCTCGTGGAGCACTGGCAACTTTGCTCACCGTAAGAAACACAACACAGCTCAAAGCAGTGTTATTTCACTTCGATTTTCTGCAAGGCGTAGGTACTTCCCCAGTTGGGCAGCTGCAAATCTGAGTAAAATTACTCCCACTTTACCCTAAATCTCTTATTTTATAGGAAAAGGTAAGTCTTTCTCCAAGGTCTAAACTAACTGTAAATTTAATAAAAATTGGTTTAGCGGTTTAGGCGTAGCGTAACAGACAGACAGACATGTAGAGTTACTATTGCATTTAAAATGTTAGTAAGGATCTCGATTATTTTAGATTCCAATATAACAAAGTGTCGGTTGAACATTTGTTACAAAAATCTTATATCACTCTATTTTGTTTTTTCTTCACCCTAAAACAAAGACACCCAAAATCCGGATCAGTACATAGATAGGACCTAAGATAGTAGGATAAACAGAGATTTAGTTTTATATTATGTATAGAAACGGGTCAAGGGAAGCCGCCTTAAATATTTGAAGAGACCGATGAAATGTACTGGGTTCAAATCGATCGGTTCGTAGGGAACCCGAATCCGTTTAGTACGCCTGATAGGGGATAGATTGAAGCTAGATTTTCTGTTTACTTAGCTATCTGTCTGTTATTTACGTGAAAACTGTTTTGGGCAAAGGTTTTGTCAATATATAGACAAGTAATTTGATATTGATTGATATTAATTTGATATTAGCAGACACTACAGAAATGGTTACTGTGATTATATATTCTTATTATTTAATAATGTTTAACTCAATAAAATGTAAATGTGAGTCCTTGTAGGCTTAATATACATACTCTACTTTGAAGGCTTTGAGCCTTTTTTATGTGGCCTATGCAAATATTCCTCTGATCTGGTATTGTCGTGCGACGGGTTGTTGATTTACCTAAATTATGGTTGAGCTACACAATGACTGATGCATGCGTGCCGTCGGTTGGGACTAGTCTACTCAAAACCGCTATGGCTCTTTCTTCAAAAGACCATTTCAATCTTTCCCTATATTGTAAGATACATATTTGTTACTATTCTATGTCTGGACTTTAAAAGAGACTATGTTTGAGTTTGTTTCGGCGTTTCTTCTCAGAGTTCGTCAGCTAGGAAATGCACAATTTTTCACAGCACCATCTAGTTCCAAACTAAGCAGAGCTTGTACCTACAATGGATTTACTTTTTTTTTTGTAAATAAATACTTATAATACATAAGTAAACGTCCAGATAAACACAAACACTTAGTCCACCACGCTAGCCTAGTGCGGGATGGCAGACTTCACAAACCGTCGAGAACAATCTCTAAGTTAGGTATGCAGGTTTCCTCTGCTCCTTTAATCTGCCTCACTCTTTGGAGAATACAGGCATATTTATAATTATTGTAAAATATAATCTTCAGGACCATCTCCTCAATCCAATTACTCTTAAGTAATTAAATAAGTAATCTTAGATATAAGCAACATCATTTTCCATGACAATATCATTCGATTATAATTCTATTCTATATGTTTCAGTATGGACACATCGAGATTCAATTTGATCCGAGCTACGCGGCAAAGCATCAAGATTGTAAACTGAGTTGGAATTTCGGATTTCGTTGATATTGGAATAGCTTAAATAAGATTGTCGATAATATAATAGTATAGTAAAGATGCAACAATTAATTTACAACGATATCTTTATTCTAACGTCTACCAAAATATCATACACACATTACACATACACTCCACTTACACTTTACACCAACGAATGCACATCTTGCCTCATGTATAAATTTTAATGTGGCAAACTTTGTAATGTGCTATATAAGATTGTAATAGTGAGATTATTATTCTCAAATTTAAAAGCTGAAAAGTTTGCTATTAATATATAAATAAATAAATAAAATATGACTTTTCTGTTAAACAAAACCAGAACTGTACTAGAAAATTATAAATTTATAACGAAAAAAGGACTCGACGCTGAGATTTTTAAAAATACATTCATAATCTGTGAAGTAATCGCGTTTCAGACATACAAAAAAAACATACAGTGGTATGGATCTTTCTCCGTTTTTTGTTGATTGAAAAGATGTCATAATAAGATCGTTGAAAAGTCTTAAGTCCAAGTACTCCGACGGAAGGTACAATCTGCAAACATAAAAACATCAACAAATTGCTTAATAATATACGTGAAAGATTTTGCGGGACAACTCATGACAGATGTCTAAAATATATTGCTCTCTCATGTATTTTTCGTAAACCTAAGAGGAAAATTATTACCAAATACGTAGGTAAATGTTTATCAAATAGAGTAAGAAACTGAATATTCTTTCTTCAAGTCCCAAAAATGCCAAAGTGTACCCTTCGACTCTGACAAATCAGATCGACGTAAATAGTTTACCTCATAATGATGTTATAGGAGGCTTTCCTCATGTCAATTGAATTTGCTGATGGCACGGAAGTATACGGTGACTATAGCAAGCAGAATATAGGGTATATCCTGATGTACCCCTGGGAAAAGTGGTCGGTAGATTTATTGACAATGCTCTGCTTTGAGATAAGTATTTTAAGGTTGAAACTAATGATGCTGTTTACTCATTCGAATAAACTAAAATAGTAAATGGAACACTTGGAATACACCTTGGAATTTAAGCTTCCAGAAGAAATTAAAACATTGATTAAAATAGGTACGTTTGGACGTACCTTTCAGACTGTCTAAATTGCTTTGTATAATATAATTTATCAATTAATGACTAAAGTTGACTTTTTCGCAAAAATGGGCCAGACTATTTTGAGTAACTAAGTCTGAATATTTCGTTTATAATTACACAAACTGCTTCATTACTCTAGTGGTTCTGAGCGTGACTGCTACGCTAGACATCCTGGGTTCCAGGTACCTAGAGCAAAATGTTATGAGATTAGATTCGTGCTCGGTTAATGGCAATAGGCTCGCCCCCTATTACATGGAACCTAAACATACAGCGAACTGTGAATGTACAATTTGTACATCCCTGCAACTCTACATAACTTTTCGGAGAATACTCATTTTGTGGTGGTATTTAAAAAAAACTGTTTTTTTTTGGTAATATAAACGAAATAATTCATGCTAATAAAAACTCATTAAACGCTATCGTGCAAGTGTAGATAAAAAATATTGGCCAACACCCAGATGTGCATTTAATCTTTATGAAACAGCCATCCTAAAAAAACTGATGTTAAAAATGTGCCTTGTAGAACTATTACCTAAACCGTATTGTTGAACGAAATAAAAATAAAGTTCCAGACTTTAACACTATAAACGCATATAAATCCTGTTAAGTACTTCACTTGACTTTAAAAATCCTTTCTCTGGGAGTTTGTACAGTATTGAAGCAAGAAGAAAACAACGGGGAAGTATCTACTTGCTGAAAAAGATAGAGATAATATAATATTGGGAGATCCTCCTGAATATAAACACAGTAATTCCCTCTAATCGGTCCGTCAATACAATTATTGGGAAAAGCTTTCATAACCTCCAGGGAGTAACTCTTGATGGGGCAGTGAAATGAGAAAGAATGAACGAAAACATTTTCATTCAGATTATAATATTATCATTTGTAGAAGAGTCTGATACTTAAATCGATTGAACATTTCAAATTGGGTCAAAACTTACTAGAAAATCCAACGTCAAATTGATAAAATTTAGAATTAAATTAACCTGGATACCCTTTTTAGAGTTTTGATGATAAGTCAAAGTGCTTAATTTTAGTCAGACCATTATTATAACATATTTTACTTTTAAATAGTCAAATATTACCTTTTACTAACATTGGTAAAATGTAATGTTAATAATTTGTTTTTTTTTTTTAGGTCAAAGGTACTTTTTGTTTCTTTTTAATTTACGGGGAGAAACCTTCAAAAGGCTCGATAGCCTTTTTTGTAGACCGGGGTCTACAGGGTTAACACCGAGTAGTGTGGGATTCTTACCCACTAAAACCACCCCGGTGATGGCCACCATCAGCACATGGAGGGGGGCACTGTGTCCTCTTAATAGACCACCCTAGAACGCCCCTGTGCAAAGCATGTTAAGGCACATCCCTGGGGAGGCTCTAAACGGGCCTCCCCTGAATCTCTGTGCACGTGACCACCGTGCTACCGTCTTCTCTGAGGTCGCATGATGGGTGAACAGAGTCCCCTCCCTGAGCGCCCGCGAGCCCAAAGGCCCGCCTGCCTTAGAATATGCAGGCGGGATTTCGGCGATTTAGGTACCGAGGCGGTTCAGATCTCTCGCTCTGTCAGCATAGCCCTTACTGGTGGGGATAGATCTCGCCTGATCCTTACTACTAGGACCCGCCGCTCGGAAGCCCATGCAGGGAGCTAGAAGATACCAAAAATATGTCCAAGCGAAGCGTAGTGTAAAGTTTATAAAATTTCTCAGGCTACCATGCTACTCTCTAATTATGATCATAGCTATGTAACATACTCTCCAAGGCTCCAATTGCTACGAATGGTCACCCATCCATTGACTGGCCGCAGCTAGCAGCAGCTTAACCTTGCAGATCGGTTGATCAGCGTAGTTACTTAGCCGCGAAGCTCTCAATCAAGTTCTTCGATTATTTTATTTAACAAAAATCAAAAGCTCAATAAATTTGTGTGACAACAATTTCGAGAACATTTACTTACCTACATCGAAATTAAGAGAAATCTGTGAGTCTCGTATTTCTATATCAGAGCTAATTCTTGGATCCGTTTCCACAGCACTGTTCAATTCATCAACATTAGCGCCTGACAGACTGAGGTCTTGCCGCGAATTGTTATAAATTGCTGGCAATGTGACTTGGACGGCGCTTGCAGAATTTGCTTAAACATTTCCCCTAGGCTTTAGTTTGTGTCCTGCTATTTGTTTTCCAACTTTGAACGTAACTTCTGGAAAGTTGACAAAAAGTCTCCATGTTTGGTTTAAACATTCTAAAATGACTAACTTGTTTTATTCCTAAAATAGGTACGGCTAGACATGGCGATGGCAGGTTGAGATCCTTGTCGGAATGGTGGCCGCTGGATGATGGGTGGATGATATAGTGAAAAGTGTTGGGAAAGACCTGGATAAGATTGGCGCTAAACAGGGATGAATGACGTAAAAGGGAGAAAGCTTATGCCTTGCAGTGGGTCATAAGCTGTAAATGATAATAATGATTATTTCTAAAACGTTCAATTAAAATTATGTTAACGATTATAATATAATATATATATATATAATATAATATTTTTGAGACATTTTACACAACACCATCTAGTCCCAAACTGAGCAGAGCTTGTACTATGGGTACTAGACAATGGATATAATACTTATATACTTTTTTTTTGTAGATACATACTTATAATACATAAGAAACACCCAGACAAACAAAAATACTCATGTTTTATCCACACAAATATTTATGTCCTGTGGGAATCGAACCCACGACCCCATGATCAGCAGTCGAACTGCTAGACCACAGAGGTCGTTAAACTAATAATTTGTTTTCATCCATGAATTGCTATCAGTTATAGCCTAGTGATATGACCATTGGACTGTCAAGTAAGTCAGTCTTGAGTTCGAATCTAAGGCTCCTCCTCTGACTTTTCGTTATCATGTGCTAGGCTGCCTCATTAGTCTAGTGGTCCTAAGCGCGACTGCTATGCTAGAGGTCCTGTGTCCGATCCCCAGGTCGAGCAAAGTGTTATTGGGCTTTTCTATGAAATTCTCAGTAGCAGCTCGGAGTCTGCATTTGTGCCCGGTTACTGGCAATAGGCTTGCCCCCTATAACATGGGACCTAAACATACCGGCGAAATGTGGGTGTATATTGGTGTACAGAAGAGTTAGGCAGAGGTAACTCTTCGGGGAAAACAGGCCTGACGGTATGTTATGTTATCACTAGCTTAAACGGAGATTTTCTTGATGTCCTGTGAAGTCTGCCAACCCGCATTAGGCCATTGGTGGACTATAGCTTAATCAGGGCCAGGGCCCAGTAGTGGGGTATTGAATGGGTTGACGTTATTTTAGAAATTAAATAAATGAAGAGAATTTTCTATGAAAATTGTTTGTAATTATTGCTTGAAACTGTGAAACGTTTTTTTGTTCAGTTTCGCATAGCATGTTTCGAGTTCATCAACAAAACAAATATTCTACTCAACACGTCGGTTCTTTCGGTTAAATTCATTATAAGTTTCTGTTCCAGCCCATTACGAAACGGCAGCCCATTACAACTTGTTTCAGGAGTGGTAACTTTGTTATTTAGTTTCCAAAGTCTTAAACCTCTAGGTTCCTAATACCAATTTCCAAATCTCACGATTCAAGTTCAGAGTCTATATTACAATAATATTATACCTTAACATTTATATTCTACAATACAAAAGGGGCTTGTGGAAATTGACTCACAAAACTAAATTACTATTTGGATTCATCGTTTTAAAAATTTCATGACCAAATTCACCAGAACAGTATAGTACAGTCAACAAAAGAGATTGGTATACAGGTAGCAAACGAAATCTGCATCTTTACCCAGATCGTGATTTAAATAATTACCCGTCAAAGGGTTTGATGTGTAGCAGCTTATAATACCTACGTTTTGACACATATTGCGTGATACATTATTACACAATCTTTAAAAAAACACAGAATGTTACTTAACTCTTTTGGCGCTCCGTACCTAATGTGCCAATTGGAATTCCAAGTCAAAGGTCTCGAGTTCAAATGTAAGGCACGCACCTCTGACTTTTCGAAATCTTGCGCGTATTAATAATTAATGATCACTTGCTTAAAGGGTGAAGGATAACGTCGTGAGGACCTGCATGGCTTAGTGATTTACGGTCGCTAGTTAGATATAAGATTAAGTCTTTATCAGTATTTTAAAAAAAAAACCTCATGCAGAGGAAAGGGTAAAACGATACAAAATTCTGATTCCGTAACAAAATCAAGTTCCGCACAAATATATAAAATAAGATTTTCGTTGACACGAAAACATAGGGCGGCCTAGCACCATAATGCGCAAAGTAAATGTCCTTAACAAAACTGTTTTACGCGAGCTCCCTTTTACATTACGAAAAGTAAATTTAGGCGCATAATGTATACATATTTAGAGAGGCTGTTTCCCTTCCAAATATACCTTGTTTGTTTTTTTAACATCGCCCATAAGAGAGAAATAGAAACACTCATACTTGTTTCAGCATGTTAATTATGAGCCGAGTGTGGACTTGTAACTTGAAGAAGGTATAGGGACTCGAGTGTGCACGTATGATTATCTTTATCTTCTTGTGATTTTCTTGTTTAGAAATAATTAAAGTACGAGTATTTTAAGACGAGCTTGAAGTTTTTATGGCGATTACTTTGTTGTCTCTTTGTTTTGTTTTATTAATCTATTGCAATTTGTAAAATGTTCTTCACTAGAACGCCGTGAAAAGGAAAGCAAGTTTTTTAGTCAGCAGTTGTTAACCAAATCGTGATAATAACTTTAAACAGCCTTTTATGAGTGCGAACTTCAAAGAGCTTGTTCACAAAAGCAGTCGAATAAAGAGAAATATAAAATAACAATTACTACTTTACGGGGCAACAAAAGCGAAATAAAGTTAACTTCTTTCATTTCCACGTCATCACGAATGTAAAGCAAATGACCAACACATAAAACAAAACCCAAAGTCCTATAGAAATGCAACAGCAATTTCCCTCGGGGCAATTTTTCATGTATCTGAAATATTATCGAACTACTGAAACCGCTGATACCCGATAAATTACGTCACATTCTGGGTTCCGTCGTGAAATCAGTTTTTTTAATTATCAACGTTACGCTCATGCTTGGAGATTTAATTTTAATTAAAATTTTATGTTAAGCATTTGGAGGTGATTTTCAGAGTATTATAAAGATTTTGAAAATATAAAAAATAGCGTTAAATTCATGTAATATGGACACAGAAACCTATGGACAAAAATGTGACTATCATAAACACAATCCTACATTATTTATAGTGTTGATGATGAAAGGAAATAATTGTGTTAGTCATTGCTTTAAAGAAATTTTCAGATATTTCTAGAAGGTTAGTAAATTTAATAAATGTTCAAGATCTAAAGGTTAGCCAATATTCGCCGTCAATCGCAAAAAAAACGGAGAGTGAGGAACAGTAACAACCAGCATCTTGAGAACTATTGCTGACAAATACTGTTCACCATTTTTAGGTGAGTTTGTGCAGAGAGTAATGAAGTAAATTTACACAGTCTGCATAGAGAGGATCGCCTACGACATATTGTGTAAGTGTTTAACAGTTTGTTTACTAACAGTAGCTCATAAGTAATTCTACTAACCAATTATCGATATTCCTGTTCTCCGAAATAAAATCATTCATTCATTATCTCAACTTTTCTTAAAAGGAAGCCAGTGCCAATCAGCGAGACAGTTTAATGCGAAGTGTTAAATTGTCTACGACAAAAAGGTAGTTTCATTAAGATGAGTTGTCTGATATGTTTTTAGTCCTTTATCTGAGCTGAAGACTTTAATTCCCTTTTTTATTGATACAGCGACATCATTTGGAACCTCAATGATATTAAAAAAATAGAGTTGCTACGATGTATTTTATTTTTTAAACGTGCGGGAGTGCGAAAAGTGCGGGAAGCTATAAAATATAGTTCCACTTTATTCTTATTTTCGTTACCAGTATTTTTATTAAATTATTATTTAGCATTAACGCATGCTAAATGCTATTAAAGAAAAATGGAAGAACATGGTAATATTATGTCCTCGATAGATGTCGCTGAAGTCTAGGTGACTCTGTAAGACCTAGAATGAGAAAGATAAATTCGACATTACAAGTCTCGGAAGCTTAGTCGGCTAAAGCATCCGGTGTACTTAACCGGAGGGACACAGGTTCAAACACTGCATGAGATCGAATTTTTCTATCTCTAAAATTTATATCTTATTTTCGTTGTACGAAATATATACCTGCACCAGATATGTGGAACCAATTCGATACAGATCGTACTATAAGGCATTCTTGTTAATAAGCGTACCAAGTCATCCAACCAGAAACACGGGCAACAAAAATAAAGGTTGCCCGTTTTCAGATCATTGCACAAATTTGATACTTTTAGAGGGTCTTTCGCAACGCAGCATGTTTCGTCAGTGCGTGAAATAATATATGTTGGTTTCCCTTTATTTTTTATAGGTCTAATGAAAATAATATGATTAAATGTTAGGAAAAAAAAAACATTGAAAACTACACCGTAATTTATACATATTATATATAATATATATATATATTATAAGATACGTAAAGATAGATAGCATATAAGTTTATTATAAATATACATAATTATATATTTTACTTATTATTTATTTAATAATAAGTGATTAAAAAATATGTATTTTAATTATGTGACCCATTTATATGATTTAAAAAAAATACTATATAATAATTCAACTCGGCATACAATTCTTTCTTTCAACGTTCGGATCCCAAGCTTATCAGCTCAATAACCGTTAAACCAAGAAAATACCTAATCGGGTCCACAGAAAATAAGCAAAAATAAATCAACTAAGATACAATTTTAGATAGCCAATACTATCCCGTTGGGCATGAAGCCCAAAATTGTTTTAGACCAAAAATCACCGGAGCAATTACACGTAAACTTATTTCTCAAACCATTAAAGCTTTAGAGCGTTGTTCAAGGATCGTTGAGTAGCAGATCATGGAGTTTGAGCTGTGCTGAAAGATGGAAAGAATGAGAAAAGTTTTTGAAGAATTTAGTCTGCAGAGATCCCGTGGAAATAGGCTAAGTTTTGAAGTAGCACGAGCGCTACGAATTTTTTATAGGCTAGTTTATAAACTATGCTATACTAGATACATAATTTATGTGCAAATACCTTTTATAGTTTACTGTTGCCTTAGTGTCTGCTCAGCCTGAAAAAAAGAAAGAATAATATTAATAATCATTATATGAATAAAATAACAATATAATAAAAAATTAAAGATGATCAATTTTATTCAAAGGTTGGGATAGATAAAAACTTATTATCAAATTTCTGTTATTCAAATTATTGAAGCAGACTCTTACTAAGAACTTTTGTCTCCTTCACAGCTTCATGGAGTTTAAGTAAGTGTAAAAACAAACAGGTTGACAGTGTAAATCGCAAGGATCGTTTAAAATATAAATGGAGTCTAAAATGATAATCAATTTTATATAACAGGTTGGAATAGTTACCAGCTTATCATCAAATCTCTGTAATTCAAATTTTTAGAGCAGACTTTAATAAAAACTTTTGTCTCCTTCACATGTCATCTTCATAGAGTTCGAGTATAGTGTAAAAACAAATAGGTATATTTTCATATGGATCGTTTAAAAGAAAAATCAACTTCAACTTCAAATATTATAATATCATCGATATAATCAAATTCACAAGTATTAACTACATAATTGTACAAAATAATGTAGATAAGAATCTGCGTTAATCAATTGATTTCTGATTAGTAACCTGAGTGAAATGAAGTTTATACAGGACTAAACTGCAGCAGAGTCAAATATTTTTTTAAGACAGTTATTCATTTATGTAAAATACCATTTCAAAAAAGAAAAAAGCAGTGATAACCTAGTTCGAATCCAAGGCCTCTCAAACCTCTGACTTTTCGAATTCATGTGCGTATGAATAATTAATTATCACTCGCTTAAACGTTGAAGGAAAACATCGTGAGGAAACCTGCTTACCTTAGAGATTTTTCTCGACAATTTGTGAAGTCTGCCAACCGGCACTAGGCCAGCGTGGTGGACTATAGCCTAATCCCTCTCATTTGGAGAGGAGACCCGTGACCAGCAGTAGGACAGTTTAAGGATTGATGATGAAAATACCATTTCAGAAAATCCAAATTGTTTTGCACAAATTTCATTCCTTCTGGTGACAAAATTCAACATTTCAGCTAAAGTTTATCATTCCCAGACTACAGTTGAATACTGTAAAGGAAACAATTATGTTCTGAATCACAGTTAATAATGTCTACCGTAACTACTCGTACAGCAGTAAACTAATCTCGTAATAACATTTCGACTGTGTTTATTGTGCAATTAGTTGTTGCAATAACATTTAATTGTTTCAAACGTGTACTTGGTAATCAAGTTTGGGAGACATTATTGGACTTCTACGAGCTTTGAGCTGCGATTTCTCAGAGAATTCTTGAAATTAGGATTACTTAATCTTGAAAGTTTTAGTTGTAGTTCATCGTTAGTAATGGAAGTGCTATTGTGATTGCGTCATTTTTAGGGGTCATTTTAGTTTTCGAGTTCGATTTTCAGATCAAGTACAGTTATTGTGGTTTTCAATTGAATTCTCGCTTAAGTAATTTTCAAGAGCATCATTTACAAGCATTTTTGCTTGAGTTCTGTGTAACTAGCTCAGAGTCTAGAATTGTGCTTGTTTAATAGCAGACGGGTTTTTTCCTATATAGGTGTTGGAAAAACTGTTAACTACCGGTGTTTACCTAACGAGTAAAAAATATTGTTGATGTTAAAGAAGTAAATAGTGTTATGTAGTATAATATAGTCAAAATTACAGTGCTACATTAAACGTGTTATATGACGGTCAGATGATGTTCTAGAAATGTTTACTTTTAAACTAACCAAAAGCACAATAGATAACTATCGCATTTTGTTAACTCTTTGCCCAAAAATAACTTTCAACTTCCTCAACTCTATTAATCCCGGGAGTTCTCTCAACGTTCCAAAACCCATTGCTTTTTCAGAATGTCCCTCAAGCGACTATCCATAACCCGATGTTTCGAACACAGCCATAACTGGAACATCCTATCCTATAAATTGCGTCACTCCGGTCCGTGTCAGCGAGAAGTGCCGTACAAGACCCGTCCGGCTCGCCGTTACGGAAATCTCCTAAAATAATAAGGAATAGAAAGATGGCCGGCTCCCGGCCGACGGTTTGGGCTTGCATTATTCATGGCAATAAATTGGAGTTCGTTGTGTACAAAGCATGGGGTTTGCAGCTAGCTTATAGGATTTTTGTATGAGTTTCG
Source organism: Acronicta alni (assembly GCA_964056405.1). Classification (NCBI taxonomy): domain Eukaryota; kingdom Metazoa; phylum Arthropoda; class Insecta; order Lepidoptera; family Noctuidae; genus Acronicta; species Acronicta alni. The sequence goes on along the minus strand of OZ043932.1, from coordinate 13,313,423 downwards.
GGACTGTGATAAACTATATAAATGACTTGTCACTATAAATTTGTTTGTGGGTTTATATTATGAGCAGTTTGTTGTATGTCGTTAGAATAGTATTATTTATGTATTCATGATTTTTTTTGTATTTTTTTTGTGAATAGGACTTTTCCCAGTGGGAATGCTTGCTTTAAAAGGCTTTTCTGTTTTATTATTATTTTTATAAACTGCCTCATTAGTCTAGTGGTACATACATGCGACTGTTATACAAGAGCTCCTGGGTTCGATTCCTGTGACGAGCAATGTTGTTGGGGTTTTTTTATATAATTCTCGCTGGTAGACTTTAGATTTGTGCCCGGTTAATGGCAGTATGCTCGTACCCTATGACATAGGACCTAAACATGCCGGCAGTGAACTGTACGTTTACATAAGTGTGCTGCCTAAACCTTCGGGGGATATATACAGGTGGTTGTGTGTTTAAGTGTGTTTATTTAGGTTTATAAACGTTGCTGCACAGTGGGCTTTCTCCAGTATAGCGAGCGCATTTAAATACAAATTCTCACATACACAAACATGAATCTGCAATCCATATTGCTCAACGATCGCTCTGCCACTTTTTGATACTTCAAGAGAAATTTATGTAAAAGCTTAAAAAATCAAATCAATGTCACGTCGTGCAGAACTTAGAATTCAATATATTTTTACGTATAATCAATCAAACGGTGAAGTAGACACTCAATATGCTGAAAAGAAACCTTATTTTCTGGAAACCTTCTAGACCTGTCGATGCTAGCAATCATTTGATAATAATTTATATCAATCAGTCAGTTATACAGTCATTTTATTCGATTATCAGAAGGTTAGAATTGGGTATTAAAAAATAAAAGTAAATTTATGTTCAAAATCCAGTTTCGGTTCAATATACCTAAGTGCCACAAATACGATTTTATTACAAATATTACTTTATAAATAAGGCTAATGGTCTAAAAGGACAATATTTATGTCAAATTACTTTTAACACAAGCATACGGCTCACTTGATGGTAAGCGGTTACCATAGCCTACAGACGCTTGCAACATCAGGAGTATCTCTTGCGCATTGACGACCCTGTAAAACGAAAGAGGAGTTGCCAGTAGTTAGGATGCCAGTATATGGGTCAAAGACCCCTATTGCCGACACGTGTCCTCGTGGAGCACTGGCAACCTTGTTCAAGGAACACAACACAGCTCAGCAGCGTTACTTCACTTCGATTTTCTGCAAGGCAGAGGTAAAAAATGTATACTTAATTTTATATTTACGCTACTGGGAGTAGATCAAAACTATATTTTAAACGGAACCTGAATTGAACAGTTCATAATAATTGAGAAAATTAAAAATAATTCAAGGTTCATTTTAGTTAGAGATATCCGTTATTTACTTTTAATTGAAAGAGAAGCAAGTTTCAAGGAACAAGAGGAGTCCGTGAACAAAGTTCTACAATTGTCTGATTAAATCGATTAGACTCTGCAGACTTTGCACTTAGATCGAACAAGTTTTTATTCCACCAAATTATGTTCACTATCTTTCTCTGTATTTCCCGACAAGTCAGATAATATTTGGATACTTTATGGGTCGTTTATTTCAAAGTGAGACCAGTTCGGGTGACTAACCGAATGATTTGTCTGAAATTCCCAATTGCAACGGAACTCAACATAAAATTTCGTTGAATTTTCGTTCGCTCATATTTCTTCGGTTCCGATTTGGATAAGGCCACTTTTATTCTTTCGTTGAATTCTTTATCGATAATTTATTTCTGGCTTCAAGGATTTAGACGAATGGTCGCTGGTTTGATAATTTTTCGATTTTTATTGAACTTTAGGCGCTATTTTCGTATCATCATCATTTACTATACCACTGGGCACAGGTCTGCTCTCAGAATGAGAAAAATTTGACTGTAAGTCACCATGCTGGCCTACTGTGAGTTGGCAAACTTCACAGGCTGTCGAGAAAGTCTCTCAGGCATGCATTTTCACCTTCTTTTGAGCTACTCAATTTACTTTACTAGTTTTTATATGTTTCTTTTATAAAAACATTACCCTAACACTAAAATTTTCCCTTGTATCGTGGGTGCAACACCCAGACCATCCAGACAATCCTGTAATAATCGCATTATAATATAATACCAAAAAGCATCGTTATTATAATGCATCTTTAAATGATAACACTGCAGTATAATAATATTATTTTCTCTTTATGCGCAGTGGATAACAAGCACTTCTAGAAATAGCATCTTCTAGAAATTGTTTCTCCAACAATTATTTCTCCGTTCCAGAGGATAACTTTAATTCATAATGATACCTTTAAAATTCTGCTTCAAGGAGAACCAATCGATTTCCAATACGTTATAAAATTCCGATCTTCGAATACCTGAAATACTTGGGGACATCTAAAATGTAAAATCTCTCAGAATCCTTTGATTATGGCTAGCTGGTTAAATGACACCATTCGAGGATATATGGGGCTGAAACAAAACGGTATTGTTCGGGGATATGGATGTTGAATCTATAGAAATATTTCCTTTTAGATTGTCAGCCGTTCGGACAGTTTTAAATCCGACGCGAGATTTTCTGCATGCTGTTAAAACTATCGTTTTAAAAGAATGATGTAATATTTCGAATATCACATGTAGTGAGGATTCAGTTCCATATCATCATCAACCCATATACTGTCCCACTGCTGGGCACGGGTCTCCTCTCATATTGAGAGGGATTATGCTATAGTCCACCACGTTGGCCTAGTGCGGGTTGGCAGACTTCACAAACCGTCGAGAAAAATCTCTAAGGTATGCAGGTTTCCTCACGATGTTTTCCTTCACCTTTTAAGCGAGTGATAATTAATTATTAATACGCACATGAATTCGAAAAGTCAGAGGTGCGTGCCTTGGGTTCGCACTCGATGCCTTTGACTTGGCAGTCCAATGGTCATACCACTAGGCTATCCAGCGAGTTACATAAATAGGATTAAAAATACTCGTGAATTCAACTGCAGTTTTAATGTACTACATCCAGATTGAACATTTGATTTTGCATTATTAAAAACTCTTCAGCTTTATTATTAGTGAGACAGATATTTATTAATACAATAAAGCTTTTTTGTTTGAACGCGCTTATCTCTAAATTCACTAGTCGAATTTGAAAAAAATATTTTTGTATTTGATAGCCCAACTCTTGAGAAAGGTTTTAGGGTTTACATTAACATCATGCTACGACCCTTAGGAGCCGAGCAAAAAGGAAAAAGGTCAAGTAAATCCTACTAATCCTATCCTACTGATATGGGTACTACTAGGATGGATGGATAGATGTTTGTTACTCTTTCACGCTAAAGCTACTGAACGGATTTTGATGAAACTTCACAGTATTATTATTTGATGATTTTGAGTTAATTTGCCAAATTACAATGATGATTAAAAGCAACGAATATAGTACCATGTGAAGTACCTAGGTCAATACTGGACTTTGATCAATTTATTAAGTAATCTGATCTTATTGCTTGTGATATAATTACTAGAGTGGAGATATAAAACATACATACCATCACGCCTGTGTTCCCCGAAGGGTAAGGCAGAGGTGTACTAATGTACACCCACATTTCGCCGGTATGTTTTAGGTGTAATAGGGGGCGAGCCTATTGCCATTAACCGGGCACAAATCCAGACTCCGAGCTGCTACTGAAAATTTCATAGAAAAACCCTGCTCGACCTGGGGATCGAACCCAGGACCTCTAGCGTAACAGTCGCGCTTAGGACCACTTGACTAATGAGGCAGTGGAGATTTTATGACCTTTTGAAGGGATCAATACCCACGGCTTCCCTCGCTTGTCAAATGACTTATTGAAACAAATTTAGCCTATGTAGCCTTCTCCAAGGTGCAATCTATCTCTATGTATATCAAATTCAACAAAATTGGTTCGAGATTTAGATGTGAAAATGAAACAAGCAGACAGACAGACAAATAGTTAGTATCTTGATTATGGCTTTTAGCTCCCTCGGAAAATCAGATTAAACACAAAGTAACGTAAGTATGATGAATCATAGTAGCCACTGAATAAAATAGTTCTACAAAACCTGTTATTTCAAACAAAATTTCACAAGAAACTACACATTTTACTGCACCACAAACTTCAAAAGCTTCACTGCCATAAAATACAATGTATCGAATCAACGAAAAACAAGACATCTTCAGCAAACAGACACCTCCATTTGTTCTCACATTCACATTAGTGCTTTAAAGTCGCGTATCCATCATGTGCGACTGGCGCGCGTAACTTATTCGTGGGTTTTACTTTATTTGTAGTGCGAGGCAATTTTAGCATAACATATTGTGAGCAAACTTAAGTTCGGCACATCCATCCCAACGGCACGCGACAATATTTTGTACGACTACGGACAACATGCAAGCATCACCCAACCATAGCTTGATTCGCATCGATGTTTGGAACAGCGATCGACAGGTCTTGCACGACAACATATCTGCAGGGTGCGTCAATGTTCGAGCGTTTGCCGCGCATAATCGGAACGTGGCTTTACTGTCTCAATATTCAACAAATTTAAACTTGAAACGTCTGAACAGGATCATTAGCGATCCCTACATCCGCACTTAATGATATAATTTGCAGCACTTTGATATTCAGAGAACCAGAATAGCTTTCAGCGGAACGGTCCGAAGATAACCAATTAAGCCGTGTACATACCCAATGCGGCGCGATAAAGGCGACTCTAGGAATGCAAATAGTAGTTTGTATTTTAGTAGTCGACCTAATTGAATTAAGAATGTCAATTCCTATTTACTATCAAATTGAACTACCATTAGCGACGTTTAAGGTATAGTGGTTTAGTGATGGACTGCTGATCACGAGATTGTGGGTTCCATTCCCACAGTATAATAATTATATATTTACAAAAAACGTATTTAAGTATTATATCCATTCTCTAGTACCCATAGTACAGAGGCCAGGACATCAAGCTACCCCAAACGAAAACTTTATATATTTAAGATACTATTTTCTCTTTTCTAACCTAAGAAAAATCAATTCATCAGATGTATTAACGAAAAGATGTCCCATTTTTATGTACAACCTGTATAATTACGGAACAAATGCCCCTATTTGCCTCAAAATGGTGCGATTCCATGTCGAGCAGTGTCATTTGAGTTCGGGTAATTATATGAAAATCTCTGTAGTGGTTCGAGCCTGAATTAAGGTCGCTCTTTATTACATAGAATCTAAAAAAATTCCGGCAAACTATTGGGTGTTATTAAGAAATATAGGATCATTTTATTACCATGAAAAAACAATGGAAATTAATTAAAAATAAAAGAAAAAATACAGTAACTTATCTAAATAAATAACTATGATACTATGCTTTAAAAAACAGTATACATTTTATTTCCCGAATTGTTAACATTAACTAAATAAAAGAGTTTGAAATATAAAAAAGTAGTTTTCATTGCCCTAGACCATATATTAATCCATGTGACATTAAAATAAAACTACTTTTTACGGATTTTATCGCGTCATATTGAAAGCGTCCAAGGTCACGGGTAGACTGTAGTCTACGGGTATACGGTAGACTGTAGTCTACCCGTGACCATGGACGCTGTAAAGGCTCCGAAACGTCGGGATTAATAATATCAATATAACACGATAAAATCCGTAAAAAGCAGTTTTATTTCAATGTTTAATGTTCGCGTGTCAGAAATCTGATATGTTAAGTCCATCTACTTAGGTGATTTATGTTACTTTTTCCTTAAACTTTCAACTATGTTGTGGTCGGCTTCCAGTCTAACCAAATGCAGCTGAATATCAGTATTTTACACGAATCGACTTCCATCAGACCTACGCAACCCATTTTTTGGGCTATGCCGATATCCTGAGGATAGACTGGTTGTCAGGTTTTTATTACGTTTCTGACTAGATACCACTAACGATTGTCACAGGTGTCAGTTTAGGTTCAGGCCTTACGTGCTCTCCAAGGCACGGAGATGATGATGATGATCTTGATGTGTGTAAGAATGGTCACCCATTCACAGACTGACCGCGGCTAGTGCTGCTTAACCTTGCATATCGGTTAATCAGCATAGTTTAATAAAGTGATTAATAGTTTGTGAACTGTGACTAATCACACTTTTTGATTAGTAAATTTGCTACCAAGAAATTGTATCTTGAAAGAAAGAAAGAAAGAAAAATAATTTATTCAGCACAACAGATAAAATACTAATAGTACTAGGTATAGATTGTATGCCCCACAATTGCGCTAAAATGGCGCTGGTTCTCCATATACCAGACGGAATGCCTGGCGCTGGTTTTCAACCAGACCCTGGTGACCCACGGATGGTAAGCATAATAAATAATTAAATAAAAAAATATTATCTTTTTCCATGCTAAGATTTTTATTTTAAAGCCAAAAATAAAATACAAAAAGATAGTAGGTAAGGTGGCATCATTCGACATTGAACTAACTGTAAAGTAAGTCGTGTCGGTTGAAAAGCAAAAAACTTGCTTTTCAATAGGTGTTACTGACGTCACCATAAAGACATAAATTCAGTATGTGAAGGATAAATTCGACATGACGGGTAGGTATTGCGGTGGCTTAGCGGTCATAGCGTCTTTTGTACCTAACCAGAAGACGCAGATTTGAATTTTGCCCGCGGTCGAATTTTTCCTTTTCTAAATAACTTAAAAAATATTAACAATAAATAAATAAATATAAATTTTCCTTTGGTTAGACAAGCCCCTTTTTTCACAAAAAAATACCCGTACCTTCAGATTTTTAATACCCTCTACCCGAGGTTTACTTTACGAGCGTAACAAGCCAAGCAGCATAACATAAGGCGCTTCTTTTCATTGTTTTTTCACACCCGCACGGGACGTTACGAAACATGAATATAAAATATATTTTTATATCTTCCGTTTCGCTTTAGCAGCGCCCCTGTGTATAGTTAAGGGCTTATGCAGATGTGTCAACGTAAAATTCAGAGTGGCTGTGTACGAAGAAATGATTTTCATGTTTCACGTTTTATTAATAAAATTATCAGAAAACAAATAAGTCAAAGTCAAAATGAAAATAATTTATTCAAGATAGATTGCTAGGTAGTACTTTTTGAACGTCATTTTTACATTAAGACAGCCCCTTTACCGCTTCTTAGTGTTTTGGCTGGGAAGAAGAAGCGGCGCAATAAACTCCCCAGCAACACGTTTCTGTCTGTTAATTTATTATAGGTAAAAACAAAATCTTCATTTTGCTTAGATTAAATAAATCTTCATTGCTATTATGTCAGCCAGTGCACACTCATTATGTTTTGCCATCGAAGTTAATACTCAAGCATCATTAAAGTATGTAATAGCAGACCTCCTCTTTAATTCAATGACATCGGTGAAATGGCGCACAGCAGCAATCATAAAAAACAAACTAAGTATGCATAATGAAAATGTAATACTATTCTACATTTGAATTATCCTAAATTCCTCGTAATAAAAGATTATAATCACATCACAGGTTAAATTGGTAATAAAGAGTGAGTCGAAGATTAACCGTGCACAAATCCAAACTCCGAGAGCACTGAGATTATCTCAGATAAACCCAATAATAATTTTCTCGAACCGAAAATCGAACCCAATAAGTTTTGCGACCACTAGACCCACGTGGCAGTACTTAAACGAAAATGATAAAAAAATGAATTCTTTGTAAAATTGTAAAGGTTTCATAAAATTGCGGTTTATAGTTTTTGTGTGATTGTCATTTTTTAACCCCCGACGCAAAAACGACGGGGTGTTATAAGTTTTTGTTACCGTTACGCACAAATTGATCTCTGACATCTTAAAATAGAAACATAAACACATATAAAATTATAATGAAATGCTTTAGTTTAAAACATCATTTTTTGAAATAATTCCTCCGAGCACCAGTCCACCGGTCGCGGAATTCTAAATACAGTCAACAGCACATCACAAAACAATCAAATTTCTTCAATCGATTTTAAGTTTAATCTCCGAGCAATAAATTTTATTATCCCAAATTGACACTTTGTGGTAATGTTCTGTTATTTGTACCCATTCCATTTTAGGGTAGGAAGGTAGGGTTGAGAGGGTGCTAGGGCATTCATTCCACACGGGCGCTACATGGGCTAGATAAGCCACTGCACCACTCGTTTATACGTGATATCCAATTTAAAATCAATAAATGTATTTTATCTGCGCCTTAACAGCGTAATAAAAATCTTTTATCATCCTGTAAACATGTCATATATTTTGCTGAGCGTAGCCTTATTTCGGCAAGCATACAATTTAGGTTGCCCCTCATATTGACAGGTTTCGGTCATAAATCATATTGGTCTATCAGCGCTCACTGGAGCCTGAAGCGCTGAAATTATGAAGTGCTTAATAACGTTTAAAAGTTTCCCTGAAAATGATGTGAGTACAAAACTTACTTTGAGTTGATTGGTCAGCTAAATTGAGGCTAATGTTCGTATTAAGCGTCCAATAGTGCGGTCTCAGTACGAATATTGGACACAGTTTTTGGAGCCGACTCCTTTATTCAGAGGTTGATATCTCATCATCAGACCTCAACCCAATTTCAAGGCAATACCAATATCCTAAGGATACATTGGATTTTTCAGATTCATCAGACGCTTCTGACTGTAAAAATATTATACGAATTTGTAAGATAACCGTTACTCCGAGGGTCGGAGGGATCAACATATACTAATAACGGTAACTAATAACCCATCCATAGAACAGCTGCAGTAAGCGCAATTAAATCTACTGCAATCCGCAAAATAGCTGATTAATGATTATCGGCATAAAGAAAAAAAAATAAGACACAAAGACTTATTATTTTTTCTAACCTGAGGACCAAACCCAAGACACAATGACTACTAAACCAATGAGGCGAAACAATTAAACTGTTAAAAAAATAATTAATCTGTTGAAATAAACACAGAACCCTTTCCTATTACAAAACCGAATCATTAAAACGTGTGACATGATGAAAGTTTTACATTTCAAACAGAAATCTTTAATCAAGCGTCATTTAACACCCGACACTCACATTTGAAAACCAAAACGAACTCGTAACAAGTTACAAGGAAGAGGTACAATCGCAGAAAATTGTTTTAAGGTGCTCATACACTGAAGTGTAATATTGTATATATCATACGATGTACATATTTTAGTTTGTATATGTCATGCGTCGCCGAAAACTTACTGCTTTTTTGCTTACGAAGCCTTGAATAAGGAATGCTTCACATGCATGCGGAACCATATTTCCGTTTTGATGGCAGAGTACAATAAGAATAAAAGTATATACGGGAGAGAAAAGCATACATTTATCTCAGATGGGTAACATGTACTCATAAAGTGCAGAAAAAAGCGAATAGAAAAATGTGTAAAGGAGTGAACATAAAAAATGTCATAGGGGTGAGTTTTTCTTGTACGTCAGTAAAGTGTCACTCACTAGGGACCGCAGTAGGCGCTACACACCGCTTTCTCCAGTCATTTTAGTGGGCTAACGGCGACGTCAGACTAGGCAATGACTTGAAGAGTTCGCACTCTCCAAGTAAGACGTAGTCAAGCACACGAACTCCCCAAGCACAACGGAGGTGTGTTATCGGGAGAGAAGTGAATACCTCCTGCGTATACTCTGCCATCGAAGCGGAATTATCGTTACGGATCTATGTGAAGCAATCTTTATTCAAACCTTTGTAAGCAAAAAGCAGAAAGTTTTTGGGACGCGTGACATTGTGTTTTCCTTCAATAACCTTCTGTTACGTGAGGGGAATGTTACATCTTAATATGGCGGCCTGTTATCGTGGATTAACGTCATAACGGTTAAAGATTATTGCTGTCTCTGCGGATGTTTTTGCGGTATTAGTTTTGTTTTACCTTCGTCACGGAAATATAGTTACCCTTTTAGGTTTGTAGATAGAGAAAATAAATTAATATTTAAGTTATGATACACAATACCATGAAGTCCCAAACTAAGCAGAGCTTGTAGGTACTGCGGGTAGGGCTTAGGCAAGGACTAGACAATGCATACAATACCTACTTTCTTTATTGTAAATAAAATACCATCACGCCTTGTATTCTCATATTCTTTCATATTGTAGAGGTGTATTAAATGTACCTACACCCACAGTTCAACGGTATTTTTATATAATACTCAGCTTGAAGTTCGGAGTCACGTGCCAGTTTATGGCAATAACTTGAGCCCTTATAATTATAATTTTATTTATTGGCAACCAAACCATAATGAAATTATACAACAGTACACTTTTGCATAATCTAAAAAAATACTACATTGAAAAATAAAAACATTTTTAAATTGGTCCATTAATGTTTTCCCCTCGTATTTTTCTTTCAACAAATTCATTCGCAAGTGTTGTTAGAGAACATTTCGAAAATTCCTTCATAATATTTATTTTTCATACAACAATGGTGGTATAGGGAGTGCGCACAAAAGAGAGAAAAATCCATTGAAAACCTCGGACTTCCTTCTTTCATCGTTAACAAAAGGTAAACAAAGGGAAAATACACCATAAACGGTAAGTGTTTTAGTGGTAATAGCTATCTCTTCATGAGGCAATCTTTCACTTTGTATCATGTCAAACTCTTGTTTATTAGTAGTTATTTTATTATTTTGTTTGGCATTAACACATCATCATAAGTCTCTGGTCTAGTGGTTCGCGTATCAGGCTGCTGATCACGAGGGTGGGTTCCATGACGACAGAACACAAATTTATGTGATGAACATAAGTGTTTGTCTGGGTGTTCCTTATGTATCTGTCAGTATTTGAATCTGCGTCCTTCAGCTTCAGCTTCAGCTTTGTCTGTTCGAAGTAATATGTTGGCTCGTAGGTTTGCACGGTGTTCTTACGACGTTAAAATGACGCTTTTTCGAGCTTACTGTCAGGCTTTTTACACCTGCAGCCTCTGGGTCAAGTATACGCAGAAGGCATACAGCGCCCTGCGTGTACAGTATAACAACGCCTTCAGGATGCTTGTGGGGCTGCCGCGGTATTGTAGCGCTTCCGGTATGTTTGCAGATGCGAGAGTGGACGATTTTTATGCCATTATTAGAAAACGATGCGCTTCTCTCCGGCACAGAACAGATATCAGCACCCACGGCATGTTGAGGGCGTTGAGTGACCGGTGGGACTGCCCGATGCTTGGTCGATGGGTGAGACTACACAAACAGGTCGGCTCTAGATAGCTGTACTCGCATTCTAAACTATATTATTATTATTATGCCTATTTGTGATTTTTATGTGTGTGTATTGTGTTATTATTATGTTATTTGTGATGTTTTGATTTCAATGTATACTGTACTTTTATAAATCTATGGACTTCAATGTCTGCTAATAAAGGATTATTATTATTATTATTAAATACCCGATCTGATCAAGCCTGAGATCGATGATCTCTTCACTTAAATTTATATTGTGTATATTAGACAAGAACGCCACTGGCAGGACTTTGCTGCAGGAACAGCTCGGCTAGGTAAATGACGAAGGCGAGGCAAGGCCTAAGAAGTTTCAGATAAGGCTAGTACTATATCTTCTAGCAACTGATGTCAATTGGAAGAATATTTTTGCTACTATACAGAGAATAGAATTTTGGTTACTTAACAACAGCAACAATTAAATTTGATACCAAATGCCTTGACAAATAGTTTGGCGCAGCTGCTGAGAGATCAGCTTCTGTGCCACGGGTTGTGGGTTCGATCCCCGCACGGATCAAATATTTGTATTACCTACTGGTAGTTGCTTCGGGTCTGGGTGTTTATGTATGTGAAAGTTTGTGTTTGTAAACGCACCCACGATACAGGAGAAAAAACTAGTGTGGGGCAACGTTTAAAAAATAATTAAATACAAATAGCAAAATTATTTTCAGAGATAGTTTTAGCGAAAGTGAATATAACAAAACACAGCTAAATTAAAAACCACGGAGAGAAAATAACGTAGGTATTTTATTTTATATGGTGTGAACACACTTTGGAATATTATTGGGACGGTTGAGTAAAAAACAAAAAAAAATCATATTTTTTTATAAGAAAACTCACATTTACCAATAGTACACTTTTTAATTTATGTACATGTTTTTAGTTTAATAAATTGTGATCTTGCTTAATCATATCAGCTGCCTTTTCCCCAATCATAATAGTTGGAGCATTAGTATTAGCGCTTACGATTTTCGGCATAACACTAGCATCTGCAACTCTTAGCCTTTGCACCCCTAACACGTTCAAATGAGAATCAACTACATGCCCCATAGGACATGAACCAGCATAATGGTACCCTGCAACCATCATACATAACGCATAACATTTCCAAAATTCATCCGCTGGAAGCGAATCCCTACAACCACATTTATCTGGAACAACTAATTTTGCGTTCTCGCTCCTATAAAACCCTGTATCCTGAACCTTTATATAATCTGCTAAATATTTCGCAGTATTCTCCAAATCTTCATTGTTAGAAAAATAACCAGTATATATCAACGGTTGTTCTTTTGGGTTTTGGCTGCGCAACAATATTTTTCCACGTGATTTTGTGTCCAATACAAAAAAGAAGGTAAATAAAACTTTTTTTCCAATGCTCTTGTCATATAACTCTTGACAGATTTCATCGGAGAATGAGAAGTAGAAAGAACAGTATTGTAGCATAGAGGATGGTTCGTTTAGTACAAAGATTATGGGCTCATAGTCTGGATATTTCTGGCTTTCGTTTATAGTTGCATAGCCTAAAATTATTGGGATCGGAAACTCTCCAGGATTAATAGGCTTTGATGGAGTCGCATTTCCCATTGTTTGGTACGTAATTATTATCACATGGTCTTGCAATGCTTGGCCTACAGGGAGATCTGATATTACCTTTATGTCATGAATTTTTAAATGTTCTTTTGGACCTATTCCAGATAGCATCAATAATTGTGGGGAATTGATAGCTCCTGCAGAAACTATAACCTCTTTAGTAGCTTTGAAACTTACTGTTCTATTATTTTCTAATAAAGCTTCAACACCAATAGCATTCTTGTGATCATCGAAAAGAATTCTTGATACGTGTGTGTTTTTAAGTACAAACAAATTGGGTCGATATTTAATTGGCCGTAGAAATGCTATCGCCGTGCTTTGCCTTAGACTATCAGCAATGTTAAACATACATTCAGTATATCCAAGAGGAGTATCCCCATTTGTATCCAATACTATATTATGACCAATTTCTTGGAACGCATTGAAGTAATCTAACACAACGTCATTGTAATATCTTTTAACTTTTAAATAACCATCAGTGCCATGAAAAGCGCTTGCTTTAGACCGAAGTATATTGGGATCGACCATTTTTTCACTTTTTATGAAATATGGTAGTACATTTTTCCAGCACCAAGAATCGTCGCCAGTTATGTTTGCCCAGTTGTCATAATCATGGTAATTTCCTCTAGTATATGCCATGAAGTTGATGGAACTGGAACCTCCAAGCATTTTTCCTCTTGTCAGTTCTACTCCGTAGTTTTTATGGAACTGTTGACTGTATCCGTCGTTTTCTGTAGCATAATTCCAATCATATTTAGTCTTTTTGATATATGTAATCATTGCTGGAATCTGGAATTTCAATAAATAAATAGGTATTGTATACATGTATATAGAGATACTTGTTGATCCGACGGATGTTGTCCCATCAAAATTATAATATTTTTTTGTCTACTATTTAAATTTGTACCTACATAGTTATAAAATAAAGGGGGATCTTACCGAACACGAGTTATGGTGCCATATTAATTATAGTACTCACCACAGATTCTACGGGTGGATCACCACCTGCTTCGATAAGTAAAACTTTTGCACTATCAATCTCTGTGAGTCTGTTAGCTATGACACTACCAGCTGCGCCCGCACCTACTATTATAAAGTCAAAACAAGCGCCATCTGAGGAATATATATGAATTTACCAGTTTTTGATTTAGTACCAGTTGATGATAAATCTTTATTGACATATGATTGATGTGAATTCCTGAACTCTCTAGATCTACTAACCTAATTATGAATTGGAAAAATGTTTTAAAGATAAAGAACTAAACTATCTCTATTATGTTTTATTGTTATAACATCCACGCACGTAATCTAAGGCTGTAATCACATCGGTGAATGCTATTTACACTATAATAAATGACAATTATGTATGTTACTTATAAAACATTTTTATTACCTTGCACCTTTGCTTGTTCCGGAAATAAAAAACTAGTCAGTTGTAACGCAGCCAATACATTTAGAGCTCCTTGAACATTTTGAATGCTCTGCACTGCTGCCCTTGCATCCATTTTTAATATTTTTTTGTGTTTTATTAATATTTTATTTTAGTCTGCAAAATCAAAAATATGTTACGTTTTCAAATTTTACTAAGCATACTCGTTATTTAAACAGATTTATTGAAAGTCCTTCTTCAGGCATTTTGTTGTGTATCTTCAAAAACGATTGTCAGACCAACCAACCAAATTTATATGGGAGCAACTAAGAAGTTTAATATCATCATCATCATCAACCCGCGTACTTTCTTACTGTTAGGTACGGGTCTCCTCACAGAATAAGCGGGATTAGGCTACAGTTTACTACGCTAGCCTAATGCGTGTTGGCAGACTTCACACGCCGTCAAGAAAATGTCTCAGGCGTGCAAGTTTCTTACGATGTGTTTCCTTCACAGTTAACGTGAGTGATAATTTATTATTAATGAAGTCAGAGGTGCGTGACTTAGATTTGAACTCGAGACCTTGGACTTGATAGTCTAATGGTTAATGATTAGACTATCATTGCTTTGCATTAATTTTAATAAAAAAAAGATAATTAAAGTATTAATAATTTTTGATACTCACATTGTCGCACACGATAAAATAAATAGAAAATAAAAACACGAGCCCACAATAACAAATAGAATTGTAAAATAATCTAAAACTACAGTAACCTAAAATGCCCAGAGTACGAAACAATTTAAAAAATAAATAATTACCTGTAGGGCCTTGATATGAATTGACTGACTGAATACTGCAGTGAATAATTGGAAATAAAAATATTTTTGCGGTATTTATAGCATTTAATTAGGCATGCAGGATATCTTCAATTTTAATGCATGTTTCTATTTACAAAAAAAAAATGTTATTTCATATAGCGGTATTTACATTCATGTTACTCTAATTCTAAGATAATGTTACTTACTTACTGCAAAAAAAATTGCGCCGTCTTCTTTTTTAACATATCTTTACTTGCTTGAAAGAACACAAATAATGAATAATAATAATGTATCAGGACAAGTATAATTGTATTATATAACCTATTTGGCAGTCACAAGCCAAAGAAATCTGAGAACCAGTTCACAAACTCAAAAACTGGGTGGCGTAGGTCTGATGACAGTCGCTCCATGTAAAATACTGATATTGCACTTTTTTGTATACATTATAGTACGGAAAATTTCTTCATCATCTACCACCTGGTACCTTGATGATGATAACTGAAAACTGGGAATCCTATGGACTAGAGAAAATCCGTAAAAAGTAGTTTTATTTCAATGCATAAAATTCGCATAAATGTCAGAAATCAACATAGAGAACATTCTCTTAGCTACACCTTGACCAGATAATAACGTCTGTATTAATAAAGGCGCTGTATTTTAATCCAGTAAAATATATATTTGAAATTTAATTGATTTCGCTGAGTAGTGCGCAAAAAGTACTTATTGCACACTAGACAGAACCGAGTTGTTCAGACTAAGACGAGTGTAGATGATGATCTTTCTTAATCATATCAGCTGCTTTTTCTCCAATCATTATAGTAGCAGCATTAATGTGGGCTCTTACTATTTTAGGCATAACACTAGCATCTACAATCCTTAGTCTCTGAACCCCAAATACATTCAAACGAGAATCTACTACATGCCCCATAGGACAAGAACCAGCATAATGGTATCCTGAAACCATCATGCACAAGGCGTAGCATTTCCAAAACGTATGTGTTAAATTTGGATCCTCACAACCACACACTTCTGGAACGACTAATTTTGATCTCACACTCCTAAAATACTCTGTATCATGAACCTTTACAAAATCTTTTAAGTATCTGGCGTGGTTATCCAAATCTTCATCATTGGAATAATATCCAGTATATATCACTGGTTTTTCATGTGGATTTTTACTTCGCAACAATATTTTTCCACGAGATTTAGGATTCAATAAGAAAATCAAACTAAATAAAATTGTTTTTCGAATACTTCCATCATACAACCTTTGGCATATTTCATCGAAGTATGAAAAGTAAAATGAACAATAGTTCAACATAGGAGACGGTTTGTTCATTACAAAACTGATAGATTCATAATCAGGATATTTCTGGCTGTGGTTCAAAGTTGCATATCCTAAAATAGATGGGTTCGAAATTTTTCCAGGATTAATAGGCTTAGATGGAGTTGAATTTTCCATTGTATGACTCATCATTACCATTACATGATCTTGTAAAGATTGACCTACAGGAAGATCTGATATTACTTCTATGTCATGATTTTCTAAATGTTCCTTAGGCCCTATTCCAGAGAGCATCAATAGTTGTGGAGAATTAATAGCTCCTGCAGAAACTATGACTTCTCTCTTAGCTTTAAAGCTTACTGTTCTATTGTTTTCTAAGACCACTTCCACACCAATAGCATTTTTAAAATTATCAAAAATAATTTTCTTTACTAATGTATTTTTACGCACAAACAAGTTGGGCCGGTCTTTGATCGGGTGTAGAAATGATTGAGCCGTACTTTGTCTAACGCCATCTGCTATGTTATACATTCTCTCTGTATATCCAAGAGGAGTGTCCCCATTTATGTCCAAAACAATGCGGTGACCAACTTCTTCAAATGCTTTGAAGTAATTTAAGGCCTCATCATTATAATACCTGGTAACTCCTAAGTACCCATTAGTGCCGTGGTAAAACCTAGCTCTATCACTTAGTACAACGGGATCAACCATCCTTTCACTCTTAATAAAATATGGAAGTACATTTTTCCAACTCCAAGAATCGTCACCGGTTAGATACGCCCACTCGTTAAAGTCATGGTAATTTCCTCTGGTATATGCCAAGAAGTTCAAAGAGCTGCTACCTCCAAGCATTTTTCCTCTCGTCAGTTCTGCTCCATGGTTCTTATGGAACTGTTGACTGTAACCGTCGTCTTCTGTAGCATAATCCCAATCATATTTTGTTTTTTTCATGTATTGACTTAAAGCTGGGATCTGAAATAGATTTAAAAACTGCTAGGTATGTTCTTGAACATATTTTTTTAAGGTTGACAAAAAGGATACAAGTCTGCACATTTATTGGTATTTCATGGTTATTGGAAAGATTACACCATGTGGTATCAACGTACTAATGATTATTGTAAGGTTTCACGGAATGGAATGCGTCAGTGCTATCACACAGGAAAGAACAGGCGTGAGGATAACAATATGTACTACAAATTGCAATAATTCCCGCCATTATTTCACTTTTCATTGCGATATTTATTATGTCGAAAGTAACTGCGTATAAAAAATTTAAGTGCAATGGATTTGAATACGGGCTATGAGTTATATAGTAATGAGATACTCACCAAAGATTCTATGGGAGGGTCACCACCAGCTTCGATAAGCAGAACTGTTATGTTATTAATTTCTGTAAGTCTGTTAGCTATTACGCTGCCTGCTGATCCTGCACCAACTACTATGAAGTCGAAACACGCACCATCTACGAGAAATACAATTTGTACTATTCAAGTAAAAATTAATTTATTTCTAAGTAGAAATAATTTAAAAAGATCCATCAATATTATGCGATTTAAGAATATTTTCACTGTCTTCATAAAATGATTTAAAAACGGTAGTGTTACCTTGAACTTGTGCCTGCTCCGGCCATAAATATGCAGTTAATTGTAAGGCCGTTAGTACATTTAAAGCTGCTTGAATGCTCTGAATATTGGCTACTGTTGCTGCAGCCTCCATTTTGAGTATTCGCTATAGAAAATATTTATAATAAGCGGGTGTTTATATGTATGAATAATGAGTTATAATTACTCTTAGTACTTAGTTTTTTACAGTTAAAAATATAATGGTAGATCCATTGTTTTTTCTGGAAGCTAAGCTCAACCATGGAAATTAACCTGAACATTTCCAGGACAATCATGTTCTAAAGAAATCATTAATCTGAGTATAGAGTATTAATCCACTAATACCTTTTTACATAACTGTAGGTAAAAACTACGGAGCTTCTATGATTCTTAAACGCTTTTGATCTTTCCACGTTCATACATTTTACATGCGTACGTAACGATTGCAAGTGTTTCACATCTAAGGTTTTTAATGACCTACTAGGCAATTAGGTCGGTGTTTGGTGTTATAGGATCTTCAACTTCCTATAACACGATTCCACTCTCCTCAATATCAAATCATTTTTTATTGCACACAAAAATAATACAAAACAAAATTATGAAACTATTGCAATTAACAATACAGAAGGGGTGGCTTTACTGCCAACTGCAATCTCTTCCAGACAACTTAGGGTGCACATACCTGAACTGAATTTCAAATAGGGTTGATGATGTAGCATATTATAGATAAATACATATAATTATTATATTATAATAATTACTCTTACAACCTTTTAAATCAATGTTGTCAAACCGCACACACTCTACAACTATCACTTCTCAGTTATTCCACTTTCATGTTGCTTTTTTGTTTGTTCCAAAATTGTTATGTACTTAACTATAATTTCCGCGAGTATTTCATCATTCTTTCTTTTCTTTCTTCTGCTACACAAGTCTAGGAAGTCGCACCCTATTGTAATGTTAAGAAACAGCTGAGCGCCGTCAAGATAACGATAAGTATTTAAAGTAGTTTTGAGTATTATATACCTAATATACCAGATACCGGATCGACCGACACCGAGCAGAAAAAGAAATCTACGGTATATAGACGTTTTAATATCAACGTTTAACCCTAATTAATGATAATAAGAACACTGAATTTAAATGACAAAAGATATAGTCAAAAAGGTAATTTACACAGATGGTCTTGGAATTGCAATTTGATTAATATTCAAATTAGTTAGAGGTTCGTATACAATGGAATGTGTATGCCGTCAGAATATTTCAATAATATTATTTCAGTCTGTATCGCAAAGGTGCAAAGACCAATTTCTTTTTCATAATATACCAATAAGGTGGCAAACAAGCATACGGCCCACCTGATGATAAGTGCCCTACAGTCGCTTGCAACATCAAGGGTACTTGGTAGTTGCGCATTTCTGACTCTGTAAAACAAAAGAAGAATAGTTGTACAACACCGGGCCCCACCAAATGCTTAGTAGGCTAGGTTTGCCCAGTGCACAATTATGTTCGCTTATTTTTTTTGCCTTAAATCCGCATTATTAATATTATGAATGCGAAAGTAACTCTGTCTGTCTGGTATGCTTTTACGCTTAAATTACTGAACTGATTTTGAAGATATTTGGTACAGAGATTATAGACTTTGTGGAAGGACACAGTCAAATTTTTGTCTCAAAACGCCTTTTGAGATTCGGGTAAAATTATAGAGATATGCTGGCGTTCTTTAGTTTCTGCCTACCCCCATGGGCAAAAGACGTGAGTGTATGTATATAAAAAAATCAGTATATAGGTAAGTTGATATCTATATTATAAATATGTATAGTAATTTATTTATTTACAGAGAATTTTGTATTTGAAGACATACAACGGACGACTTCATCTTTATGATGTGCGAAGAATACAAATATATTTTGAACAGCATTTATATGTCAATCAATAAAGAAACTATACAAATAAAACACAATGGCATTATACATTATATTAATATTATATCTAGATACATCGTTATTCGTCTATCTTAACCTATAATCGTCCTTAATCATATCTGCTGCTCTTTCTCCAATCATTATAGTTGCAGCATTAGTGTGGGCTCTTACTATTTCAGGCATTACACTAGCATCTGCAATTCTTAGCCTCTGAACCCCTAACACGTTCAAACGAGAATCTACTACATGCCCCATTGGACAAGAACCAGTGTAATGGTATCCCGAGACCATCAAACACAATGCATAACATTTCCAATATTTAATGGTAAAATCTGGATCACCACAACCACACACTTCTGGAACAACTAATTTTGATTTTACTCTCCTAAAATACTCTGTATAATGAACCTTAAAAAAATCGTTTAAATATCTCGCGTGATTGTCTAAATCTTCATCATTAGAATAATATCCAGTATATATCACTGGTTTTTCTTTTGGGTTTTTACTACGTAACAATATTTTTCCATGAGATTTTGGATTCAATAGAATAACAAAACTATATAAAATTGATTTCCCAATACTTCCTTTATATAACCCTTGACAGACTTCATCTAAGTATGAATAGTAGAAAGAACAGATTTGTAACATTGGGGTCGGTTCGTTCATTACAAAATTTACGGACTCATAATCTGGATATCTCTGGCCATAATTTAAAGTTGCATATCCCATAATTAGTGGGTTAGGATATTCTCCGGGATTAATCGGCTTGGATGGAGTTGAATTTCCCATCGTATGGGTCATCGATACCATAATATGGTCTTGTAAACTTTGACCTACAGGGAGATCCGATACTACCTCTATATCATGATTGTCTAGATGTTGTTTTGGCCCTATCCCAGATAACATTAACAGTTGTGGGGAATTAATGGCTCCTGCAGAAATTATAACTTCTTTTTCAGCATTGAAACTTACTGTATTGTTGTTTTCTAAAGCAACTTCCACACCAATAGCATTTTTATGATCATTAAAAAGTATTTTCGATACAAGTGCGTTTTTAAGTACAAATAAATTAGGGCGATCTTTGATCGGGTGTAGAAATGATTGAGCCGAGCTTTGCCTAACGCCATCAGCTATGTTAAACATGCTTTCAGTATATCCAAGAGGAGTGTCCCCATTGATATCCAAAACAATGTTTTGTCCCACTTCTTGAAAAGCTTCTAAATAATCTAAAACCTCCTCGTTGTAATATCTTTTAACTTTTAAATAACCATCAGTGCCATGAAAAGCTTTTGCTTTAGACTGAAGTATATAGGGATCGACCATTTTTTCACTTTTGATGAAATATGGAAGAACGTTATCCCAACTCCAAGAATCGTCGCCTGTTATATTTGCCCAGTTGTTATAATCATGGTAATTTCCTCTAGTATATGCCATAAAGTGAATTGAACTGCTACCTCCGAGCATTTTTCCTCTCGTCAGTTCCGTTTGATGGTTCTTATGAAATTGCTGACTGTATCCATCGTCTTCTGTCATAAAATTCCAATCATATTTAGTCTTCTTCAAATATTGAAATAATGATGGAACCTGGAATCGAGTTTTTATATAAATTTGTGTATTCACACAGTACAACAGTAAGACTCCTTCGTGTTTCGCAGAATACGTAAAGCCGTCAGTCCCGGTAGTCATACGAACACCTGTGACAATCTTTAGTGGTAGCCAGAAGACCAAAAAGCAACCAGACTATCTTCAAGGTATCGGTATTGCGTAGACTTTGTTTTGCGGCAGTTCCTTCATGTAAGATACTGATACTCAGACTGAAAGCCAATTCCAAAATAGTTGCAAAAAAGCTAGGGGGATTGATGAGAGTTCCTTCTACCAGAATTGATCTCGGTAAGTTATTAGCAGTAATACTTACAACTGATTCTATAGGAGGATCTCCACCAGCTTCGATAAGTAAAACTGTTATATCATTAATTTCTGTAAGTCTGTTAGCTATTACACAGCCTGCCGATCCAGCACCCACTATTATGAAGTCGAAACACGTACAATCTTATAAATAAAAAAATATACCACTTTATAAAGAAAGTAATAAATTGTGCGTATTATTATTATTATTGTTCAGAGAAATTGTGACGTTTTACTAATAACGATATTTCTGAAAGTATCTTAGTCCTATCTTTTTGTATTTCTATCTTTTTATGTCTTTTTGTATCTTAGTTCGTTATTCATTTGGAACGATTTACTTCAGACTACTTGCAGTTATAAATAATTATTGTTCAAAATATAATAATATTGTATTTTTTTTTCATCTGTGGGAACACTACCGCTAACGGTTTGAGTTTGCTTCTGTTTTTTAGTAACACAATTAGGCCTAATTGCAATTTTTTGGTAATTATTAGGAGTAGTAACACAACAATTCCTCCTGTATTGTTTTTTTTTTTTTCAAATTATGGAGTACATGTTGGCTATGCATGAATGAACTAGTAATCACATGCATAGACGCCAGCAAGCCAAGCTATCCAAAACTGTCAAATTTTCCCAATTGAATATGAACCTTGTAATATTACATTAAAGTTGAAAATCTATCAAAGAAATTTTACAGAATGGGGGTAGCTTGATGTGCTGGCCTCTGTACATGTAATGACCAACCACCAATAAATGACCAACCACCAATCAATGACCAACCACCAAACAATGACCAACCACCAATCAATGACCAATCACCAATCAATGACCAATCACCAATCAATGACCAACCACCAACCAATGACCATCCTCCAGTCAATGATCATCCTCCATTCAATGACCAACCACCAGTCATTTAATTATTGTATCACCTCTCTCTCATTCACCGTTGGTAGTGACACTAGCATTTGGCAAAATGCTCCTAATAATAATTATTTAATATCCAGTGATGGTTGATCGGTTGAGGTATGTGCCAGTTGTTGTGAAACCACATGGGGCAAGTGACAATTACCTACTGTATGCATGGACTAAAGGAAATTACAAAAATATTATGAATAAAATAATTAAATCTAGGTTTAGTTCAAACACCACCTTAGTTATATTCATTGAAAGTAGGAGTAATATAATGAAAAGAAACCTTATTGTATTTTATATAAATTTGTGTGATTTTATTTTTGTAGATAAATTATTAAATAATAACTTAATAATATAATCAGCTGAGCATTTCGGGAAAAGGCTCAGCTATAGATAATTATGGCTATGTTTTCATTTTCTTACTCAAATAGTTTGCCACAGGAAGAAAACACTATGAAATACAAGTTATACCTAACATTGCATACATTATTATCAATCAATAATGACCTCGATTTAACTGACACTAACGACTATATTAGCAAATATTTACTAGACAAATTAAGATAACTTTCTACATGTAAAAGACTTCTAGCTATATCGCTATCACATTATTAGTTTTTTTTATAGCCAAAAATGTGTCTTTATTGAGCCATTACCATTAATTACTATTTGAGTATTTCGTGATCCACGTGATCCACGCAAATATTTCGCTGATCTGGTATCATCGTGAGACGGGTCGTTGAGCTCTCATATGATTATAATGGTTGAGCTACACGATGACTCATGTATGCGAGCCATCAACTAAGGCTGTTCAACTGAAAGCTACTATGACTGTTTCTAAAGGCCAGTTTAGAGTTGGCCTTCATTGTAAAACACATATCTGATAAGCATGAATATTATTACTGTCTGGACTTTAAAAGAGACTCAGAATGATTCTCTGAGTTTGTTTCACCGTTTTTAGTCAGAGGTCGTCAGCTAGGAAATATATTGAATTGTAAAAGTAGCTCTAAGAGATATATTATTTACAGTAATAAATTCTATTTATCAGTGTGAGCAGTGAAAAGTGGAAAGGGAACCGTTTGGTATGGTATGTTCATGTAAAGAGGAGAGATGAAACGCATGGTACTAAAAGAGTGATGAATATGAATGTGGAGAGATGGAGGGGTAGAGGGAGTTCAAAGAAAAGATGGATGGATTGTGTTAAAGCGGACATGATAGAAAAGAGAGTGAATGATATGACGGCTGACAGAGATGGATGGAAGAAAAGGACATACTGCGCCGACCCCAAATAAAATGGGGACAAGGGCAGGAAGATGGTCAGTGTGAGCTGTTACCTTGAACCTGTGCTTGCTGCTGCCACAAATATTCTGTCAATTGTAAAGCGGCAAGTACTTTGAGAGCTGCTTGGATTTTTTTAACACCGTACACTGCTCTTCTAGCATCCATTTCTCAGGCTGATTATATAGTTTAGGCTCAAACTCTCAATCTGAAAGGAGACCTGTACCCAGTAGTGGGACAGTATTGGGTTGATGATGATTGGGATGATTCTCAAATCTACGAAATTTTCAGTTATCTGTAAAATTTTAATTTATTTATAAAAAATATTTTTTTACATCACAACATCACACCTGTATTCTCAGAAAGGTTAGCCAGAGGTTTACCTACTGCTACGCTCACATTTCGCTGGTATGTTTAGGTCCTTTATAGGGGGCGCGCCAATTCTCATTAATCGGGAATAAATTCAAAAGCCGAGTTGCTAATGAGAATTTTATAAAGGAGGAATCGAACCCACGACTTCTATCATAGCAATCGTGCTTATGACCATTGATTCGATCTATTCATCGATCGTTGATCGATTAAATCTATTCGTTGCATATTACGTACGTTGCACTTTGAATATGATCGGCTTATTGATAAGAACATGAATTTTGAGACCTTGTTACTTGGCAGTTCAATGGTTACAACACAAGGCGTTCTCCGCTTGCAACAAAAAAAAATACATTCAACAGTAAGTTAGCTGACGTCAATTTGAGACGTGTGTAAGGTACCTATATTCAACATTACAGCAGTGGTCTCGGTAGCTTAGTTGGCTAAAGCGTTTGGTGCATTTAACCGGGCGGAAGCAAGTTCAAGACCCTGAAATCGAATTTTTCTTTACCAAAAATTTATATCTTTAAACATGTTTAACAAGTCTACCCGTGCACTACCATTGCATGGACGCTGTAAGGAGTCCGAAATGTCGGGATTAATGACGTCAATATAACGCGATCAAATCCGTAGAAAGTTTTATTTCAGTCCATTAATTAAATTTAAGCGAACGAAAAAGATCTCGGCCAGTATTAGAACCTATATCCGTCCGGTTAAGATGTGTGCCTTAATTAAAAATTAGAACGACTTGTAAGTAAAAAAAAAAGGTTATATAACAATAAACGATTCACCAGTACACGATAAAATTAAACTTAAATGAATAGGTACTTTTATATAATAATATTTTTTTCACAGCACCATCTAGTCCCAAACAAAGCATAGCTTATGCAATGGATATAAAACTTATATACAGATATTTTGTATTTTGTACTTTTAACACATAAGAAACACCCAGACAAACACGTACACATAAGTACATCACTATGTACCCGCTTCGTCTACACAAAACAGAAATGATTACTGCACATGTCTTTATACCGGCAGTTAAACGTTTTGTTGGTTTAGTCTGCAATACTTTTACATGCAAGTTAATCTAATAATTAAACAACGATGTCTGTCTAAATTAACATATTATCTATAATGGTTTATTAGAGCCTTCACACACGAGCTGGTGTGGGTTGGTATATGTGAGCAAGTCTCCCCAGGGATGTGCTCTAACAGGCGTTGCACGAGAGATTCTGGGGTGGTGGTTTCAAAGGGCACTGTGCCCCCGTCCATGTGCTGATGGGGGCCACCGGGGTGGATTTATAGATTAAAAATTATAGATTCACTGTTCTGAAGTGATGTCCTTACCATGGAACTGCATTTTTATTTAGATAGATTAAATAAGCTGAGCGGAGAGACTAGCTGTTGCACTTGGTCTATGTAAGTAGCCTTCTCCGAGTTCTAATCTATCTATGTACCAACACATACCATCACGCCTGTATTTCCAGAAGGGTTAGGCAGAGGTGTACTAATGTACACCCACATTTCGCCGATATGTTACATGGTAGGTCCCATGTAACATATCGGCGAATTTATGTCGGTGAATTAATAGGCGGCTAGCCCCCTATTAAATGGGATAAATTGGTCTATGTACCAAATTTCATCAAAATCTGTTCATCAGTTTAGGCACGAAATCGTAACATACAGAAAGAGGTATAGTTAATTTTACCAATTGAAAATGAACCTTATAGCTTTGCATTCAAGTTGAAAATCTATCAAAGAAATTTGACAGATTGGTGCAGCTTGATGTGCTGGCCTGTCTCTGTACATATTTCTCACACGCACGTTCTAGTACACATACACGTGTATGATGTGAAATGCCTTAATAACTGCGTGTAATTAAAAACATTGATGTCAATGAAAATAACAATTAAATTTAGGCCGCAGTTGTTAACATACTAAAGTTATGTTAACTGCTATATTAATAGTCAAAATTTTAATATTAGGTACTAGTAGTCTGATTATTTAAACAACCAGGAGCGTATCAGCTATTGGTTTATAATATAACGAGCTCTTGAATACCTCAATCAACCAATATTAAGGCTACGTCATCATCATCATCAACCCATACACTGTCCCACTGCCGGGCACGGGTCTCCTCTCATATTGAGGGGGATTAGGCTATAGTCAACCACGCTGGCCTAGTGCGGGTTGGAAGACTTCACAAACCGTCGAGAAAAATCTCTAAGTTATGCAGGTTTCCTCACGATGTTTTCCTTCACCGTTTAAGCGAGTGATAATTAATACGCACATGAATTCGAAAAGTCAGACGTGCGTGCCTTGGGTTCGAACTCGAACTCGAGACCTTCGACTTGGCAGTCCAATGGTCATACCACTAGGCTATCACTGCTTTTCCCTAGGCTACGTAATAAGTAATTATACTGTGTACTATATTATACTACATAATATTACTAATAACTATGAAGATCAACTAATCTGCAAGATTTCGTTGCGCTTGCGACAGTCAGTCTGCGATGGGTGACTCTTAACACATCGATTCCCCTCCATGCCTCGGAGAACACGTAAAGCCTTTGGTTCTGGTTGTCATACAAACACTTGAAAATCGCAATGTGGTAGTCAGAAGTCCGAGAAGCCTGACTACTTGTGTATGCACAGGATATATACACTCGGTATTGTCCAGAAACTGGATAGTAGAAGTTTGATAGCAGTAGCTTCGTATAAAATACTGATATTCACCTGGATCTGGTTAGACTGCAAGACAACCCCAACATAGTTGGGAATATTTATAAAATTTAAGGCGTTCGTTGTGCGAGTACTGAATTGCTTTCTGCCTCTCGTCATGGAAGAAGACTTTTGGCCGCAGGGCGTGCTGTTCCGTCACTTCCGCGGACAAGTACCACAGGAAAGCACAAAGACAATGAGTGCAAAGTGAAGTGTTACTAGCTTAAGTTTAATAGTTTTATATACTAACACATTTTTGTTTTTACTGTATATTATGTTAGTTTGTAAGGTATTTATCTATGGGCCATGTGGGAATCGAACCCACGACCCCATGATCAGCAGTCCGGTACTCGAACCACTAGACCACAGACGTCGTCTCAAGTAGTAGCAAGTACACTATCTCTGAATTCCCTGGATAGGAGTCTGAGCGGTGATCCCTGTTGAATCGGATTGGGCTGAACCTGTCCCCGTCAAATATAGTTTTAACTATACTGGTTTCTGCCACTGGCGTTTCTACGCCAATATGGATGACCTCATGCTGAGAGAGAAATTTTTTAGAGAGGCAGTTAAGCGGATTCGGGAGAAGACCGCTTGGAGTCTAAGGCACCGCAGAGGCAATCACCATAGTACCTATTACGCATTTACAAAACAAACGCACGCAAATACCTACATATGCTATTTTTAAACTTTTATTTCGTGAATAGACTTTATATGCCCATTGTTTAAAAACACCTGTATTTTTTTTTTCAATAGCCTGATTATATGTTATTGTGCAAACATATTAAAATTCAAACAATTTTAATCCAGTAGAACCTGTTGTTTATACGATGCCTAATAACACTTTTGAACGTTTCTATAATTTTAAATATTTAAAATTTTTGGGATTATTTAACTGAAATTTTCGTGTATGTTCAATCTTGATATCTTCCAGTGTTTAGAGAAATATACAAATATTTATGGGATTTGGCGACCGTGCTCCGCGAGGAAACGTTGTGTTGGCAGTAGGGGAACTTTGACCCTTATACTGCCAACCCAGCTATTCCTCTTTCGTTTTACAGGGTAGGCAGCGCGCAAGTGATAAGGTGTTACAAGCGTCTATAGGCTACGGTAACCGCTTACCATCAGGTGGGCCGTATGCTTGTTTGCCACCTTAGCGGTATAATAAAAAACGCGGGTAATATCGTGGATAGCTAGTTGCAAATATTTTCAAGGTCACACTGTACTGCGGAACAAAAAGTATATATAAATGGTATATCACTCACTGCAATAAACGCAGGTTAATTTAGTAGACCGATAGATGAGCATAGTTATTTAACTAGCAATTTTTCTTATTCAAAGTTATGTAACTTAACCAAGCCAAAATTAAGTTCAAGTCATAATAAAAACAATATTGCCAAAAAATCTCCAAGTTTATATTATTTTTAATTTCAAACTTAAATTTAGATGGTCACAAATATTTTAATAGTACCTACTACACTCTAGACGAGTGTCCTCAATTTCGCCGTAATTGCTCATACCGAAGACAAGCGGGGCAATATAGCTCAATTACATCGAACCATATTAAACTGGAGTGCACTTGCACTTTTACAGGTAACGTTATTGATCCTTGAAATAAAACTACTTTTTACGGATTTTATAGCGTTATATTGAAATAATTAATCCCGAAGTTTCGGACCCTGTATACTTAATAACATAATAATATCAATATCAATTTAATAATATCAATATAACGCAATAAAATCCGTAAAAAAAAGTAGTTTTATTTCAATGTATAATATTCGCGATGTCAGAAATCAATATGTTATTAATCCTTCTCACCGCTTTAGCGTACAAAACAATTAAGGACCGGCGGAGTTCAAATCGCCCATACAAACGTACTTTATAGCAAAATGAGCCGAAATTCCATCTTACTTCAATCAAATTGTATCATTATTTAGATTCCAATACTGATTATAAAACCGTTTTGTCCAAAATACTTCACCGTCGCATACTGCATTTTCGCCGTCTGTGATGCCCTTAATTGTATTATAAGCTGATGATGATGATCATGAAGCAGTATATTATCTATCATCTTTAATTAATAACACAACGAGAAAGCTTAATAGAACATAATAGATAAATAATTGTCATTTCCCCGTACGTGACCTAGTGTAACTCATTCTGAGGCAATTTACCACAATGTTATACTCTTTATTTAATTAAGCGCTGCCTGCCGAGCCTTGGTATTAGACGACACATGGAAGTTACCTTCGCTTTGAAGGCAATTTTATGTAATAGAAGTGGATAGAATAAGTACTAAGTTATTTTAGTATATCCATTTTACTCATTAATATATCCGACCTTATTTATTTTGGGTATGGTAGGATACAATGAACTTAGGGTGAGGAGGGAGCTTGCACTCGTCTCATATGTATTTAAAATAATTAGAGAAAAAGTGTATAATGCAGAAGTATTAGGGCAGGTGTATTTATGTGTTCCGGAGAGTTATTATTGTTATAGTATCTTAAGATATCACACACGGTTAAGTTACAATTAATATAACCACTCGAATCATTCTCTAATTTTTAGTTAAGATACGAATATTCCACATATTAACATACAATTATTGTATCGTTCGATAGCTTAAGATACTGTAATATGAAACTATATAGTATCTTAGCCGTTTGTGATAGTTCATACAAAACGTATAGTGAGCGATATTTTATCTTAACATAAAATATTATAGTATCTTCGCCGTGTGTAACGCCCTTTAAGGGAAGCCACTGACGCGTGCGCTGTGCACCCCCAATCTCATAGCTAGAAAGACATATCTATTCGTTTGTTCTTTAAGTGAATTCACAAGAACGGCATTGTATGTGATTTCTTTTAAAATGTAATAAAATTATTATATTTACCTATAAGTATACCGCTAAAGTACTACACTGTCGCATTAGGTAAATAAAAAAAACGCAGTAATGATAGTTGTAAGAAGATATGAAATAACTAAATAAATTTTCACTTATTAATACTAGAAAGAAAGAAACTTGCTCTATATTTTATTACCTGAAATTCAGTTATTTCAGAGGAGCTTCCGGCTAAGTTAGGTTAAGTTAAGTTACAACTAAGCTGATCAACTGATCTGCAAGGTTAAGCTGCGCTAGTCTCGGTCACTTTGTGGATGGGTGACCATTCTTGATACATCGAAACCGGTTCTTGCCGCTTGCTAAAGCCGCTGGTTGTCATACCTATGATAATTGTTTTGTTGGGTTCGTAATAGTGAGGACAAGGTTTGTATGCAAGAACATTTGAGAATCTCCTACGGTATTGGGCATTACGAGGCTAATGCGGGTAGGCAAGGTACAGGTAGTAAATAAATAGAACTGTGGGTTTTTCAAGGACCTAAATACAACATTTATTGATGAAATGTATCCAATATGAGTCCAGAAGAAATAATTTAGTAAGAATCCCTGAATTTGAACAGAACTGATGTAGGCATGATCCATACAATACTATCCCAACCAAATGGCGACGATGCGAACGGGTAATTCGAATTCCTGGCCCACGTCTTGTAAAAGTGCAATTATTTAGGATACGATGGGACTGACATACGCTATGCGTAAAAGACCTTATAAATAAATTTTAAAAAAATACTGTGGGTGTACATTTGTCCACCTGTGCCTAACCCTTCGGGGAGTACAAGCGTGATGGTATGGATGTATATTTTAACATTATTCATTTTAGTGTACCTAGTTTTTGTCATTTGCAGGATTCTGTCTAGCTTGTAGTAAACGGGACGGACACAAAAAAGAACTGCTCCATTGCCGTCGACGTCCCGCCATCGCTTCATCTGACAGGCTTTATTTTAGCTTGCACTAATGACATGGATGAAATAAAGAAATATCGGCTAGCTGGATTAGAAAAAAAACGGATATACATAGAATGTGTGCCCAAAAAATTACACAAATCATTAGATGGAATTATAAAACGTGCGTTTCTCAAGAAACTTTTTACCGCGAACGACTGCTCTGTGGAATCAATTAACAGCGGATGTATTTCCGATCCGGTACGACATGGCAACCTTCAAGAAGAGATCCTATTCCTGATAGGAATTTCCTATCTCAAAGGCCGGCAATGAACTTGCAACCCCTATGTTGTTGTGGGTGGCAATAGGCGGCGCTGATAACTTACCATCAGGTGACCCGAAGTTTGCCGGTTTGTTTAGGTCCTATTTAATAAGGGGCGACCTTATTAAATGCAACCTTATTTAATATAGCGGTCTATAATCGCTTACAAATATTAAAATGAATAACCTCTTTTCGCAACATTGATTTAGCAGAATCGTGATCAAAATAAGTATAATGTTTATATTTAGCTATACCGGCCACGCGTCTCTCTGTCTAAAAAAATCATTGGCATATTCCGATGCAACTTTCCAGGTCAATCAACTAGTATTTGAGTTCCACGAACACAAATATTATTTGAGCCTGGCCGATTTTTTATAATGCATAATAATATAAAAATATTTTGAACTTAATTGGCTTGAAATAAAACTACTTTTTACGGATTTTATCGCGTATATTGATATTATTAATCCCGACGTTTCGGACCCTTTACAGCGTCCATGGTAACGGGTAGACTGAGGTGGTGGGCAT
This sequence comes from Acronicta alni, assembly GCA_964056405.1. Classification (NCBI taxonomy): domain Eukaryota; kingdom Metazoa; phylum Arthropoda; class Insecta; order Lepidoptera; family Noctuidae; genus Acronicta; species Acronicta alni. Next base: position 13,281,785 of record OZ043932.1, on the reverse strand, counting down.
CTTGATGATATAATTACTGACAGCTACCCTACATTTTTTATTGTTACATGATCAATGATATTTATTACTAATTATTAATTAAAACTAGATAGAGCCGGCATTTCCTAGTTGACGACCTCTGAGAAGAAACGCCGAAACAAACTCAGAGAATCGTGGTCTCTTTTAAAGTAACAATATTCAATGATCATGTTTTAGTTGTTAATTAGTAAAAGTAGTTTTATTTCAATGTATAATATTCGCGTAAATGTCAGAAATCAATATCTTAATTGGCTTCCTAAACTCATATTCGTAGAAAAAAATTAAGAACAGGTTAATCCTTATTGCTAGGGAAAAAAATATTAAAAGTATATTCTTAAGGAAGTTTTCACAATAAAATAGCAAAGGAAAATATTAACATAACTTATTCCCTTGGAAACAGAATTGAAGATCATACTTAATTTAAACTTGAAAAGATCAGAACATAAGGAAAAACAATGGAACAAAGATTTCCACAAAATAACTCATCATTTGGATCTGTGAACCCAAAATATCAAATATCGTTTACCCAAAGACGTTAAGACATTTAACAGATACCTTTTTCCTTAACAAGCGCGAATTTGATACTATAGAAACGGCTTTATAGCTTGTAAAAGGGGCCTTACTAAAGATCCGGAACAATTAGTAACCAGGCCATCCTATAATTACTTCGGTACGAGAACAACAGAGCTTTATTTTGCTTGATTATTTGAACCCTCAACTATAATCGATGGATCTCTTTGTTCGGTGTTATAATCAACCCATTTATTGTCTTGCTGGGCACGAACCGCCTCCCAAATGTGAGGGGTTAGGCTATAATACGCTACGCTGGACCACAGCCTGTCATGGTTGTGGTGAATGTAACAAAAGCCCTTAGAATCCTTTAGGAATCCGAGGCAACCACATCAAGCTACCCCAATCTGTCAAATTTCTTTGATAGATTTTCAACTTTAATCTAAAATAATAAGGTTCATTTTCAATTTGGAAAATTTGACAGTTTTGGATAGCTTGACCTGCTGGCGTCTTTACATTTCGTAGCTTCCTCATTTAAACTATTGACAGTAGTATAATTTACTGATTAGGAAAATCAATGTTGATTATTTATTTTTTTCTCGTTTTGCTCCAGCTGTGTATAATGGTGTGAGATGCACGGTTGTTTTAAATCCATTATTTTGTAAGTTAGTTTATAATAAGATTAAATTTGTAACTATTTGCTTGTCGCAAATAAATAAAATACCATAAATATTACTGAGGTCTCGAGATAGTAGAAACGTAAAGCGTGAATGAATGTTTTAGATTTTGTTAAACAAATAATGCCACACAAATACCTATACCAAACTCGAAATCAAATCAGTGAATTTCTCAAAATCAAATATACAAAAAATCTTAACAAACTTAACGTAATTAAAATAAACGTTTCAGGGGCATATTTAATTAAGAAACGTAGCGAGTGAGATATTAAAATTCACTTCGGAATTGTGTTAAAGACGAACGAGAGTGATCGAGGAAGAGGAAAAACAATGGAGGGCACGAATGCCAAAGCAATTTGGGCTTTGATTAAAATTTATTGTTTGCATACTCTATTTTTGTCGCCCAATGAGATTTCCAATGAGGGCCTAGTTTAAAAAACAATAAAGAAGAGGAATGTTTATATCGCCCGGATTTAATTAAAACCATTGCTATGTACGAACACGCCTCGATCGAAATTTTGTTTTCGGAGCATTTTAATGGTGCTGTAATGGACTTGGGATAATCGGAGATTGGAGCCTATGTTGAACCGAAAAATTTTTTTTTATATACCTACAGGGTGGAGATAATGATAATAATTTGTTTCATAGATTTCAGCAAGATTGGTTCAAAATAGGAAAGAATAAATATAAAAATGTATTTGATGAACAGATAAATCTGTAGGTTGATTTTTATTAAAATTCGTTTTACTAAAATTCCTCATTTGACGTGATTGTTTAGATTAGTATACATATATTATAGTAGACATTATGATTTTATTTATTATCGGATTGTATTCTCCACGAATGGATGGATTGGATTGTGTGATGTACAATATGTTACGTGTGACATCGCCACTCGCCACTCCCTCTCCGCGCCTCAAGCCTCACCCCGCGCGTCGCACATAAATACATTCGCAGTCGACGCGCGAGCCTCTTTCTTCCCGCTGCAGCTGCCCGAAGCTAAGTGCCACCCTCTACCGGTCGGACCTCACCTCAAAGCCTTCAGCGAACCCGCCCTGAGCTTAACTCGCCCTACTCTTGCCTTAACGTATTTTGTATTTATATAATTGTAACCCTAGTGTCAATAAATTTGTATATGTTGTGTTCCTAGTGTAATTTATCTCCACTAAACAGTTCCCAGTACGTCACATATGGAAGAAATTAAGTGATGAGATTACAGCTGCTTCAAGAAACGTGTGAGATCTTCACAGTTTCGGCTACGCAGAAGTTATAACTCTGGTGTTACAAGCGTCTATAGGCTACGGTAACCGCTTACCATCAGGTGGGCCGTATGCTAATTTGCCACCTTAGTGGTATAAAAAAAAGCTGATGGAGGCGTATGAAAGAAAACGTGTTTTTTCCAGGCTATTTGCTACAGCTCTGTAGAGAAAAGCCTGACAACCAATCTAACCTTATAATATGAATATTGCGTAGATGTGATAGATCGCTTCGTGTAAAATACTGATATTCAGTGGCTTCTGGTTAGACTGGAAGCCAACCGCAACATGATTAGCAAAAGTGTAAGAAGATGATGAGGTTAGTCTACCGCAAAAAGAAAAGCCCTCTCATTTATCTGCTGAAACAAAAGGTAGATAAAAAAACATAATTGTAAGACGTTTATCATGAAAGATGGCCGCCTAAATAGCTGAGAGCATAAAAATTGAAAAAAGAAAAACTTTTGTACTAACAAATGGTTGCAATTTCCCACAAATGGTAGGGTACTCTATCTTACGGGCGTCTATAAAAACACTAGATTATAATATTAAACGGAGCCGTTAAGAGATAAAAGCCTTTATTGCTTTTGGAGTAGGGCTCTTTTTTAAGCCTATCGTTATATTAAAGTACAGGTGATGGATTTTACATGTCGAGTTGTAATAAACCTAAAGTAGTTACGAAGTGTCGGTTAACCGTGGTTGAAACTACTCATGTAGATAATATTTTATTAATAATGTTTTGTTTAGAATATTGTAGATACGAGGTGCTATTACTGAGAAATGTTTTTGGGTGAAAAACACACGATACCGGATAACGAAGAGTCAACAGAATACTTTATTGCCCGGTACCCTGTGGCTAAATACTTCAGACTACTGACACTGCGAAGGTTGTGCAAAAACCATTGCATAGATGACCATTAAATATTTACCTTACGTTCATAATAAAACTATCTCTTGACAAGTTTTGGAGCTGTCATTTTTTCAAAATTTAGCTGTGTTCGACTTTCGATGCTAACCGTACACTGTTGATGTTATATGACAAAGATTTTGAGCTACAACTTAAATCAAGTAGTGTTGCCATTAAAAATATTAGGAACCTAAAATAATGTACCCTATGACGTCACGTTTTGTACAATTGTACATCTCATTTTGCGTTATTAATGCGTAATCTATAAGTCTCGACACACACAAACTAAAGATGCTTATATATAAAGTAATAAAATAAAACTTATTACTTACCAAGATCATGAAGGTGCATCAGCCGTGGTAGACCTGTAAAAAACAAAATCGGTTATAAATAAATATCATAGTTAATACTCTCAGAATAAGACGGGTTAGTTGTGCTATCGCCACGTTATTGTGGGTTTCCTTACAATGATTTCCATGGCTGGGTCTGGTCTACTCAAAGCCGCAATATCTTGCTCTTTCCACAAAAAGCCACTTCAGACATTGTCCTGCATAATATTTGATACTATTATCTGGACTAGACTTTAAAAGAGATCGTGATTCTCTGAGTTTGTTTCGGTGTTTCTTCTTAGAGGTCGTCAGTTAGGAAACGCCAGCGCCATCTAGCATAAAAGAGCTCAAAAAAAACTTTCTTTATAGACCTGTTTAACAATAATTCACACGTTTAAAGCGATTGATAATAATTAATAATGCACATGATTTCGAAAAGTCATTGGATTTCAACTTAATTATGATCTCAAGATCTTCATCCACAATTCTTATCACTAGGTTATCACTACTTATATCTTCGACAACTTAACAGTGATTTATGAGTTCCAACCCTTGAAAATACGAATGAAAACAGCGGATACAAATTATTATGTGATGTCATTTCCCACATCAGTTTTTGCCGGAATAAATAATTAAATGTTAAAGGAAATTATTAATTTAACGGTAATAATTACATTTAATTATTATAGATCGCTTAATAACTTTTGCTGTTCCCGGAACACAATAATGAGTCAATTTAATTCAATTCGTACATTAGTAGGGGTATGTAGTTAAATTTTTTTTGTAGAAACTCTACAGGGCCCTTTTAGTTTTACCATATTTGGGACAATTTTTACACAACACCATCTAGTCCCAAACTAAGCAGAGCTTGTACTATGGGTACTAACATTACAATATTAGTTTTACCACGTAATATTAGTTAAAGTATATCAAAGATGTTCTTGGCTAAATGAAAACTAAGCTGATCAACCGATCTGCAAGATAAAGCTGCGCTAGTCGCGGTCAGTCTGTGGATGGGTGACCATTCTTGACACATCGAGACCCCTCCGTGCCTCGGAAAGCACGTAAAGCCGTCGATCCCGGTTATCATAAGAACATCTATAGCAATCATTCATCATCATATCAGCCACAGGAAGTCCACTGCTGAACAAAGGCCTCCCCCATAGACTTCCACAAGGACCAGTTACAAGCCGTCTGCATCCAACGACTTCCAGCGACCTTTACCAGGTCGTCCGTCCATTTCGTTGGAGGCCGTCCCACGCTGCGCTTTCCGGTGCGTAGTCGCCACTCGAGAACCTTTTTGCCCCAGCGGCCATCAGTTCTACGAGCTATGTGCCCCGCCCATTGCCACTTAAGCTTGCTAAGTCTTTCAGCTATGTCGGTAACTTTCGTTCTTCTACGGATCTCCTCATTTCTAATTTGATCACGTAGGGAAATACCAAGCATAGCCCTTTCCATAGCTCGCTGAGTGACCTTAACAATCATTAGTGGTATTCAAAAGCTCAAAAAGCCTATACTCCCAATCAACCAGTCTGTCAGGATATCGGTATTGCCCAAACAACAAACATTTGGTAAACAAATTTTTATATGACGGTTATTATATTTTTATATGACGACGACGACTGACGACCTCTGTGGTCTAGCGGTTCGAGTGCCGGACTGCTGATCATGGGGTCGTGGGTTCGATTCCCACAGGACACAAATATTTGTGTGGATAAAACATGATTATTTGTGTTTGTCTGGGTGTTTTTTATGTATTATAAGTATGTATTTACAAAAACAAAGTATATAAGTATTATATCCATTGTCTAGTACCCATAGTACAAGCTCTGCTTAGTTTGGGACGGAATATAATAAACTACGCATCAAAAATACTGATTGAGCGACAAAATTATTGATTGAGCAGCAAAATTACTGATTGAGCAGCAAAATACAGATATCGGTTAGGTTAGGTTAGAAATGTGACCACACAACGCACGAGGCGGGCGAGCGAAGCGAGCGGTAGCGCGGCAGCGGCCGGCGAGTGCCAGAACCAAATCTGAATGTTTTGAGTGTATATATAACAATATTTTGAGGTGACTATTTTGCTGTGTAAATAAGTATTTTTGCTATGCAATAAGTATTTTTGTTGTGCAATAAGTATTTTTGCTATGCAATAAGTATTTTTGCTGTGCAATAAGTATTTTTGCTTAGGATTGTTTTATTGTACAAAACAACATTTTTTGATTTGCAGTTAAATACTAGCCATTTGGGACTCGATGGTGTTGTGTAAAATGTCCCAAAAAAAATAATTATAGTTCAAATGGAAGCGGTAACATTGTTTTGGGTTGCGGAGGTCTGATGACCGTCGCTTCTTGTAAAATACTGATGTTCTTGTTCAACCGCATCTGTTTAGACTGAAATTTGACCCCAACATAGTCAATGTCAATATAATTTATTCTAGATAGACTCTAGTAGGCTTTATGAACGTCATTTTTACATTAAAACAGCCCCTAAAACGCCCTTCACCGTTTCCTAGTATTTTGGCTGGGAAGAAGAAACAGCGCAACACTCTCCCCAGCAACACATTTCTGTTAGTTAATTTATGATATGTAAAACCAAATATTTATTTTGTTTAGATTAAATACATCTTCATTGCTATACTTTGAAAAATGCTTGGAGGATGAATTATCAGTATTTTATGTAGAAGATAAAGCAATGTAAGACGGCCTCCAACGAGATGGACGGACGACCTGGTAAAGGTAGCTGGTAGTCGTTCGATGCAGGCGGCTTATAACCGATATTATGATGATTGAAGTAATCACGTCTTCAATTAAAAATAGCGAACAAAATATTGATCAAATATCAAAATTTCTACCAAGAATTACCATCCGGCCGCTATTACAAAATTTTACGCTCATAGTTTCATGAATACATTAAGCCACCCCGTTCTATAATCGCTAATAATCTGCATATATTATTCCAATTAATCACAGTTATTACTAAAATAAATAAGCAACTGATCCTATGGATCCTTTTAACATAATCTCTAATTCAAAATGTTTGTTAGGGCGCTGGGTTAATTGATTGATTAAATAATCCTGGATCTAACTAGCTCATGACGTCACTATTATGTTGCTATAATTGCTGTAAATAGCATAATCTCCGCAGGTTTAGTTAAAATATGTACTACAAAAAGTATATTATTATCCGGTTATGTAAAGGAGAAGCATGTGAACTACACACTACAACGCCAGATAATGCTCCTTTACGTTTTTTTTAAAGTAGACAACGTTTGTGGTGGTCTAACTGACACAGATTTGAATAGCAGTACCATACCTCCTTGTTGCTTCAGCAGCCCATTCTGCCTCGTAAAAGGAGGTCATTAAAAGTCCATACAACTCAGCCCAAATTTGTACCTGAGGTACATGACAGCTGTCAAGTTGACAGTTTTTATTATGAAACTGATACTAGTGTGTTAAAATGGCGTGCGTTTTTTCAAATTTATAATATTTTATTCTCATCCCCTAGTGAACATAAAAAAAGTATGACTAGAATTTTAACCAGCGTAATAACCAGGGTATTTTTTCCAATAAATGTACCCTCAGTAGGTACATCATTTGGGCAGATTTTGTTGACATCCTTTGAACTTGTGGGGACTTCATTTATCTACTCACAGTGACCCATATTTAGGTATATCTCAGCAACAATTCACTGCTATGCTGACATGCTGTATGTCCATTACTTATGAGCCATTATCCCTTTCCGCTCGACTGGTTTTTACGACTTTATGAGTCCCGAGACGGTCTTAACGACTACGGAAGATAAAGTGATGTATCTTTATGCTATTTGCTCTGACGCGATGAGTTCATAGAAGCTAAGTGCATTGGCTGGTCGAGGTTGTATAGACAATGTATCGGAATATGGATAACATTATTATATTTTTATATGACGTTTTCCTTACGTCCTTTGGTGTATGCGGAAATAGAAACTGATGCGTTTCTTCATCTTAGTCTTGTCACTACTACATTATAGTGTAGCTTAAGATCAATATTACACGAAGTAACTGACAACATTCCTCTATGACCCAATTTTAAGGCAATGCCGATTTTCTAAGGAAACAGGTTGTCAGACTTTTCAGGCTTACGATTGTCAAAGGTGATCGTATAACAAACGGGAATGATAGATTGGCATACGTTTCCGCCATGGAGGAGTCTCGAAATGTTAAGAATGGTCACCCGTCCTTTAGCTGACCGCGGTAAGCGCAGCTTTACCTTGCAGATCGATCGAAAATTATATATTTTTTAGGATGAAGGATAATGTTATCTCATCATCATCAAGCCATATACTGTCCCACTCAGCAGTGAGACAGTAAGTAGTCTGGGAGACTCATGCTCAGCGGCAAGGGTCTCCTCTCAGAATGAGATAGATTACTGTATAGTCCACCACGCTGGCCTAATGCGGGTTGGCAGACTTCACACGCAGTCGAAAAAATATCTCAGGCATAATCTCGAGTAATAGCTCATTCATCATCATCAACCTATAGTAGTCCAATGCTCGACGTAGGCCTGCCCTAATGTGCGCCATTTCACCCTGTCCTCGGCTAAGTCTTAACTCATTATTAATACGCAGTTTCGAAAAGTAAGATATGTGTTCCTTGGATTCTCTCGAACTTGGATGAGCTAGAGAGCTTTGCTTGGTAATCTAATAGTCATATTAAAAACTCTCACTGCTTAATTTAATTTATCATAATTTATTTAAACATCTGGACTGGATGAGGAACCCGAAGATCGAGCTTTGTGGCGTTCACTAGGAGAGGCCTACGTCCAAAAGTGGACGAATATGGGCTGATGATGATGATTTAAACATCGAGCCTTCCAAAAAATAATCAAAAAAAGGTGTCGATTTTCTTTACTATCGTACCATTTCCCTGTCAGAGCAAACAATATAATTTATTCACAAATTAACATCAAACCGAAGTATAATAACCTCAAAAACGTTTGCAAAAGACGACGCATAATGAGCGGCCATCTTTGAAAATTTATTTCCATTTTTCCCCAATATCGCTGTATTGTACATTACCATATTTCTTTGATGTGGAAACGAATCGTTTGTGTGAAGGGGAGCGATGTATAACAATATTCTGCGAGTCTGTTTACTTGTCTCAAACGCATCGGGTATTAATAAGGGGAGGGTTTAGGTAGGTGTATTCCGATAATGATCACACCAGAATTCATATCCATGCAAGTGATACCAGCCAAGATAGATTATAGATATCTCTAAGCTGCAGTTGTCGCTTGCCGGCAGCCCGTATGCTTATTTTATCATCTACATACAAGCTGAGAATGATGATGATATTTATTTCTGTAAATAGCTCTTTTAAAGACACTTACAAGTCAATTATGCTAATCTGACTTTTACAAATCATGATGCTGAGCTTCCTAAATTATGGTTGAGCTACACAATGACTGATGCATGCGTGCCGTCGGTTGGGACTGGTCTACCCAAAGCCGCTATGGCTCTTTCTTCAAAAGGCCATTTCAGACTTTAACTATGTAAGACACATATTTGTTACTATTCTATGTCTGGACTTTAAAAAAGACCGCGAAACGCGAAAGCGTTTTTTCTCAGAGGTCGTCAGATAGGAAATGCCAGATCCGGTACCGGATATAGCTCAAAAAAATGTTGAATATTGACTTGTAAAAGTGTCTTTAAAAGATCCATTTACAGAAATAAATATCATTTACAATGCTTTACTTTTTTTAAGCTAGATATCTCCGACATTTCCTGACTTCAAGAGAGAATCACAGTGTCTTTAATGTCTGTACTTCTTTTGCTTCTTCCGTGTTCCTATTCGTATATGTATACATACGAAGAAGATAAACTTATGTAAATAATAGTAGGTATTACCATAGTCAACAGCGGTTTATCTTTTAAAAGAAGACACTAAAACAAACTCGGGAGAAAAATATAAAAAGCTACTCCCCATTTTTTCTCTCGTTATTCCAGCGTGGTACCAGCTTCCGATTTGTTTAGTTTGAATAAAAGTTTCGTAGAAAAGGTAAACAAGTTATCCGATAACGAGTTTCTAGTTCAACACTTTGCGACTGCCTATTTCCATGGCCCTTAGGAAAACTGAAAAAAAAAACACTAGCTGGTTTTTCTTGAATATACCGAACGAAAGAAAACTTCAATCTCAGGAAGGATTCGTACCTACGTTCTTTAGAAGTGGAGAGGTCTGATGGTAGTAGTTTTATGTAAAATATGGTATTCAGTCTGCTTAGATTCGAAGCTGACACCAACATCGTATGGTAACGGCCAAGATGACGAGGCATCTCCTTTGTTGCAAAATGAAAAAAAAAAAAAAATACATTCACTAATAATCAGTGTGTGTTTAATAATATATTGTAATTATGCTGTAATAAATGATGAACACACAGCAACGTAATCATCAAGCGAATTTAAACATTAATAGTGTTTCAAAACAAACCGGAATCGATGTTTGACGAGTAATTATAAAATAATGGCATAATAATATCAGGAGCAAATTATATTTTATGTCGGTGCCATTGAGGATATAAGAGCTGGACCAGTCATGACAAATTTGTGCGCTGGATATAATTTAACTTCCTGGCAAAACGTCAGAAACATCGTATATTACAGCTCATATCTACGCATTGAGAGGTCGTTATGATAATTTGGTATTTATTAGTCATAGTGTTTTAAGTTTGCGATTCTGTCATTATGAGATAACAATTATTGTTCTTTTTCACACTCGGTACTGGTTTCTCATATATAGTGGGTATGACTACTGACATAAAATCTCAGATATTCAGATGCAAAACGACTGTGATGATAAGTCACTATGTCATCGCTCGTGGATTAAATTTGCACAGGACCAAAAAAAGAGCTATAATCAATGGAGACACTCCTCAGTATGTAGATTCAGGTTGCGGTTAATGATGATCATAATTATATCACAAAGCTATTCGTCGCTCTACGTTTCTTAGAATCTTCTCTAGTACATTGTTATAATAACTCAATGTTATTCCCACAATATCAACATTGTCATTATGTTTTAATTAAACCAACCAGGGTTGTCACCAAATAATCGTGTTTGTACGATACAGCGTGTTACATGCAATGTGTAAAGTTAGTTCCTAATTAAATTGTCTGGGAAGCTATTATCAATTCTAGGGACGGCAATAATAGCATACCTTATTTGTTTTTGGAGTTTGAAGTATTTATTTGAGTTTTAAGTAAGGTTTTATTTGAAAATTGGTAGGATAAAAGCCTTGCGTTAACAAGTGTTAGGTAATTCGTAAAAGAAACGAAGTGTCTGCTATGCCACTCGAGTTCCCGGTTCAATCCCCGAATGGATAAATAATTGCATGAACTACAGAAAACTACGGATTTTGGGGGTTTGTGCAAATTGTGTTTGTAAACGTACCCACGATAGAGTAAAAATATTTGCAGGAAATCGAATCGCGAGGAAACGTTGTGTTGGCAGTGGAGGGGACCATTATATTGCTAACTCAGCTATTCCTTTCGTTTTACAGGGTTGACAACGTGTAATTGAATTGATACCCTTGCTGTTGCAATTGTAGATATATAGGCTATGGTAAACGTATACAATCAATTGGGCCGTATGCTTGTTTTCCACCTTAAACGAAAGAGGCATAGTTGATTTGGCAGTATCCCTTATACTGCCAACACAAAGTTTCCTCGTGGAGCACTGGCTTCTGGATTTAGAAGTATAATTATAAGTATTATATCCATTTTCTAGTATAATACATAGTACAAGCATAGTACATATATATTTTTAAATAAAAAAGCAGTGACAACGTAGTTGTATGACCATTGGACTGCCAAGTCGAAGTTCTCGACTTCAAATCCAGGGCACGCACCTCTGACTTTTCAAAATCATGTGCGTATTAATAATTAATTATCACTCGCTTATACGGTGACGAAAAAAATCGGGAGAAAACCTGCACGCCTTAGAGATTTTCTCGACGGCGGCGTGTGAAGTCTGCCAACCCGCATTAGGCCAGCGTGGTGGACCTTAACCCTCTCATTCTGTGAGAGGAGACCCGTGCCCAGCAGTGGCACAGGATATGGGTTGATGATGTTGATAGGATCGCCCCTATTACATGAGACCTAAACTTACATACGAACTGTGGGTGTACATTAGAACACTTCTGCGTATCCATTCGGGGAATAAAAGCACTATGGTATGTTATATTTTTTTTTAGTTCCACTATCAAATTCAGAATAAATTTTGTACCTTTACTGATAACAGATAAGTCAACTTTTAACAAAATAATAAAGGAATAAGTCTTGTTCAATTAAAATTGTTTTAATTAGCACAAAAAGCAATTCCAATTAAAATACAAAACTTTATCAACAACTTCATAATTTAAATCTTAGTTTTCGTAAAGTTTATATTCAAAATTGCTAAGCTATCTTGTCTTGTAGTTAAATGGGCAATTGCCAACGATCTTAGTGACTAAAGACGACTGATTACAAAGCCGTGAAGCAGTAGGTACTATGATAGGAATATTTTGGAGAAGATAGTTGCAGTGAAATTATTTATGTACCAGTTATTTTTATTAAAAACAAAGAACCTATTTCTTTGAAATAAAACTATTTTTTACGTATTTTATAGCGTTATATTGATATTATTAATCCCCACGTCTTGGATCCTTTACAGCGTCCATGTTCACGAAATTAAAAAACATCCAAATTTTAATAGAGAAGATGGCTAGGTCTTACCACCCGCTTGGAATCGTGACAAAGATTCTAAATCTAATTCTAAAACTCAAGACCAAAGGATACGGTGAGCTCATTTTGCGTAAATCTGATTGCCAATAATTAACAACAAAAATGTAGAGTAGCTAGAAGAATAAAGAAAGAAAAAGTATTTATTTTATAAAAAGTAGCTATTCGTAATTATATCATCAAGACGCCCATCACATCAGTCTACCCGTGACTATGGACGCTGTAAAGGGTCCGAAACGTTGGGATTATTAATACCAATATAACGCGATAAATTCCTTAAAAAGTAGTTTTATTTCAATGTATAATATTCGCGTAAGTGTCAAAAGTAAAGTGTCAAAAGTGTCTTTCCAAAAAACTCTTAAAGAAATAAATATAATTTATCATATATACCTATGTGCCGGCGCAGCGAACTGTGACTGTATATTAGGAGACCTCTGCCTAGCCCTTCAAGGAATACAGGCGTGATGGTATAATTTAAAAATCCATTTACGTTCGGATTTGGAGCGGCTCAATGTACGTATGAAAATACATGAGATTTTTTTTTTAAAGTATGTTGTTCTTGTTAACAAAGGCTTTGATGTGAACGGGTGTGCGTTATGGGGTAGAAAATAAGGGAGTCTCGCGTGTTGACACGGTTTTATGGTTTATTTATGTAGCGTTTATATAATATTGATAATGTGTGAAATTTGATAATTTCAAAGAGGAACACGTAACAATAATAAACGAAGAGGTTCTACAAAGTAAAAAGGAAAAAAAGTTATTACATACCATAGAAACTAGAAAGGGTAAGATGGTAGGCCACTTATAAAAGAAAATTATAATCCTACTACTGGGCACGGGGCAGGATGAGAACTATTAGGCTATAGTCCACCAGGCTGGGTAGTGCAGGTTGGCAGACTACTCACACGCCTTCAATAAAATCTCTCACGCACGCAGGTTTCCTCACGATGTTTTCTTTCACTGTTTAAGCGAGTGATAATTATTAATTAATACGCACATGATTTCGAAAAGTCAGAAGTGGATCCTTGGATTCGACCTCGGGACCTAGAACTAAATTAAAAGAAAATTAAAATTGACTAGTTTATAAAAAAAAAACATCATTAAAAGGAAAGCTAGGCCGAGACACAGCTACATTCATCCTTATCAGCCTCTTAGCAATTCCAACTATGTTGGGGTCGTCTTCCAGCCTAACCAGATGCCGCTGAATGTCAGTATTTTACACGAAGCGACTGCCATCAGACCTCCTCAACTCAATTTCTGGGCTATACCGATAACTTGAGCATAAACTACTGACTACCAGTAAGGATTATCATAAGCGTTAGTATGACAACCAAGACCGAAATCTTTACGTGATCTCCAAAGCACGAAGGGGTCTCGATGTGTTAAGAATGATCAGTCGTCCGCAGACTCACCATGGCTAACGCAGCTTAACCTTCTAGATCGGTTGATCAGTGTAGTCATTACCCTAAATTAAGTCCCTAAAGATATATATTTGTATAATTTTAGACACAAATTTAGAGTAAAAATTTTAGAGCCTGTTATAATTATTAGCTTCGTTATTTCAAAACTTATTCTCCAAATAGAACACTGAAATAACTTAATTAGAATTTCAGCACATAATTAATTTTATTTCAAAATTAATCACATACCAAGTGGTTTCAATGTTAATAACATTTCAAAGTAAATAATTATAATTAACGGCCAAAATTTACGCTTCTGTTTTCATTAGAAATAAATTAATTTTAGTCATGTTAGTTGTTAGCTAGATGTAAGTCTGAAACTGTAATAGGGCTTAGTTTTTGGGTAGGGACAAAAATAGTCTTTCAGCTATGTTGGCAACTTTCGTTCTTCTACGGATCTCCTCACTGTACTCAAAACTGCACTTGCCTTCTTTCCTTCTTAACTTATGGTTAGCGCCATGGGATTTGAAAAGTACATCTCTGTCTAACCGTTCGAAGGATGAAAGCGGGATAGTGTCATTAGGTATCTACTATAATTCAATTCCCATGGCGCCAACCATAAGTTAAGGGAAAGCAAGTGCAATTTTGAGACCAGTGAGGAGATCCGTAGAAGAACGAAAGTTGCCGATATAGCTGAAAGACAGCTATGTACAGGAAGCTTAAGTGGCAATGGGCGGGGCACATAGCTCGTAGAACTGATGCTGGGGCAAAAAGGGTCTTGAGTGGAGACCACGCACCGGAAAGCGCAGCGTGAGACGGCCTCCAACGAGACGGACGGACGACCTGGTTAAGATATGCTTTTAAATTATCGTTCTTTACAATGATGTTCGATACAATAGTCATTGTAAACTTGATACTTACATGAGAGAACAATTTAGGAATGCTTGCGACTATTACAAATATAATTAAAAAATAATATAGGTTTCTTTTAGAGCGTCCACTGTCGCTCGTTGTTCACATTTACCTTATAAGTCCCATTTATTAGTTGCCTTTCATTCGTTCGTCACCATCCACCATCTCAAAATATCCCTTTTCAATTCATGTCACTACACCACGGATCCAAATAAATGTTTTTCTTTTGTTTGTAGAAATAAGCACGTAAAAGTAAGGACAACTAAACACAGTTTTTAATAATATTCTTCAGCTTCAAAGAATTCTCAATGACATGTTCTTTCCAGACACAAAAATGTACTTAAATATATGTTATACGTCCAATGCCTCAAAACGAGTATTTATCTTGAAAATAAAAATACTCTGAATATCTAAAAAGGTTTCAAACTGTTGTCTAGAAGCACCAATAAGGTTTTATACAGACCGTTTATGTAAAAAATAACACTTAACTAAAGGAACAATCACGTATGTATTCCCCGAAGAGTTAGAAAGAAGTGTAAAATGTTGTATAAGTGATGTGCAATTTTTAACAAACTTCAAAAAAGGAGGAAAGATATACAGTCGAATTGAGAACAATTCGACTGTATTTTTTTTTAATGATTGTTAACCTCAGATCTTTCGACTGGGTGAACCGATTTGGATAATTATTTTTTTTAAATACAAAAAGATAGTTAATAGGCAAGTTGGCATCGTTCGAGATCGAACTAACTGAAAATTAAGTCATGTCGGTTGCGACGTAAATTCAGAATGTGAAGGCAAATTACGACCAGGCGGGTGGGAGTCGCCTTAGTGGTCGTAGCGTCTAGTGTACCTAACCAGAAAACGCAGGTTCGAATCTTGCCCGCGGTCGAATTTTTCCTTCGCTAAAATAAAATTATATTTTGAAAAAAAAAAGTTTCGGGCCCTTTACAGCATCCATAGTCACGGGTAGACTGACCATGGACGCTGTAAAGGGTCCGAAACGTCGGGATTAATAATATCAATATAACACGATAAAATCCGTAAAAAATAGTTTTATTTCAATGTATAATATTCGCGTAAATGACAGAAATAAATATATAATTATATTTATTTTGTAAATAAATCTTTTAAAGACACTTTAACAAGTCAATATTTAATTAATAATACTAGATGGCGCCACTATGTTACAAAGTTTAATAAATACTGAAACACATCGTCCCGTCACTCCATTGGCTGTTAAGACCTCGCTGTTATGGTTCTAACCTGCCATTACTGAACGTTATTACAGTGTTAATCTAATATATTGCTAGCTTGCACTAACACAATATTATCTGCAATGTCGCCCTCGTGTCTGCTTAGTTATACTAACACACCTAACTGAGAATATTATGTTTATGTTATGCATAGATGATTATAATTTCGTATAAATACAGTAATTCTAAGGTTTTAATACAATATTGAAATAAAATGACGAACAAGCAAACAGGACGCCTGATGGTAAGCGGTTACCGTAGCCTATAGACGCTTATAACACCAGGGGAACATCGCCGCAAAGTCGCTAGCTTGTCAGTTTTTTATCGGATGCATTTCGGAGTGTGCATCAGATCTCCACGGTCTTACGACCCCCGTGCCCTTTCTACTATCGGACGACCAGAAGCACGAAAAAGCGTCATCGATTCATGGTGGACATCCCAAAAGCCCGAACGAAACGCTTTAAATCAAGTTTCATCATGCGTACCGCTGAAATGTGGAATGAGCTTCCTGAGTGGGTCTTCCCCAATAACTATAATCTGTGTGTCTTTAAATCTCGAGTGAATCGGTTTCTTCTAGGCAAGCGCGCTCCACCGTAGATCGCAGTGTCGCCTAACATCAGGCGAACTAGTGGTCAAGCGTAGGCCTATCGTGAATAAAAAAAAAGGGGTATCACTTGCGTTGCCGACCCTGTGAAACGAAAGAGGAATAGTTGGGTTCGGTCAGCCAGGTTGGCCGTATGCTTATTTACCACTTTAGTGTAATACAATTAACTACTCTCTCTAATTGAGACCAAAATTAACAACTTCCCACAAAACGTGAGTAAATCCTACTCTAAAACAAAAACAAAACGAATATAAATTATTCTCCAGGCTGTCCTGTATACTTTTTTATATCTGGCCGCCCTCCCCGCGTACAGCCCCGCGACTTTTTTCCAAATGATAAACGGTTAGGATCCCTCAACCATTTGTCGTAGTCCGTCCTCATTGGACATCCAGATACCTTTATTGTTAGCAATTTTTCAAAACAAAATATATTACATCTCTTATTTCCTATCCCTTCCCTAGATTTATGCTTGGGGTTATGCTTTTTGGCGTAAACCTTTTCGAGCACGATTGAAAAGATTTCGCGTAGGTCCGCAAATTTTATGTATGTGTTTCACAGATGCGTGAAATCGAACGCGGAAGAGAAATGATGGTAATTTCGTAGTTTTTCGGTCTGATGATTGAAGATTTTACTGGAATAGCTATGGTGCTAAATTAGTTAAGTATCTAATAAGTAAACTTGTTTTTATCAACTGAACATTACTATACCATTCATCCGATTACAATGAAACTTTCTGCTTATCTAGACGTAATCTATACTTCTTATCCGCGAGTATATATCCCCCCTTTTCCCAAGTATATCACCACTTATTAATATTAATTTCAATAAATATTTATATTGAAATGCGTGAAGCATGCTCTGATTTAATTGACTTGTAGGTACTAAGTATTTTTTTTATGTTTAATTCCCTAAATTTTGTGCCTTTTGGCAAAACATACAGAGCCATTTTGAAATAATGTTCTATCTGTACACACCTATTTTTGTCAAAATCAATCATTGATTGATTTTGTCAAAAATAGGTGATAGATATAATAAGAGCAAAATCTTATTCGCCTAATTATGTTTCGCGTTGTAAAAGGTTTCATATCCTTCCTCTTTACGAACGCAGAAAGATTACAGACATGTCATTCTTGTTCAAAGTCATGAATGGATCGGCAGATATTCCCGAGCTCGTGAACAAGTTAGGACTACGTGTACCTTGTACATCTCTACGTAGATTTCACCTATTGCACACACCTAATGCGACCTGCAATGAAGTTGATATTATTGATCTTTTTAACACTGGGCTTTGTAAAATGAAGCGGACCCTTAGTAATTGGTTTTTTACTAATATTTCTGGAGCACTTTAACCTATAATTAATTAATAGAACTTAATAGTACCCATTACTTGTACAACCTACCTGTACCTACTGTCATTAATTACTGATATTAATAATTGTAACATGTGAAAACTTGTAATTGGCCTTAATTCTACTAAAATCTGTAAGCATTATTTGTATTTAGCTGTAAGTTTTCCGATTAAAATAAAATAAAATGAAATAAGAGCCGATTCACACCGGAACGGCAGCGACGATGCGACGACACCGGCCGCGGGTAGTACCGCTAACAAGATGTGCGTTTCAAGCTTTTCAAGCGATACTAGTCTTTTAGTTATATAAAGATTATAATTATTTCACATTGAAAGTACTCGCCGCTCCACTGTCAGCCGCTGCTTTTCCGGTGTGAATTGAGACTTATTGACAGACTATACAGTATATAAGATAATCATTTTAAATAATAACTAAAAAACCCGACTGCATAAAAACACTTTAAAAAAAACTAAAAAGACAAAAACAAGTCTAGTAGTCCAGACCTATGTAAAGTAATATTGAATAACTAAAAATAATAAATTATAACGTAGAATAAAGTCAATCTTGCCGTCGGGACCCATTCAAAATCGTGACCGTCTCTAAAATTCCCAGTAATGGGTCCCGACTGCAAGATTGACTTTATTCTACGTTATAATTTATTATTTTTAGTTATTCAATATTACTTTACATAGGTCTGGACTACTAGACTTGTTTTTGTCTTTTTAGTTTTTTTTAAAGTGTTTTTATGCAGTCGGGTTTTTTAGTTATTTTAATTACGTAACTTGTTTCCGGATTTTTAGTGCAAAACTACGAAAAATCTGCAGACGCTTAATTTAAAACTAAGGTGTGTTATTTACTTGTGCAAGATTTCGCAAACGATTGTGCAAGTAATGTGTGAGGAATGCATGAATTGATATATTTGATTATAATATGTATTTAAGTAATCTGTTTGATATATTTGATTATAATATGTATTTAAGTCATTTATTTTAGTTATGTAATGGTTTACTATGTGTATGTATGTGTGTATGTGAGTCACCCACATATTACGTAAAGAAAACTAAATAGATAAGGACAGTAAAAACAATTCAGAATGCTTGATAAATAAATTATAACAAACAAATCGTATTTCCTAACCTCAATCTAAAACTACCTACGGACATTAACGAAGAAATAATTTATATGAAAAAGTAGATGATTTCCTACAAGTCCCTTAACAATAAAGTAATGTAATGTTTTCGCTAATTACTACCGAAAATTTGAGAATACATGATACGGAATGCTCAAAACATATTTTTCAGCCCACGCATTAAAGCGCATAAAATCCGCCATTTTGTTTTTTTTTTAATTTCATGTACCCAGTGACACTCGTGCCATCAAGACAAATCTAATGAGGTATCATTTATCTAAATCGGTTGCACCGTTGAATAGTTACGAGCGGACATACATACATACATACATACATACATACATACATACATACATATACGTCAAACACATAACCCTCCTCCTTCGGCAGTCGGGTAAAAAAGTATATAACTACATATCTACATCATATTTAGAGAGGTCAAAGTTGAGATGATGAATCAGCCTAGATACAGGTATTTTCATACCTTCTATTTAAAAGAAAACCGAGTTTCCCATCCCAGTTTCAGATGAACAAAATACAAGTTTAGATTTATTTTCTCATATGTAATACAATACACTATACAAAAAGGAATATTTCTACCGCAAAAATATCTATTTTTCTTTATGGAATTCTCTGAATATTATTCATCAAGGGAAAAGATTCGAGACTCCAAAAGGCTAAAAAAATTTCAGATAATTTCATTGATATTTTTCTTGGAAGCTTTTGTAGCATGTGACAAGGGTACTAGGGCTGAATGTTTGAAGACTTATGAATATGTATTGTAACCATTGTGTCACTTGTAATATAGGCCCTTTCATCTTGTATTTCTTTGACGGGGACCACTTTGAAAGGCTTAGGATTAGGGCGGATTTCTGTTAAGGAGAATAGGAGAGTATTGTTTTGACCCAAGCTTATGGTTGTGACAGAACGTAACTAGTAAAGGTGTCTATGACGCTTTGTAATAATTTAGTGGCTTTGAAGGTTATTATGTATTTATCAATTAATGTTTATATGTGTACTGGGCAATCATATTTTTTGTTAGCTTCGCCAGATTAAACTTTTGCAGCTAACATCGTTTTACGAAATAAACTTTTCAGAAATTAATTAATAACTAGAAAGAGATAATAGACTCACATTCTGTTACATAGGACCTAAATATTTCGGCAAACTGTGGGTGTAAATTGATACACCTATGATAATGCCTAACCCCCTTTATTAGTAGGTACACATAAAACTGCATTGTTCTCATTAACAATTCATAACAAAAATTGTAAACCTTAGATTAACCCTGTAATCATGTTATTTTGACGACGTCTGTGGTCTAGTGGTTCGAGTACCGGACTGCTGATCATGGGGACGTGGGTTCGATTCCCACAGGACACAAATATTTGTGTGGGTAAAACATGAGTATTTGTGTTTGTCTGGGTGTTTCTTATATATATAATATATAATATATAATATATAATATATAATATATAATATATAATATATAATATATAATATATAATATATAATATATAATATATAATATATAATATATAATATATAATATATAATATATAATATATAATATATAATATATAATATATAATATATAATATATAATATATAATATATAATATATAATATAAGTATATATTTACAAAAAAAAAGTATCTAAGTATTATATCCATTGTCTAGTACCCATAGTACAAGCTCTGCTTAGTTTGGGACTAGATGGTGCTGTGTAAAAATGTCCCAAAAATATTTATTTATTTATTTTTAAAAAGAGTGTCTATGGAGTTTCCTGTCGGTTCTTTTCCATAAGACCCACTTTTTAGAACCGTGCAACTAGTTTTGACTTTTCAAAAGTGCTATTTTAATGGTCTGATTGAAATAAAACAGTTGACTTTGACTTCGGGGAAAAGTGAGTCTACGTAATGTCTTTACGTGTAGATATTTTCAACTAATGACTTACTAAAACTAGTACTAGAAACTTTCGGTATTAATAACATAATTAGCGCCAATATCGTTTCCCGCCTCTGGGAAAACAAAGGGGAAATGAAATCAAGGAACCGAATAAAGTTTCCTTCTTACGATAAAGGAAGAACTTCTTAGCGAGCTTTTGGGGCTACATCAGGCCGAAGTTAATGTCTTAAACTTCCTACCAGTTGTTAGAACAACTTTGGTGGCACAGATTGTATTTAAGAGCCTAGTAACAGATGCACTAGTCATGACTTGATTTTCATTGAAAATCCTATTTTATACTGAGATATTCTTAGACTGGGTACTACACTACCGGCACGCTATGATGGCCGTTTTGACGTTTGTCCACTCATGAAGTTTCGTATTAATTAGTAATTACATTTGAAGGAGCAAATTGCTGTTCTTTATTATCGTGATAGTTCTAAAAGAGTACTGTTCACAGGCTGGTTACAGAAAGATGTTGGGCGTAACTCCAACAAATAATAATAAAACACGAAGGTATAGAAAACACAATGATATATTAAACTGGTAAAAATGATAATGGTTAAATGGTAATGGTAAAATGGTTATTGGTGAAATGGTTAGAGTCCACCAACCAAGCCGCGTTAGGCTTGGTTGGTGGCTGTTCGTCAGCTAACTTTTTAATAATTTAAATATTAATACAAAAGATTTGGGTCAGCGTGGAATTGCTGACTGAGCGCGCGTTTGTGTCAGTGAACTGTACTTTGCACAAAAGTATTAGTCAAATTTGTATTAATGCATTTTCTGATAATAAAGAACAATAACTTTATGATAGTGATCTAACGATACTACTACAAAAAATATTTATTTATTTTTGTTTATTTATTTATTTATAGTTAATTAAAACGGCACAGGTCCAATTACATTAATTAACATAGAGGTTTAAATATTAAAATAAAATAAGCATACAAATAACATACACTACAAAAATTAAATTCAAAGATATACAATTCGTGGATAAAATTATTAATAATTATTTGAGTAAATGGTTAAATAAATTAATCACATCACAAACTAACATAAATTACCTTGTAACAGTGGCCACCCTCGCATATTGTCTCTCACAGAACACCAGAAGCACGCATTACTTTAATATATATGGTATGTATTTAAGTATTGTGTTTTATTTTATTTTCGTCCATTAACGTAACGGCCATGTATACCTAGTGTAGTAGTACCGCAGGTATACCTAGTGTAAGTTAGGTCAGACATCGGGTTATGTAGAATTTATTTTATCTTGTAACATTGCTATTGGATGGTAAAATAAATCGTCTTTACTCGTTATCATTTATATTATTCATTTATATTGCATTATCGTAATCTAAACATTTTCACAGATATCAATATAGCAAAAAATAATCGTTTATTTTTTAACTTTCAAATTCTTTTAACAAAATCTTTGTTGTTTGGTTATTGGCAAAAAAACGGTATCCCTGATCTTCAGAATGCCTGATACGCAGAAGGAAGGAAATCTTGAAGACTGTGGCGGATAGGATTTTATCCACACTATGAATGTCCTTCGTTAAATTTGTAATTTAGTTTGTATATATTTTTTTTTATTATTGATTTGATAGATCAATTATTACTATTATTAACCTGATTGATTATACCTGTTTCACGCAGACGAAGTCGATAGCAAAAACTAGGCGTAGTATCAATTGTTATTAACCGTAAAAAGTTTTATTGTTTCTTACTTCTGTGTCAGTAAACATAACATACAAGCGAGTACATAAACATACAAACAATATTATAAAATGAAATGTCACACTGACCGATGACTGCCTCATTAGTCTAGTGGTCCTAAGCGCGACTGCTACGCTAGAGGTTCTGGGTTCGATCCCCAGATCGAGCAGTGTCATTGGGTTTTTCTATGAAATTCTCAGTAGCAGCTCGGAGTCTGGATTTGTGCCCGGTTAATGACAATAGGCTCGCCCCCTATTACATGGGACCTAAACATACCGGCGAAATGTGGGTGTACATTAGTACACCTCTGCCTAACCCTTCGTGGATACAGGCGTGATGGTATGTATGTATGTAAATGTCACATAATTCATCACTGCACAAGAAATCATCTACATCCCACACAATATACCCTACAAACAAATACTGCTGTATATGGGATATAAAGTATAATAAACCCCTGCTTAAACAAAGAGCCGGCGTTTACGTCGGCAGCCATTAACATGGTAACATAAAGCTAACTACCAACAAAGGTCGACTATTACGCGGCTTCGTTAAGTGCAGAATTGCGGAGTTCGAGTGATATTGTCAGAGTTTTTCTCTGTGTCTCTATATCTCATTGGTTTAGTAGTTGTAAGTGAAACTACTGAGCGTGAGGTTTGATATTCAGGTCACGGAAAATGTTATTAAGTTTTAGCATAAATAAATTATCTGTACTAAGCAGCTTTATGTTTGGATTTGTGCACAGTTAAGGATATATAGGCATTGAATTAAAACGAATTTTTAACACTGAATTTTATCACGTTATATTGATATTATTTGTGATTATTTTAGACTTTTTTAGCTCTACTTACCTGAAACACAGGATTACCTAGTTCAGGCATATATATTGTATTTATACCTAATTTATACTTTGTTTTTTTTTTAAGTTATATAAGTTTATCTTAAGCCAAAATTAATTTGAATAAATTTATTATTATTATTAATCCTGACGTTTCCGGCCGCTTTACAGCGTCTATGGTCACGGGTAGACTAAGATGGTGGACGTTTTGATGTTATAATTACTGATATCTACCATATATTTTTGTTAATTATTAGCGATATCAATATAACGCGATAAAATCCGTAGTTTTATTTCATTATACATTGAATATTCGCGTAAGTGTCAAAAAAAGCAATACGCTTGCCAAAACCGGTGTACATCTCTGTTTTATTGCCATCAGTGTAGCCAAGTAACCAGATGTAATTAACATACACATACAATTACTTCTGTATTCCCCGAAGGCAGAGGTATACTAATGTACACCAACAATTCGCTGGTCTGTTTAGGTGCCTGTTGCCATTAACCGGGCACAAATCCATACTCCAAGCTACCACAGAGAATTTCTTAGAAAACCAATAACACTATTCTTGAACTGACTAGATGTAATTCAATTCAATTAATTGGTTAATGGATTTCTTTTATGTACATACATACATACATACATACATACATACACTCACGCCTTTCTCCCATAGGGGTAGGCAGAAACTAAAGAACGCCAATTGCTACGATTCTTGCATACTTCTTTCGCTTCGACCACATTCATACATCTTGTCATACATACACGCCGGTTGCGAGTACTACGCACCTGACCTTTTTGAAGAACCTCACCAATAAGGTCGGTATAAGTTTTTCTAGGGCGTCCCCTCTCGGTATGTTTATTTTAATAAACTGCTGTTAATATGTCGCAATGAAAATTGTTTCTAATAAAAGTGTAGTTAAGTTTACAATTATGTACAGACGCCAGCGGGTCAAGCTGTCCAAAACTGTCAAACTTTTCCAATCGAATATGAACCTTGTTGTTTTGTATTAAAGTTAAAAATCTATCAAAGAATTGACAGATTGGGGTAGCTTGATGTGCTGGCCACTGTACAAAAATATGCTGAGATGGTTTGGGCATGTCGAGAGAATGGATGAAAGGAGACTTACAAAAAGGATTTATATGGCGAATGTCAGTGGAACCGCCAAGAGGGGACGCCCTAGAAAAACTTATGCAGACCTTATTGGTGAGGTTCTTCAAAAAGGTCAGGTGCGTAGTACTCGCAACTGGCGTGTATGGATGACAAGATGAATATGGTCGAAGCAAAAGAAGTATGCAAGAATCGTAGCAAGTGGCGTTCTTTAGTAGAAACTAAAGAACGCCACTTGCTACGATGTACTCACGCCTTTTTCCCATGGGCGTAGGCAGAAGGTAGGCAGAAGCCTACCCCCATGGGAAAAAGGCGTGAGTGTATGTATGTATCTATGTACAAATATATGTCACAGTTACCGCAAGATTGAAGCCAGCTGTATAAAATAGTTGTCACTAGACTTTAATTCAGTATTTAGCCTCCTGAGAGCCTGTAGCAATCTGATCTCATGGATTAACTTACTCACTTTATGTACTTGGTGATATTAATAGGTATTAACACTGAAAAGACGCTTTGACGTAACTTAAATCTATGTGTTGTGAACTAAGCCTTAACTTAGTAGTGGTTTTAGTAGATTGACATTAAATAATCTAAGCTTAGGTACTTAATTTTTTATACTTTTTTAATATAGATGCGAAATTATTTGTACTATGGATTAACAAGACCATGGAAATAAGTTTTAACTTTTTTTATAGATATTGCACAGAAGTAATTACCTTGCATTGTAGGTATCATCATCATCAACCCATATACAGTTCCACTGCTGGGAACGGGTCTCCCCTCATAGAATGAGAGGGATTAGGCTATAGTCTACCACGCTGGCCTAGTGCAAGTTGGCAGACTTCACACGCCGTCGAGAAAATCTCTTAGGCATGCAGGTTTCCTCACGATGTTTTCCTTCACCGTTTAAGCGAGTCTTCTTCCTTCGAGCCTTTTAATCGATTGATAATTAATTATTGATACGCACATAAATTCAAAAAGTTAGAGGTGCGTGCCTTGGATTCAAACTTGAGAGCTTTGACATGGCAATCCAATGGACATATCACTGTATAAAAAATGAATCAACCAGCACGCGCCAACGCTCTGACTAGAGATATACCTACATGAGCAACTATATATATACATATACAGCTGAACACTGTCTCCTAAGATTCAGGACTACCTAGTTTAGGAGGCAGGGTTACATGATCAATGTAGATTAATTATGTAGATGTACCTAAAGCTAAGATTTGTTACTAAGAGTTGTTACCACCATTATTTAGAGGTCTATATACCTATTTTTTCCATGTCAAATCACTGTTTGTTTTTATTTAAAAACAAACAGGAACAAATGTTTATTTAAACATTATTATTATTACTAGGCTATCACTGTTCTCCTCCTCCTTACTTACTTAAATTTAAATTATTTTTATTATAATATACCCCTGACACTTACCCCTTACTCCTGACAAAAATATTCTTAAACACTTTTTTCTCTAACCCGTTCCGTGAGCAAATTACTAAAGGGAAACTATTACAATATTTTGCTCATTTCACATTATTTATACAATATTATGAGTTCGCACAAAACAGAATACGAAACAATGGTCCGCCATTACGCGGTTCCGTTGCACACAAAATGGCGGACCCAAACGTTTCCGATGTCAGCGCGGATTTAAATGTGAATTATTTTGTTTTTGACTGTAACACTGAAGCTCAAAGGCTCTATTGGTTGTGTATGTACGTCTGATGGCAGTTGCTTCGTGTAGAACACTGATATTCAGCCACATCTGGTTAGATAAGAAGCCAATACTAACATGGTTCTGAAAATATTAGATGTTGACATAAATGTATTGGGTTTTAACCCGAAACCCTTATGTAATCCTTCAGACTATCCTGCCTTTTACGACCGGTAAAACTAAATGCCGTAAAAACTATATAAAAGAAAGACCTAAAACCGATGCCCTAATTCTAGTATATTGATTACAGAACATCGTAAAGAGAAACAAAGATGTCAGTAAAATTCGAATCCATCTTCCTATTGAATCCTTTTATCCGAAAAAATCCATGGTATGGTTAAATGAGGTTATAACGAATACATAAAACTGCTATATATACAGGATGTATTCTAAATTGACTGCCTTATTTGTCTAGTGGGCTTCAGTACGAATGCAGTATTAGAGGTTCTGGGTTCGGTTCATATTACAAGTAGTGTGGGTTTTTTATGAAATTCTCAGTAGCAGCTCAGAGTTTGGATTTGTGACCGGTTAACGTCAACTGGTGAACTGTGGTTATAAATTAGTAAATCTCTGCCTAACTTTCTGCGAAATACAGACGTGGTGATAAGTTTTTATGTTTATGCTTTCTAAACAGACACAGTACCTACCTATATACTCGTATGTTATTAATAAGCGTAGAGGCAATACAATTTTTAAACGTAACGGCTGAGTGATCAGATTTGGTGCCACTGGATATGCTCTGCAGCAGTTGTTCCAGGTCTTTGTTTATTAAAACTTGTGTTTGTAAACGCACCGAAAATCCTAGTGTGGGTCAATGGTATTTCAAACAAAAATACATAAGTAAACATTTCAATTTGAATTATTTCCACACCTAATATAACTTGCAGGTTTATATATCTACATAATATGTAACTATAATATGACTTGTTGGTGAAAGAAACAGGTTATTTTTCCTTTCACAAGGGTTAGAAAAGAAGTTTTCTTTTGTAGCAATCTATTAATTATTTGTATTTATCTGAAAAAACGATTATGAAATTTTATCAAGTATAGGTGATTATTATGAAAACCTGTATAGGTACCATTTAAATATTATAACTGGTACTGTAGAGGTTACTGCTTACTACTGCTAAGTACTCACGTTCGTGTAGTTATTTTGTTTTTTTTTCTTAGCCAATGTCCACTTTATACGCAACCTACTTGTCAAATTTTAAGTTTCTAGGCTTTTAGTTTTTGAGATTTTGAGAGCTCTGTGTAATCAGTATTTAAGTGGTATTTCGCTATTGATACACGTGTTAAAATATTGTTTTATAAAAAGCTTAAATATTTTTTTTCCTGAGTTAATTTAGAATTTCCCAATACCGGTCTCAGCTATTAAAAAAAACAACCTGTATATATAGGGCTGTACTAAGCAATAAGGAGCGTTCATATCCCGAGTAATACTCCCAACATATTTTTATGCAAATTCTTAGTACATAATAATTTCATAACGGAAAATTCCACTCTGATGGTATACTATACATTTTTGTGTTATGTTTTTACATAGGCGTTCTTTGCCGGATAATGGGCTTTCGGAATAAGCTTAATGCGGCAACAATTTTGGAAGACTATCTACATAATATTAACCTAGCTTTTTTTGCGTATAATTTGGAGGTCGGCTGCCGGTTTAACCAGATGTGTCTGGTTATTATTTTTAATGATGTCTACTCCCAAACCTTCACGACCCAATTACTGGCCAATAGGTTAAGTTTATTATTACTTGTAATGGCAACTGTTATGTATACGTCCTAATTGGTAATATTCCTGGTTCCCTGCTTGGCATAGCTTAGGCCATAATTATCTAAAATTGGGAGGGGTAAGTGGATTAATTTTCAAATTTTTCAAACGAAATTTTCATATTTTTTCATACTTATTCATCAGTTACTAGCAAAAAAGACAATCAACATGGTTTTTAACAAAAAAAAGAGTTATTTTGTTGTAGATATTCGTTCAAATAAATAAATATTTGGGATATTGAAATACAACATTTTTTTATGGATGTTATACGCGATAATATCCGTAAAATGTAGTTTTATTTCAATTTCTAATATTCGCGTAATTTCCAGAAATCGATATTATTGGGATATTTTACAGAGGACCATGTAGTCCTAAAGTAAGCAGAGCTTGTACTATGGGTACTAGATAATGGATATAATACTTATATACTCTTTTTTATATACCAGTAAGATGGCAAACAAACATACGGCCCACATCATGTATCGTGGTTACAAACATTCTAACCTGGAACAAATTGCAAACTATAAAAAATACTTACTCCGTGGGAGAATCAAACCTGCGGCACATGATACAACAACCGATAGCTTTAACCATTGTGCTATTCATGCTGTTGTAAAAATATTACCAAGTCTGCCGTTAACTGCGCGAGCGCCGATTCATAATCATTATGACTCACGCATGCTAACATTGGTCCGAAGACAACAGCTGTGTTTTATTAAGAATCGTAAAAGTCAACAAAAGTGTTAAATATTAATGGACTTTAAAATTAGTCAATCTATAAATATGTTTAATTAGTGTAATTATTGTTGTTAGCATACAGCTGGGTTTAAATATATACTCATCTACCATCATGCCTGTATTCCCCGAAGGGTTAGGCAGAGGTGTAGGTACTAATGTACACCCACTCTACTGTTCGCTGGTATGTTTAGGTCCCATGTAATAGGGGGCGAGCCTATTGCCACTAACCGGTAATAACAATTGAGATTTTATAGAAAAACCCAATAACTCTTTGCTTGACCTGTGAATTGAACCGAGGGCCTCTATCTAGCGTAGCAGTCGCGTTTAAGACCAAAAATGTCTTAACACTAAGAGTTGAATCCAATACCACACGCTTCGTAGCCACACTTGTGACTACTTCACCAAAGAGGCCTTTAAGAGTAAGTACTCTTCACTATTCAATTTAATAATAAGAACCTAGCTTTTTCAACTGAATGGCAAGTAAAAATTAATTTATCACAAAATCTGTGACAACGCAGAAAAACCAAAAGATTTTTCCTTCATCCTATTTCTCGATTTTAGTTTCCTCAAATTATATCTTTCCAATCAATAACTTTAGTGAGCACAATAAACGGGGAATGGCGAACTATGAGCGAAAACAATAAAAATCAGGGTGGGTCTTATAAAATTGATCAGAGCCACCCGCGGCCTTGATCAGGGTTCCGTATAGAGAAAACGCTGTAGTTTAGTTAGTTTATTATTTAGAGGTTTATTTCCAAATAGTCACAACCACGAGTTTCAAACAAGAAGATTCAATTCAAGTGTTGTCGATCTGCGTCCATCATTAGCCTTTTTTTTGTTTACGAGGAACCTTCAAAAGGCTACCGTTCTACGGGGGTTAGACCAGACACGAATGTGGGATTCTTACCCACTACAATTACCCCGGTGGCCACAATCAGCACACGGAGGGGGGACAGTGTCCTCTTAATAGACCACCCCAGTACCCCTCTGTGCAACGCCTATTAAGGCACATTTCTGTGTCCATCATTAGGCTAGTCATTGTAAGCACGACAGCTATGCTTGTCCTGGATCCAAATCCCAGGTGGAGCAAAATTTTATTGGGTTTTCGGTACTATGAAATTCTCTGTAGCAGCTTGGAGTTTGAATCTGTGCCCGGTTGATAGGAATATGCTCACCCCCTATGCCGTGCTGCCAGCTTTTGATTTATTTAGTTTGAACGAAAGTATCGTAGAAAAGGTAAACAAGTTATCCTATAACGAGTTTTTACTTCAACACTTTGCGACTGCCTATTTCGGCCTTAAGAAAACTGATAGTAAACACTAGCTGTTTTTTCCTGGGCTTAATTATTATTCGTCGTGCAAGTTTTTAGGTTACTATGAAATTCTCAGTAGCAGCCCGGAATTTGAATCTGGTGCCCGGTTAATGGGAATATGCTCACCCCCTATTGAAAGTCACCTTATCACCGGCAAACTGTGAGTGTACATTTTAGTACACCTCTGCCTAACCCTTCAGGAAATAAAGGCGTATTAGTATGTTATGTGATGTTGTGAACCTCATTCTGAGAGAAAGACAGTCCTCATTACTATAGTGTCTCTCTTTCTACGATCATTTTCCCAATGTTGGGGTCGGCTTCCAGACTAACTCGATGCGGCTGAATATCAGAATTTTACACGGAGCGACTGCCATCAGAGCTTACCACATGTGTAACACCTAACTACACCTGCCAGCAACCCAATTTCTGGGTAATACCGATACCCTGAGGATAGACTGGTTGTCAGGCTTTTGACTACCCCTAACGATTGTTATAAGTTTTCGTATGACAACCGGGACCTATAGCTTTACGTGCTCTCCGAGGCACGGAAGTCTCGAAGTGTTACGAATGGTCACCCATCCACAGACTGACGGCGACTAGCGCAGCTTAACCTTGCAGATTGATCGGCTTAGTTATTACTTAGCCTCGAGCCCATTACTATACCGTATCGCTTAACATAAGTGCGTATACAATGCGTTTTCATTGTAATATCATGCTGCACCGCAATCTGTCAAAATGCAATATGCGTAAACGAATTACCCGCCATGTGGACGTAACGTTTGCATATTGGACACGCCTAGAATTAAGTAGGATATTACCAGGCCCGCAAATGCATCGTCCTAGTTGTCACCTTAGGGGAATAGAGCAGTTTAAGGTTGATTTGAGTCTTACATACTAAAGTGTATCTATTATTAAGTGTCTGTTTGTAGAAAATTATTTCCATGTATGATGGTATTTTTCGGATTGACTAAAATTTTATTAAAACTCTAGATGTCAACTTTTTGGTGCCCAAGATACAGGCCTAGCCTAGTTTGGGACCATTGGAAACTCTTAAATATTGTAGTTTTATTTGGGAAATAAATGTATTATTATTTTATTGTTATTAATTCAAAATTAATACTAGAAATGCATTATTAAAGTATATACGGTACTAACATAAAAATATCATTTTTTTTTTAATTTTGTCTGTCTGTTTGTTCCGGCTAATCTCTGAAACAGCTGGACCGATTTTAACAGGAATTTTACTGGCAGTCTTTTAGGCTACTTTTAATTTAGAAAAAAAAATAAGAGTTGCGCGATCACAGTCATATCCACCCGTGCGAAGCCGGTACGGGCCGCTAGTTAGTTAGCTGCATAGCTAGCTAGCTAATGTCACTAATGTCAACTGTCAGTCACTACGAATGGCGGGAAAGTAGCTAACTGTGATGCTGAAGTGTGGTGTGGCTACACAGCTTAGAAACTTGGGTGGTACTGAGTCAGTGATAAAGCTAAGTGATAAGTAATTAGTTACCAGCCTTACAGGATCAACTCGATGGGGTACTACAAAACTACAAAAGATCCGGGAGTGGATCAGAATTGCAGCTTCGTAGATTTGTTTCATTTGGCACAACATCGGGAAAAGTTCCCTGAGCTGACTGCCAACCTCCAGTAATCCAATCATCATCATCATCATCAAGGGTTACCTACTACAACCCTGCTGCCTCTCCAGGTGGCTGTCAATCCACGAGGATATTCCACACTTTAAAAGAAAGATGTCTCAAATACTGGCTACTTTGGAAATTAAAAGTTAAACTTCATGGGCGAACTTTGCAGAGATACCTCAAAAGATATAAAAAAAAAATTCGACATCAATGTCATCATTTTTGTTCTGAATAAGATTATAAAATTTGAAAATAATTTCGGGAATTAAAAATGTATGGAATTTTATCATTTTTAAAGTTCCATTAATTAAGTAGAAATTAAACTGTTTTTTATTTTAAATCAGGGAACGTAGATAACTTTTTTTAAATTTCAGCTTGGAATCACAAAGTTTAATTCGAAGCTGAACATTTCGGATAAATAAATCTGCATTTATTTTTCCTTATTAGTAGTTCAGAAGAAACCTTTAACCCTATGTAGCTCTTCTAGAGATAAGTAATTAATAGATTAAGAATTTGTACACCAGGAATGGTAGAATATCATCACCATCATCATCAGCCCATATTCGTCCACTGTTGGACGTAGTCCTCTCCCAGTTAACGCCACAAAGATCGATCTTCGGCTTTCCTCATCCAGTCACAGACATGGTAGAATATAAGAAACGTTTAATATCATGAACACCTAATTGTACTATATTCTGACAAATAAATCTTTATTTCTTTCTTAGCCTAAAAAAACGTTGACATAGGACACAAATTCCAAAAAATACAATCTTAAAACAAAAACTAAACGCAACGGAACCCTTTCTCAACAAAAGCTTTCGTCGCTTTTTTCGTTTCTGCTAAATTGGGCCGACGTAAAAAGTTGGTATCAGCCAAGTTTATGGTGTTCCAATGAGCGGCTGTGAGATAAAAACGATGGCAAAGACGAATGGGCGCTTGTTTTCGATGAAAGAAGCACACGTATGGCTGGATATAGGTTAGGCTGACATACATATTGGAACAGTTGAAATTGGATTTTAAGCCTCTCTGTCAGAAGGTGGACAATTCGTTTGTTATGCAAGGTCAATTGACGTTGCTACATTAAATAACAGTGATAGCATGATGAAATGAAATATTGGGCTGCCAAGTTCGTATCCAAGACACACACCTCTGACTTTCCGAAGTCATGTGCGTATTAATAATTAATTATCATTCGCTTGAACGGTGAAGGAAAACATCGTAAGGAAACCTGCATGCCTTAGAGAATTTTCTTGACGGTGTGTCAAGTCTGCCAACCCGCACTAGACCAGCGTGGTCAAGGTTATAGCCTAATGCCTCTCAATATGAGAGGAAACCCGTGCCCAGCAGTGGGACAGTATATGGGTTGACGATGATGATGATGATGATAATGATAATGCTTAACTCCCTTTATTAAAATTTTTAGGTTTACAATTCAAAAAAAAAATTGTAAAACTAGGTTAACACTGTAATCATATTACTTTAAAAAAGAGTGTCTATGGAGTTTCCTGCCGGTATAGCCTAATCCCTCTCGATCTGTGAGGAGACCTGTGCCCAGCAGTGGGACAGTATATGGCTTGATGATGATGATATTAAATGAGACGAGTCTACATATACTGTTACTGTACTGTATATATATAACGCCTGTATTATAGAAAGAGTTAGGCAGAGGTGTCTTAGTGTACAACCACAGCTCGCCGATGTTTGGGTTCATGTAATGGGAGGCGAGCCTATTGCTATTAACCAGTCACAACATAATTATCCAAACTCCAAGTTGCTACCGAGAATTTCATTGACAAATAACACTGCTCGATCCGGAAATCGAACCCAAGACCTCAAGCATAACAGCTTACGAACACTAGGCTAATGAAGCTTTCAAAAATGATATTTATAAAAATAAATAGATTTCATACAAATTAAATTATTGAGTTGACAAACTTTTACAGGAAGCTGTAATTTTTTTAAATAATTATTATTAGTTTCTACTCTTTTCATATGGGAGAACTGTTTAGAACTTTATTTTACGCCTGGTTGTATTTTATGACAAACTTGTAACCAAGATTTACGAAATCAGTCAGTAAGTATCAAGTCAAAAACAATGAAATTTGATATAAAATACAAATGACTAAGTTGGGATTGGTTAATAGAAAAAATCACTCAGCCGCGGCTGCGATACGCATTAAAAGTTTTAAAAATAAAGCTACTGCTATTAGTAAATAAATATAACGGGATACCTTCCTAAAGTGTATGAATCAACCGTCCAATTATTGTGCCAAAGCTTTTTGAACAAAAAGCGGCGTGAAATCAAGTAAGAGATATCGAACAGTTTATAGGAACCCAATTTACCGGCAAACGATCTGTCGAAGGAACGATTTAGAGAAAAAGTGATGCCCGACCAACGGGTCGTCTTGACGTCGAGTGTAATTGCCTCATCGTGTTGTTAACCTGACGGTAGTTCAATATAGACGGACTCATTCTTTGATGTAGTTTTAAGAGAACAATTCTTATTACAAATAGAACCTTTTATTTTTTTTATGGAAGAGGGAGGCAAGCGAGCAAGCGGGTCACCTGATGGTAAGTGATCACCGCTGCCCATTGACACCTACAACACCAGGGGTTGCAAGTGCGTTGCCAGCCTTTAAGATAAGAACAGGGTCGTTTCTTGAAGGTTGCCATGTCGTACCGGATCGGAAATACCTCCGCTGGTAATTGATTCCACAGGGCAGTCGTTCACCATAAAAAGTTTCTTGAGAAACGAACGGTGGTGGAGACCAGGTGAGATCCAGGTGAAATATCTATCGATCTAGGGCAGGGGAAGTTAAGTGCGGTTTTTGTCAAAGAAGGCGCCAGGGTTGTTTGTCCCAGGTAGACAATCCATGATAATTTTCCGAACTAGAAAATAAAGCCGTGGTGTGCTCCTGTCATGGTTATGCGGAATCGACTTCCATGGTCGTACTCTAGAGCAGGGGAAGGTAAGTGCGATTTTTAGTCGAAGAAGGCGGCGGGGTTTTCTGTCCCAGGTAGACAATCTATGATAATTCTCCGCACTAGAAAATAAACTAACGGTGGGCTTCTTCTTCTTTTGTTCTTCATTTGTGAGTAGCCGCATTGGCCATGCTGAATGTTAAATTGTTCAGGTCGCCTTAAGATAGGGTAAGGAAAATCAAATGTAGTTTTCAGGCGGTAGGAATCTGAAATTCCTGCCATCTTCCCTAGTGATAAACGATCCATGGATGACAATATCTTATTCTCACTATAAAAAAGAAGATTCGAATGTTGTTGTGCTGATTTTACTCATACATAAAGACTATAAAATGAACGCATAATTATGTATTAAAAACACTATTTCTTCAAGACATCGCGTGCTTTGAAAATGAAGTGTTGTTTTTG
Organism: Acronicta alni; assembly: GCA_964056405.1. Classification (NCBI taxonomy): domain Eukaryota; kingdom Metazoa; phylum Arthropoda; class Insecta; order Lepidoptera; family Noctuidae; genus Acronicta; species Acronicta alni. Next base: position 13,246,500 of record OZ043932.1, on the reverse strand, counting down.
TATGTAGATAACATTATAATTATACACTAACATAATATGTATATTCTTCTTCTTCAATTTAAGAGCTCAGCTTTTGGCGGTGGAGCAATCGCCACTGTTCTCTATCTTCAGCTTTCAGTTTTACCTCTTGATGCGACTCGATCCCCACCCTTTCCTTAACTAGTTCCACAAAACTTCGTCTAGGTCTTCCCCTTCCTCGTTTTCCTTCAATTTTACCTTCAAGTATAATTCTAAAGTAGCCGTCGTGTCGTATCTAGTAGCCAAACATCTTTCCTGTCTTCTTCTCTACGGTTCTTAATAACTGTCTTTTCTCGTGTACAGTTCTTAAGACTTCCTCATTTGTTTTCATCTCCGTCCAACTGATCTTCTCTATCCTCCTCCAGCACCACATTTCTTTGGGTCATAGTCCAAGTTTCACAGTCATTCCATTTTAATGTATATATATGAATAATATATAACGTAACATAATTTATTTAAGTAATAGATACTTTGCTTGCCCATGAAATTCACACGGCCCGTCATATAATGAGATATTTTTGATGCTGCTAATTAAATAAAAATCTTTTAATGAATACAGTATCCGCATTGGCACAAAATCGACCTGCCCTGGTTATACGAGTCCAATTTACTTTTCCACAAAAAATCTAATCTACCCACGATCTCAAATAAAATGAAATAAAAGCCAATTCTCACCGAATTTCCAGTTAAAAGGGGACCAATAAATCTTATTGAGAATTGTCTACGGCGGTAGTTCGTGTTTCTCCCCGATATCACTTTGAGAGTAAACGAGCCAAATAAACTTGGTACATACTGTATTTATAGGATGAGGTACCCTGTTGTCGTACTTGTTTTAAATTAGGTTGGTGCTGTATCAATTACAGGGGTACTAGATTGTATTTGTTTTGGTGTTTTACTGTTGGAGACTTAGAAAACCTTTGACAATTTCGCTGAAAGTTGACACAGTTTTTATAGGAAAGATTTTTAGAGCAGTTTTACAGGTAGGTACAGACGCCAGGAAGTCAATCTATTAAAAAGTGTCAAATTTTCCAAGTTGAATATGAACCTTATTGTTTTGTATTAAAGTTGAAAATCAATAAAAAAATAGATTGTGGTAGCTAATAATGTTGATATCGCGATGCAGGATTTATTCTTAGTTCCATGTACAGAGGCCAGCACATCAACCTACCCCAATCTGTCAAATTTCTTTGATCGATTTTCAACTTTAATGAGGTTCATATTCAATTGGGAAAATTTGACAGTTTTGGATAGCTTGACCTGCTTACGTCTCTACGATAGATGTCGCTACAATACTTACAATACTTAAGGACTGGGTGTCCTTCAAACCGCCAAACAAAAATACTAAATTAAAATTGTCTGGAGAGGCAGGGTGTTTTGGCCCTTAAAGTCAAGGCCATGGGATTCATGTCTTTCACTACTACCACAACGGGCTATGGTCTAGCATTCCCCTGGACGTATTCAAAACGTTCCATGGTCTACTCCGCGTAGTTGATACACAGCTTTAGGCACATAGATTATGAGAAAATAAAATCTTTAAAATCTTTAACCAGATTACCCACGTAGCCATAAACGCGTCTCAATGTCTTATTTCTCCAAGCAATTATGTGCCTTAACTTTTACGATATATTTTATACATGTCTACGACATTGTGGTGTGTATCCCCTTAAATTGGTATAAAGCTTTATTTTATTCATTCAGCTCATTGAATTAATTAAGTGTAACTTTGAAATATTTTGCAATGTTAATGTAAAGGCGTATATGTATATACATTAATATTGTAGATCTGACTGCCTAATTAGACTAGTGGTCGTAAGTGCGACTGTTTGAATTGAACCCAGAAACTTCTAGGTCATACGACCACAAGTGTAATGAAACAGTTTAGTCTAGTAACGTTCTAGAATATAGTCTTAAATAAAATTTAATTCCTAATATTTCCTTCCGAAAAACTTCACAGAAAATAATTTTCCCAATCCAACACAAAACGTGACAATTTAGCATCAAAAACAAAAATAATCAATCAATTAATGATTCCCAAATTTTTTCATCCAATCAGTCGAAAAAACATCAATCCATTTCGTCGACGAAATCTGTTACAGGAATTTCCATTACTGTGCCATTCTCGACGTGTCAACCGATACAAAAACGAATTGATATCCAATTATGAAAATTCTCAGTCAACAGTTCAGGTTGTCATCAAGGGTTGCCATAACAACCTTTTCCCTATCCCATTTCCATAATTACATTCCAATGTAGAACTTGGTAATTGCTATATTTCACGAGAAAAACCTGAGTTTATTTTTTGTCCTATTTTCTGAATTCGTTTTAAAAGCATTTTTTTGTAACTGATTGAAGTAATCTTGTTTAAGGAACCAAAGTAATAAAAGTGTCTTGAATGTTAAGTACATTGTTAGATACTCTATAATAACGTTATGCTAATGCACTGTTGAGTAATATCATCACGCCTGTATTCCTCAAAGGGTTAGGCAGAGGTGTATTTATAGCTACAGTTCTCCGACATGTTTAAGTCTCATGTAATAAGGGGTGCATATATTGCCATTCACCAAGCTGCTACTGAGAATTCTATATTGTTATTTTAGCAAAGGAAAAAATCGACTGCGGGCAGGATTATACCCTGCGTCTTCTGGTTAGGTACACCAGATGCTATGACCACTAAGCCACCGCAAGTCTCATCCATCATCAACCCATATAGTCATTGAGGATGGAGACCTGGTGACCTGTAACACAAGGTTCCCACCTTATCTCGGGCACCAGTCTCCACAATATTTTATGTAACTTACTATATTGTACTATGTGGAATTTGTATCTTATTGTGGAGAAATAAATAAACTTTATTATTATTATTATTATAAACTGTCCCACTGCTGGGCACCTCTCATATTGAGGGGGATTAGGCTATAGTCCACCCCACTGGCCTAGTGTGGGTTGGCAGACTTCACAAACCGTTGAGAAAAATCTCTAAGGTATGCAGGTTTTCTCACGATGTTTTCCTTCACCGTTTAAGCGATTGATAATTAATTATTAATACGCAGATATATTCGAAAAGTCAGAGGTACGTGCCTTGGGTTCGAACTCGAGACCTTCGACATGGCAGTCCAATGGTCACCTCAGGCTATCACTGCTTTTTTCTCTCTGTCTCAGTCTCACCCGCCAGGTCGAAATTTGCCTTCACATTCTGAATTTACGTCTCTATGGTGACGTTAGTAACAGTAAAATATTATTATTATTACACGCCTGTAGTGTTCTACTGCAGGGCAAAGGCCTCCTCACTCTTCTTCCACTTCTCTCTGTGCGTTGCTATCAAGGACAAGTCACTCTCGAACGAGTCCATTTTATAGAAAAACATAATAAGGGAATCCAAACCAGGACCTCTGGTGTAGCAGTCGCACTTGCAACGGTTAATGAGGAAATCCCTGCTAGTGGACCACTAGCAGAGGATACTACACGTTATATATTCGAGGACTATATGCAGATATACTCGAAGCGTTCGCATCCCGTAAGGATGTCAGCAAAGCGGCAAATTTTTGTGACGTGCCTGAGATAAAGCAAAGGAGGGCCAAGGTGCGTTCATTAGAGATATCAGGGCCCCCCGCCACAGTGTGCTGGAGATGGCCGTGTGGTCAGTATGTGTCCAGCATAATCCTCCACCTTTCCTTCTAGGAGAAACGGAGGATATCCATGAGGATTTCAAACGAATAAAAAAGGTTAGTGAGGCAGAAATATGTAAAGAAAAAAAACACAAACAAAAAAATGGGATATATTCAACACAATGATATTACCTTCTCTCCATACAAATTTATAATTTACAAAATCACTTACTTCGGCCTCGTGCCTACGAAAACACTTTCTTGCAATAAAATATGCATGATATTCTTGTACAAGACTGTTTCGTCAATTTCCCCTTTCTACATTACAACAGATTGGAAAACTTAAGTGCTCTTCAGGATTATGTTACGTTACGTTAAGATATGAAGAATAATGATGTTATTTTTTAACTAGCGACTTGTTTGGTTGCTTCACGAACTATATATATGTATAACGTACATACATACATATATACACTCACGCCTTTTTTCCATGGGGGTGGGCAGAAACTAAAGAACGCCACTTGCTACGATTCTTGCATACTTCTTTTGCTTCGATTACATACATACCATACACGACGGTTGCGAGTACTACGCACCTGACCTTTTTGATGAACCTCACCAATAAGGTCGGCGTAAGTTTTTCTAGGGCCTCCCCTCTCGGCGGTTCCACTGACATTCGCCATATATATGCCTTCTGTAAGTCGCCTTTCTGTATTAAGTATTTTTATATTATTATCTACCTATTTTATAGAAAGAAAGAAAGAAAACAGATTTATTGCCAGAACATGGACGTACAAACTAATATTAATAGAATTAAAAAAAAAGAAAAAACATCAATAATACAGTCATGCTGAAGTAGAACAAAAATAACAACATAAAAAAAAAAAAAAACAGAGTTGCACGTCGCAGATGTGACAAATGGGTCCCCACTCAGCATGATGCCGTGTTAAGGCAGGAAGAAGAATAGAAGTACAGTCGGTAAATGAATTTGGTATACAGACAATCTTCAAACTTCATGGTCATGGTGAATGTGACGACTCCTATGGCTATGACTATAGATAAATTGCTAGGGAAAGCTAATTAAAAAAAAATCCACAAAAAAAAAAAAATCGCTCAAAAAGGTTTCATTCGATACCGTGCAACAACATTAAGTTAATCTTGTATCATCAAACCAGCCTATCCAGACACGACTGAATATATCAGTATTTTACACGAAGCGACTACCATCAGATCTCCTTAACCTAATTTCTGTGCAATGCCGATATCCAGAGAATGGACTGGTTGTCAGGCTTTTTGGACTTCTGACTACTACTAACGATTGTCATAGGTAGTATGATAACTGGGAACGTCGGCACAGAGGCACAGAGGAGTCTCGATATGTTATGATTGACCGATGGGTAAAGATCGGTTGATCAGCGTAGTTATTAATCTAATTTATGATTTTTTTTTTTTATAGGATAGGGTGGGCAAACGAGCAGACGGATCGCCTGATGGTAAGCGATTACAGCCGCCCATGGACACCCGCAACACCAGAGGAGTTTCAGGTGCGTTGCCGCCCTTTTAAGGGGCTTGGGCCTCCGGTATCCTCACTCACTCGACGAAACACAACGAAAACGTTATTTCACGCCGGTTTTCTGTGAGGCCGTGGTATCAAGTCCGGTCGAGCCGGCCCATTCGTGCCGAAGCATGGCTCTCCCACGGTAAAATGCATTACAATAAAGAATTTTAAGTAACTAACTTAAAGAAGCATTTATTGCTCATGCTTCCAGTAGACGGTACCACTCATATATCACAAGCAATATCTCGTTTTTATGAAAGCAATAATGATCGTATGCAGTCGTGGTTCTGCGGGACATTAATTTTCATTGCCCGCTGTGCACACCGTTAATATGAAATACTGGGCGCATTGTTCGCGAGATCTGTCTATAGTGAAAACAAACCCCCTAATGATACCAGTGTTTGTGTTTATGTTTGGGTGTTCATTGATATAATGAGGTGTATTAATTCAATAAACTGCTTCATTAGTCTAGTGGTTGTAAGTATGACTGAAACAGTGATAGCCTAGTAATGTGATCATTGGACTGCCAAGTCAAAAGTCTAGAGTTCGAATCCAGGGCACGCACCTCTGATTTTTCGAATTCATGTGCGTATTCATAATTAATTATCACTCGCTTAAACGATGAAGGAAACATCGTGAGGAAACCTGCATGCCTTAGAGATTTTTCTCGACGGTGTGTGAAGTCTGCCAACCTTCACTTATAGGCTAGCGTGGTGGACTTTAGCTTAATCCTTCTCAGTATAAGAAGAGACCCGTGCCCAGCAGTGGAACAGTATATGGGTTGATAAAGAAGTATGACTACTAGATCATATTTCTCAAGCAGTGTTTTTAGATTTTCTATAAAAATCTCAGTGACAGTTCGGATTTTAAATTTGTGGTTAATAGCAATATATTCGCCCTCTATTACATGAGACCTTAACATACCGGCGAAATACAGCAGTATACCCCGGAATACCTACATTCGTGAGGGTATATAATGTCTTTATGTTATTAACTCATTAAAAAAAATTGTGACCCTTTGAGGGTTGAAAAAATGTTATTTACTAATCGTTCCTTGATAAATTCAAATAGATACTCTTTGATCTCTTCCGTGCCTCTATGACACAATATTTGTATTACCCAGTACTCTGTTCCAGGACTGAATGTGTGTGTAGGTATATGAAAATTTGCGTTTGTAAACTCATTCATAATGCAAAAGATAGTTCTAATTTGGGATAATGGTTTTTAAGTAATAATGTCAGTATTTAAGTAGTGGAAATGAAATCCAATCTCGAGTTGTGTTTTACTTCTAAAACTTTCTCGGTTCAGACAAAAACTTTTAGTTCCCTTAGTAAAATCGACAACCATGGCATTTAAATGCTTTTCAACCTTATTTTAATAATACTTAGATCTAAAAATGATTGACCATAAACGTAATTCTCCGTAGGTACAAGGAAAGTTTCATGGTTGACCACTAATGGACGCTACGCTAAGGACAAAAAGCGTATACACAAGTTAAATAAGGATTTATTGACTTCACCTCCACTTAACTATCTTCATAGCCTTATTCTTAATAATGTAGTACATGGAATGACCAGCTGTTAAATACATCCAAGTCAGTCAAATATTTTACTTCAATTAGACCATTAAAATTAAGATGACCATGACAATGAAGTTATCCGGAAAGGAATTGGAGTAACTGACCTAACTTCCCGATTAAGCAAACTGAGGTGGCAGTGGGACGACCATATCTGTCGACGGACCGATGGCCTTTGCAACAGACGAGTCCTCGAGTGGAGACCGTGAATCGGAAAACGTAGTGTGGGACGCCCCCCAGCCAGATAGACGATCTCAAGAGGGTGGCTGGGTCAGAATGGATGCGGAAGCCGGAGAACCGGGTGTTGTGGCGCAATTTCGGAGAGGCCTATGTCCAGCAGTGGACTGCGATAGGCTGATTTGAGACCATTAAAATAGCACTTTTGAAAATTCAAAACTAGTACAGTCAACACACAAAACCACAACCTGTCAAATTTTGTCATTCGATATTGACCTTAACCATCAAGCCTACCACTTAAAACTAGTGTTTTTGGGCATTTATGTAGCTACTTAGGTTTTACGTATAGAAATTAGCATACAGCGCAACATTCTATTCATTGAGTGACTTTTGGTTTCAAAGGAACTTGCTTATAAGGAGGCTCCAATCACCTACTGTAAAAAGAATTTAAAAATGAAATAAACGATTTTGTATTTTTTTTTGGGAAATTGACACTACAATAATTTCGTTCCCCATTACATAGGACTTAAAAATATTGTGTATCTGTGGATTGTACAATGTACAGTCGACAAAAGAATTAAGTATACAGTCAATGAACGGCATCTGTGTTTTGAAATGAATTGCACAATACATCATTATAAAATGTACTACGTTACTCTTTTGTAGATTGTACATTAGCAACATACAAGTGAACTGTAGTATATTAGGATGTTTAAATAGGTCCAATGTATTAAGAAGTGAGCCTATTACAATCAGCGCAAATCAAAACACTCAGCTCCTACTGCGAATATCATAGAAAAACTCAATATCATTGCTTCATCCGGAAATTTAACCTAGAACCTCATGCTAAACAGCGGCGCTTGGGAACACTGGTTCTTTGAGGATGACAAAAATAAATGTTCCTCGAAAATAGTCGCAAATATTGTACGGTGGAATCTCCTAAAAAGGTTCAAAGCCACTTCACTGGGCAAAAGGGCTGATTAGGCAGGCGTCGTTCTTCCTAAAACGCGCACACCTCATAACCATGGTATAATTAGATCATGTTTCAGTGTTAAGCACGTCAGAATAATCAAAGAAAACCGAATCAACATTCCTCATTATTATTCAAGAACAGTAATTTTAATTTTGCGTGTTACATTTCAAAAACCGCAGTCACCTTATGTAGAAAATCTTTCTGAATTGCTCATTTTCCTGGTTTTATTTCACACCTCTTTACATTTCCCCATTTATAATTTCAACAGTGAAATTTCACTGTTGTAATTATGATTATATTCTTTTTATCATTCTCCTGGCGTGTGTCATTCTCCGGGATACCTCATATTATATCAGTGAATAAAACCCTCATTCGTTCTTTACTATAAATATAGTCCTTATTACAGGCTACTTTGTAACCTAGCTAGGGCATCATAGCTGTATGTCTATTGTTACTCATTTAAATGTTATCAATTCCTAACTTGTTATCCTAATTTGTAATAGACTGTACCACTCTTCTTGTGAAATATAAATAAATTTTACCACAATGTAATGCTCGCTAGTCCGGCTGCAGTATTCCGAATTCAATTCCTAGGTCCAGCAGTGTTATTGGTTTTTATGATATTCTCAATAGTATGTCAGAATTTGTATTTGTGGCAGGTTAATGATAATAAGTTCGCTTCCTATTACAAGGGACTAAAGCATACTGGTCTGCAACAGTATGACTATTACTTAGACCTTTGCCTAAGCCTTCGGGGAATACAGGCGTGATAGTATGTTATACAATTCTTAATTTTAAATACCTAATTTAATTCTCTACCTAGCGATATTAAAGACCTACCCTTCCAGAGATTTGTTAAAAACTGAAAGCTTGGTTGAGTGAAAAAAACTTTTATTCGGTAAATGACTTGTTATGTTTTAAATATAATTGATTTTATTGAATATTCTTTAATATTAAATTTGTAATCATATTTTATAAAATTTAATAATATTTGCATGTCACCACTATGACTTAGTGTTTTGGATCTAAGTATTTAATTAAAACCGAACTGTACCAATACTTATCGCAAATAAAGATTCATTCATTCATTCATACCTAAAAAAATCTGTTATACATAATGAGCAGTTTTAGATCTCACAATCTCGTACTTAATTTCGAACTCCATATTCGACAGATATACACTTCCATTTACCCGGAAGAATCAAGTCCATTATACAAATGTATAAAATGGCAGAGTGTGTAGGGAGCATCGGCCACCAAAGTAATTGCTCTTTCACATACCCTCCGCCGCGAGCTTCCGGCTCAGACCTCTTGTAGAGAGGATGTGCGGGAGGAAGTACTGCAAACGCAATGAGGACACGACATGCAATGGAGACAAATTGTCCCAGTAATTTTACTTATCTTTAATTATACCCTTCAAACTGGAACACCATAATGTTGGCCACATCGTCAACCCTTACTGTCCCAATGATGGCCACGGGTTCTCTCAGAATAAGGATGGCAAGTTATCCGGTATATTCTATAAAACACACAGTACCAATCCCTAAATAATGGTTGAGCTACACGATGGCTGATGTATCCATGCCGTCAGTAAGTACTGGTCAACTAAAAACTGCTGTGGCTCTCTTCAAAAGGCTCAGTTCAGATTTGCATTCATTGTAAAACACATCTAATTTGAATATTGTTACTGTCTGGACTTTAAAAGCGACAATGTTTCTCTGAGTTGTTTCGGAGTTTCTTCTCAGAGGTCATCAGCTAGGAAATGTCGGTGCCATCTAGTATTAGTAAATATAATATTGACTAAATATAATATTGACTAAATACTAAATATTGACTTGAAAAAAATTGGAGTCAGTTTCCAATCTAACAAGATGCGGTTGAATATGAGTATTTTATGGGAGTCCTACCAAATATCCACAATACAATTTTAGCCACCGACATCCAAGGACAAACTGATGGTCAGACTTCTTGGGCCTGACTCCCATACTAGGTGCTCGTAGGAAAACTGAACCCAATAGCTTCACGTACTCACCGCGGCACGGAGGAATTTTGTTGATCCGTTGTGGCAAGAATTGTCTATAAACTGATTACTTAACCAGCGTAATTATTATTATTAAGCCATCATATTCATTATCAACCCTTACTGTCTCAATGATGGCCACGGGTCCTTTCAGAATAAGTGATTTTAGGTTATAGTCCACCACGCTTCCCTAGTACAGGATAGCAAGTCATCCGATATATTCCGTAAAACATACACGACATAATAAATATAAAATGTCAACAACACAAAGAAAACACAGTAGAAACACTATCTATTACGACAATCTCGAAAATGGACGATATTTCACGTTAGTTTGTACGCCAAGACGTTCATACACGTCTCCTCTATATTTGACATGTATATCAGCCGTGTTTTGTTCTCGTGCCTTCCGCGGAACCTATTGTTCGAGATCGGCGGCCATTTTGAAAAATGAAGCATACTGTCATTATTGTATTTTGTATGTAACTTTATTACGGAGAAAATGGATCGGGAGGAGTGAAATTTATGAGTAAGTTTTTTTTATGTATCGATGTTAACAGAGATGCGTATTTAATTATCGTTATTAGCTCTCCCTAGACTACGACGACAAAGACGTCTGTGGTCTAATGGTTCGAGTGTCGGACTGCTGATCACGAGATCGTGGGTTCGATTCCCACAAGACACAAATATTTATGTGATAAAACTTAAAGTGTTTGTGTTTGTCTGGGTGTTCCTTATCTACATATGTATTTTCAAAGGATTTAAATGTTTTTTAGTAAATTCCAAAAAAACGTATATTTTATTTTCTTGTTTTTCCTTGAACAGTCATGAGCAGGTCCACCCTGTGGTGCCGGCTTATCGTAGATTTTTGGGACATGTTTTATTTTACATTATAAAAAAAGCAATTTACTTATTTATTAATATACTTATTACTAGTAGTTGCTCGCGGTTCACTTGCATCCTAAAAGACTTTTTGATTTATAAGGTAGCCTATATCCTTTTCCTTTATTCTTTCCAAAAAATCACAAAGAAAAACTTGTTCAATAGTAAGACTTGTCCGTAAACTTGTGTTCCCTATTTTTCTGTATGCCGTCAAAACGTGGACCTTGCGAGAAATCGAAAAAGGAATAGTTGTGTTGGCAGTATGAGGGTCTTACTCCTCCCTCTGCAAACACAACGTTGCCTCGCGGAGCACTTGCAACACTTGCGGCAACCTTGCTCATCGTAATATGTGTGCCTGATTACAGATCAATAGTTGAAAACAGAAAAGTTTTTCAAAATTGACTCGCAAGATTTAACCTAAACGCACTAACAAGTCTTCTTTTTTAAACTACCAACCATAAACTATGTGTTAACGTTAATTTTTTAACATTTCATAAGGCTTTATAAACAAAGTTTCAACCAATTTTCACACTCCAGCGATAATATAAATGAGTAATGATATTGTTACGGGAGATTGTTTCCATTCAAATTCAACTTTTCACATCAAACTGTCGCGGCAAGCGATGCGACATTTGATTGAGCACCTCTGCGTTCCTATCGAAAGTAGGCGTCAAATCATCAATTTAATAACATTATTATCTCAACCTATTAAAGATAAATAAGTAATTACATTATTTTTTTTTAAATCGGGGTTTAAAGATCCACCTGGTAGTAGTAATCGTGACTGCTATGGATGAAGTCCTGGGTTCAATTCAAAGATAATTATTTCTATAATATAATATTTAATAATATTTTTGGGACATTTTACACAACACCATCTAGTCCCAAACTAAGCAGAGCTTGTACTATGGGTACTAGACAATGGATATAATACATATATACTTTTTTTTTGTAAATATATACTTATAATACATAGAAACACCCAGACAAACACAAATACTCATGTTTTATCCACACAAATATTTGTGTCCTGTGGTAATCGAACCCACGACCCCATTGATCAGCAGTCCGGTACTCGAACCGCTAGACCACAGAGGTCGTCAAACAAAAATAAATAAATCAAAATAAATAATTATCTTTTTGTTTGTTTGTTTGCATTTTTCATGCTAAGATTATAAAGTTATTTTCATAATCATCATCAACCCATATACTGTCACACTGCTGGGCACGGGTCTCCTTTCATAGAATGAGTGGGAATAGGCTATAGTCCACCACGCTGGCCTAGTGTGGGTTGGCAGACTTCACACGTTTAAACCGTGGGAGAGCCATGCTTCGGCACGAATGGGCCGGCTCGACCGGAGTGATACCACGGCCTCACAGAAAGCCAGCGTGAAACAACGTTTACGTTGTGTTTCGCTGAGTGAGTGAGGATACCGGAGGCCCAAACCCCCCAACCCCCCCTATGATGGCGCAGTTGAAAAATCGTTTGCTACCCCAGGAGGGTACCAACTGCGCTAGCGTTGGAGAATCCCTCTCTGGGCGTCCGCGTTCAGGACACAACGCACCTGAACGTGGACGCCCAGGCTGCCCCTCGTATTCTGGGGGGGGCAAAACTGCGCTCAACAATGCCCGAGGCAAGAGCAGAAATACCTTGGCACCCCCTGCCACACTGGCTGTGGACTTCTGCAATATCAGGGGATTACATACCAATCTTAATGCTGTCCACCACCACCTCGAGACAGCAAAGCCGGCCTTGCTCTTCCTGACCGAGACGCAGATATCGTCTCCAGTAGACACATCCTACCTTACCTTCCCTGGGTACGGACTTGAACACTCCTTTTTGTCCAAGGCTGGAGTGTGCGTGTACATTAGAGACGATATCAGTTCTCGTCGCCTCAGGAATCTTGAAGGTAGGGACCTCTCCATCTTATGGCTCCGTGTAGATAGCGACGACCATCCCCGCGTCTATGCTTGCCTTTACAGGTCCCACAGCGGTGATACCGAAACTGACCGACTCATTGAGCACATCCAAATGGCTTCAGACTTTGTGCTGCAACAGACTCCATCAGCAGAAATCGTTTTTCTTGGCGATTTTAATGCCCACCATGCTGACTGGCTCGGTTCTAGTAAGACCGACCATGCGGGGAGATCTGTCCACGACTTTGCCCTGGCATATGGCCTGACACAACTGGTCACCACGCCCACGCGAATCCCAGATGTGGAGAGCCAAAAGCCTTCACTGTTGGACCTTCTGCTGACTTCTCATCCGGACGGTTACGAGGTATCCATAGGCGCCCCACTTGGTTCCTCAGACCATTGCCTTGTCCGGAGTACGGTGTCTCTCACGTGCTCGCCGCGTTCAAGAGTTGCACGCAGCCGCCGTGTGTGGCACTACAAGTCAGCAGATTGGAATGGGATGCGGTCCTTCTTTGCGTCCTACCCTTGGAGACAGGTTTGCTTCTCGCCGGATGATCCCAATGCCGCTGCTGATTCTGTTACTGATGTGGTGCTGCAGGGTATGGAACTTTTCATTCCATCATCTGTGGTCCCCATTAGTGGCAAATTCCGACCTTGGTTCGGTTCATCCTCCAAAAAAGCTTCTCGCAGGAAGCAGGAGGCTTACCGAGTCTGGGCTGATGCGGTGGCGGCACGGGATGTAAATACCAGCGCACTAAAAAAGGAGTACAACTTTGCCTCCAGGTCCTACAAAAGAGACATTGCAAGGGCGAAGTCGAAGCACATCGGTAGAATTGGCGAGAGGCTTGAGCGTCTTCCTTCGGGAACTCGTGCGTTCTGGTCGCTTGCCAAAGCTATCGAAGGCAATTTCTGTAAGCCATCCTTTCCACCTCTACACATGGGAAATGATTCGTTGGCCCACGACGCAAAAGAGAAAGCCGATCTTCTCGGCAAACTCTTTGCGTCCAACTCGACCTTGGATGACGGGGGACAAGAGCCGCCTACTATACCGCGGATCGAGGGTGGTATGCCGGATATCCGGTTCCACCAACGCGCAGTGCGTTTAGCACTTCTTTCCCTCGATATCCATAAGTCGAGTGGGCCTGACGGAATCCCTCCTGTTGTGTTGAAGATGTGCGCTCCTGAGTTGGCACCAGTTTTAACACGTCTTTTTCGGCTCTCTTACTCTTCTGGCGTTGTCCCGACATCATGGAAGACAGCATTGGTCCACCCGATCCCTAAAAAAGGCGACCGCTCAAATCCGTCCAACTACAGACCGATAGCCATAACCTCCCTTTTCTCGAAGATGATGGAGTCCATTGTCAACTGCCAGCTCCTTCGGTTCTTAGAAGATCATCAGCTACTTAGTGACCAGCAGTACGGCTTTCGTAAGGGTCGGTCGGCTGGTGATCTTCTAGTATACCTGACACATCGTTGGGCACAGGCGATCGAGACTAAGGGGGAAGCCTTGGCGGTCAGTTTGGACATAGCGAAGGCCTTCGATCGGGTATGGCACAAAGCGCTTCTTTCGAAGCTCCCTTCCTATGGGCTTCCCGAGAAACTATGCGAATGGGTCACCAGCTTTCTTGCAGACAGAAGCATAAAGGTCGTAGTAGACGGTGAATGCTCTGCCTCTATGTTTATAAATGCTGGTGTCCCTCAAGGCTGTGTACTATCGCCTACTCTATTCCTCCTCCATATCAATGACCTGTTGCAAACCTGCGGCATTCATTGTTATGCGGATGACAGCACAGGCGATACTTTCTATACCGGCCGCGCTAACATTTCTCGGGAAAACGTCATCGAGAGCCGAAACAAACTTGTGTCTGAAATTGAAACCATTTTAGAAAAAGTCTCAGAGTGGGGCAGACTTAATTTGGTCCAATTTAATCCCACAAAGACGCAAGCTTGCGTATTCACCGCCAAAAAACTGCCGTTGGTCATTTCACCTCGTTTTGAGAGCATCCCCTTAACTGCCTCAACCAGTATTGGAATACTTGGTGTCGACATATCGAATGAAGTCCAATTCCGCGGTCATTTAGAGGGCAAGGCTAAATTAGCCTCAAAGAAGCTTGGCGTGCTCAGTAGATCGAGACGGTATTTCACTCCGGCCCACCGCCTACTACTTTATAAGTCGCAGGTCCGGCCCCATATGGAATACTGTTCGCATCTCTGGGCAGGGGCACCCCAGTACCAACTTCTCCCTCTGGACCGCATCCAACGGAGAGCGATTCGAATCGTCGACTGCCAAGATATTTCAAACCGGCTAGACCCCTTGGCGCTGCGTAGAGATGTGGCCTCGCTATGCATCTTCTATCGCATGTACTATGGGGAATGCTCCGAGGAATTGTTCGGATTGATCCCTGCTGCTACTTTCCGCCATCGTTCCACGCGACAGCAGTTCCATCCACATCATCTAGATGGTTGGCAGTCCACTACTGTGCGTTTCTCTAGAAACTTTCTGCCTCGCACAACTAAACTGTGGAATGAACTGTCGCCTGCAGTATTTCCGGACCAATATGACCTTCAAACCTTCAAGAAAAGAGCGTACTCCCTTTTAAAGGCCGGCAACGCGCTTGTGACTCCTCTGGTGTTGCGGGTGTCCATGGGCGGCGGAAATCGCTTACCATCAGGCGATCCGTCTGCTCGATTGCCACCTATCCCATAAAAAAAAAAAAAAAAAAAAACACGCCGTCGAGAAAATCTCTAAGGCATGCAGGTTTCCTTACGATGTTTTCCTTCACCGTTTTAAGCGAGTGATAATTAATACGCACATGATTTCGAAAAGTCAGAGGTGCGTGCCTTGGATTCGAACTCGAGACCTTCGACTTCCACCGTGATTCCCATATGGATTAGTGGTCATAGCATCTGATGTATTGATCAAGAAGACGCAGGTTCGAATCCGGCCCACTGTCGTATTTTTCCTTCGCTAAAATAACTTACTACTAATTAATTGGCAGGCAGATTATTAAATTAGTAAGCGACCATCGTATATTATCTTAGAGCAGCTTTTTATTGAACACAAGTACAGATACATTATTTAACTCAGTGATGTAAACATTATTTTTTATGCATATTTTTAAAAAGCAAAATTTTTATAAAAAGCTACCAACAAAAATATCGAATGTACAAAAATTTTGGACAGAGTAATGGATAGCAGTTCCCTTGTATGTAGATTGGAGTGACAGGAGAATGATCAAATGGTTTTTATTTTTTATTTTAGCGCTATTGAATTGTGAACGATGAATTTACGTATATGTTGGCAATTGAATCAAGGAATTTTCATTTTTTTATGGTACAAAAGGCTTCGTTTTATTTTGCAATTAGTTGTGCAAATATTTAGAGATTATATTATGAAACCTGTTTTGGAAAAAAAGTACAAAAACAACTTTAACGACGTCTGTGGTCTAGTGGGTTTTGAGTGTTGGGCTGCTTGTTAAGAGGTCGTAGATTCGATTTTTACAGGACTCAAATATTTATGAGATGAAAACTATGTAAACATGACGTGTTTTGTGTTTGTCTGGGTGTTGCTTATGTATTATAAGTACATAACTATATTTACAAAAAAAGTAGATTTGGGTGTTTCTATTAAATTAGGCAACAGGGTCATCTTTGCTCAGCTAACTGTGGGTGTACTTAGTAAACCTCTGCCTCACCCTGTTTGTGTATACGAACACAAGGCTGTATAGCCTTGATGGTATTTATACATGTATATAAACTTGTAACATTATTTTCTTTAGGTAAATGACGGCTCCTATACAAACCAAAACACAATAATTTTAGCATATTATTGCTTAACGGCCCATACGAACATACAGCATGAGCACAACCTACCACCTTGACGTGTGTCTCAATACTGTTCTTGAATTTGTGAGTAGTCTGCTCACTTGCACTACGCCGCACTCCGCAAGTTAAAAGGAGGCTTTAAGTACTTAGCTAACGCTAAAAAAGTCAATAAAGCGCACCATATTTCCTCAACCCTTACCCAACCCCACTAAATCCTTCATCACACATAATAAACATACCATAACTTCCCATATCCAAACGTATTAACTATGAAATTCCATCCTTTAAATAAGTAGGGGTATAAAAAGCCATGTTTTATTAAATTCCATGGCAAAGGCAAAGAATTCCCTTTCCTCTTTTTTTATTCAGGGGCAATAAGGTCCAAGGGATTGAGAAAATGGCCCTTTAAAACATGGCCGGGTTCACTTTCACATTGGCTAGATTGTGTGGATTCGAATCCTTAGCAATATCGATACGGTAAATCGAGTTCAGAAATTGATATCGATTTTAAAGATTATGTCTGCGAAATTGGATATAGTAAAACCATCTTAGTATCTACTAATTTCTTCGTGGTTCGGGGAGCACGGAAAGCCATCGATCCCGGTTGTCATACGAACACCTATGACACTCGTTAGTGTAATCAGTAGCCCATAAAGCTTGACAACCCGTCTGTCCTCAGGATATACCTGAAAAATTGGGTGGCGAAGGTCTGATCGCAGTCACTTCGTGTAAAATACTGATATTCACCCGCATCAGAGGGCCTACTCCCTATCTCCGTCAGCGAAGTTACGAGCCGTTCGAAAGTTCTCCGAAACTTCGGAGTCCGATAAAACAAGTGTCAAATTAAATTTTTCGAACGGGTAAAAACACATTGTGTTCTCATTCATTCTTAGTTCGGGCCCCGAACGAATCATCCATCCGTAGGTGATACGGAGTAGGAAACGCCCGTAACTTAGGTCGAAACTACGGACTTCGTGCTTAAGGAGTAGGTAGACCCCCTGGTTAGACTGGCAGCCAACGAGCCAGAGTTATAATATGTTCTTTCGTGAGTATGTGAGAGCTAAAGACCGACATACTATCACGCCTATATTATTACACTACTATATCTTTTTGGAATGACTTGGCAGAAATCCTTACGCCAGCTCAGTGCTGCTCAGCGCCCACTCTCGAGACGTTCGGTTCCGTCCGGCGTACTTCGGCTATTATCGTCAACACTGGCTGCCACATTGTTTACATCATAATATGTTAGTTAAATGTGATTTTTGTCTGATGATCAGGCGAATATACACTCGATGATGACGAATATATAGACGATGGTATACTCTCGTTGAATAAAATTAATTTTGTATGACTAACAATTTTACTAATAAATAAGTATCAAATGATTTTTTAATTGTTTTAATTCATACATGAGTTACATTATCTGATTATGACGGAGGTCCCCAACCGCATATTTTTTTTATCAAGAAGGGTAATTCTGGTACAGTCAGCAACGAAAGTCGCTGAACATAATTATTGCAATCTTCAATATGATTGTGTGAAGGTTATGTGAAATAATTGTATAGATGACCATTATATTTTGGTTACCTTAATAGAAAAAACCTCTTGACTTTTTGGAGCTGTGATGTTTTGAAAATTTAGCTGTATTTAGTGACTTTCGTTGCTGACCGTACTTACTAAAATTTCTAAATATAATTCTGATCGAATGTCACTTTCGTAAATGTCATATTATGTCCATAATTATATCAAATTACCCTTCTGAGTGTATTGTAAATTAAGATCTCACGTAATTAACTTCCAGACTAGAAACAACTAGCACTCATTCAAAGTACTTTTTTCTAGTAGGCCTTCTTTTTGGAGCGCAGAGAATCCTTATGAATCATCTGGCGCCTGATGAGGCGATAGAATATTTCAGACTAATAGAGATTAAAAACAACGGCTATCCTTTCTCTATAGACATGGAAATTCGTGACATTCGCCAATGTATGTTACTGTCAATATCTTAGTTCAACCATCTCATTATGTGTTCACAATATAACAAACTACCAAATAACATCAAAGACGCCAAGTCTATGTTGACTTTAAAAAAATACTTAAAAATTTATCTTGTAAATAACATAAGCGCACCTTAGTACTTGCCACTTCCAGTCGGGCGTACTCCGTGTATGTTGTGCTTTTATTCGTATAATATGTTCACTTCGATTGGGTTAATCTATTATGTAACTACCCTATACTTTTTTATTATTTTACATTGTATTTTATATTGTATTTATACTAAATCTATTCTGTACGCTTGAAAACTATAGTCTAGTTTTAAATTTCTCATGTAAGTGAATTGTATTCTTATGTGAAATAAAGATATCTCTAACCTTACAATTAGATTTTACTACCAATCTACTGTTGCAATTGCAAGAAAAACTTGTTTTTTTTTATACCACTAAGGTGGCAAACAAGCATACGGCCCACCTCATGGTATGCGGTTACCGTAGCCTATAGACGCTTGAAACACCAGGGGTATCACTTGCGCGTAGCAAACCCTGTAAAATGAAAGCGGAATAGTTGGGTTGGCAGTGTAAGGGTCAAAGTCCCACCACTGCCAAGAATGTTTTCTTGCGGAGCACTGGCAACCTTGCTTACCAATAAATAATAAAATCGCTAAAGCCTGCAAGAGTAATCATTACATTAAAATTATTACAAATTATAAAATATTAATAGGCTATTTTATTATAATCATTTAATCCCCTCCTATAAAATATAATAGGGGTATATAAAATATCTGTAAAATACGATGGCGAGGCTTTAATGGATTCATAAAATGTTTCCTGTAAAACATTTTCATTAAAGCATTAATTATTTTATTGACGCTGCTATTAAGCTTATGGTCGCTTGACGTTCTGCCAAAACACTGGGTACCTACTAGGTTTCAAATCAAAGCAACATATATGCATTGTACCTAAATATCATCATCTATAGGATGTCCATGCAGCTGATATATGCACATTTGTTAGATTATAATAAATAATAATAATAAAAATCTTTATTTGGAACTAAAATATACATTTAACAATTTTATGTAACGATGATGGCAGCAATAGTTTAAAACTGTGGCGCAGCCATCAGCGCCCACCTCCAGATACAGAACAACAAAAACAGTTCCAGAATAACAAGTGTCTGTAAGAACACTAAGAACTAAAGTAAAACTAGGATTATTATAGAAACTAAAATTGAAGTAATTAAAGTGAGATAGATTTGTGCGTGCGTGATGTGTGTGAGTAGAGGTGTGTAAGGGTGTGTGTAAGGCTGTGTGTAGGAGGGCGTGTAGAGGTGTGTGTGGGAGGGTGTGTAAGGGTGTGTGAATGTTAGTATGAGTTTCTGATGTTATATTTCCATAAGTTTTTCGGTTTTATCATAAGACTTTGATTAGATGATTAGGGATATCCTTTTAAGCATACTTTATGCTTATGTTAGGATATACCGCTCTTCCACAAGTTGTTTAGGTATTTGCTAATTAAACTATTTTTAGTTTATTTTATAAGAATAATAAAGAGGATATGAAACTAAAGATAAATAATATAACTATAAAGGGTGTCACACACGGCGAAGGTACTATAATATTTTATGTTAAGATGCCTGGATATAACAGTTAAATTTGGTTTAAGAGAGGTAGGGCATAGTGGGAGTAATTCCACTCAAATTGGAGCTGCCCGACTGGGGAAGTACCTCGAAAATCGAAGTAAAATAACACTACTTTGAGCTGTGTTGTGTTTCTTACGGTGAGCAATGTAGCCGGTGCTCCACGAGGAAACGTGTTGGCAGTGGGGGGACTTTGACCCTTATACTGCTAACCCAACTATTCCTCAAACAATACGGGGTCGGCAACGCGCAAGTGATACTCCTGGTGTTGCAAGCGTCTATAGGTTACGGTAACCGCTTACCATCACGTGGGCCGTATGCTTGTTTGCCACCTTAGTAGAATTAAAAAAAAAACAGTACTAATTGTTTGTTTTTTGGGGAAAGATTCGGAGGCTGGAGCTTTAAAAGTAAATGGTTAACAACGTGCGCATTGTTTTTTCCAACATCAATTATTCTGTTGACTTCAATGTAATTTGAGCCGCGAAAAGCAATTACCGCCAGCCCTAACTCTAAATAAACCGCAACATATGAGACCTTTGATATATGAAAGCAATAACGATATTACCTAAAAAAATCGTTTCCGAAACAAAAAACAGAAATCCCACTGATTTCATTATATTGCCAAAAGAAACGCTGTGTGCCCGACGCCGGTATATTAGAAAAGTTCACAAAATGTACTGCCTGCACCGTAGGGTTGGCAATTTTGAAGAAATTACCGAAATTTAACAAAATTCCGATTCTATAACAAAATGTAAATGTGTTTTGGATGATATTTGAAAATCAGTTTGTATTTTTTTTAAGTTATGTTCAGTTTTGTCTATCCTAAGGTTTTCTCGAAAAACCACCCATTGTATGTTTTAATATTGAACAATAAAGTATATTTAAATAATAAAGAAATTCATAACCACGAGCAATATTAAATAAATATAATATTCGTTACAGAGTCAAGTCAATTTTGGAAACTGACCAATGACCTAGACTGACGTTTAATATAACATTACATTACGCCCGTGACTGAGATGATATCATAATAAATAATTTTTAGATTAGGTACTTGTAATTAGAAATTGTTTTGACCTAATGACCAAAAAATATACGGTAGGTAAATTATTTTTGAATTGTGTTGAAGTTTATTCGCGAAGGAAAACGCTGAAAAATGAATCCGACTCCACGATATCGTACATTATCTACTCATATGTAAGCGTAGATAGGTATAATTTCCGTCGTCAAAATACGTACGAAAATGCGTACCAGAAATTACGTATCAAAAATCACAATTCTTGCACGCAGCAGCCCTAACCGCACGTAGGTACGCAGCTCATAATATTAGTATTGTTACATTCTTCCCTCTAAATACAAAATACTGTTTTATGTGTTTACAAATAAAAAAAAAACTTCGTAAAATAAACTGGCAACAAAAGCTAGCATATGATACTTATGTTATGAAAATTGTAAAATCGACGTGCCTCTGCGAGAAGGGTTTTTATTTCAGTTTTTCATATTGGAATTTTTACAGGGTACTCGTGTCGTTTTCCGTTTGTTTCGAATTTGTGTGACCTCGGCAGGTGAGTGAGGACATACCTGTCTTTTGATTTTACATTTTCATTTCTAGTAAAAGTGTCACGATTTTTGTTTATAATGTTTTTTTTTATTAGTTATTTTGCGATTGTTTAAATTAAGTAAGTTTTAGGGTAGGCAATACTCATACCGTATAGTTCGTTTGGGGTTAAACCATCGCATTTTCAAATATTCTGGCCTATAATAATGTGCTTACATACATAACATAAGATCACGCCTGTATTCCACAGTTCACCATAGTGTACACCGACAGTTCGGGATGTTTAAAATCATTTAAATCTCAAGTAGTAGGGGGCATACCTATTAAGATAAATCGGGCATAAATCCGAATTTTTAACTGCTGCTTAAAATTTCATAGAAAAACATAAGATAAAGTCAAAGTCAACATAATCTAGACTAGAGGTCTTGGGTTCCATTTCCAGGTCGAGCAGTGTTATTGGGTTCTTCTACAAAATGCTCAATAGCAACTCACAATTTGGATTTGTGCATGGTTAATTGCAATAAGGTTGCCCTCTATTACATGGGACTTAAAAATTCCGGTGAACTGTGCGTTTATATAGGAATACCTTTACTTAAAACTTTCGGGTAATACAATCATGATAGCATGTGTGTATACCCAATATAGTATACTCTACAGAAAAAAAACTAATATTTCTGCTTCAGAAATTCACATGCTTGGAAAGTATACCGTTTCAACAAACGCCTGTCGAGTGTGATTGTCGTTTTTATACCATGAGGAAAATCACAAAGGGCTATATTTATCAGACAAATATTAATATTAATACACAAATATTAATACTATTAAGAGAACTGATATTATAACCTGGAAAATTAGGTAGAAATATACCCAAATCACTCAACGTTGGTAACTCCACAAAAATAAAATGAGAAAATAAATAAAAATTTAGTGATGTTCGTTGGTAAGCGTATCACTTTAGAACGGCTGGACAGATTTGGCTATATATTATTTGAAAATATTTGTAAGAGTTCCGGTTTTTTGGGAAAAGAAAAATTGGAAAAATTTGTCCAGGAAATTGGCATTTTGGAAAAAAAACTATAC
This sequence comes from Acronicta alni, assembly GCA_964056405.1. Classification (NCBI taxonomy): domain Eukaryota; kingdom Metazoa; phylum Arthropoda; class Insecta; order Lepidoptera; family Noctuidae; genus Acronicta; species Acronicta alni. The sequence goes on along the minus strand of OZ043932.1, from coordinate 13,223,678 downwards.
TTATTGTCTTTATCAAGGTACAGACGCCAGCAGGTCAACCTATCCAAAACTGTAAAATTTTCACAGTTGAATACGAACCTTATTGTAATGTGTTAAAGTTGAAAATCTGTCAAATAAATTTGACAGATTGTGGTAGCTTGATGTGCTGGCCTCTGTACGTTACTTGTTTAAAATACAAAAGTAGGTACACCGAAAAAGCTAAAAAAAAAAGCAAAGCAAAGCCTTCGTGCTTTGCTTTGCTTTGAATGAAACGCTTTAAATCAAGTTTCATCATGCGTACCGCTGAAATGTGGAATGAGCTTCCTGAGTGGGTCTTCCCCAATAACTATAATCTGTGTGTCTTTAAATCTCGAGTGAATCGGTTTCTTCTAGGCAAGCGCGCTCCACCGTAGATCGCAGTGTCGCTTAACATCAGGCGAACTAGTGGTCAAGCGTAGGCCTATCGTGAATAAAAAAAAAAAAAACACCTTCATTGTATGAAAGCTGTTTCATTGTCCAGACTAATATGAACACTGGTTTCAAGTGCGGCTGCGAACTTAAGGTCTTGTATTTGCTTCTGAGGGCAAATAATGAAGGTGTTTTTATGTAATATTCAGTAGGAATATTATAGTATGAAATTTGGATTCCTCCATAGATTCAAAATAATACTACCAGATCTGGGAATAGAAGTTGCAATAGTTCAATGAGAGAGTTTTACAAGTCAAGGATTTCGATATTTTGTACAAGATGGCCGCCGGAGTTTCCATCCAAGAATCATCCCATTCCTTACCAACCACTATCACAAAGGAACAACTGAAAGCCAAAACTTGAACCGTTTTTAGTCTTACAAATTCAATCTTGAAAACTAGATCCCCTTCCCCAATGTCAAACGATCCACGTAATTCCAGAAAACTGCAAACTTTGTTCGAACAACATCCATTACGTAGCTGGTTGGAATGAACGAGCGGTAATCGCTTGAGGAGCTGCAATGGATGCGACACGTTTCGATGGAATGGTAGTTCGGTAGTTTCTGGTACGGTGGCAGACATTCGTACCAGGCGATGTAGGCGGGCAGATTTTTCACAGTAGGTACTTTCAGTTGGGGCTTTGGAAGTAGCGATTTTAGATAAAGAGATTATCGTTTTCGCTTCATGAATTTTAGTCGGTTACCAGTTCGAATTGATAAGTGGAGTTAAAGTTATTTCTAGCGCAATTGGACTCGTTATGACGGCACCTGTTGTTGCAATAATCTGTTTTAATTCAGATAATTTCTGTAAAATATTATAGAGAAATTAAGGATAGGTCATTTGGAAAATTGTGTATAAGTATTTTACGGGGAATCGTCCGCGGGTAGAATTACTACGGATACAAAACTTTCGCTCTTCACGCTGGGAAGTAACGCTTGCTACAAAAGTTACGTTTAGCAGGCTGTGGTAGGATCTAATAAAAAAACTAGCTGTAATGTTGCCCGCTATTTCACCCGCATTTTGAGACAAAAATGATGTCCTCCTCCAAGGTCTAATATACCTCTGTACCAAATTTCATCAAAATCGGTTTAACGGTTTAGGCGCGAAAGCGTAACAGAGCTACTTATGCATTTATAATATTACAGTATGGAAGTACAGATAAGTATAGGATTTTACAAGCGTTTATGATACGTTTGGACTGTAGTTGCACTGTTCCACAAGTTGCTCCTAAGAAGAACCTAATAAGAAAATTCATGAACAGTCTTTCTCTTTTCGAGAAAGAGTGCTTAGGCTGTCTTTGTGCTTTTTGCACAGGGTTGGAGTCAAAAGCATTGAAGTCAACATATTGTGGCTATTAATTATGAATTGCTACGACTAGACTGAAAGCAAACAAGAAACTTAATTTTCTTCCAGAAAAAGCAGCAGACATTTGCTCCTTTTTCTTCTTCAACTACATTGGGGCCGGCTTCCAGTTTCACCAGTTGCGGCGGAATATTAGATCAGATCTCTACTTAATCTTCTTTTTCTTTTAGTTTCAATGGTAAATATTATTGTAATAAACAATAAAATTATTACTCGGGCCACGTTAATTGCGGAATCAATGACGTGAGGTCCACAAGTATGCTCCACTTGCAGGTCTGGTTAGGCACCTCACTCGCAGTCGATCACGGGAGGATCTATGATCTTCCATTTCGCCAAGTGTTTGCAGCGGGGACTATGTTTAACCAAAAGGAACACTTGCCACTTGTGGTGACCTGCAGTTGCCTACATGGAAAGCACTCAACCGACTGCCCAACTTAATTACTGGGCAATACCGATATCCTAAAGATTTAGTCATTGTAATTTTATTATTATAAACAACAAGACAGACCTTGTACTGTCAAATTTCAACATAAAACCCCAAGAAAAAAGAAATTCAGATTGTCTGCGCGCCTACTGCAATTGCGATGGCAATTAGTTGGAGCCTTATAAAAGTAGTTAACTTTTTCATGTCATTAGTTTTTACTCTCACCCGCATATTTTTTTGTTAGTCGTATAAATCTCTGTACGCGAGCACGTTAATATCAAAATTACTGGATTGTTTTATTAGTTTTCGGGAAAATATAATATGTCTTATGAAGAAGAACGAGGTTTTGTTATTTTAAAACTTCCATTTGTCCCATACGAGACACAGTTTTTTCCCAAATGTTCCTATCGAGGTAATTTCCAATTTTCTTTTGCCTTAAAATTTGTATTTCTATTATTAATAGATATTTCTCAAATTTCGTAGCCTCAAGCCACGAGAGATCTGTAACGAGTACAAATGACGTAACAGCTTTTTGTGACGTAATAAAAACACGTAGCCTACTAAAAAAGAGGGAGATGGTCTTTTGAAAGTTATTTTGTTCGGTTGAAGTATTGTTACTGTGCTAATTTGAGAGGCCACTGTGGCGTCACTGTGTTGAGGGTGGAGCTTTCAATAAATTGTTTAGCGAAGTAAGAGTAAAGTTAAGACTACGAGGGGCTCGTGCCTAAGTAATAACGCTTATCAACCGATCTGCAAGGTTAAGCTGCGCTAGCCGCGGTCAGTATATGGATGGGTGACCATTCTTGTGTGCTGTAGCTAACGTAAAAACTAAACAAGAAGTCCTGGAATCCACTCTGAGATAAAACAGTATTGTAGCAACTTCAACTACAGTCTCTGTAGCAACTCGGGCGGTTAATGGCGAGACCTCAAAGATATTGGTGGATGAGAACCTCTTTTAAAGTCGACTCAAAAACGCGACAAGCATTATCGGATACGGTGCAAGTTTTTCCACCATGATCTCTCAAGGAATCTACATGAAATCTCCTTCCAAACGATTCTGGCAACGAGTACAGCACAAAAAAGAATCACCAAAATCTACGCATTGCTTTGCGATGTGACAAATATTCTTTTTTTCCACATTTACAATTCAAAATGGCAGGTTTATCGTCTCTGGCTTGATTTACGCTCACAATGGTAATGTAATGCCATGATTTGGAATCACATACATAAATGGCTTGGTATTGTTCTGCGAGAGTACTTTATATCTCTGCCAAAAGATGTCGTTAGTGATGTCAAAGATTTTATTTAGTAGTAACTAGCTGCTGCCAGACACAATTTGGCGAAATGGCGGATCATAGATCCGGGCGCCACAGAGTGCGAATGCAGTGCCCCTGACCAGACCATGCTACACTTGCTGGAGTGCCCGAAATGCCCGTACACCTGCACCTTTGAAGATCTAAAGAATGCCACTGATGCCGCAATTGACGTGGCCACCTTACTTAAACTTTATTCCATCAATAGGCTCGCCCCCTATTACATGGGACCTAAAACATACCAGCGAAATGTGGGTGTACATTAGTACAGCTCTGCCTAACCTTTCTTATATAGGCGGGAATACAGGCGTGATGGTATGTTATGTTATAATAATGATAGATTTATCTATAGTCTCCGAGGTTTCTATGTCTTACTCGCACAATATGTGACATGAACCTCAATAGCTCATTAGCTTCGCGAGTATTACACTCTCAAGAGCGACATCTTAGAATGTCGATAGAGATAAACGCCATTTGAGTAGCACTTAAATGACAATTTTGCACATCGAACACACGAGAGTTAAATCAGTACTCAAGTATAGACTATTTCTTGGACTGTATTGCAAAATACAGCTATATATAGTAATATATTTATTTATTTATTATGGCACTTCGACTTATTTACTAAACATACAGTAAATATAATACACACATGATGTTTTTTTCGCAGTCAATTTGTCACTTAAAGAGTTGCACAACAATGCCATAAAAAAAAAATTGCATCAATTCATTATAGTCACTTTTTTTAAATATTGTTTTCATGTTATTTTAGAAAAGGAAAATTCGACCGCGGGCAGGGTTCGAACCTGCGTCTTCTGGTTAGGTACACCAGACGCTATGACCACTAAGCCACCGCGATACCTACCCGTCATGTCGAATTTTTCCTTTACATACTGAATTTACGTCTTTATGGTGACGTCAGTATTGTTTTCATGTTAATTAAGACTAGTATAATCCTCTAAATGTAATAGGACACCGGTGACATTAAAAATAAAATATAAGAATTACCGAAATAAGAATGGAACGTTTTTTTTTTCTAAGAATGAACCGCTAGCAGATGCACCCCCTGATAGTAGGTATACTGGTTATATATAATATAATATATAATAATTTATGTTTATTTGTACACAGAACCAAATAGTACAAGGTAGTGACTTATGATTAGGTTGTACAACAGTGAACATTTTAAGTCGAACGTTTGACTCCTAAAATAGGCAAAAAGCCTGTGTCTTAGAAGTCAAAATGTTCCCCGAAATCGCATTTACACATAACTATGGAATTTAGTACGTGCAAGTACTACTTAACATTTTATCTAAATATATAAACTAAAAATTATGGGTATAATGGTAGAGTTTATTTATCTAAATCAAGAAATTACTTTAATAAGACTTTCAGTTTTGTCATATGATAACTCTTGCAACCACCTGTTAAGTATATTTTTCACTCCATATTTAGTACGTGTATAAATTGTAATATAATTAATAAATAAAATATATTAACGTTTTACATAAGTAACTAGATATTTATATATACCTTCTCTCATGGAAGCAGCTGAATATAGAAATTTGAACTTTTAGTAAATTAAATAAAGGTCTTCTTTAGAATGACTATACGATCGATAGTTTGAGCTTGATCAAGGCTAGTGGCTGTAATTGGAAATAACTTCGCCATTTCGATTTATGTCAGTTGAGCTAATATAATTTTCTATTTTATCCCTGAATTTTTATTTCTCAAAGTTCAGAGGTTACTCTGAACTAATTTTAAGAATTATAAGCATGTGGTTATGAGATATTTTTTATGTTCTTTATTTAAATTAATGGCAACATTAAATGCGTCTATGGCGACGGTCGACACCGTCAATGTCAATCAAATAAGTTTATTGAAAGTACAGTCTTGTTTATATCATATTGAATTACACGATCAAACGCAAACAGAAAATATACTTAATTCTTTAAATTATAATTAACATTTTAAAGATATTTAGCGAAGGAAAAATTTGACCGTGGGCAGGATTCGAACCTGCGTCTTCTGGTTAGATACACAGACGCTATGACCGCTAAGCCACCACGATTCCTGCCCGCGGTCGAAGTTTTCCTTCGCTAAATAACTTTAAAATCTTAGCATGGAAAATGCCAAAAAATACAAAAAGATAGTATACTTAACATTTTAATAGATTACATCATTACATTAAGATATTATTCAGATAAAAGCTTAATTATAGAATCAATATCAATAGACAGGCTGTTGCAATTAATTCTATAATCTAGCTAAAATCCATTTACTTATACAATATTCTTCAATCTAGTTATAATCATAATATATTTCAATTCATATATTGCTTAAAAATCACATCGATGTTCGCCCCTAAAAATAATACGCCCATTGTTCAAACAAAGCTCTTTTTTCGCTTCCATTGAATATTCTGAGGTGTTATTTCATGAATTTATTGGCGTGTTATATCGGCTGGTATCTAACCTATATTTTTTTCCTTCAGCTAAATGGGTCTTCATGTAATCCAATTTTTATACAGAAAGGTTAAAGTACTAAGATTTCAGTGGTTTATATTCAAGAGAGATTCGTTGCTTAGTAATAATAAGATCGACCCTAAACGAAACTTCTGTTTTTGTAATATTTGAGTTGAGTACTGCTACACTAGAGGTATTGAGTACAATTCCTAGGTCGAGCAAAGTTTTTCTATGGAATTCTCAGTAGTAGTTTGGAGTTTTGATTTGTACTGGGTTAATGGCAATAGGCTTGGCCCCAATTACAATATAACGGTGAACCGTGGGTGTAAATTTGTACACTTCTACCACTTCGGGGAAATACTTAAATATAATCTGATTTTAAGAGAGGTAGGACATAGTGGGAGTAATTCCACTCAAATTGGGGCTGCCCGACTGGGGAGGTGGAGGCCTTGCAGAAAATCGAACGAAATAACACTGCTTTGACCGGTTTTGTGTTCCTTATGGTGAGCAAAGTTGCCAGTGCTCCGCGAGAAAACGTTGTGTTGTCTTGCCCTATCGTCATGGCCATGGGACCTGCGAAATTCGCCACGACCACGACGGGTTGAATAACATGTCCTGCTGCTGAGTATGTGGGGGTAATTATAACCATGAACCCATCCTCATATTATTCCAAAATTGTTTAAATATAAGCTGAAGCACTCCCATTCAACTAATCAAACTTACCTTTGGTGTTCAGTAAAACGAAATTACAGTTGATTTAGACATAATTTATGGTCACACAATCATGGTGATTAAGCTTTTTTTACGACTGAAGCCATTAGGGTATTGTAAGTGATATCATTACCCTTTCTTAGCGCTAAGTGGGTGTATAGAACTATAACCCTTTGTTAGAAATACATTAGTTTTATACAATAGAAAGTACCTACCTATTCACGTGTATTAACATGATTTTGAGTTTTGTCGATAACAGACAGTAATTATATTTCATTGTGTTTGGATTTGTTTAAATAGAATTTATTTGGAACGTTTTGGAGGGTAAAATTATTATTATTGTATTATGAGTTTGTCCATTATTAATTTTATGTTGTTTTGTGAATAATTTATTGCATTTATAATGCTCGTGAATTGTGTTAAATAATTCAATTTTTTACTCCAATATTTTACGTTGAAAATGAAATATTATAGTCTGCCCATGTATCAAGCATCCAACCTAGTGTAGTGAGTTTGATTCCCATCCGAGACAAAATATTAAAATAACATACCAACACACTTTCATTCCCTTTTGTAAATACATATTTATAATACATAGGAAACACCCAGAAAAACACTTATGTTTTAACCACACAAATATTTGTTACCTGTGGGAATGAACCCACGATGATCAAAAGTCCGACACTCGAACCACTAGACCACAAATTGTCGTCAAAATACAATACTGTAAAACAACACCCCATAGCGTGTCGTATCGACTGTTTCTACACGACGATGCGAAAACGGTGCACATCTCTAGAGCGTAAGCTCCGGACCACCCCCAGCATCCTGAGCGAATTTGCGAACAGGTTTGATTGTCAGTACATCAACCATTGTTATATGATGAATGTAACGACAAACAAACAAATGTCTCAAAAGCAGGTATACTATTAATATTTTATGATTTTAATTTAATTTATAATATATTTTATGTAATATATCGTATAAGAAGATCCTCATTATATGCTGAAACCTACAAGAAAAGATTGTAATGTAATGTACATGTACTGATAGAACACACTTTTGTGAAGGTTGTTTGGTATCACAGCGGCAGTAAAGCACTGACTCCTAAGTCACAGAATCACCTAGTTTAGGAGCCAGGGTTTACCTTATTTGTGTAACCTTAATTAATTGAATTTGTATTTGTATTTAAGGCAATATTTTTAAGGTTTCTGTATAAATAAAACATTATTAAACATTATTATTATTATTTATCAATTACATTTATTTATACTACATATTTTAATTAAATTGCATATGAATTATAATATATTATGATCTAAAAAGGGATTGAAATAAATTATATTTGAATTTGAATAGCGAAAACTTTTGCTCAAGAACTGCTGTTCTTTAAAAAGATATGCTTTTCAGTACTTACACAACATTATTATGATATAGAAAGCATATTACTGCAAATGGTAGTGTTACTACGGTACCCATAAACATTACTGTGTCGGTCTGTTTCCTACAATGCTGCCGGCTTGGTAAAGAATTTAATATGTTTTCCTACGTGTTAGTGTTACTGGCATTTTTGTTCACAACAGCTATTATGTGGATTTGAACGCACCTGATGTTGGTGTTGTACAAATAGTTATGGGTAGATATTATTATGTTCACAGTTACAACAAGAGTAAAAAATACGTAAAAAATAAAAGAATGTCAAGTGAGGATATTTTTTTTATGCCACTAAGGTGCAAACAAGTATACGGACCACCTGATGGTAAGCGGTTACCGTAGTCTATAGACGCTTGTAACACCAGGAGTATCACTTGCGCGTTGCCAACCCTGTAAAACGAAAGAGAAATAGTTGGGTAGTATAATGGTCGAAGTCTCCCCACTACAAATACAATGTTTCCTCGTGGAGCACTGGCAACCTTACTCACCGTAAGGAACACAACACTGTTCAAACCAGTGTTATTTCACTTCGATTTTCTGCAAGGCGGAGGTACTTCTCCAGTCGGGTAGCTCCAATTTGAGAGGAATTATTCCCACTATGTCCACTCTTATTAACTTATTATTAATTATTAATGTTCCAGTAACTGCCTCGTTAGTCTAGCGGTTCTAAGCGCGACCGCTACGCTAGAAGTCCTGGGTTCGATTCCCATATCATACATATTGGCGAACTGTTGATTTACATAAAGTACAGAGGCCATCACATCAAGCTACCCCAATCTGTCAAATTTCTTTGATAGATTCCCAACTTTAATACAAATTAATAAGCTTCATGTTCAATTGGGAAAATTTGACAGTTTTGGATAGTTTGACCTGCTGGCGTCTGTACCTACATCTCTGTCTAAACCTTCGGGGAATACAGGCGTGATGGTATGACAATGTTTCAAGATAATTACAAATCAGATATTATGCACATGTCTTAGAGGTTACTTTTGAATGCACATCACTAATACTTTCATCTGTAGTAATATGCTTTGAATGTCATTCGTACTCGTATTAAATGTTATGCAGATACTAAAAAGCAGACTGTATCTGAAAGTATTGCGGAATATTTGCAAGTATCTGTGAGGTTATTTTTGAATGCACAATTATTTCATGTGTTGGATTTTATTATTAACACATTTAAAGCAGAATGCGCTTTGAGAACGGCTGCAAATAAAATAAGACTGCGTCTGGATTATGCGCGGCAAATCTGTGGAAATTACCCCACGCGGCAAATATAAATATATATTTTTTATGTACATTTCAACCGCGCGGTCAACCATAAAATTTGATGAAACTTTTCCAGGAATTAGTGGTAATTTTCATCAAAATATGTACCAAATTTCATCAAAATCTGTTCAGCGGTTTCGGCGTGAAAGCGTCACAGACAGACAGACAGAGTTTCTCTCACATTTATAATATTAATTCAGACGTAGGGAAGTAGGGATTAACATATCTTAATTAACATTGATTTTAGAATGATTACATTATGTTATTTAATGGTTTTAATTCCATTCAATCTCTACTTTGTAATAGTTGTATTGCACTTAATGTAATTAATTTCAGAATTTCCCTTTTCTTGGTTGCCTGTATACTCGAATATTTGTGCCAGTTGTGATTACCTGTAATTGAGTTGACATTACGTGTAACTATTATTAGTATTAACGATGTATGTCAATTTAATCTATGTTAATTCGTTGGTAATCCTTAAGAAAATAAATAATTAAATAAATAAACTGTACTTGTAGCCAAGTACATGTTTCCCGCGTCCATATTATGCCTCTGAATACTGTCTCGCGATGCAATATTGTTTTGAATTACAGTCAGCGTCAATTTTGCCATAATTACTATTAGTAGTAGACGGATCAACTTGCTGCGCGCAAAAAATGACAGTAAATAATTCACAACATAAAAAAAATCTAAAAAAATTCGGATACGGGTGAATCAGCTAGTTAGAGCTAGAGAGTTAGAACTTTGCACAGATATAAATGTAGGTACAAAGCAACATAAAATTTTTCGTCGCATTTTTATTTTGCGACAATAGAATCGCAAAGATAAATCGTTTAATCTGAACAGAGCTGGAGCTCTGCGGAAGTGTGAAAATAATATCGAGAAAAATAATTTTCCCATCGAGCCAATTTTCTGGTTTCCATTGAAACAAATTCAGTTCAAACGGTAAATAGTTGGCCGTGTGCCCAATTCGCGACATCTCACCTACTTCAATGTGAGCCGGGCTTTATTGGATCGTGATAATTCAAGCGAGTTTAGCATCTTTACGTTGAATTTCAATTGCATTACCTGCTGGTTTTGCCTGTCACCTTATGGAGGGAAAATTTAGAATTTTGTAGTATTCTTTTGAACAGAGATTTGACGGCATTTGGAGCGATCGGTATGCTTGCCGCAAGGCGCGGTATTAGGTACATCCTGCGAGACAAATATTTCAATATTCTGCAGCTAGTTGTCCCGGGTCGGTGTTTTTGAATGTGAGAATTTGTGTATGTAAACGCTACCATGATATAGAACAAAATTCTAATGTAAGCTACATTTTATTACAAAAGCATACTATCACGCACTATGGGTCAGGCAAAGGTATACTTATGTACACCCACAGTTCGCTGGTATGTTTTAGGTCCCATGTAATAGGGGGTGCACTTATTGCCATTAACATTTTTATCATTGCTATTTAAATTTTATTATAAATTGGGAATTAAATTGTTTCTCATAATGTTGGATTGGAATATTCACATTTATCGGAAAAATCTCTAAAATTCTACAATAAAACATTATTCCAAATCAATCTGTTCGTTTTTCCTCTTATTTAATTCAAAAGTTATTTAAACAGAATTTAATGATCCATTTTCTAAATGCTAATAGAATGTACACGAGTAATCCCTTTTTGAAAGCTCCGTCCGTTATAATTCTATCATTGGAGGCATTTTGACAATTTTGGGAAGGGTCACAAGTAGGTTAAACATGCGTTGTAAAACAATGGGACATTTCAAAAGCACAATTTTATACTTAATTTTATTGTAATATATTTATGAGTATAAATACATTTAAAAAGATAGTGAGAAAAAATGTTTTAAAAAAATAATTAGATAATTTAAGTGGTTTTGAATTGTAAGTTAGAAACACAAACATAAACCTAATTTTATTTTCCGATAGGTTAGACAGTGTTTTAATACCCACAGTTCACAAGTTAGGGTCTGAAGTAATAAGGGACGCGCCTATTGCCATTAAATAGGCACAAATCCAAACTCCAAGCTGCTACTGAGAATTTAATAGAAAAACCCTTTAAAAATGATAATTATTTATGTCTGTATATCCTTTTACTAGTCAATATTTAATTAATATGCCAAATGGCGCCGATATTTATTTATTTATTCATAAAGTACACCAACAGCAAATACGTACATAGTGCTTAACGTCTATAAAATAAGGTATTTTCTCTTATGTATACACCAATTACATAACATTTACATACGAAGACAAACATTCAGAATTAGTTACAATTATTATTTTATTAGTATTTCCTTTGCTCGACCTGGTAATCGAACCCAGGACCTCTAGCATAGCAGTCGCGCTTAGGACCACTAGACCAACGGGGCAGTTTCGTCACATCAATAAAAAATATTTTATGATATGTATGTTTTTATATGTTGATACCATAATGCTTATGTTAATTTTTCAAATCTATATAATTTAAAGAGTGAGATATATAATATATATTAACCTATATATAGTAGCATATCCACACATTCGATTCGCGCTATGACCTTGCTTTCTACGCTAGTAATTCTTCGATATTAAGCCTTAGCAACTGGCTGCCTCTCACAGATTCAATTTACTGAGCAAATATTGATATAACCTACCTAGATAGTCGTTGCCAATCTGGGTTAGGTATGTAAGATTTGTCTTTGTGTCATCTTGTATAATACCGACAAAATGATAAAGCTTTTCTAGATACTTTTACAAGTTTTTTTTACACTAGATTGAGACGGCATTTCCTAAGTGACAACCACTGAAAAGGAATGCCGAAGAAACATCTAAGATGGAGTCAAAATGAATATAATAAATGGTAGAAAATATAATTTTCTGAAAATTATTGTTGAAGAAAGATGTGTAGCCATAGTGGCTTTGAGTACACTAGTCCTAAGTATATTAGCTACCAGCGAGGTGTATTAATGTACAACCACATTTAGCCAGTATTTTTAGGTCCCATGTAATAGGGTACGTTCCTATTGCCAGCGTCACCATGAAACCAGTTCGGCAAGCTCTTTCAACATAGCATACGTCATTTCAATTTTATTAACGAATAACTAAGCTGTCGAAGCCATAAATCCACTTACATTAAAACAGGACTGTCCTTTCGAAACCAGGAAGACATATCCACCGCGGACCGTACTCAGAATCCAATCAAGCATACCTGACGAAGGGACATCCTACCATAATAAGGTAAATAGAATTCCGTGTCTCAAAAACATCCAGAATACCCTGGAAGAATTTTAATTTCGCGTAAACGTTGTATTTAGTTAATTGAATTAGGGTATTTGCGAGAATACTTTAGAGTAATTTTGATTTTTCGGCGTAATTAAGCAGTGGACCGCTGAGTGCGAATCCTGTCAATTAAATAGATACAATTTAAAATTATAAGTACTAGGTATTTTTAGCAGTCTTGCTTGAATCCCACTGCTGGGCAACGGCCTCCGCGTCATCCCGACAAACGTTTTATCTTCAGTGTTATATATGTTAGAGGCTGAGCTTAAAGAGAGTATTTATTTGAACGCTTGAATTGTGTGAACTTCATCTTAGACTCAATACTGACCCTGAGTTCACAATATCTTTTTAAAACGTGTCTCACACTAAGATTTTCTCCTGTGTCGTAGATGCATTTATAAGCAAACTTTTTACATGTAATTAAACATTCAACATCAACCCATTTTCTGTCCTGGCCACGGGATGAGAGCGAAAACTATACCTACCGCAACCTATAGACGCCTGGAGCACCAGAGTGATATCACTCACGCGTTTTCATCTTGAAGCCTCAGTTGTTATCTCTCCCTTCAAACCAGAATACAATCATGCTAACCCAATTTTATGTAGCCGCAGAATATTTGCCATTACGGCGATACCACGCCAGACGAACTCTGCAGTATGAGGAAAGCCTACCTAAAGATTGATATGAAAAGCAACAACCAAAAAAACATAACCACAAAACATCAAACAGACATGAAATATATTAAATTCAATTGAGTCCCGAATTCGTCACGGAATTTACAGCACCCCTAACTTTTTACGGGATTTGGGGTGGTTAAATCCATTCGGGGTTCCGCTTACATATCGGTGAAACGGCTGTCAATCTTTCTGACGCTGCGTTTGAAACACGTCAGGCGTATTTTGTTACGCATTACTTAAAATGTTGGATAGAGGATCGGATAATAAATGTTAGAAATATGACAGTGTATGGAGTTTTCTTTTTTGTTTTTATGTGTTGTGCCTGTCAAATTATTTTTTGTGACGCGCTAAAGTAAATAAATATGTTGTTCATAAAAATATCTATAAATACACTTCTTATAAAAAAAGAATCCTGGGTATTTACACACAACAACACGTATTAAATGTTTACCCACAGTTTGCCGGTATGTTTAGGTTCCATGTAATAGGGGGCGAGCCAATTCCCATTAACCGGTCATTAATCCAAATTCCGAGCCACTATTGAGAATTTCATAGAAAAACACAATATAATTTTGTTAAAATTTATAACTTTAGAAAATGTATAAGTTCCTGATTATTAAATGTATAATTTAAAAACTTAAATAAATAGTCAAAAACCACAAAATATAACATTAATTTTTCAACAGAACTATCACCAATACAGACAGAACGCTACAGACTACGACCTTAACTTCAATTTTTCTTCAAACATTTATGAATAGCAATTTCGCAATAAAAATTACGGAACGTACAAAACGACTTTGGCTCATACTTGACCTGCTTTTTTTACATTCGCATAAATAAACATGGTAAACAGAATTTACAGTGCATTACTTTTACCCCTAAAAGAAGATATATGATTTTCTCTCGGTTTACGAATCACACTCGGCTGTAACCGTACACTAAATGTGAACACTGTTTATTTATATTTATGTGTTCTTTTGGGGTAAACAAAACATTACGTAACATTTACGATTGTCGAAGGGTAATATTATATAGGGACATTGAATGAGTTCGTAATACCGCATAAAATAATGGGTAAATAAATATTGTGTGATAGAGTTTAAGTAAGAAGTGAAATAACACTGCTTTGAACAGTGTTGTGTACCTAACAATGAGCAAGGTTGCCAGTGCTCTGCGAAGAAATGTTGTGTTGGCAGTAGGGGACTTTGACCTAAAGGGTATATTGATCTATGCTTTGATCCTTATACTGCCAACTAGTTGGGTTCGCAGTATTCCTCTGTCATTTTACAAGGCTGGCAACGCGCAAGTGATACCCCTGGTGTTACAAGCGTCTATAGGCTACGGTAACCGCTTACCATCAGGTGGTCCGTATGCTTGTTAAAATCTTGGTAAAAATAAATGGTTTTTTATATTATTTTTAATTAACTCCCAAATAAACACAAGTGCTTATGTTCATCACAAAAATACTTGTGTCCTATGGGAATTCAACCCACGACCTCGTAATCAGCAGTCAGACATGTGAACTACTATGAACATAAGTGTTTGTGTTTGTCCAGGTGTTTCGTATATATTTTAAGTATTTCCAAAAAAAAGTCTAGTACCAATGTCTAGTACCCATAGTACAAGCTCTGCTTAGTTTGGCACTAGATCATGCTGTGTAAAAATTTCCAATTTTTTTTAAATATTATTAACTTCCGCAACGTTTGCTAAAAAATAAGACTAAATGTACGAAAATAAATAATTAATAAAGTTGCTTCCAAACAAAAACGATAAACAAAATAATTATTTATTTATTTATTTATTTATTTCGGGAAAAACAAACAGTTACACACTTATATTGCTAAAAAAAAAAAATAGTAGAAAAACAAATATTTCGCATATGTGAAACCCACAAAGTTTTCCACGTATTTTGCATAAGTATTATTTAAAGTAGGAACTGAGCCTGAAGGAGACAATACTATTGCATTTTTTAAATTAGAGTATACATCTGAATAAATGTGAGATCAAGTGAAACTAGTTAAAATTATTGAATATAATGAAAAATTACAGCAAAATAAAGCAATTATACATATTGCAAATTATCAATTTTTTCAAATAAAGCCCTTCTAAACTGACCAGCTGATAATATGAACAAATCTAAATCCATAAAATAGTCATTGTAATTTTTTGAAATTCGATGCAAAGGTGCACGAATTCCAGCATTTGTGCGACAAGATGAAATGGCAAAAAGAGTATGTCCGCGCACTTCGCGTCTCATTATAGTTCTAGGGACGATATAGGACAACTTGTTCGTCAAATCTGGACAATCGTATCGGTTACTACATAAATCATATAGGAACATGGTTTCTAGAAAAAGGCGTCTGGACTTTAACTCAGGCATCTTAGTGATAGCATTTGCGTCGTTTATTAAATTATAACGGCATCGGTACTGCACTGCCTTGATGAACTTACGCTGGACCCTTTCCAAATTATCTATGTATTTCTTATACAGAGGATTCCATGTTATAACAGCATACTCTAGTTGGGACCTAATTAGTGCTTTGTACAAGTGTGTATAGGTACTATATCTTTTAAAGTCTTTGCTGGATCGCATTACGAAGCCATACATGCGGTAAGCATTGCTGACAATCTTATCAATATGTTGATCAAGGTGAAACTTTTCATCAAGCAATACACCGAGATCTCTTACAGAGGAAACCCTAGTCAGGGCTGTTTGGGATAAAGTGTAGGTGTTGAATAATAAATTCTTGTTTTTAGTGAATGTGATGGATACGCATTTAGGTATGTTTAAATGAATTTTATTTCTTGAGCAATATTCTGTAAAACGATTCAAATCAGCTTGTAGCAAGCTACAATCCGATTGTCTGCGAATTGTTCGATAAATTTTGAGATCGTCTGCATAAAGTAAAAATTTTGAATTAACGAAACAGTTATCGATATCATTAATGAAAATTATAAATAATAGAGGACCCAAAATTGACCCTTGTGGTACACCAGACGTAGCAATAACCGAATCAGATTGGTGTCCTCTTATAACAACCGTTTGTGATCTGTTTGCCACATATGACGCAAACCAGCGCAGAAGATCTCCTCGAATGCCGTTGTATGCAAGTTTTTGAAGAAGGAGCTCATGATCCACCTTGTCAAAAGCTTTTCGAAAGTCTGTGTACACAGCGTCTATCTGTATCTGTTGATCCATACTATTAAATACATAGTCGGTAAAAATTAATAAGTTGGTAACAGTAGACCTTTTTTGCACAAATCCATGTTGTTGGTTTAATATAGCGTGGTGAATAATGGGATAAATTGCATTGTGTACCAGTCTCTCGAAAAGCTTCGACAAGGTGGACAAGATTGAAATTGGCCGATAGTTCTCAATGTCGTGTTTGGAACCGGCTTTATGTATCGGCGTTATATTGGCTCTCTTCCAAACAGTAGGAAAGGTACCCTCTGTAATACATTTATTATAAATTATTTTTAACGGAACACAAATATTATCGGCTATTTTATGCAGGAAATAAGGTGGCAACCCATCAGGGCCGGGTCCTTTAGTTATATCCAATGCGTTCAATGCCTTCAGAACCTGATCAACGGAAAAAGTTACGTGGTTAATAAGATCGCAGTTATCTGCATGAGCTTCAGAGGGCTGCCATTTACTATAATCAAGTGTTGAAGTTTGATATACAGACTTAAAAAAATTGGAATAAAGTTGGCATATAACTTCGGGATCATTAGTATTATGAGTTTTGTAGAACATAGTAGCTGGTATTCCAGCATCTTTTTTTTTATTGGAAACGTATCTCCACAAGCTTTTTACATTTTGTTTTATGTTATCCTCTACACTATTTATATAATTTATATAATGATTTTTACATTCTATTTGAAATCTTCTTCTCAGGTATGAAAATTGCTCATATTCTGATAAGTTGCCATACGTTTTCCATTTAATCCAGGCTTTACGTTTATTATTAAAGATGCGTATTAGTGATTTAGAAAACCACACTGGAAATTTTGTAGATTTCGAGCGAGATAGAGGCGCATGTTTCTTGATTGATCCATATAAAAGGTCATAAAAGGTGCTTACGCTTTCTTCGGCTGGCAAGTCATTTAAGATGTCCGCCCAAATCATTTGAGAGAGGTCCAAATTAATTTGTTCGTAATCTGCTTTATAATAATTAAACTTGTTTACTTTCGCCTGTGAAACCATTTTAATTTCATATTTGTGAATGATAGTGGCACAGAAAGGGGGATGATTAACATCGATAGGTAATAATACACATGACGGAGTATTTATAATGCAATCGGCGTTGCTTATTAACAGGTCTAAGATGCGGCCTATGTGATTAGTAAGACAATTATATTGAAAAGAATTTAATAAAGCCATAAAGTTACTCATGTGTTCAATTAATAAAGAATTACCAGTGCAACTTAGTGCTGCTGGGTTGCTTATATTATGCGGCAGCCAGTTAGCATCTGGTAAATTGTAGTCACCAAACAAATAGAAATTATCCGGATTATGTTTATCTATTGTGTAATGTAAATGTTGAAAATGATTTAGAAAGATTTCTTGATTTGATTTAGGGGGGATATAAGCTGCACTAATAAATATCTTTTTATTATTTATACTCGGAAGCTGTACAAGAATATGCTCAATGTGTGGTGTGGGTAGTTTATCCATAGCCACAAGGGTGGAGTGTAAAGTTTTTAAGATGGCTACCAACACACCACCGCCTTCCTTTTTATTTGTAGCAACACGATTACGGTCACATCTATAAACTACGTAGCGATTATCTATAAACTCGCTGTCAAAAATTTGTTGAGTTAACCACGTTTCCGTCAAGATTATGATATCGTAGTGATTGGATAATATGTTCATATATAAGAAATTAAGCTTAGTACGAATACCCCTACAATTCTGATAATAGATTACCAATTTATCCATCAAAAATGAAATAATTATCAGCAGCGTGTTCATCAAAGTCTTGCAACCGCCTTACACAATACTTAGAATAAAAGCTTTGAAATGAAATAGCATAACCGAACGACAATACATTAATGAATGGGTCTGAATGCGCATTAATACAATTAAACTGATCATATATAGCGATAATAAAATTATACACATGCATAGAGTATCCTTCAAAACTTGAAATGCAGAAGTAAAATACACATAAATACAATAATAGAACGGAAAAAAAACTAACAACATAATTACATATCATGCACGTTGAACGAAGGTTTGTAAAATACATTATATCAAAAAGTATATTATAGTATGAGCGACAATTAAATTTACATAGTACGTTACGTGGGTCGGGTAGTTGGTTTGATTTTACTAATGTCCTGTAGTGACCGAATAGCCATTGCCGGAGCACCGTCATACTCACGCACGAGGATAGTGGCATGTTTGACCCAGGCGTACTTGAAGTTATTTTTTCTAGCTGATTCTCGGGCTGCACGAAACAACTTCTTCCTCTTTAGGGTCAGATGTTCGTTGATGAACATTGGTTGTGCCGTGCCTGATATTCCCACTTGATCGGTTTTTAAACCCTTCGATAGTCGAAATGCACTTAATATATTATCCCGCAGTACACGCGACCCAAATTTCACAACTATATTTTTGGGCTTCTTGTCTGAGTTTTGTGCGTGTGGGACACGATGTACGGCAACAATGTCTTTTTGGTTCAATGCGCAATTAATTTTAGAGCCTATGGTCTCTATGAGCGTTATTAAGTTTTCCGAACGCTTTTCCGGGACATTGCAAATCTCTATGTTGCATTGACGGGCTTGTTGCTCAAGTGTGTCAATTTGTGTCTCCAGTCCCAAAATTATATCATTGCAAGTATTTGCACTTTTATCATTATTGGAAATAGTATCAACTCGCTTATATAGGTCGTCCTGGCGATCTGTTGTATACTGGAGAGATTTCTGCAGAGAGATAATATCCTCTGTCAAGGTGATTTGTTTGGCATCCAGATTTGAAACGTGCTTTTCTAATTTCACGTGTTCCGAGCGCAAGGAATTCAGCTCGTTTTTAATGTCCGTTGTTGTTTGAGTTACAATGGATAAGTCTGTTTTAATAGTGGATAATTTCTCAGACAAGTTTGACATTGCGCAATCAAAGTAGCGTCGCAACTCTTCTAGCCTTTTGTTTGTCTCCTGGGTGAGGGTATTGATGGCACAAGTTATTTCAGAATCAGGTTGCTTTTTTTTTATCCTCTGTGTAACATTGTCCCCAGATCCAGATGAAGTTGTTAATTTTGGTGAAGAATGTGACGAAGAGGGTGGAGAGCGTTGCATAGTTAGGAATTACTAAATATAAAGAAATATTTAAAAGTAGAATTCAACACGGGTCCACTAATTGATCTATCTACAGTTCACCGGAAGAATGATCTGTGTAGTAGGGGTGGCGCCACTTGTCACAGAGCACCAATTTAATTACCGGGCGCACTGTATTGGCATCTGGAACGCTTGCACTAATTCTTCGGAAAGTTGGTAGCACTGAGGTGTAGTGTAGCAGCGATGATTTCGTGCTCACAGGACTTTCACGGTTATGCAGTCAACATAACCGCGGGGATTCCGTGCACTAGTACTCCAGACACAATGATACGGCACTTTAACTCAATATTATGATTTCTGATATTATATCTTGTTAACACTTGGTGGTAGTTCGAAATGTAATAGGGGAAAACTGCACTTCACTAGGTATTGAGTTTTCAGTTGAAAACAACCGTAACTGAGGCGTATAACTAATTTTGCAAATAAAAAGTCTCTGAGGACACTTTATCGTTCCG
Organism: Acronicta alni; assembly: GCA_964056405.1. NCBI lineage: Eukaryota > Metazoa > Arthropoda > Insecta > Lepidoptera > Noctuidae > Acronicta > Acronicta alni. Next base: position 13,203,512 of record OZ043932.1, on the reverse strand, counting down.
AGGCGCGTTCCGTTAGTGAATTCCGTTCCGAATTACGTAGTGCAATCCATCAACTGGCAACAGACAGACAGGCACGCGAATGAGACACGAACAGATTAGATACGGAACCCAACGGTATTGCTTATACTGTTCTACACAACTGTTTGAAAATGCAATTCTTTTATTTTTAACCGACTTCAAAAAAAGGAGGTTCTCAGTTTCACCTGTGTATGTGTATATGTATGTATTATATTTGTCCGCCACTATCTCGCGTTTGGCTGAACCGATTTTGATGCAGTTTTCAAAGAAGTGTTTGTTATATTCTGGAGAAGGTTTTGGTATACAAGAAATGGATGCCCCATGACGTCATCCGCGTGGATCCGTTGTTAAGCGATATATTATTAGTTCTACTCGACCGATGCTTGAAGTCTGTTTTCTTTTCCTAAAAAGTTATTCGGCATAAGTATCGACGATTTTTTTACACGCAATACTTGGTCGGTTTTTTTTCCTACAAAAATATTCGGCGTAAGTATTTTTATTTTATTTTGTTAAACAAAACGTTGCGCCACACTACGATATTCTCCTTTAACCCTAGATCACTAACCATTCGTATAATAGACGACGCGCACCTAGCACTTTCGCCATTTCGCCAACTTCCCGTTGCCCCCCGCTCCGCACTCTTTTAGTACCTTCCTGGATAGTGAAATTAGTGACCCGCAAGGACTCATTTCGGATGCACGATAATTAGGTGGACCTATATCGCGTGATCGTCGTCTCACAGACGAAAGGTTAGTAAATGCTATTTTTTTTTACTAAAGTTGTACATACTTTTATGCTTCTGTTTATGTTGTTATTTTTTAGAAAAGTTAATAACTTTTATTATTTACGAATGAATAATTACTGTTATGGTTTTATGACGTGAACTCTATTTACCTATGTTGTTATTTTATATTTTATACTGAGTTTTACAATATTTTTGTGTATTTTTCTTGTCTTAATTTTATTTATTTTCTATTTTAGATGGATTTGAGAAGCGTTGAAGGCAAAATTGTGCAATGGTTAGCTGAATCGGAGACCGAATCATTACCCGACAATGAACCTCATTCATCCGATTCTGAGGAAGAGAATAATGTTGAGACGGAAATACATGTCTCTTCTGAGGAAAGTGAGGAAGAAGCTTCAGACTCTTCGGGGGACGAATTGTTAGTTTCACGTCACGGGCGTAATCGAAGGATAGTCTTAGATTCTGATGATGATGCACTGAACACGGATCAGGTGGAATCCAGCAGCGATACTCAAACACAAGTACCACAATTACATCCGACAGTTATTCAGAGCAGTCCATACAGTGGACCAGATGTGCTCAATTATGAGCACAAGCCGTAAAACCAACCGATGGCCGCTGTGCTTGTTTTACGGTATACTTAACATATCTATAATTAATGCCTATGTCCTGAATGTATCAAACGAGATTCGTAATAATAAAAAACCTACAAAAAGAAGGGATTTTGCCTTAGCAATGGTATTATGACTTATGGCACCTTGGCTTCGTGAGCGATATAACACTGTGACTTTGCAGCGTAATTTGAAGCAAATTATCGGCGAAATTCTGAAAATTGATGTTTCTGACGAACAGTCCCGTCAAGAGCAACCAAGAAACCGAAAAATTTGCAGTTATTGCCCAGCGAAAAAACGTCGCATGACCAAATACTTTTGCAAGGGATGCAAGAGGGCCATTTGTGGCGAACATACAGTTTCTATGTGTAATTCCTGCACTGATTAGGATATTTCAATTTTTTTAATACTATATGGTATTTTAAAAGCTTAATTACTGTGAACTTTAATTTAATTTGAAGACAATTAAACAGATTTTTAAAAGTAATGTTTTTTTTTCGTAGTCTCAGAGACGAAAGGTTAGTTACAGCGTTACTTGAAAATAAGGTTAGTGAGCTAGGGTTAAGTTTTTATATTATAAAAAGGGAGGGTAGTTCTACCTCAAATTATAACTATGAAGATTAATATTCAAATTCTCATTAGAATCAATGTAGCAAGTCCATTTATCTAGCGATTCGTATTAGGTAATAGGAGAACTTTTTGAATTTCTTTCTTATTGAACATTAATTTTCTTAAGATAATTAACTACGTCCAAATTATTTAGTAAAGTAATTTTTCTTTTTGATATCGTTGAATATTTCTAGCGATTAGGCAATCTCTAGGGTATTAGCTTATAATTAAGCTGTGGAAAGTTTGAGTGGAAATTCTCCAGTTTCTAGGTATAATCTAAAGTACTCTAGTTTAATCTAAAAGGTATTCGTTTTAACAAGCTAAATTTGTGTTTATTTTTTCTTAGAATTCATCACCAATGTATATACATTGAGAGAAAGTATACCTATATATATTTTCTCTGGGCTCTTGGGCAATTCCCAAAGGATCGAAAAAGCAAGATAGACAGTCTTTTTGTAATATTTTTTCATGCTAAGATTATAAAGTTATTATAGCGAAGGAAAAATTCGACAGCGGGTAGGATTCGAAGCTGTGTCTTCTGGTTACAGACACTATGACCACTATGCCACCGCGAGTCCCACCCGCCAGGTCGAAATATGGCTTCATATTCTGAATTTAAGTCTTTACAGTGATGTCTTAATGACGGCTTAGTGGTCATAGCGTCTGGTGCATCTAACCAGAAGACGTAGGTTCGATTCCTGCCCGCAGTCAATTTTTTTCTTCGATAGAACTGCTTTAAAATTATACCCAGAAATTGGATTGGCAGTCCCTTCGCCAATACCAATACCAGACGATATGACCATCAAACCACCGTGAGTCCCACCCGCCAGGTCGAAATTTGCCTTCACATTCTGAATTTACGTCACCTTTTATTTACCAAAGACGTAAATTCAGAATGTGAAGGCAAATTTCGACCAGGCGGCGATTTGAAACAGCGAAGGTAGTCTAATGCACGCACCTCTGACTTTTCGAAACATTCGCTACGACGGTAAAGGAAAACATAATTAGGAAACCTGTACGCCTAAGAGATTTTCTCGGCGGGGTGTGAAGTCTGCTAACCCGCACTAAGCCAGCGTGTTGGACTAAAAACCTAACCCCTCTCATTCTGACAGGAGACTCGTGCCAAACAATAGGACAGAAAATGGGTTGATGATTATTTTTATTAGTATAAGCATTTAATTACAAAAGTATATAAGTATTATATCCATTGTCTAGTACCCATAGTAAAAGCTCTGCTTAGTTTGAGACTAGATGGTGCTGCGTAAAAGTGTCTCAAAAATATTTATTTATTATAATTATTATGACGAAGAGTAACGTGACTTCCAGAGATAAATGGTATTTAAATAATAATATAAGTAAGAAAAAATATATAGGCAATGTTAAATAAAATAAATTGCGAAATATCAGACTATTTTACCCAATTAGGCTCAAAGTACCTCATTAAGCATACAAAGCCTATCCACGTTGGAACGAATTAACAGTAATGTGCTAGTATTTGGCAAGTTTCTCGGTTAAAAGAGAGTTCAAGCCAAGATAACAGCTATCCGTGCTATTCGAGCTGTTAACGGCAAACGAGAGAGGAATTCGAAATTACGTTTGAAAATTTAAGCTGTTCGATTTGCTAACGATAAAGGAGGTTGCTGGCAGGGCATAACTATCACGATATATCTATATATTGTCTAATGATACTCCAAAACCGCGTAAGTAACACTGTTGTAAGGCCTAAGTATCAATGTTATTTAACACAAAGTTAGGCCTTATAGCAAAGTGTTACTAGCGCTGTATTGGAGTATCACCGACAATATAGATAAAACACTATCACGCCTGTATTCCCCCAAGGGTACTAATGTACACCAACAGTTCTCCGATATGCTTAGGTCCTATGTAATAAGGAGGCGATTCTATTGCCATTTACCCGAACACAAATCCAACTCCGAACCCCTACTGAACATTTTATAGAAATACACATATCTCGTATTCATCGAATCCAGGACCTCTAGCTTAGCAGTCGCACTTAGGATCACTAGACTAATGAGTCAGTTTATCTAATGGATACAATAATAGCTTTAGACAACCACTATTATTACCCGACCGTTGGGTCTAAGTTACTGCCTAGACACGGCTAATGTAGGCTGGATATACATATTTTATCGGCACTTTAGCTTGGATAGATTTTGGCAAGATGTTCTGGGTAATTGATTTGAAATATAGTGTCCACGTCTTTATGGTGACGAGGATAAATTTAATAGAAACCGTATTGTGGCTTGACGAAATGGGGCAGAACAATCAAATCAGAAGAGAAATAAAAAATATTCAAGGTATTTTAGCGAAGGAAAAATTCAAGTGTGGGCAAGATTCGAACCTGCGTCTTCTGGTTAGATACATCAGACATTATGACACACTATCGATACTTATTATATGAACAGCATATTTGGAACGCTCCTTAAGTAGAATTCAAAAATATCGTGAGGAGACCCGCATGTCTGAGATATTTTCTCGACAGCGTATGAACCCTACCTACATTAGGTCAGCACGACCTAAAGCCCCACTCCTCATTTTGAGAAGAGACCTATTTCCACCACAAAATGGATCGATGAATAATGCCTATACTTTGTCCGACCACTAAGTAAAACAAGTTGCTACTCTTAGAGTCTAGAGGCTATCAAAACTTCAGCAAAAATAAGGCATTCAAACCTATTGACAAATACCATTACATAACACACCCCATTCAAATACGCTTCCAAAAACCCGCTCCCGCGAAACCCATAGAGAATCGCATAAAAACACACCATTAATCCTGCTAAATGCAAGGGAAAACAGTTATACGCGTTTACCAGAGAAAAAATATACGTATCTGTCACATCATTTATAACGAGACACAATGAGAGGCTTGAGAACGCAAATCCAAATTAATCTTTAAAGCTTCAATGAAAACATTGGTAGAGCTATCAATAGTGATGTCCTAATGATAAGTAAAATGTGTCGAAATTTAAATGAGCCGTCTGTGTCAATCTTGGTGAGTGAATTGGATTTCGATTCGAACTGATAAATTGAGTTATTTTTTGTAGTAAAAAAAACTATTTTATTATTTACTAGCCGTGTGTTTCTTTTCGGCTTCTAAAGGTCCTTTATAATTATAGTCTTCCTCAACAATTAGGCTATTAAATGCAATAATATTTTTTTCAAATCCCGACTGGTAGTTCCAGTGATTAGCGCGTTAAAGTAAAAAATATATATATATATATTAAAAAGGAATTAATAATGTAATGTTACTTGTACATAATATTATATTTTTAGTTATTTATAATTAATAATAATATGCAGTATATGTGACATAATTATAAAATACTAGCGGCCCGTCCCGGCTTTGCATGGGTGGACTTATGATTCCCTAATCTTTTCTAGCAATAAATATAGCCTATGTTACTCAGGGTGAATGTAGCTTTCCAATGGTGAAATAATTTTTGAAATCGGCATAGTAATTTTTGAGTTTATTCATTACAAACATACACACAAAAATAAAAATCTTTCCTCTTTATAATAGTAGTGTAGATTACTTTTCGAAATCATATGCGTACTAATAATCATTAATTATCACTCGCTTAAACGGTGAAAGGAACCTGCATGCCTGAAAGGTTTTATCGGCGGTATGAGAAGCCTGCACTAGGCCAGCGTAGTGGACTACAGGCTAATCTAATATTAATGAAATATAGTACCTTACTATGTTTTATAACACACAGGAGGGGTGGCTATGTACAATAACTAAGCTGATCATCTGATCTGCAAGGTCAGTCTGTGGATAGGTGATCATTCTGAACACATCAAGAACCCTCCGTGCCTCGGACAGCACGTAAAGCCGTCGGTACCGATTGTCATACGAACACCTATGACAATAGGTAGTAAGAAGCCCAAAAAGCCTGACAACCAGTTTATCCTCAGGGTATCGGTATTACCCAAAAATTGGGTTGCGAAGGTCTGATGGCAGTCGCTTCGTGTAAAATACTGATATTCAGCCGCATCTCTTCAGACTGAAAGCCGACCCCAATATAGTTGGGAAAAGGATCGGAGAAAGAAGTTTTGTAACACAAAGAAAAAATTACACGCTAACTCACTTCGAAGATCTAACTGTTCTTATCATGGTACACTACAACTAAATTAAATTCCATAATTACATGCTTCTAGCTCCTCGACTATCATTATCGCGAATCGATTTCACGTCAGAACGCGTCGCATCATGCGAAATAATCGTATTCAGTAAGGGATTATTGAGCATATAACTTTGTTAGGCCTATAGAATACCTTGCAAATTTTCATGCAAATTGTCTATTGGTATAGGCTTTATAGGTTTCAAAAGACTACCTAACTATACGTGTTTGTATATAAAATTAATTACTTTCTATTCAGAAACATGGTTGAGTCTAAAGACGATACACAAGTCATGCTCGTGAACGGGTACCGTCTGTCAGGCTAGTCAGCTCTTACTGTGTGGCAATGTTTTATCTGTTTAATTATTGTAGATACCGGTACCTTCCCGGTATGGTGGTACCTCCCAGGAATTCTGCAGCATAAGCAGAGCTTAGCATCTTAAAATTGGATCTCTTTGGATATCGTGAGCCGTAAGACTTGGCAGCCTATAAAAATGTCATAGAAAAACCCATAAATTTTTTACTCAACCTGGGAACCGAACCCAGCTCGCTTGAGACCACTAAACTATTCTAGCAGCTCCACGTAATACGTATATTGATATCTGACACTTATGCGAATATTAGAAATTGAAGTAAAACTCCTTTTCTGGATTAATAGTATCAATATAACGCGATAAAAAAATGGGATTAATAATTATATCATTATAATGCGACAAGATCCATAAAAAGTAGTTTTACCTAACAAAACATATAAATGAAACCCAAACTAAAACTTCGATAATGACTTATTACAGAAATTGTCTACTTTGCAAAATCAAAGTAGGGAGATTCATAGAATACCTTTGAAAATGATAAAAGGTCGGCTGTAAGCAGTAATCGTAAATCCTAAAGATCAATGAGATAATACCAACATCGGTATCAATCCGTCGTTAAATATTTACGTAATACCGCTTACAGGAGTGCCTCATACCCAATAAATATTGTATTTGAAGATCATTCTCAAAGCTGTTTCTGGAATAAATTGGTTTGGAATAAATTGGTTTGGAATAAACCAGTACCTAGCTATTATACTAAGAATATTTTAGACAAGTCTACTAAAGCACTTACTTTGTAATTGAAAATAGATAGGTATCAATTTGTCGTCCTTTTGACTTAGTTGTTCATAATCGAATAATTTATGTATATTTATTGAACAGGATTTAAAAAGATAAATTGGACGAATGAATGTCGGATAATCTATATTGAAATTATTGGAATTAATCTTTTTTTTTCTTAATATACTCTCAGTATTTTTATAAGATTATAATAATAAAATGGGCTTATGTCTGATCTATATCAACAAATTATAAATGACTCCTGTATCGATAAATAATGATAAATCGATTATTAATGTTATCTAATAAAAAATATATTTAAAATACTCCCGGAAACGAATGAACATTTTATTAAATTCGTATCATCTAAAATATTAATTAAAATCAAATTTTATTTCCTCTTTGATCAGTGGCAATTTCACAAATAATTTAAATTGAAAGCATTCGTATTAAAATTGTTTTACCCGAGCCAATTATACGAGAAATTAATTCACAATGATGCCAACATACAGAAAATATTATAGTCCCATACACTAAAACGATTTGTAAAATAAATTCCTGTTGAGCGTTATTTATTATTCGACAATAATTTATTTGGAATAAATATTATGAATATTGAAATAAAACATTCGTAGGGAATGTAATTTATAATCGGTATTCAAAAATCAACGTATCGAAATATATTTTATTCTGAAACTAAAACTCAAACAGTAAATCTATAAAATTATGTACTTGAAAATAACTATAAACATTAATATTCTAGAATTAAGTGCACTTAATTCTAGAATAATATGCACTTATTACATATTACATACATTGCAAATATTATTTGAATAAATAAATTATTCATATTTGAAAGTTTAACCTCAGTATATTAAAGGGCGTTAAAATTAATTAATTGTTTAAGCGGTAAACTAAACACCGCACAATAGTTAAACTCCTTGCTAATTAAACACAGAATGCCATTTGATTACGGTAATAAAATCGTGAGATATTGTCGATTAAAAGTTTTAACGACCATCAATTTCTGCCGTCGAGGAACATAAATGTTCACACACGATTATATCGAACGATATTTTGGAACTTCATCTCATTTCAAATAATTACACCTATAAAAACAAATTCATTAATTGTTTAACGTGTTCGAATAATAATTTGTTAAACAAACTCTTGAATATTTTTTAAGCACGATTTTTAACTCGTCAACGGGGTAGTTTGACAGCCTATTTATATCATTTCTTTCTCAAATAGATATAAGTATTATAATAATTTATTGAATATGGATTTCAGCTATCAATAAACACCAATATAAATTCAATTTCAATGTCACACAATTCAATATTATTGACATCTAAAAAGACGTTGGAAAATTCTATAAAAAAGTATTAAAACAAAAAAAAATCACTGGCCACTTACATTATTGTTATCCGAATATTTTACACACACACAGACACACACACACACAGCACAAGCACTTTACAAAAATCGATGTTTGGTTTTTTTTTGGTCGCGCTCCGAGCCGGCGGCGTGCGTCGTTTGGGCGGGCGGGTAGAGACTGCGGCGGAATCGCGGATTGGCGCTAGGGTCGCTTTTGGCCGATCTCCCGGGGAACCGGTGAATTTTTTTCAATAATAATACACTATTGACGCTTCGCTGGATAAATATTCTACGGAATAGGTATTGAATTTATTTTCATGGTGTAAATGAGAGATTTTTTTCTTATAGAGCCTAATAGTAATTTTACAAGACGGGTCTCGCCATCTGTTATGAAAAATAAGAACTAATTTGGAAAAGGATATGAATGTCAAGCTTTTCCCGCCGATTACGCACTTCTGCAAATTGATAACGTCAAAAATAAAAATGAAAAATGTACTCATCTACGTGCTTCAGCCGAGAAGTAGTCTTAAATCGGTTTTATATAGAGTTGTATGAATTATTATTCATATTATAATTATAATTATGAAATTGAAGGTAGGTAAATGAATAATTGATTATAATTATATTATTTACAAGTATATAGGTAACATCTACATGGTCAGTTTGACTTTGATAAAAATTAAGTTACACTAAATTCGATATTCGGTCGAGCAAATATTCCCATTTTCAAAATAAATTATAGTTTGTTTTTATAATCATAATTATTATTATATTGAAAGATCTATTTACAGAAATAAATATCCATTATCTGTACCTCTCTACGTAACCCTTCAAATTTCAGATATGACGATACGTTATGTAAACAGTTTAAGTTTGCGTTCGTTTGGGTGTCTCTTCTCAGCAGTTGTCAAATAGTGTAGTGAAATGTCGACCATACCTAGTCCAAAAAACCATATTGATTTTTAAATCGATTGTTTTAAATGTAATTCCCTCTATCTCTTAGTCTATTATGTAAAAGTATATTGTGGAAAACATTATTATAAAGGAATATTGAAGGATCATTTCTAGTTCTTCTTAAGTATTAATATTTTCTTTAAAATAAAAAGTATGCAAATATATTATATCTATTGTCTAGTACCCATATTACAAGCTCTGCTCAGCCCAGAAAACTGACAGTAGGTTATAGAGACATTAATTATTCATAAAGTACTTACAGGGTTCATTTAATTGAGAAACTTAAAGTTAAACATACAAAAAAACAACAATTTGGTTAGTCGATTATCTTAGGACAACCTAAAAGTGTACGTATCGGTCCTTTTTTATAAAGGTTCTTATAATATTTTCTAAATCAATAGCTTTTAGTGACCACATTACGTAAGGATTCCTAAAACAACATTATTGATGTTATGTGTTATAAGTATGTATTTACAAAAAGAAAGTAAGTGTGTAAGTCTATCCATTGTCTAGTACCCATAGTACAAGCTCTGCTTAGTTTGGATCTAGATGGTGCTGTTTAGAATTTGTCTAAGAATATATTTTACTTATTTATTTGTTTGACGAAAAATGGAGGAGGTTGATTTAACCAAAAACAACTTAACTTCAAAGTATGTATGATCTTCGTTGATTTTTTGTTTTGGCGCCGACTCAAAATTAGTTATTAAGACTAGAAAAAGGGTTAATCTAATATTTGTTTTTCCAAACAATAACTCGATCATTTTCGATAATGTTAACGTTTTCGTCGGTCTTGAATATAATTATCGAGTCAGTGTCTTTAACATTTCCTTGTTTTAATGTATCTTATGTAAACTTTCTAAACAGTATAAGCAGCAATTTAACCAACTGTCAGACCTTAAATGTTTTGCGCTCGACGATACACGTACCAACGATAGATCAAGCCCATGACAGGTACTCGTTCTCCTGTTCGCTGGGGGCATCGCCCTCTACGTCAAGAACATTTGAATATATTTATTCAAATTTCGTTTTCCTTATAAGACCGTTAAAAAATCAAGTTCCTAATTCAAATCTATAAAATGCTGAGTAGCAGCTTGGAGTTTGGTTTTGTTCCCAGTTAATAGTAATGCCAAGTTAATGGTAATAGGCTCGCCCCAATTACATGGAATCTACATTTTTTATGACTTTGCCCCACACTTGGATTTTCTCCTGTATCGTGGGTGCGTTTACAAACACAAACTTTCACACACACAAACACCCAAACCGGGAATAACTATATTATGTAGTTCATACAAATAAGTACCTATTCCTTGTGGGTATATCCATGAAATCCAACCAAACTCCCCAGCAACACATTTCTGTCTTATAATTTACTCGGGTAATAATTTTTATAGTAGCCAGCCTCATCTTTAATTTAATTGAGTATATATTGGTGAAATGGCGCACACAAGCAATGATAAAAACTATGTATGATTACTGATACCAGATAGAATGATTGTCAAGCTTGTTGTGCTTTTGACGACCTCTACCGATTGTCATAGGAAAAAACGTATGAGAGCTACGACCGACGGCTTTACGTGCTCTCCGATTCTCATGATATACAAAATAAAGCCAGATATGACGAATAACTGCCGAAATTTTACCATGATTAATCTTTATATACTTAGTTAATCGTCTCTTTGAGACATACTGTGGTGAAAGATTGAAAGCAATAACAGTAAAAAAGATAAAAATCTAAATTTGTCTTCATATTTTAAACCAGATTACAATAATATTATATATAACTAGCTTCTACCTGCGACTAAACGCCAAAAGCCCGAACGAAACGCTTTAAATCAAGTTTCATTTTGCGTACCGCTGAAATGTGGAATGAGCTTCCTGAGTGGGTCTTCCCCAATAACTATAATCTGTGTGTCTTTAAATTTCGAGTGAATCAGTTTCTTCTAGGTAAGCGCGCTCCACCGTAGATCGCAGTGTCGCTTAACATCAGCCGAACTAGTGATCAAGCGTAGGCCTATCGCGAATAAAAAAAAAAAGACTTCGTCCGTGTGGAAAAGTTATTTTTAATTATCGTTGAATCGCTATAAATTATAGCCTATATGTTATTCTGATGTATAAATAATAATACTGTAAAGTTTCATCAAAATCCGTTCAGTAGTTTTAGCGTGAAAGAGTAACAAACATACACACTCACAAACTTTCGCCTTTATAATATTAGTGTGATACTAGCTTCTCCCCGCGACTTCGTCTGCGTGGTCTTTACCTGGATATAAAGTAAAGCTGTAAAGGATCCGAAACGTCGGTATTAATAATATCAATATAACGCGATAAAATCCGTAAAAAGTGGTTTTATTTCAATGTATAATATTCTCGTAAGTGTCAGAAATAAATATCTAGTCATCAAATTTACTGCCCAATCTTCCTTTTTTTCCGAAAGAACTTTTTACAAATTATAATTTTTTTTGAAAAAAAGATGAATGAAACCGGTGAAGTCGTTCTCAAAGTTATGGCGTGATCAAGGGAAACAGGGACTCATTTGTATATTTAAAGATCTTACACCATCACGATTGTGTTCCCTAAGGGGTTAAGCACTGATATACACTCACAGTTCGCCGGTATTATTTTAGAGCGCATAGGGAAGGGTGGAGGGAGTCTAGTCAACCAACAAACTATCAACCGTGCTAGTATTCAGAATTTTATAGCAAAACCCAATTTTTTCGCTTAGGATCCAATTCAGGGTCTCAAAATCGAAAACTGTACTTGCGACGTCTAAGCCAATGAGGCAGTTTAGGTATGAAAACATTGACTTTAAAAACCAACCCGTGAAATATAAAATTGTCTTGACATTAAGCGGCGGCTGTAGTCTATAGATGCCAGCCACGCGGTCGTGTTACTAGTGAAAACCGATTTATGCGCAAAGCCACGGGCGCCCCGTCCACTTAGACCTAAAACTGCCAACCATCAAGCAACGCGCCTCTAAGCGCTATTTCGATCTAGCCCCCCTTCACTCTAATCCCCTTGTGGTCAGTAGCGTAGACTACAAACCCTCTCAGATAAGTAGAGTGCACCGCCCAAGGCACGCACTCACTTACCCTGACGACCAAATCACCCTAGCACAGGAGTCAATCAGAGTGACTAGCACTCTCAAAACACTCGCACAAAAACGCTGCCCGATTTACCCTCCTCGTCCTCCGGCGAGGCCCGTCGCGAAGACCTCATAACGGTAACCCTCCCCGTCCCGTGTTCGAGCCGGCCCGTGCTGAGCCAGTAGCTTTATATTCGCCCCAAAATAATTTAAACCCAGATCCAGCCGTTCCTAGCAGCCCCCCAGCAACGCCCTAAGCCGAGGTCCGAGGCTCTTAGCTGTGTTGCTTAGTTTATAAGTTGCCCCTGGCTGGAGGCATTTGGTGCCTCGCCACCTAGTCCGGTTAAGTTTTTAAAGCTACCTCAAGCAAAAACTATGTCCGACATAAAAAAAAGGGATACTAGTGCATTATCATCTTGAAACCTCAGTTGCTAAGCTTCATATGCCCAGTAATTTCACTGGCTATATCATCTAGATGGTTGGCAGTCCACTACTGTGCGTTTCTGTAGAAACTTTCTGCCTCATACAACTAAACTGTGGAAAGAACTGTCGCCTGCAGTTTTACTGGACCAATATGACCTTCAAACCTTCAAGAAAAGAGTGAGAAAGACTCACTTTTAAAGGCCGGCAACGCGCTTGTGACTCCTCTGGTGTTGCGGGTGTCCATGGGCGGCGGAAATCACTTACCTTCAGGCGATCCGTCTGCTCGTTTATACGTAACACAAAAATAACATTGCCAGCATACTTGGAAGTTCAGTGGTACCAGCCAAGACAAACTCATTAGTACAAACAGACCCTACCATCTTAATATCTTATCTATTTTGAATAATGAAATAAACAACACATTCTTTTGCTGGTAAAAAAAAATAGCAGTCTATTGAATTTATCTATTCTTAGAGTAACAAATAAGGAAAAATCAAACAAAAATGTGATTATACTCGAATATCTACTTCCAATTGGCAAAACAAGATTTTTGTATTCTTTTCCTGATTGTATTTTAGCAATAATACAATATTTGTTACTAAATATAAATACGCTGATTTTACTGGTGAATTAATTCTTAAAAAAAGTCGCTTAAGGCGCTTGCGTACAACAAGAAGCAAGAATCGTAGCAAATGATGGTCTATAGTTTTTGCCTATAACTGTGGCAAAAAGACGTCAGTATAGTATGTTAATAATCTCCCTCATTAGCCTAGTGGCCATGAGCGACTGATACCATAGAGGATTCGTTTCCCAGGTCGAGCAAAGTGTTATTTGGTTTTTCTAAGAAATTCTCAGTAGCAGTTCTGAATTGTATTAAAGTTTATTTATTTATTTATTTATTTATTTAAACACATACAGGTATCATCACAGGCTTAACCTAATACAATAGCGTAGTTGTAGATATAAGTATATATTATTATTATTCCAAACAAGAAGTTACAATGCAAAATGCGACCCGTGTGAATTCACTCAAAGTACAATTGAAACAATCAATCCGTTGTGACACCATATTGAGTGTACGCAGCGCTCGCGTCAGCGGCGCGCGGTGCAGCAGGTTGGTGCGAGCGGGCGGCTCCCACAGCAGCTGCGGCCGCCTCCGCCGTCCCACGTACCCATCTGGTACACACAACCCCAACGTGTTTAAAACGCCCGGGTTGTGTATTTTACCACGCAAAACTTTAAATACATAAGTGGCGATAGCTACTTCCCTTCTCACTTCCAGTTTATTATATCCTACCATGCCCAGCACAAATAGTGTAGGATACAGAAGTGGATACCCTGGATACACACCATACTGCTTTAGGTACAGGAATCTCATGAACTTGTTCTGGATACGTTCTAGCATTAGCTTGTACTTGGTTTCATGTGGTGACCAAACGACAGCATCACATTCCAAGTGACTTTTTACCAGCGCTTCGTACAACGATCTCAGAGCCCTGATGTTCGAGAACTGATTTCCTAGACGTAATACCAACCCTAAATTGCGGTATGCTTTTTTACAAACGTCGGTAGTATGCTTACGGAAATTTAAATCAGCTGTAAAGCGTACACCTAAATCCCTCACCTCTAAGACACGTTGCAGTTGGATTCCATCCATGCAATATTGATAATGACTTGGGTCACGTGCACGAGTAAATGATAATACTGAACATTTAGCGACATTGAAGCACATCTTATTGCTACGACTCCACTCTACTACTTTATTAATATCCTGCTGCAGTATGTCATGATCAGATTCTTGCTTTATTTTATGAACCAATTTCAAGTCGTCTGCGAATAGTAATGGTATTGATTTATCTACTACCCTCGGCAGGTCATTGGTTGTTAAAATGAAGAGAAAAGGCCCTAAAAAGTTAATGTCAATAGGCTCGCAGCCTATTACATGAGACCTAAACATATCGCCGAACTGTGTACAGTAGTAGGTACACCTCTGCCTAACCCTTCAGGAAAAACAGGCGTGATGATATGCTATATTTTATGTATGTGTGTAAAGTTCAGACATATTACTCTTTCAGGCAATTCATCACTTTGAACCGAAAGGACCAAAAATGTTTTTGGTCCTTTGAGTCGCTGTGTAACCCGAAACAGTATAAAAACATAAAACAATCGTCACTTGCCGACTTTGGCAAGTATTGTAATTAATGCGCGATAAAGTTTCAACGATCGTGCCTATTAAAAGGACCATTTAAACTGAGGGATTTTGAGATATTTTGGCGAGTCTGAGATATTTAGGGATTACTACAAAATTCTGAAACATCTGGTAAAACTTAGATCTACATTTGTGGCTAGAAGTAATTTAGCTTATATTAAAATATGGAGTAATTATTCTTCTTTGTATTATTAATTTCGGTTTTAATTAGTTTTGTAGATGTGTCAAGTTGGTAAATGCGTTGTTTAGCAGTTTAAACACAGTAGTTACTTCAGCGACGATAATTGGAATTGTTTTAAAGAGAAGTTTTGAATAAGAATTTTTGCTAATTGCTTGTATAATAACAATAATATTTTGTATTGATTTCTGACATTTACGCGAATATTATACATTGAAATAAAACTACTTTTTACGGATTCTAATGCGTATATTGATATTATTAATCCCGACGTTTCTGATCCTTTACAGCGTCCATGGTCACGGGTAGGCTGGACCAGCGTCCATCAACGCTGTAAGGGTTATATTTTGTTTTGACACGAATTGAGAAGAACATGCTGAGATGGCTTAAGCATATCGACAGAATAGTAAATAACAAAGGGAATTTATAAGGTGAGCGTCAGTGGAAGCGCCGGTAGGAGACGCCCTAGACAGACGTACCTTATTCGTGAGGTTTTTCAAAAATGTTAGGGTAGATGCGTAGTACTCGCAACCAGTGTGTGTCTATGACAAGATATATGAATGGCGACGAAGCAAAAGAAGGGCAATAATCGTAGCAAGGGGTGTTCTCCAATTTCTGTCTAGGAAAAAGGCTTGAGTGGATATTTAATGATCTAAAATATGAGAGACACAATATTATTATTATCTATCTATTTATGTTCTGTGGCAAGCCTGGCAATCAGTCTATCTCAGTCTATGCTAGTCTATGCCAGTCTATCCTCAGGATATCGACATTGCGCAGAAATTGGGTAACGGAGGTCTAAGGGCAGTCGCTTCGTGTAAAATACTGATATTCAGCCGCATCTGGTACTGACTGGAAGGCAGACTGGAAGCCGACCCCAACATAGTTGGGAAAAGGTTTGCAGGAAGAAGAAATATAGATCTCGGTATTACCATCTGTCTAAGAAGTAGTGTTGCCACAAGAAATGTGTTTTAGTTTATACTGTCACCGCGTCAGATTCTAAAATGATGCGGTTCCGTACCAAAAGGGTAAAAACGGAACCCTATTACTAAGACTCCGCTGTCTGACTCTGTCTGTTTGTCCCTCTGTCTATCACCAGGCTGTATCGCAAGAACCGTGACAGCTAGACAGTTGAAATTTTCACTAGTTCCAAAAAGTGGGTCTTATGGAGAAGACCCGGCGAGAAACTCCATAGAAACTTTAAAATAAAACATTATTACAGTTCTATTCTTGGTTTACAATTTTGTTCTGAAGTGTTTTTGAGAATAATGCCGTTAGATGTGTGACTAGATCTGTATAGACTGTAGAGAACTCTAGCTTACCATCCCGCCCATACATCACGCTCGTATGCAAATTTGTCATTCAATAACAATAAAAAAACACCTTCCCTTCGAAAACTCTCTTTCTCTTTACAAAATAAACAACCAAAAAGTTAAATTAAGATTATTTACAAGCCATAATACACCTAAATCCCTTCATAACATAACGCGTTAACTCCACCCAATTTAACCCGCCGAGATGAAAGCATGCATCCGACTTGCAAATCCTAAGGAAATCACGTATGAAATCGCGACTAAACCCGACAAGTCGCCGCTGTGTAAACGGCCTAACGCGTTCGTTTCAAATTATCCTTTTTACGCTCGCTTGCGTTTAAGCGATACGTTTGATCGCACGTAATTAATTAATTAGTCGCGTGTATGTACCGGGCTTTGCTTTTATTAATTTTGAATTTGTGTTAATTATTAATTTTCTAGTTACCGTTGTGATAATCCTGTGAAATTCTGTTTTGCCCAACTTCAAATTGTTTTAGGTTAATCTAATTATTTTTTATCGTAATTATGAGTTTTTTTTTTCACCACTTTATCTGTTGGGAAGGAACAGTGTGGTATTCGATGGAAAACGCTTACCTAGCAATAACTGTTCACTCGAACCTTGAAGATTTGAAGATAGTATTCGTAAGTATTCCACTCATTGGCGGTACGCATAATAAAAGTAACCTTCAAACAATGAGTAAACTTCAAGTATAGTAATAATAATTCTTCAATTTTTTCTTATATTTTTAATGTGCAGTGTTCTTTTGCTTTGCTTATAAAATAAAATGTTGCCCCACACTAGGATTTTATTCTGTATCGTGGGTGCGTTTACATACACAAACTATTATATACACAAACACCCAGACCCGGAACAACTACCTGTAGATCATACAAATATTTGTTCAATGTGAGGATCGAACCTACAACCCGTGGCGCAGAAGCCGACCGCTCAGCTACTGCGCAAAACGTGTCATCAACAGACTGTAAAAGTGTCTTTATAACATCTACTCATTCATCATCAAACCATATACTATCCCACTGCTGGGCACGTGTCTCTTCTCATATTGAGAGGGATTAGGCTATAGTCCACCACGCTAGCCTACTGCGGGTTGGCAGACTTCACAAACCGTCGAGAAAATCTCTAAGGCATGCAGGCTCACGATGTTTTCCTTCACTGTTTAAGCGAGTGATAATTAATTATTAATACGCACATGAATTCGAAAAGTCAGAGGTGTGTGCCTTGGGTTCGAACTCGAGACCTTTGACTTGGCAGTCCAATGGTCATACCACTAGGCTATCACTGCTTTTTTATTGATTGTCTACTTATTTACAGAAATCAATAATAATTTATCATTATCATCATTTAAACTATGAGCACATACGACATATATACCTACCGCATCTGCTTTAAACTTAAGCCTTTCAGAACACCTGGCTGCGGTTAAGTAGCTCGATTCAGAATCAGTAATTGGACGTGTAAGGTAGTGCTTCCGATTGTGGTTTACTGTGCCAACAGACCTAATCGCTTCTAAAGATATCTTCAACTTTGAATATATTTTGGTACATAAAACCCCAGGTGGGGTAGGTGAAAAAGAACACCGTATAAAGAAAGCCTTGAACAAGTATATTCCACTGAAATTGGAGCTGCCCGACTGGAGAAGTACCTCCGCCTTGCAGAAAATCTAAGTAAAATAACACTGCTTTGAGCTGTGTTGTGTTTCTTACGGTGAGCAAGGTTGCCAGTGCTCCACGAGGAAACGTTATGTTGGCAGTGGGGGGACTTTGTCCCTTATACTGCCAACCCAACTATTCCTATTTCAATACAGGGTCGGCGACGCGCAAGTGATACCCCTGGTGTTGCAAGCGTCTATAGGCTACGGTAACCGTTTACCATCAGGTGGGCCGTATGCTTGTTTGCCACCTTAGTAGAATAAAAAAACATGGACCTTTACTAAAGATAGTACAAAAGTTAAACAGAGAGCCGCAGAGAGGAGTATGCTACGTATTAAGAGGAAAGATGGCTGGAAAAGGATAATGCCCTCTTTTTCCTTAATACCCAACAGAGTATGAAAATTGGAAAATATAAAAAGACAATTTAATAAAAATAAATTTTCAAGACGTTTTTATTTTTCTTATCACTTCGTCTAATTAAGTGCATTGTCAGACTTACATGAAATCGGTACTTGCTATCTAAAATTTCAACCTTGGTCCCACTATTTAGAGTTGTATTTGGAATAACTTAATCTTCGATACAACAATTCCTTGTCTTGAGGCAATTGCTGCATACATACCGTTGCCGTTTAGATAATCTTTACTATGCTAGATATAAGAGTGAATTTGGAATGTGTTGAGGATTTTTTAAGATTGCAGTAGTAACCTGAAGTTTCTCAATAATGAAGTAACAAGTTGCAGTATAAGCAATCTGAATGCAACGCTTAGTTAATGATTTAGTGAGTGAAATTGTAATTAACTGGGAACATCCTTTGGAAATCGTTACATTACTATACATTAGTATTAGGTAATGTTTGGGTAAACTTCAAAATGTCTCATTACTAGGTTTGCCACCTCTCCCGGATTCCCGGGAGTCCCCCGGAATCTAGCCCTAAAAAATAGAAATCTCCCGTCTCCCGGAATTATTTGAAGATAATCGAAATTATCCCGGAATTGGTATTGTCGTTCAAATTATCGATCGCTGTCGACTGGACTAGCGGGCGATGGCAGAAGTTCAGACAATTTTTCGAATGGATTGTTATGAGTTTTTTCGATTTATAAGTTCCAAACCAGAAATTTTGAAAATCTGTTTGTACAAATTAAAAATATAAGTTCAAAAATAAACAAAATGTGTTAAAAATTAGGTACTTGCTTTATAATATTTATACATATAGGTAGCTCCCGGATTCAAACGACCAAGAGGTGGCAACCCTACTCATTACCCTATTGGCCGTAAGCGCAACTGCTATGCATCAGGTTCTGGGTTCAATCCCCAGATCGAGCAATCTATTATGGGGTTTTTCTATGAAATTTTCAGTAGCAACGCAACACCGACTTTCACACAATGTATGTATGGTTTACGCGTCCAAAATTGAGCCAAGGTGTACTATAAATATACATCCACAGTTCGCGTCTTTAAAATAGGTGCCGATCCTATATTAATCGGGAAAAACAACAATCCAAACTCCGAATGTCATAGAAAATAAAAACTTCTTGACTCAACCTAGGTCTTACCACTCAGCAGTCATGCTTGCGACCAGAAGACTGAAGAGGTATCGTTGATATTAATAAAATGCATCCCGTTTCCATGGCAACCACCAAACGGGCATTTCATATATTACCAAGGATATTATGCACACCCCTGCTGCCCGATAGGGTGACCACAAATGCTAGGTCATGCAATTTTAATAAAATATGCGCTGAAACAGATTTTTCTTAGGAATTAGAATGCAAGTAGTAAAATTGTTTAAAAAAGTTTGAAGTGGAATACGGATGGAATAAATTTACATGAAAGTTCTGCCTCCTGAGGACATGACACTAGGTTCGTGTATGTGTGCAAAATGTTTGTTATAGAAAAAGGTCGTAAGTGCGACTTGTTTCGATGCGATAAATTTGCTAAACTGCTACTGGACTTATGAACCCGACCGTACCTACCTCTGCTTAACCCTTCGGGGAATACAGGCGTGATAGTATGTATTTAGGTATGTACAGACGCCAGCAGGTCAACCTATCCAAAACTGTCAAATTTTCCCAATTGAATATGAACCTTACTACTTTTTATTAAAGTTGAAAATCGATCAAAGAAATTTGACAGATTGTGGTAGCTTGATGTGCTGGCTTCTGTACATTTTCTCATGTAGCTTCATTCTCATGTTTTGATCGAAATCGCAATCATGAATACGAATGACAAGCCTTCCAAAATATCGATCACATAATCAACGAATCCTACTTTTGGACTCATTGCCAACCCTAGAGCGAGGCTATTTCCTACCCACAGACAGATTATATCTAGCCCTACCACAGGTCTGCAACCTTCTTTTTGGATATTAAGGAAATTAAAATTGTACTTTTGAAATGGAATTCTGTTTTATGGTTCGCATTTTAAAATCGTATGTCCATGTTTTACGAGATTTTCTGTTGTTTCTTTTAGTTTAGTTTTCTGTTGCATGGGTGCCCATTATGTAAGATTAAATATTTGATTATAAAACGAAGGATAGCAGGTTTAGTCAATAATGTGGCAATTATCTATAAGTGTTAGGGTTACAAGCGCGACTGCTAGGCTTGAGGTCCTGGGTTGGATTCCCAGATCGAGCAAAGTATTATTTTGGGGTTTTCTATTAAATTGGTTGGCCAAGATCCACTGGGACGAAGTATGGGTATACATTAGATAGCCCCTAATGATGGTATGTTATGTTTTAAAAAACATACATACATACTAAATCTATCATAAAAATTCTTGTTCCAGTTTTAAAAATCTTGTAAAAACGAACTAACATCACTTTATTTTACTAACATCCTCTGCAAAATAAACTTGAGACGGGAAACCTGTGTTTCTCATCTATAAACAGCACATTCTGAGAGCGTTCTACAATTCTAATATGAATCGAAAATCAATAGTAAGTGCTGGTACAACGGGGACTGTTTCCTTCAGGAAATAAAGCGAGGACATACGGAGAGCTGACCGCTAGATAGCAGACTTTATAAACCGAAGCGTGTGCACCTAGCATTTTACTGTGACGTAGTGGATGGATATAAGATTTAATTTAAACATACCGATACATAAGATTGAAGTTATTCATGATTTAAAATAAATACCAAAAAAAAATTGTGAAAACTGCTGCTAAAAAGGCATCGTGTATCGATGTATTTTTTTTTTTTGCAAGGAGTAAACTTTCAGTGCCTGTGGGCTTACTGGGGGGTAGGCTTATACAATATTCAATCAAGAAGGAGAAGAAGTTTATCTGTCTGATAGTTTGTCTCAAATAGGCTCCGAAATGGTTCAACAAATATCAATGAAAAATTTAATTTAAATTTTCGTGTATGTTCCATTTCGATATTTTGCAGAATTCAGAAGATAATATAAGAATATTCATATTTGTGGTATTAGGAATAAATAAAAATAAAATTGCTGGTAACACCACTGGACACAGCTAGTGAGAAATAAGGATTATATTGAAGGGGGAAGGGGGAGAGGTAAGGCTGTTATTGGCAATTGAGCCAACAAGGATCTATAATTAAAATATTGCCATTGAAGACTAAAAAGTTTGTATTTTTATAAGAGAGAACTCCTTGGTGACTGATCTATAAATTGCATCAAGAAACAGTTAACTCTATACTAGCATTTTGTGTTCTTACTTAAAGTATGATGTGTAATATCAGTGTTATGAAAATGCAAAATCATAAAACAATCCAAAGCTTTTTTTTTTCAAATATATTGCAATAAATAGCACAAAATTGATTTGTAGAGATTTACTACGAATATTATGTATTTACTAATCAATATATCTTTTAGTTGGTCATGGCGAAATCTTAACGGCTTTCCGTGCGAGGCAGGGAGGTTCTCGATGTGTTCGTAATGGTCCTCCACCCATAGACTGACCGCGGCAAGCGCAGTTTGACCATACATACCTACTCAGCATAGTTAAATAGCCACAAGCTTCCTGGTTAATGTATGTACATATTTTTGCTGCCAACGGTACCTACTATACGTCACAATGTATATTTTGTACACGTCATGAGCGTAAGATAATGTCTATGTGTATGACACTCATATCGCGACACGCTGACAGTGTACAAACGCTTCCTCTGTACAGTATCCGACGTCCTCAACGTTTTTGCTGTCGCTACCTTTACTTAATACAGCCGCTTCTATGAATATTTAATAATTTGTAACCATTTACATAATAGCAGCATGCTTGTGAAATTATAAACAGAATTAAGCTATTTATTTAGTTTTTGAATAGTCTCTATTATCTATCTGTCATTGTCATGTATTCAAATATTCTACTGCGCTTAGATGGCGTATGATATAAAAGAGAGAAGAGATGTAAAGCATAGTGGGATTCCACTTAATTCCACTCAAATTGAAGATTTAACTTCGCCTAGCAAAAAATCGAAGTAAAATAACACTGCTTTAAGCTCTATGGTGTTCCTAACGGTGAGCAGGGTTGCCAGTGCTCCGCAAGGAAACGTTGTGTTGACAGTGACTCTTAAAATGCCAACCCAGCTGTTCCTCTTTCGTTTTACAGGGTCGACAACGCGCAAGTACGATACCTCTTATGTTTCAAGCGTCTATAGGTTACGGTAACCGCTTACCATCGGGTGGGCCGTATGCTGGTTTGCCAACTTAATGGTATACAAAAAAGGAGTGGCATATGAGATTTACTGGACACTAACGACTAAGGTCTCCAGATAAATTAACTACAGATATCTAGTGTTGCTAGAGTCTATTATACAGTTTGTAATTTTATAACAATAACAAAAAGAAGAAGCTCTGTGGTCTAGTGGTTCGAGAGTCGTATTATTGATCACGAGATCTTACGTTCGATTCCCACAGGACATAAATATTTAAGTAATAATCATGAGTACTTGTGTCTGTCTAAACGTACTTATTTACAAAAAAAAAGAGTATGAAATTATTATATCCATTGTCTAGTACCCACAATGTGGTACTGTCAATGTGGTACTAGCCTCCAAACCATGTCGCATCTACTCTCCTGCTCTTTGTGCCCCACCTGCACCTGGAGAGACCTTTGGTCTGCCACTGAAGACGCCGTGAATGTGGTGATACTCTGGGATCGTCAAATATCTAGACTTGTTCTATCAACACGAAGAAGAAGTACCCTATTATACATACAGGTTTATAAAAACCTAGATCAGGTAGGTTGGTACATATCTCTAGTTTAGAATATTTCTTTTTGCACCTATTATTATAAATAATTATGTACTTTAGTTTTAATTATATACCGCATTGTTAAATTGTAATGTTGACGAAATGTAAATCTTTTTGTAAAGAGTTTTAAATAAAGATTTTATTTATTCATAATACAAGCTCTGCTCAGTTTTGAATTAGATGGTGTAGTGTAAAATGTACCTAGTAAAAAAAAAGAGCAAAGTATTATTCTATAGCTAAAAATCAACCCGCTTGGACCGTTTCCAGAATATAAGAAAATATTTTCTGTAAACTATATTTTCTTTTATACCAATCCAAACACAATAGGTTACCTACAATGCGTATCCTACATTCTAACAATAAAATCGAGCCAATTCATATCAAAACCTTTGCTTGAATTCTCTCGCAGGTAATATTAAACCGTGACGTCATAGGTCAGGTCAAGATGTTGAAAAAAGAATTTCATTTCGTAGAGTTGAGATTAAAAAGTATTGTATTAAAGGAGATTATATTATGAGGGTTTGCGTGTCATTTATATGCCCAAATTGTGCCTTTTATAACCTAGTTATCGCATTTCTTTTTCTCTTGAGTCTATATAACTGCCTCTTTAGTCTAGTGGTCCTAAGCGCGACTGCTACGCTAGAGGTCCTGGATTCGATACTCAGTTCAAAAGGAAAGTGTTATTGATTTTTCGGTGTCTCGGAGCTTGGATTTGTACCCGGTTAAAGGCAATAAGCTCGTCCTAAATAACATGAGACCTAAACATATCGGCGAACTGTGGGGATTCAATAAGTACACCTCTGCCTAGTATTATCCTGAAGGGTTAGCCCTTCAGGAAGATCTCGAGAGGTGACGTAACGCTTTTTCGTAATATGACGATTTTTATCAAGGAGTTCGTACCGCAAGCGGATATAGCCTAGTGATATGCCCATTGGACTGCCAAGTCAAAGGTCTAGAGTTCAAATCGAAGGCAACTCTGACTTTGTGAAATAATGTGTGTGATATTATTTGATTAGGTGAAGGAAAACAACGTGAAGAAATCTGCATGCCTTAGAGATTTTCTCGACGGCGTGTGAAGTCTGCCAACCCACATAATGGCAGTGTGATGGACCATAACCCCTCTGTTTCTGAGAGGAGATCCGTGCCGAGCAGTGGGACTGTATATGGGTTGATGATGAGCTCCTAACACAAGCCGCATTAAGGAACTTTCTTCCAATAAAATAATGCAGTAGGTAAAGATGTATCTCTGTCATCGTCATGGTGAATTTCACGGTTCCCATGGCCATGACTATAGGGCAGGTGAAGGCAAGTGCGGTTTTTAGTCGGTACTAGTCAGACATACTCTGCCGCCTCCTTAGGTGGTGGATAGTCGATTAGTCCATGTAGTATCATTAGACTACAACAAAACTGAAGAGTTAATTAAAATGTCGATCCTTTAACACTACCCAAATCCAATATAATATGTAAAATTATAGTTATCTATGCTTTGTCTATGTTTGTGAGAGGCAATACTTTTAGATTTTTCTTTATTTATTTGTTATGTATCAACTGTGATCGTCCTGCAACTCTGTTATGTATCTAAACAATTCGAGAACGCTGGTACCCTAAACACAAGTTTAATCTTACACTGGGTACCAGAGTTCATCGTAACCACTTTTCTTGTTGTTCTAACAATGCAGTGTCCAAATAAGTGTTTATATGTACAACTTTTGTTTAATAAAGTTTTTTTTTTTTTTATAGATTTTCCGTACTATAAAACAAAAAGGTAACGACGTATCTAACTACCTTC
Organism: Acronicta alni; assembly: GCA_964056405.1. NCBI lineage: Eukaryota > Metazoa > Arthropoda > Insecta > Lepidoptera > Noctuidae > Acronicta > Acronicta alni. The sequence goes on along the minus strand of OZ043932.1, from coordinate 13,178,082 downwards.
TTAGATCCGTATTGAGCACGTATGACGGGCATCGCATAAGAAAGTATTACTTTTAAATATGAATTATGTATGTCGCTCACGATGTGGGGGTAAACAGAGTTTCAAGTGATGCCAATTTACGTGATGGCGTCGAAAATCTCTTTGGGAATAAAGTTAAGATTAAGCGAACTTTTAAGGCTTAAAAGAAATTGGGTTTATGCGGTGGCCATCAATTTTGGATGGATTGTGACATAATCTATCACGACTTATTTAGTAGAAGAGTAGGTAGGGCGTAATATAGTTTTTGTTTTGAACATAGGTCATAAAAGGGGAAATAAGTGAGTTCTGTTTTTAATTGATAGAAGTCTGAAATACCCGAACGTTCTCTTCGTGCGATTTATGAAAGTAGCCTCGTCTGTCAGTAGTCATGATTGCGGCTGCTACGCGAGGACCTGAGTTCGATTATAAGGTTGAGCAAAAGAGGTATTAGGTTCTTTCTATGAAATTCTCAATTGCAGCTCGGGGTTTGGAGTTATGCCCGGTTAATAGTAATACAAGATGGTATGTTATGTCATCTTTCAGGTAATTAATCACTTTGAACCTAAAGGACCACAAAATATGGTCACTTTTTGGTCCTTTAAGTTTAAAGTTTTAGTCCTTGCCCCCATTCATCATCATATCAGCTACAAGAGGTCTACTGCTGAACAAAGACCTCCCTCCCCCATAAAAATCTATAAAGACCGGTTATATGCAGTCTGCATCCAACGACTTCCAGCTACCTTTACCAGGTCGTCCGTCCATCTCGTTGGAGGCCGTCTTATGCTGCGGTTTCCGGTGCATGGTCTCCACTCGAGAACCTTTTTGCCCCAGCGGCCATCAGTTCTACGAGCTATTTGCCCCTCCCATTGCCACTTAAGCTTGTTAAGTCCTTCAGCTATGTCGGAAACTTTCGTTCTTCTACGGATTTTCTAATTTTTTACCTCCATTACATGAAAGCTGAACATACAAAACTAAGGGTGTACATTAATATCACCATCATCATCAACCCATATACAGACCCACTGCTGGGCACGGGTCTCCTCTCACAGATCGAGAGGGATTATAGTCCACCACGCTGGCATAGTGCGGGTTGGCAGAGTTCACATGCCGTCGAGAAAATCTCAAAGGCATGCAGGTTTCCTCACGATGTTTTCCTTCACCATTTATGTATTATTAATTATTAATACGCACATGATTTCGAAAAGTCAGAGGTGGGTGCCCTGGATTCAACCTCGAGACCTTCACCTGTTTACCTCTGCCTAATCCTTCAGGGAATGTACGTGTGATGGTATATTACAGTTACGTGTATGTTCAAAATAAAATATAATTTCTAGTATTCAACTTCAAACTTGGCACAGAATTCTTAAAAGAATCAGGATACAGCCTCTCAAAAACTTCCCGACAGTTATTGCAGAGTAAAACTAATATAAGCGACGTAATAAAATTCAATACACGCGTTAAAGGTGCGAACGAGAAAAAAAATTTAAAGAGAAATACTGGTAAATCATGTGAGATATTAGCCATAAATCAACGATTATCCTTAGCTCCGAGTAAGGTGAGCTGTGGGTTGGGCCACGAAATATGAAGGGAATATTATCTTATAATATAGATATTCTTCTTCTTATCTTATATATAAAAATATCTTATATATAACAATCAATTGTTGTTCGTTAGTCCCGTTTAAACTCATAAACAGCTGTAGCGATTTCAGTGAAATTTTTTGCGTGTATTTGAGTGGGTACTGGTGTTGGACGGTTGATGGTTTAGATCATAATTGGGTCTGGTAGATGGCACTGCAATCAGGTTGCAGGACAATATCTGTTGGGCCAGCTAAAAATCACTTTCGTTGTTCTAACATACTTGCCGTATGTTAGCACATCGCTTGAGAACAGCTCGATTGATTCGGCTAATTTTCTTTTTTTTGAGTTTTTAATTGACAGAAATTGTATAATTTGTATGAAAGAAAATTTGGGAATTTGTCACAGGATTGGGAAACGCAAGATTAATGCAGGGAACATCGCGAGGCACAACTAGTTACCTATATTATACTAGCTTTTGTCCGCGGTTTCTTTCACCAGCATCTCAAAGCGCTTTTTGAGATAAAAGGCCTTTTCCAAGGTCCAATCTATCTCTGTACCAAAGTTAATAAAAATCGGTTCAGCAGTTTCGGTGTGATAACGTAACAGATAAGAGTTACTTTCGCCTACATAATATTAAGGATTATAGGTATTTAGGATTATTTTATCTGACAAAAACGATTGATTAATTATTCTTTATTTAATATAAAAAGAAAAACCTTTTTCAAGAACCTCATAATATATCATAAATGCGAAAGTAATCTATGCGTCTATATGTTTATCTGTGACCGCCCAAACAACTGAACTCATTTCGATAATTGCGTCCTAGGAACATAATTTTACCTACTACCTATTGTTTTAAAAAGTTCGTTATCTACTCGCTCGTCTTGTGGCCCCCAACACACATTAACGTTTTGTATGTCGGACGCATACGAATCGCACACAAAACAACAGATAAGCCTTCTATATATATATATATATGTGTTGACTTTCTAAATATATTACTAGGTTAGCAACGAGTATAAAAACTTTGCTAACGGCTCGCTAACGTTTTTATGGTGATAGCCTTTCTTTCGCGTTTATTTTGATGGAGTTCATAATATATCCTTTCCGTATCCGTTGTTTTTTTCCTTGAAGATGCGTGATGAGAGAAGATCCGAGTTAGTGTCGTTTTCTTAAGTTATGAATAAAACAGAAGTCACCTTCTATTACATGGGACCTAATACAAACGGAACTGTGGGCTATGGGTGTACAGTGCTGTCTTGCCCTTGTGAGGTACAGATGTGATTAGGGATCTTAACTAATATTAATTTTAAAGACAAAATTATTGATTTTTTGTACCCATGTTTGTTTGTAATCCATACCCAATTTGACGGTAGATTTGGCATAGGGGGGAATGAGTGATCCGGTTGTAAGCGGCGGGTTGTGAGTTCGATACCTGCACGGAACATCCAGTTCTTCCGGGTCTGGTGTCTGGTTGTTTCTGTACCTGGAACGCTCCTACGATAGAGAAGCAAATCCTAGCACGGGATAAGGTAGGTACCTAATTAAAAAAAAGATTATACTTTGTACAAAATATCGTGTTTTTTTTAATTGAACCTGTGTACTGCCTATGTACTGCCTATGTACTGCCTATGTACTGCCTATGTACTGCCTATGTACTGCCTATGTACTGCCTATGTACTGCCTATGTACTGCCTATGTACTGCCTATGTACTGCCTATGTACTGCCTATGTACTGCCTATGTACTGCCTATGTACTGCCTATGTACTGCCTATGTACTGCCTATGTACTGCCTATGTACTGCCTATGTACTGCCTATGTACTGCCTATGTACTGCCTATGTACTGCCTATGTACTGCCTATGTACTGCCTATGTACTGCCTATGTACTGCCTATGTACTGCCTATGTACTGCCTATGTACTGCCTATGTACTGCCTATGTACTGCCTATGTACTGCCTATGTACTGCCTATGTACTGCCTATGTACTGCCTATGTACTGCCTATGTACTGCCTATGTACTGCCTATGTACTGCCTATGTACTGCCTATGTACTGCCTATGTACTGCCTATGTACTGCCTATGTACTGCCTATGTACTGCCTATGTACTGCCTATGTACTGCCTATGTACTGCCTATGTACTGCCTATGTACTGCCTATGTACTGCCTATGTACTGCCTATGTACTGCCTATGTACTGCCTATGTACTGCCTATGTACTCTCTATGTACTGCCTATGTACTGCCTATCTACGACCTGCCTATATACCTTCCTATATACATAAAACAATTTGTACCCAATTCAAACAAATATTGGCTTTGTGGCTAACAAACCTAAATACCTTACTCAATAGGCCTAAGATAACCTAAAAAAAGATAAATAAATAGTGTCATGTTCAGAAAGAATAGATAAAAGAAGATATTACCTACACTTTTACCCGTCACAGCATTGACTGGTTTTCAGCCATCACCTGCACTCGTCCATTAGCAATCTTTTTATCATAGTACTTAATAAAAGAGATTTAGATACAGCCTTTTAATATACAATAGCCAATCTAATACTGGCTTTGACATATCAAAGCGTATGACTATGTTACCGTTATATTGCATGATATAGTTTTTTCGCATAAAGTCTAGAAAGTATCTTTTTGTTTTTTTTTGGGCATTTTCCACATGCTAAGATTTTAAAGCAAAGGAAAAATTCGACCGCGGGCAGGATTCAAACCTGTTTCTTCTGGTTAGGTACACTAGACGCCATCCTGTATTTTTAAACATAAACCATCACGCTAGGATTTTGCGAAGGGTAAGTCAAATGAGTATTATGTTTATCGGCAAATTGTTAGGTACCATGTAATAGGGTGCGAACTTATTGTCATGAAAAAAAGAATAATCAATCATTCTCTAAACTCTTACTAAGAATATATACTTCTTTGTATTTTATGGCATTTTCCATGCTAAGATTTTAAAGATAATAAGCAAAGGAAAAATTCGACCGCGGGCAGGATTCGAACCTGCGTCTTCTGGTTAGGTACACCAGACGCTATGACCCATAAGCCACCACGATACCTACCCGCCGCGTTTTTACTGAGAATTTCATAGAATAATAACCTAACTCGACCAGGGAATCAATCCTTAGACCTGACGTTCAGTAGCCGCTACGAGATAATGAAATGTGCAATCCATAAGCTACACAGACAAGTGTCATGTTCAATAACTACATTACATAGCAAATTGAATGCATTCGAGTATATAATTAGTCAACTTTGATTAACTTGAATGCAAGTTTATTTGTATGACTGCTCAATTTGCCCAACTGCGAATAGAGTACATTTTCAACTGTAATTATGTTTTGAACTAGAAGTTTGTTGTGAAGCACGAAATTGGCCTTTTAATGTAACATTCATGCTTTGGATATTTAATTTACCAGGGTTGTTATTTTATCCATTATTTTTTTCAATTTTTAGTTCATAGGTCATGTTCATAAGGTGTTTATAACTAGCTTCATCCTGTGGTGTTACTCGCGTTAATTTTATTTTTCATGGCCCTAAAAGAATTCCACTAAATCCTCACTTTTTATGTGTGAATTTGTATGTCTTATAATTATTAATTATCACTCGCATAAACGGAAAACATGGTGAGGAAATCTGAATGCTTGTGAGATTTTCTTAAAGGCGTATGAAGTTTGCCAGCCTGCATTAGGCCAGCGTGGTGGACTATAGCCTAATCCCTCTCAATATGAGAGGAGACCCGTGGCCAGCAGTGGGACAGTATATGGGTTGATGATGATGATGATAATAGGGGGATATTAAAATATAATAATGATACATTGTATATCAATACGAGGGTAAGTAGCAATCGAAGTATTTTAAGAGAAATCAACATATAATTTAGTTTGTTAGAGAGTGATGTCGCTCTATACGTTGAATAGCACTATCTCTCTCTTAATATGAAAGCGTTAGGTTAGGTTAGGAATATAATAATAATAATAATATTTATTTTATAAAAATATTTAAAAATGTAAATGATAAGAATACTAATGAATAAAGGAAAATAATAATATAATAATAATGTTTTTTTTTACAAATTGTCTATGAAGTCCCTGACTTCTGAACTAGGTAATACCTGTGTTACAGAAGTCAGTGCCCTCTCCCAATTTTATTTTATACAACGGTTGTGAATAAAATAATGCAGATTATACCAGTATAATAAAAGTGTGTATTTGGGAAGTGTTGTGTGTTAGTTGTACATTATGCATGTACAGTTTTTGTATTGCGTGTTTGGTGTGTGTTATGCATGTTTAGTGTGTGTTATGTTTGAATGTATGTGTGTATATATAGAATATACAAAATATCCAAGATATACAAATAAATATGATGTATGAGTACAGTCACTACTTACACAGAAGTGCTTGTCGAGACATCAGCAGCCTAATCCTGAATTAATTAAATGTTAATTGATGTAGTCAAACTATCACTATTGTAATCCTCCGGGATGTGTTCTGAGCAAGAGAAGCTAAACAGCGTTGCTATTGTCTTTGAGTGTTTGGTATTGAGGTAATATGTAATCAGAGAACATTGCACAGCAAGTTGTAGCCCTACTTCACTCGTCTTAATTAATGCAGCCGTTTTAGTAAGTAACTGCAGTTGATTTCAGTTGGCTTTACAATATTTTTTTGTTAACCTACACAATCCATAGGTAGTCAGTAGGATTTTAAGCTTACATTTTTCTTTCTAATAAATCCATTATTATTAGTGGGTATATTTTTAGCAAACTTTAAAAATAAAATAAGATTCAAGCAGCAAATTTTTAATAGTAAGATAAAGTATACATAGGTATAGCAAAGACTTTGTATAAAGTTAATGTCAAAATAAATTATTCAAGATAGGTCTTTGAATTTGAATCTTATCTAGCAGTCGCTAGGTAGTTAGTACATTTTGAACGTCATTTTTACATTAAGACAGCCCCCAGAAACGCCCCTATTCACTGCTTCCTAGTGTTTTAGCTGGGAAGAAGAAGCGGCGCAACAAAATCCCTAGCAACACATTTCTGTTTGTTAAATTGATGTTACGTAATTTTATATAAAACATTTTTTTTATGTTACCTGATCTAATTTTTTATTAAATTTACCGGCAAGACAAAGAAATTCAGCGCCGCGTCGATAATGCTTGGAGGAGCTACTGGTCCATGAAGGAGTTGATGAAGGGCAACTACCATTGTCGCTAAGACGCCAATTAATCGACACGTGTATCCTGCCTATCTTAACCTATGGTGTCCAAACGTGGTCACTGACCGAGTCTCAGAAGTCCAAACTCAAGGTGTGCCAAAGAACGATGGAGTCCGTAACACCGAGCTGCGCTCAAAAACTGGCATCGCTGATGTGGGTAGGAAGACCGCTGGATTGAAGTGGGATTGGGCGGGTCATGTATCCCGGATGCACCCGGAGAGATGGCCCAATATCGTAACCCAATGGTTGCCAGAAGACGGCCGTTGGCGCCGAGGAAGGCCCAGAAAACGCTGGCGGGACGATTTGGACGCTTTCCGGACAGACTGGTCTCAGATAGCGCTGAACAGAGATCAGTGGAAGGAGATGGGGGAGACCTTTGCTCAGCAGTGGGATCATATGGGTTAAAAAAAAATAAAAAAAATTACCTGATCTAATACGATAGTATTTAAAACGTCAGTGGTATTTAGATTATGTATTACAATTATTGCTGAGTCAACATTCTATTAGGACGCTTAGAATGTAATTTACAATTTACGTAGTTCCTTAGTCATAATTATGTTATATTTAGAAGGGGTGTAATAATATTCGTGTTTTATTAAAAAAACTGTGTAAGTTTCCAAAGTTTCCAGGTCATGGGGTTTAGGGAAAAGTAAGGGAATAGTGTTGTACAGTCGGTATGAGTGCGACATCCCTTTTTTCTTGTTTTATAATACTAAGGTGGCCAACAAGCATACAACCCACCTGATGGTAAGCAGTTACCGTAGCTTAAATCCGCTTGTGAGTGTAGCTAGCCTTAATATTATTAAGTGTTTAATGTTATTTTACATTATACATAATTAATTATTCTGACTGCTTTGAGCGTTTTTTTATTGGTTTTAAAACTTGAGTTATTCAAAGTAAAAAGAAATAAATATTTTGCAATTTCAAGTATACACTCGGATCTGTTTGAGTGGGTACACTAAACGAGCGGCTTTGAGCTATTTCACAGTTACTTGGTCGTATAAATCCGAGCTATTAACTAAAGCTGCGAGAGCTGTGAGACAAGTCGCGAGGGAATAAGCTGTGGACACGCTATTGCGTTTCAAAGCCGACGATTGCATCTGTCGACCCCTTTATAGTGACGTCATTGGATGAGAGAGAACTATTCTAACTATTTTCTCCCTTGGAACTAATAACTACAAGAGCATAAGTCTGAAGACACACTGACCTCAAAATTCTAGAATTTCTCGCTCCATATTGCCTATTTGTCCAACTTATCAGATAGACCAACAAAGCAAAAAATGTGAGAGCCAAAATAAACGTTTGTCCTGAATTTACTAGGACACATCTGGTTCTGTTGACTTTTGGGCTGAATTTCTACCTTTTAGTACTAATGGAATATTAGAAAATAGATACGGAGTGATAATAAAATGATAGTTGAGTGATTTTTAGAAGTTAATGCTAAGTGATAATGAAGTGAGAATTAGATGATTATTTGATAAATCTACTATTTTACAAATATTATGTTTAGAAATAAACATAATATTAGTTACATCGACGTGACAAAAGCAGCATTTGTTTTTTTAACCGTGAAATATTTAGCTTTATAAGATAATTTTTTTTTATTCATAATGCCCCAAAGATTCCCTATTTGCGTGTGTAGCGACATCTACCGCGCTACATAGAACTATGAAGGCCTGAATCGCGCAAGCAACATTCGCAACGAAAGTTGCATATATACAACCGCCCGACATCAACCGTCGGGCCGTGGCCCGCCAGGCAAAACACCCGCCTGGTTGGAGGATCCTCCCTTTGGTTGGAGGGGCAACACACCTCGCCTCTCCACACTGGTGACCCCGACGTGATGCCAGTGTTTCCACACTGGTGACCCCGAGCAAGAACATCAGCGCAGCCTTCCGGAGACCAGCACCTTCGTCATCACCTCCCCCTCACAGCAGTCTTCAACAGCATCGAGCAGCGAGTCACACAGCCAGCCAGCACTCTTCCGGCTTCAACGGCCAGCCTGACCACATGCCTGCAGCAGATATGCAGCCTGGTCAGAACCCTCAGCCGACATCAGCGACTTGGCACAGCACACTGCACTTCGGCCGGTCAACAAGCAGGGGCCGTCTCTCCTGGTCGACGCAGCAGCCAGCCACTACGCTTCGCTACGCTTCGCTACGCTCCACTGCACAACCTCGACGCACTGAGGTCTACGCAGCATCGCCCCGACTCACTGGGGACTCATCGCACTCACCGCTCACAGTCCCGACTCACTGCGGACTACGCGGCATCCGTTCCGACTCACTGGAACTCGCACTCCTGGCACTGGCAAGCTCTTCAGACGCACTGACCGCTGACTCATCTGGATCATCGACCTCCGGTCTCGGGGGGGAGTGATGTAGCGACATCTACCGCGCTACATAGAAACTACGAAGGCCTGAATCGCGCAAGCAACATTCGCAACGAAAGTTGCATATATACAACCGCCCGACATCAACCGTCGGGCCGTGGCCCGCCAGGCAAAACACCCGCCTGGTTGGAGGATCCTCCCTTTGGTTGGAGGGGCAACACACCTCGCCTCTCCACACGTGCAATGAATGTTAGCTGACACAGAAATTCTTTTACAAAACGTGGTTATTGCAAAATTACCATAATTGAAATTTTCCATCCCAAAATCTAAATAAGTAGATACATAAAGTCAATAGTAATGATGTCTACTTTTTTCTCGAATTCCGATATTGAAGTGAGTTTGAATCAAAGTAGAAGTAACGACCGATGGTAGTGTCTAATGAAACAATCCGTACAGTCAACACAGTGAGAGCGCGATCTTTACACACGTCATCAGCAGGTACCTACTACTGAGTAGTTAAGTACACAATTACCTTCTTGTATAAGTACTTGACTAAGTATGATGATTACGAATACGCATAAATAAATACCGCGCTGATCGATCACTTGTTGCGAAGACACACTGCGCTTGCCACGAAGGTAAGCAGCGCTTGCTGCAAAGGTAAAATGCGTTTGCCGCGAGGGTAAGTTGTGGTTGCCGCGAAGGTAAAATGCTCTTGCCGCGAAAGTAAGCTGCGGTTGCCGCGAAGGTTAGCTGTGGTTGCCGCTAAGGTAAAATGCAATTACCTCGAAGGTAAGCTGTGGTTACCACGGTCAGTCTAGTTAATCAATGCTCATACCATCGTTTTCTCATTGAGACGCTTATCCCAAATTGAATACCAAATTTTTTTTACCTACTTTAAATAATATAATATTTGGGACATTTTACACAACACCAGCTAGTCCCAAACTAAGCAGAGCTTGTACTATGGGTACTAGATAATGGATATAATACATATATACTTTTTTTTTGTAAATACATACTTATAATACATAGGAAACACCCAGACAAACACAAATACTCATGTTTTATCCACACAAATATTTATGTCCTGTGGGAATCGAACCCACGACCCCATGATCAGCAGTTCGGCACTCGAACCGCTAGACCACAGAGGTCGTCGAATAATGAGTACATTGAAGCTTATATGATGCACGTTATCTTTGTGTGTGTGTTCTAGTTGTCATCCCATTACCTATGATAATCTTTATTTGTAATGAATAGCCTGACTGACCAGGTTATTCTTTCGATATTGGTAGTACCCAAAATTGGATTGCATTCTTTGAATGAAATACTAAGAAGCTGCATCTTATTAGACTGGAACATGACACCGTACCTAAGAGGAGAAAAGGATTTATGATGATCACAATAACCTGAGTATGAAACATAAAAATACCTACTACATACATACATACACTCACGCCTTTTTCCCATAGGGATAGGCAGAAACTAAAGAACGCCACTTGCTACGATTCTTGCATACTTCTTTCGCTTCGACCACATTCATACATCTTGTCATACATACACGCCGGTTGCGAGTACTACGCACCTGACCTTTTTGAAGAACCTCACCAATAAGGTCGGCATAAGTTTTTCTAGGGCGTCCCCTCTCGGCGGTTCCACTGACATTCGCCATATAAATCCTTTTTGTTTTGTCGCCTTTCATCCATTCTCTCGACATGCCCAAACCATCTCAGCATAGAATATAGCTAATACCTACTATATTATTATAAATGCGAAAGTAACTCTTTCTATTCGTCTGTTATGCTTTCACGTCTCAACCGCTGAACCGATTTTGATTAAATTTGGTACAGAGATAAATTAGACCATGGAAAAAGACATAGACTTAACCTTTTGTCTCAAACAGCTCTTTGGGTTGCAAGTGAAACAAAGGGCAACAGCTGTATAACGAAATAGCCAAATTCATATCCTTGAAACCCATATATCTGAAGATTGGTAAGAGGCCTCATATCAAGCTACCACAATCTATCAAATTTCTTTGATTGATTTTCAACTTTAATACAAAACTATAAGGTTTATATACAATTGGGAAAATTTGACAGTTTTGGATAGCTTGACCTGCTGGCGTCTGTATATACCATTTGGACATGGGCCTAACGTGGCAACGAACACAACGTTACATCGTGTGCCAAACTGGACACTACGTCTTTTCTTCGAACATAAAATCATCTTAGAAAGTAATATCAGCCTATAACTGTTCTATATGTCTCACGTCTACAATGGTCACCCATGCACGTGCTGACCGTAGCAAGCATAGCTTAATTTTGATCTGCGTAGTTTTGTTTTGTTTATTATAATTATAATATCTATCTATGTATTTACAAAAAAGTAGTATTTAAGTATAGGTTTATCCATTGTCATACCCTTAGTACAAGCTGTGCTTAATTTGTGAGATAGTGCTGTGTAAAAACGACCCAAAAATTTATTTATTTTTAAATTTAAAAAAAAGTTGGCACAGTATAGCTTAGCGCCAGAATATAATAATAATATTTTTGGGATATTTTACACAGAACTATCTAGTCCCAAACTAAGCAGAGCATGTACAGAGGCTAGCACATCGAGCTACCACAATCTGTCAAATTTGTTTGATTGATTTTCAACTTTAATACCATACGATAAGGTTCATATTCAATTGGGAAAATTTGACACTTTAGCATAGCTTGACCTGCTGACGTCTGTACTATTTTTTTATTTTTTATTTTCTATTGGGGATAAAAAACAGTTACATGCTGAAATTTAACAATAAGATTCTTAAAGTATAATGATTATGTAAACACGTAACGCACACCATTGTCCGCGAGTATGCTTAAAAATTGAAGAAAAAAAAAATGAAGGTACAGACATTGAAATGCATCTTAGTTGAAATAAGCAGTAATTAGCGATCACAGATCTGATAAAATACCAATGGCCATTTTTTTAATGTTTGCCTGGACAGTGAAAATATGTCTAATTTTTTTTTTTTATAGGATAGGTGGCAATCGAGCAGACGGATCGCCTGATGGTAAGCGATTTCCGCCGCCCATGGACACCCGCAACACCAGAGGAGTCACAAGCGCGTTGCCGGCCTTTAAAAGGGAGTACGCTCTTTTCTTGAAGAGATTCCATAAAATGAGTATTGTAAGTCAATTATTGTATCAACAAGTCGACGAAGAGGTGCTTGAGCGCCGGCATTTGTTCTACATTTGTACGTGTGGAACAACCGGGGCAATCAAAATTATTGTTACATAAGCCATGTAACATCATGGCACCAAGAAGTAGACGTCGGGATTCTAAACTTAAAATGTCGTATTTTAGCAGTAAATCTGCGTAAGGGATCTTAGAATTATGACATCTGTAATTCGTAGCACGTAGCGTATTTTTTCTGCACCATTTCAAGGCTATGATTATATTTCAAGTAGAGCGGATTCCAAATTGATGTGTCATACTCCAATTGAGACCGAATCAAACTTTTGAATAATAAGAAATGTGTAGAGGGTCGCACAAAGTCAGTACAGGACCTCATGACGAAACCATACAACCGAAAGGCTTTGTTGACAATACTTTCAACATGTTTCGAACTAAGGTGACACTATCTAACCTATGTCCGTTTATGGAATAGTCAAACTTAATTTTATTTTTATTTTTAGTGAAAGATATAGTATAGCATTTAGGAAAGCTGAGAAAGAGTATGGGTACTAGACAATGGATATAATACTTATATACTTTTTTTTGTAAATAAATACTTATAATATTTTATGAAACACCCAGACAAACAATACTCATATTTTATCCACACAAATATTTGTAGCAATGCAATGGTACTCATGCAGACAAACTCAGCAACACAGAGCCACTCAGATTCTTCATGTTTTATCAGTTCAGAACTCTTGCATCCTACAGGGAGAAGTAACAACCAATACACAGACACGTGTGCCGGCAGCAATTTATCAAATGAAACAAATGAGTCGGAAAGTTTATACGACACCGTTAGCGTAGCGGTTAAGCAATTGGTTTCGGTGTCACGGGTTGTGAATTCGCACGGAACAAATGTTTGTATGACCTACAGGTATATAGTTGTTCCGGGTTTGGGTGTTTGTGTATGTGAAAGTTTGTGTTTGTTAACGCACCTACGATCCAGGAGAATGATTGGTGGAATAAAAACTATCGTATGACTTTTCCTAGGACTCAAACTATCTCTTTACTAATTTTCATCTAAATCAGTTCAGTGGTTTAAGCGTGAAGAGGTAACAGACAGACAGACTTTCGCTTTTACAATATTAGTATGCATACAGAAATAAATACTAAATAGACCATGGACGCTGTAAACGGTCCAAAACGTCGGGATTAATAATATCAATATAACGCGATAAAACCCGTAAGAAGTTGTTTTATTTCAATGTATAATATTCGCGTATATGTCAGAAATCATTATACATTAGTGTACTTACATCAAACGCTAACGCTATCTCCTACTTGCAACCTAAAATATTAACTTTTAAAAGTCACTTTAAAAGAATTATTTAGAGAAAGCAATAAAATTTACATATCTCTGCAAAGCTGATTTTTATATCCAGGCACACATAAAAAACAAAACAGCCTTTATACAAAAATAAATAAATAAAAGAACGACTATATAAAAACAACTTTTCTAACGTCATTGTGTCGCAAACTCAATAAAAAGTTATGAAAAAAATACACAAAAAGTATTACCATACAGAGTCGCAGGTTAGTCAACTTTAACAATACATCATGTGGCAGATATAGGGAAATAAAACAGAGCTTTTCGGTTTATAACGGAGCGTAGTTCGTGGGCACGAGTTCGTCGATTGAAGTTCGTGGACCCGACTCGTTCGAAAACTCGTTTATAGATTACGACCGCCTCTAAAGGATATAATATTATTACCATCATCCTCCAAGCCTTTTTCCAGTCTAACCAGATGCGGCTGAATGTTAGTATTTTACACGAAACGACCGCCATCAATCCTACGTAACCCAATTTCTGGGCAATAATATCGAACTTTTTTTTTAGTACGAAAAATCCTCTTGGGTCGTCTACCACTTGCGGAGGTGCCATGGTATGTCGCACTCCTACCGACTATGGGATTCCTGACATTCAACACGACCAATCCTAAAGATAGGTTGGTAGTCAGATTTTTTGTGTTCGTATAGCAACCGATGGCTTTAAGTGCTCTCAGAGGCACAGAGGCTTCAATCTGTTAAGAAGGTAACCTATCCATAGATTGATCGTGGCTAAGGTAGCTTAACCTTGCAGATCAGTTGATATTACTCAGCTCCTTCATCAGAACTGTGTAGATACTCCAATGCTACACAGTGATTTAGATTCAAACGAGCTTGTCTATAAACTAATTCAGTATGAAACGAGCGAATTAAATTGAATAGTATATCTACATGCATTCAGTGTGTTGGGCTTGGTAGCAATTTAGTTGTTCCACGTTCGATCAAATGTGAACCGGTCTGGTACATTATGATGAATGCATTAATTTATGCTCTGCAAATTGACTTGGAGTTCAGATTTGTTATTATTTTGTATGTGAAATACGCAGTTCAATTTATATAACTGAGATGGTTAAGCTTAACATACTCTCATGCCTGTATTCTCCGAAGGGTTAAGCAGAGGTGTACTAATTAGATGTAAATTAGTACACCTCTGCCTAACCCTTGTGTAACTTCTCTATATCTACAGTTCACAGTTAATTCCCATGTAGTAGGGGATGAGCCTCCCGAGCTTCTGGGAATTTTATAGAAAAATCCAATAAACAGCACTTTGCTCCCGAACCCAGAACCTCAAGCGTCGCAGTCTTACTTATATATATATAGCGTACTTGTGTCATCTAATCTCAATAAAACAAAAAAAAGAAACAGTTAAATAGTCTGTCTGTCATCTGCCAGTCGGTGACTTCAAACAAAACAGCTATAAATACCAGTTCCGGGTAAGAATGGAGAATGCAAATTAATAACGAACTTAATATATCAAAGCAATTCAAAATCAAGTATAGTACCGGCCAAGTTCAGTAGTTTCGGGCGGTGTATTTTAATTATAATATTTTCCGCAGGGAGTTAAGAATGAGCGGGTGATTTATGACGCAATTTCCCCATTGTTATGTGAATAAAATATAATCTCACCACTTCGTTATACAAGTTTAGTATGTTAACTGCGCTATTGAAAGCTTTAATACCGCTTATATTTTAGGTACTTTATGAAATACAGCGGCGAATTTTGTCTGCTATTTTGCAGCGACTTGGTCGGTTTGTGTGACCTAATTTTTGATTCTGGGGGTCTACTCCCTAAGCACGAAGTCCGTAGTTTTGACCTTCGTTACGGGCGTTTCCTAATCTGTATCACCTACAGATGGATGATTCGTTCGGGGCCCGAACTAAGAATGAATGATAACACAATTTGACAGTTGTCCCTACTCTCGATGTGTTTATGCTCGTCACACAAATATTTATGTAACGAGCATAAAGTGTTTGTGTTTGGGCGTTTCTTATATATTACAAGTATTTATTTCCAAAAAAAGTATATAAGTATTATATCCGTTATCTAGTACCCATAGTACAAGCTCTGCTTAGTTTGGGACTAGATGGTGCTGTGTAAAATATCCCAAAATATTTGTTATTTATTAAGTGACTGTGTACGGTGCAGCGGTATAATCTTTTCTTTTCTTTTAAATAAGAATTTGCCCCACTCTAGGATTTTCTCCTGTATCGTGGGTGCGTTTACAAACACAAACTTTCACATGCACAAACACCCAGACCCGAAACAACTACATGTATGTCATACAAATATTTGTTCCGTGTGGGGATCGAACCCACAACCCGTGGCGCAGAAGCCGATCGCTCAGCCGCTACGCCAAACATGTCGTGTAATATTAGCTACATCAGCAATTCGTTTATAACTCGCAGCTAACTCACTGCGCTATAAGCTAGTTCGCAATCTGACCGTATCGGGAAAAGACACGGGCTTCACCGAACACGCTCCGTGGCCACTTAAGTGCCAAATATATCTTTTCATTTCTTTAAACTTAATCTTTTATTTGTTGACCTTACCGTAAGGCCAACAGACTGCCATCAGACCTATAAAACCTTTTTACCAGATTACCAGAAAAAAGGATATCGATTCTTAGGATAGACTGGTTCTCAGGCTTTTTGGGCTTCTGACTACCACTAACTTAAATAAATAGCTATCAAATGAATACATATACATATGGTATAGTACAGTGGCCAGCACATCAAGCTACCACAAAGTGTCAAATTTCTTTGTTTGATTTTCAACTTTAATAAAATATAATAAAATTCATTTTCAATTGGAAACATTTGACAGTTTTGGATAGCTTGTCCTGCTGGCTTCTGTACCTAAAGCAATTTCCACACTGAGTTATTAAACGCCTTGGGCTCTTGAGCAACTATGCAGAGCACACGAGTTTAAATTAATGCATTCAACCGCTGACTGACAAGTTGTATTTGAGAATGACATTTAATGTTGACTGTGAACTTCCACATTTAATTGTGTCTTTAAATGTAATACTGTACGTATTTTCTTAGAAAATTGGTATGTTGTAGTCTCTGTACGGAGTTGGGATGTCATGATATTGTTACGAGCTGGGGTTCGGGATAAATCTGATAACATCACCTCATAGTCCAGGGCTCTTCTGCCAATAGAGTAATTACTGCGACCAGTCGCAGTGGTACAATTGACACAGCGATCCATGTCGTCAATATCCGATCGATAGCCGGAATCAGTTGTCCAAACTAGAGAGCCAAGTAATTGAAAGCAGCAAGATCCGTTGAATAGTCCTTCATAGTTGCAAAGCCGAGGTCGTGGGGATATACAATAAAACATAGAAAATACGTGCGCACTCAAAACGAATGAAAACGAATGAGAGCCGGTTTTTTTTTGGCTGTCTGTCATCTGTCAATTGGTGACCAGTGTTACAGTTGCCAACAGAAGAAAAATTAAAGGGACGATTTGATTCTCTATCGAATCGATTCCACGAAACGATTGATAACCATTTATCACTCGATTTTCATACATAATTCTGAGATTTAACCGATTTATTCAGAATCGATTACTAAAAATTTAGGTATGATTTAATCGATTATTTAATTTAATAACTTTTCACGCTTCCTAGATAGAACCAAAGTACCGTGTTTTGTGATTTTCTTAAGGCATAGTGGGAGTAATTCCACTCAAATTGGAGCTGCCTAACTTTGGAAGTATACCTACCTCCGCTTGCAGAAAATCTAAGTAAAATAACACTGCTTTGAGCTGTGTTGTATCTGTGTTGTCCTAACGGTGAGCAAGGTTGCCAGTGCTCCGCGAGGAAACGTTGTGTTGGCAATGGGAGACTTTGAGCATTATACTGCCAACCCAACAATTCCTCTTTTGTTGTACAGGGTCGGCAACGCGCAAGTGATACCCCTGGTGTTACAAACTTATATAGGCAACGGTAACCACTTACTAGCAGGTTGGCCGTAAGCTTGTTTACCACCAAAAATAAAAATTGTAACAAAACTGCAATTAAATTGGTTATTGGTGCTTGTTTTATAAATTCCACGTTTCACGCCGGACTAAAGTCAATTTTTTCGACATTGATTTATTCAAATTGTATTCCATAGTGTGTGCGTATAGAATATCAAACTACCTTTAGCTATCAAATAAAATAATAACGTTATAAATATAACCATATTGAAGCTTTGATTAAATCAATGAGTTAAATATATAAAGGGGCTCGTGGCTAAGTAATAACAAAGCTGATCAACCGATCTGCAAGGTTAAGCCGCGCTAGTCGCGGTCAGTCTGTGGATGGGTGACCATTCTTAACACATTGAGACCCCTCCTTGCCTCGGAGAGCACGTAAAGCCGTCGGTATGGGTTTTCATACTAACACCTGTGACAATCGTTAGTGGTAGTCATCATCATCATCAACCCATATACTGTCCCACTGTTGGGCACGGGTCTCCTCTCAGATTGAGGGGGATTAGGCTATAGTCCACCACGCTGGCCTAGTGCGGGTTGGCAGACTTCACAAACCGTCGAGAAAAATCTCTAAGGCATGCAGGTTTCCTCACGATATTTTCCTTCACCGTTTAAGCGAGTGATAATTAATTACTAACACGCACATGAATTCGAAAAGTCAGAGGTGCCTTGGGTTCGAACTTCGACTTGGCAGTCCAATGGTCATACCACTAGGCTATCATTGCTGCTGTGGTAGTCAGAAGTCCAAAAAGCCTGACAACCATTATATCCTCAGGGTATCGGTATTACCTAAAAAAAATGGGTTGCGAAGGTCTGATGGCAGTCGCTTCGTGTAAAATACTGATATTCAGCCGCATCTGGTTAGACTGGAAGCCGACCCCAACATAGTTGGGAAAAGGCTCGGAGAAAGAAAGAGTTAAATATATTTTTAATACTTTGCTCCAGAAACTTCCTTAATTGTCTAGTGAATGCAACAGCGGTTACTAAGCATAATATCTTAAGTTCGATACCCAAGTCAAGCAAAATCTAATTGGGTTTTAAATGAAGTCGCAGACCGGAGTTTGAATATCCCCGATATAAGTTTTGGATTCAAACTGGAGACAAAAAAAAAGTCCAATGCTCTTATTACTAGGCTATCCCTGCTTATCTATATTCTTTCTAACTGGACCACATCCAGACTCTTTTCGTAAGTCTATGACTATGAAGTGACCCTAACATTGTTGCTAAAGCTGCCTAGAAGGATTAAATAACGTTAAAACAGAAAATACAACTAAATCTTTAAGAGCTTTTTGAGCTTAAGCCAAACTCGTACATGTTTAATGACTTTTTAAAAGCATAAAATAAGTTTTATTTTTTTAAAGATTGTTTTTTTGGCAGTACATCAGCGGTGGTACACTCTGTCGGTAGTGTAGATGTATGTATGCTAAGCAAGATTCAGTACTTGACTTTTACTCATTAATGTTCGTCGGGCATGGTACGCACCATGATCGATCAGCGCTATGAACTGCGGTTGCCACTTACTATCAGTTGGACCGTATGCTAGTTTTAAGGGTTCCGTACCCAAAGGGTAAAACCGGACTCTATTACATAGGCTCTATTACTCCGCTGTCCGTTCGTCTGTCACCAGGCTGTATCTAATGAACCGTCATACTTAGTTTGCTTGTAAAAAACAAACTATTACTTATGTACTCATAGGTCGGCTATAATAATATAACCGTTATCAAAGATCGAGGAAAACTGTTCCACCGTAATACAGTTTAAACTAGTACGGGGAACAGGGTGAATGGGTTTCTAAACAACCAATGTAAGATAATATACCTACCTAGAGCTATAAGATACCTATTCTATGCTAACGAATATTATATATTATATCATGCTTATAGTTATTAAGATCTAATTAATTTTATACAAGGTTGTTCTTTTGGCAAAAATAAAGATTTTTTATATTATTTTTATTAGTTGAAATTTGCACAGATGATGTATTTCTGTTGCCGCTATAACAAAAAATATAGAATAAAGGAAATATTTAAGTGGGGCTCCCTTAAAACAGACATGACTTTTTTGCCGTTTTTATTTTTTAGCGGTACGAGTGCCGGACTGCTGAACATGGGGTCGTGGGTTCGATTCCCACAGGACACAAATATTTGTGTGGATAAAACATGAGTATTTGTGTTTGTCTGGATGTTTCTTATGTATTATAAGTATGTATTTACGTATATATTATATAGTATAAGTATATATTATGTAAAGAAAATAATGCATTATGTTTCTTAATTTTAAACTTTAATATTAACCTCTTTTGTAATCTATGATAATAGTAATATGTATTGTTTTTGGTTTCTTGTCATCTTCGATGACATGGATATTGTTTTAAGATTTTTATAAAAATGAAATAAAAATGTAAAAAGGGATTTAGTGGAACAATAAACGTTTAATGTCGTTTCTTTGTTCACAGGTAAGAGTTGTTGTAGATACATAAATGTCATATTTACATAAGTCATATTTTTAATTAATATTTTTTAATAAAATAAAATCTTTGTTCACAGAGCAACACAAATCGTTATTATTTCATAGTTTATAATAATCGTCTTTATATATATATACCTCTCGCGGCAATAATTGTATTTATGTGTGTACAGCAAATCCCCCGCGCGAGCTAATGTTTGAGAGTTTTACCGCGCATATTCGAGACGCAGCTTATGTAAAATAAATTATTTTAAATATTATTATTAGTGCTTTCCATGCACACCTGTGACTCAAAATAAACTAGTGAGTTTTAATATTATATCAGATCACAAAGGTTATTTCAAAGTAAAGGGCGTTTTAAATTTTATTTTTTAATAAAAATCTGAGCTTGTAAAACTTTTATTCATAAAATGAAAATGCATATAGCAGATGGGTCTGTCGTTTTCACTATATTTTAAATTAATAGAGGACAGTGAAAATTTAAAATACGAATATAAACATTTCATATACCGAATATTGTAGATATATTTACTGTAATAGATGAAGTTCTTGAAAGTTGCTTAGTAGATTGACAAACGGAATCGGTGCATGTGTATTAGAAGATGTATTATGAACGTGGACGAAGCAAAAGAAGTAAGTACGCAAGAACAGGAAGTAGCAAGTTCGACGACCTCTGTGGTCTAGCGGTTCGACTGCTGATCATAGGGTCGTGGGTTCGATTCCCACAGGACACAAATATTTGTCTTAGTAAAACATGAGTATTTGTGTTTGTCTGGGTGTTTCTTATGTATTATAAGTATGTATTTACAAAAAAAAAAGTATATAAGTATTATATCCTTTATCTAGTACCCATAGTACAAGCTCTGCTTAGTTTGGGACTAGATGGTGTTGTGTAAAATGTCCCAAAAATATTATTATTATTAAGTGACGGTTCGTTTCTTGCTTTGCATGGGAAATACTCTAAGTAGATTTATCATTGATATAAAACTACTTTTTACGGATTTTATCGCGTGTATTGACATTATTAATCCCGACGTTTCGGACCCTTTACAGCGTCCACGGTCACGGGTAGACTGAGGTGGTGGGCGTCTTGATACGTATTAACGTAGATACATATTAACATAATTATAATGTTCACAAAAGGTGTTATGTATTAAAAAATACAAAAAAAACGTTTCGTGTGCAATGAAGATTTATAAATGTAGGGCAAACATTGGTTAATCGGTGATAGTTAGGTTTCCTACCTATCTATTAAATGTTTCAAGAAGTCAAAAGGATGAATTGGTCTACCATTTATAAACTTCTGATTATATTTGACAACCTCTGTGGTCTAGTGATTCGAGTGCCGGACTGCTGATCATGGGGTCGTGGGTTCGATTCCCACAGGACATAAATATTTGTGTGGATAAAACATGAGTATTTGTGTTTGTCTAGGTGTTTCTTATGTATTATAAGTATGTATTTAAAAAAAAAAAGTATATATTATGTATTATATCCATTGTCTAGTACCCATAGTACAAGCTCTGCTTAGTTTGGGACTAGATGATGCTTCGTAAAATGTCCCAAAAGAGCTTAGTGCTCATAGCGTCTGGTGTACCTAACCAGAAGACGCAGGTTCGAATCCTGCCCGCGGTCGAATTTTTCCTTTTCTAAATAACTTTAAAATCTTAGCATGGAAAATGCCAAAAATATACAAAAAGATATGTCCCAAAAATATTATTATTATTATTTATAATGTACCAAATTACTATAAGACGATAAAAAATATCACCGAATAACTTCATGTCTGCGCGCCTACTAGAATTGCGATGGCAATTAGTCGCAGCTTTATAAAATCTGTTAATTTTATCACGTCATTAGTTTTTTTACTCCCACCCGCATATTTTTTTGTTAGTCGAACAAATCTCTGTACGCGAGCACGTTAATATCAAATTACTGGATTGTTTTATTCGTTTTCTGGAAAATACATGTTATATCGAAGAAGAACGAGGTTTTGTCATTTTAAAACTTCCATTTTGTCCAATACGAGACAAAAAGTGGCGACCGTGACAGGACTAATTTGCAAAATCAAATCAACAAGAAGAAAAGGAATTCTTCTCAAGAGGCAAACTACTACTTGTGTACAACTATATACTCTCGTGGAGGTCTACAGACGCAAGAATTATTAAAGACGACTAAGCCAGCTGGGTCTGTCAGCAGAGAAGGCACAGCGCCCAGCCTTAGCACCTACGTCGATATTCACCGTCAAGCTGCCCACGCAATATTGAAAATTCCTTCAACTTCCAACTGCAAGCAGCTCGTGTTACAACCTGTGCAACTACCAGCGAGGAGCATTGCATCCAAAGGCATCTGCCTCGCGCATCAGTTAAGTGCCCTTCCTATAACCTATACAATACCTAAACCTAATTTCCTACAAAGAAGGTCACTGTTTAATGTTTTTCTGCTTGTGTTATTCATAAAGGTCATTAATGTATTCAGCAGTTTAACGCTAATTTCATTGCAATTCGTTTAAAATCCAAAACTATTGAATAACTTTTATTAATTCGTATCTACCTACTCAAGTCAATATAAAATCATAATTTCATTAAAAATAACAATAAATTCGTTGAAATAACTTTGTAGACACGCAATATTTTAGAATCCCAGCATACTTAAGTGTTCATCATAACGCTATAATCATCCCACGGGGTAATCTGAAGCCCTCAACTTCGTCGCACACGATTTCTGTTTCTTCAAATATTTTAATATTTTCGGCCGACTATTTCAGGGCTGCCTGTTCTGTGGCTGCCAAGCGCTGGAATAACTGGTTCCGTGTGCCGTCGCGCTGCGCATTGCTGCGCCGCTGCCGTGCTCGTGCCGAGTCGTGCCCGCGCTCGAGCCCCAGGTGCCACCGAAGGAGTTTCAGATAAGATTTAAAATCAAATAACTTTATTCCTTCATTTTGCATTCGTGTATCACTTCAAATTGTACAGTCAAACTATTTTTAAATTTCTTGTGTTCGTATAAAGCTTGTCGTATTTTTAAATAATAAACAAAATGTCTTTAAGCGATGATATTAATGCAAAACAATTAAGGGAACTGTTTGCTAAACGTAGCTCGATCAAAGGCCGATTAACAAAGTTTAAAAAATACTTAGATATAGTTTGTTCATCTAAATTATCAAAAACTCAAGTTAAGGAACTAGAAATTAGTATTGAGAAACTTCGAGTTATGTCAAGCAAATTTGACGATCTACAAGCTCAAATTGAAGTTGCTAATTATGATAACATGGACAGTGAAATTGATGAACGGGATGAAATTGAACAGATTATTACTTCACATCTTGCGATTGCTCAAGAACAGCTGGATAAATACAGTAATAATTCTAACGATTCCGATTTACATAATTCATCACAATGTCATCACGATCGATCCTCTCACTGTCAACATGTTGAGTTTAAATTGCCACAAATTCAAATCGCGAAATTCGATGGCGCTTATTTCCGCTGGCTTGAATTCCGAGATACCTATTTATCACTTATTCATAACAACGAACGTATCAAGCCTATTCATAAATTTCATTACTTGGTGTCGTATCTTGAAAGTGAAGCTGCGCGAATAATTTCTAACCTTGAAATTTCTGAAATTAACTATGAATCTGCATGGCAACTTCTTTGTGATCGTTACGATAACAAGCGCCAACTTATTAATCATCACCTTAACTCATTGTTAAATATTGGAACATTTACACGCGAATCAGACAGATCGCTAAGATTTCTAGTTGACCACGTTACCAAAAACTTGCGAGCGTTGTCAAGCCTAGGTCAACCCACTGAACACTGGGATACCTTAATTATTCACATGCTTTCATCAAAACTCGACAGTCGTACAATCATAAAATGGGAAGAATATCGAAACAGTTTGCCCGATATCCCCACTTTAAAGGAATTTAATAGATTTCTTATAGATCGCGCTGATGTGTTAGAAACACTATATCATAACAAATTAGACAAACCCAAGGTCACTCAAATACACACACAATCACGCCACATAGATAATGGTTCCCGTGCTATAAAATCTTTTACATCTTCAGCTCAGAACACAGGCTCCGTCGCCAACCACAACCACTGCGTTATCTGCAAGGGTGACCATCGGATTTACGACTGTCCTATATTCCTTGCGAAGAGTGTACAGGATCGTAAGGCTGATGTATTTAGATTGCACTTATGTGCCAATTGTTTAAGAGCGGGACATGGCGTGCGTGATTGCAGAATGGGTCCCTGCCGTGAATGTAAGCGTAGACACAACTCACTCTTACATTTACCTAATTTTAACAATACTAGTTTAAGTAACGCTAATACAAGTAACTCTAGTCCAAGTTACACTAGTACAGGTCAGGACTCAACCGAAATATCAGTTAACAATTCAATTAACGGAAATTTAGTAGAAAATCACATTTTATTGTCCACTGCCATGGTTAATGTTATTAACCCACACACAAATAATGTTATTCAAGTGCGTGCTTTATTAGACTGCGGAAGTCAGTCTTCATTTATCAGCCAGTCACTTATGACTAAGCTATCATTACAAATATGTCCCATAAACACCATCAATGTTATAGGTATAGGCAACAACTTGGCAGAACATGTAGACAAAGGTTGCATTGCCCGATTAAATTCACATAATAATGACTATAGTGTTATTCAGTCCTTTTACGTAATGAAAATATTAACAGGTGCTATTCCCAAGCAACACATAGATATAAGCCAATTAAATATACCTAAAGGCATACAGTTAGCTGATCCTAATTTTAACCTGCCTGCGGATATAGACATCCTAATAGGTGCGGATTTGTTCTGGGATTTATTAGGGTGTGATCAGCTAACATTAGGTCATAATATGCCCAATTTACGTAGCTCAAAGCTAGGTTGGATTATTGCCGGCCCAATGTTACCTAATAATACGTCACCTAAAAATATTTCATGTCATGTTTCAATCAGTGACGACATTGATTCAAAATTATCAAAATTTTGGGAACTAGAACAAGTACCAGATAGACCATTTCATAGCAAAATGGACAAGGCATGTGAAGACCATTTCCACCGTAATATGTATCGTCTAGAGTCAGGTAGGTTCTGTGTAAGGCTACCCTTACTTGATACACCAGATTGCTTAGGCAGTTCTTATGCAATGGCAAAGAAACGACTACTAAGTTTAGAGAAACGATTCCGCAAAAATCCAGAACTAAAGCGTCACTATGTGAATTTTATTGAAGAATATTTTGAGTTAGGTCACTTAGAAGAATGTCCTACTATTAATCCATCTCCCTCCTATTATCTCTGCCATCATGCCGTATTTAAACAAAATAGCGAAACCACAAAAACGCGAGTAGTTTTTGATGGTTCTGCAAGAACCTCCTCGGGATATTCGTTAAACGATATATTAATGGTAGGCCCTAATATCCAGGACTCGATTTTCTCCATTTTAATTCGAGCGCGTCAGTACAAATATATTCTGACAGCAGATATTGTCCTGCGTAATTAGAACTCTGCGGCTAAAAACCGTTACATATGGTCTTGCTAGTGCGACATATTTAAGCACCAAGTGCTTGTCAGTATTAGGAGATAGTTGTGAGGATAAGTTAATTGGCAATATTATTAAACATGATCATTATGTCGACGATTTGGTTACCGGTTCCGACGACGAGGCCCAACTACTCTATATACAACGTATGGTAACGACCACTCTTAAATGTGGTGGTTTTAACTTACGTAAATTCAGATCAAATTTACCAAGTATATTATCATCATCAGTTATTGATCCTAACAACAAAGTAAGCTTGAGTGAATCTACAAGTACTTTAGGCCTCAGCTGGAATCCCAAAACTGATTCTCTACAAATATCTGTTGAGTTGCCCGATAAAAATGAAGTAGTTACAAAACGATCTATTCTTTCTACATCATTTAAAATATTTGATCCTATGGGACTTCTCAGTCCATGTATAATTATTCCTAAAATGTTGCTACAGTCACTATGGCTCAACAAAAAGGACTGGGATGAACCAGTGTGTCCTAAAATATTAGATTCATGGAATAAATTCATTAACAATATACACTTTTTATCAAATTTACAGATCCCGAGATTAGCACTATGTGAAGCTCCTAGTTATATAGAAATACATACTTTTAGTGGCGCTTCCCAAGTTGCCTACGGTGCCTGTGTGTACTTACGGTCACTCAACTCGGCTGGGGATGTAAAGGTCCACCTACTATGTGCTAAGTCTAAGGTGGCACCTTTAAAGCCTACAACCATACCTCGTCTAGAGCTTTGCGCTGCCCTGTTGGCAGCCAAACTGTGCAAAGCTGTCACCAGTTCACTACGATGTGAAACAAGTTGCATCACGCATTGGTGCGATTCTAGCGTTGTCCTTAGCTGGCTCCAAGGTAACGCTACGAAATTAAAAACATTTGTTGCTAATAGGGTCACCGAAATTGGTGAACTTACAGCTTGTTCATCGTGGCGTTATGTGCCCACTGATCAGAATCCGGCTGATCTGATATCAAGGGGCGTAAGCCCTGATCAAATCAATAATATTGATTTGTGGTGGTCAGGTCCAAATTTTCTGCAACAGCCTGAATCTGATTGGCCTATTTTAAACAAGTTGATAAGCGATACAGACTTACCTGAGATGAAATCCGTTTCCACTGTAATGAGTAATGATAATGACTTTCTAGGAATCAATAAATTTTCATCATTTTTTAAATTGAGACGCGCATATGCGTATGTGAGACGATTCATACATAACACACGTCATAAACTTCATAACGATAAAATATTTGGCAAATTATCTGTTGATGAATTAGAATCAGCCTTTATAAATTTATGTAAAATTTCTCAACGAACATCATTTACGCATGAATATAATCTATTGCTAAAAAACAAGCCTTTGAGCACAAAATCAACAATATTATCACTTTCACCCTTTTTAGATGACGATAAGGTCATCAGAGTCGGTGGCAGGATCGAGTTATCTCATTACAGTTACAACACAAAACATCCTATACTTCTACATGCAACTCATCCTTTTACAAAACTTTATTTTAAATATTTACATTTAGTCAACATGCATGCTGGACCACAATTGTTATTGGCCTGCGTAAGAGAGACAGTATGGCCAATAAATGGCAGGCATTTAGCCCGCCGTACAGTCCATAACTGTGCTAGGTGCAGACGGGTTCAAGGAAAAACACTAACTCCCATCATGGGAAACCTACCTGCACAGCGCATCACACCTGACTCTCCCTTTCGTACCGTTGGCGTTGACTTCGCTGGTCCGTTCCTTACACTAAATAGAAAGGGTCGAGGTGCACGATTAGTCAAATCTTATTTATGTTTATTTGTGTGTTTTCGGTATAAATGTGTGCACCTGGAAGCCGTAAGCGATCTGTCTAAAGATGCGTTTATAATGACGCTACGCAGGTTCATATCGAGGCGGGGCAAGCCAGCGGAAATATTCTGCGACAACGGGCGTAATTTTTTCGCGGCAGCTAGAGAAATAGGACTTTTTCTTAAAACTAATCACGAACCTGTGGTTGATTTTGCGACCAATGAAGGCATAAAGTTTATTTTTTCTCCCACTTATGCTCCACATTTTGGCGGCATCTGGGAGGCTGGCATTAAATCAGCGAAATTTCATATAAAACGCGTTATGGGAAACAATCACTTAACGTTTGAGGAGATATGTACACTTTTCACGCAAGTTGAAGCCGTATTAAACAGTCGACCTTTATGTCCCCTCTCACCTTCCCCTAACGATTACCATTTCCTGACCCCAGGGCATTTTTTGATTGGACGTGCCCTTAATGCATTGCCAGGCCCATCTTTTGAAAACCAGAATCAGAGTAACCTTAATCGCTACATGAAGCTTCAACAAATCAGCCAACATTTTTGGCAGCGGTGGCAAAAGGAATATGTAGCTGAGCTGCAACAGCGCTCCAAATGGCGTACTAACGCAGCATCCCTACAAGTGGGAGATTATTACTGCTGCAAGAAGACAACGTCCCTCCACTCAACTGGCGACTGGGGCGAGTTAGCCGCCTATTCCCTGGGCCCGACGGCGTCACGAGGGTCGTGGATGTTGACACCACTAGAGGCTGCGTTCGAAGACCTCTTACACGGATCTGCCCCTTACCTAACCTTGATGACAATGACGTTTGAGTTGAAAAGGTTCTTTCAACGGAGGGGAAGATGTCTGCGCGCCTACTAGAATTGCGATGGCAATTAGTCGCAGCTTTATAAAATCTGTTAATTTTATCACGTCATTAGGTTTTTTACTCCCACCCGCATATTTTTTTGTTAGTCGAACAAATCTCTGTACGCGAGCACGTTAATATCAAATTACTGGATTGTTTTATTCGTTTTCTGGAAAATACATGTTATATCGAAGAAGAACGAGGTTTTGTCATTTTAAAACTTCCATTTTGTCCAATACGAGACACTTCATGTCACCGATTAGCCAAGGTTTGCCTTATTACTTTATTGAAACATGAATTTTATTATGAGGTATATACGCAGAGAGGTGGAATAATATTCTTATGACCTCAAAAGCGTTATTAGATAAGTGAGAGTAAATAGCGTAGCTGCTGAGCACGAAGTTCTGCCTTCGATTTCCAGATCAAGCTTTTCCATAAAATCCACTGTATAGTAGTAATAGGTTAAGTTATTATGCAGAATACTTATTATAATAAACCTAAACATACCGGTGAACTGTATGTGAACATTGGTACACCTGTTGCCCTTCGCGGAATAAAAACGTCAGAGGGGTATGTTATAAAATTTTCTTGTAATTAAGACATTAAACAATAATTTTCCACAAGTTCTATATCACTCCTGATAGCAATAAAATTGATTAACGATGCAGACATCATCAAGTCTATAACTAGAAAAAGCGATCGTCTACCTAATCCTATTAACATTCGAACCACGATTGGCAACACTCGACACTTTTCGCTCTAGCCCGCAATAAGTACACTATACAGTCCATTTTGCAGACGATAAAATTCTCTCGACAAAAATTTCAAATCCATTGCTAACTTTACCACTAGCTACGATATTCAGCATAGCAGTGAAGCAGCAATGGTGAGAGGATTAGGCGATGATTTCGGCATTAGGGTAGGCAATTTTGTTTAATATACAGCTCACGTTTCCTAGATCCGATGGTTGTACATAGTAACGTTTGTATCCACTGCGATGGAGGAGAGTTTATTAAAAATCTCCAGCTTGTTTATAGGGACTCTCTTCTGCTTGTTACCGTTTATGGTACGAGATTGTGGTGCACTGGGAATGAAGAAGAATACTGATAAATTTATAGAAAAAGTGAATATCGAATATTACTAATAAGTACTAATTTCCGTTATTAAAAGAGGTCCTATGTTTGATTAACAGGTCAAGCAAAGTATTATTGGGTTTTTCGTTAAATTATGAGCAACAGTTCGGCAGAAATTAAAGAACACCAATTGCTACGATTCTTGTAAGCTGCTTTTTCTCATCTACCTTGTCATACACACACGCCAGTTACATACTACACACCTGATCTTTTTGAAGAACCGCACCAATAAGGTCAGTATACGTCTTTCTACGGCGTCTCCTTCCGACGCATTTATTGACATTTGCGTTATAAATCCTTATTAACTATTGCCCGTATTGGGGCACAAATCCAAACTCCGAGCTGCTATTAAGGATTTCATAGAAAAACCCAATAACACTTTACTCAACCTGGGAATCGAACTCGAGACCTCTAGCGTAGCAGTCGCACTTAGGACCACTAGCTAACGAGGCAGCACATCGTCTTTTAAAAACATTACATTAACATTACTTAATTATTTTTTAACCAAACTTTTAAGTAAGAAATAATTCGTCATTAACTTCAGTAATAACTCCATCGCGTTTAAATTAACCTCAGTTAACTTAAACTGAAGTTTTTGAAAGCTCTTGTATAACTATTTTTATGATAGCCTAGTTAAGCTCGTTTCGTAAATGTAAGTTTAACTTTTAGCGTTTCATATTCGTAACTATTGCAAAAGTTTTCATTGTTATTACTCTAAAATAACATAATATCATCACGCCTGTATTCCTTGAAGGGTTAGGCAGCGGTGTACTGCTGTGCACCTACAGTTCTACGGTACGTTTAGGTACAGACGCTAGCACGTCAAGCTATACAAAACTGTCAAATTTTCCCAATTGAATATGAACCTTATTGCTTTGTAATAAAGTTGAAAATATATTAAAGAAATTAGACAGATTGTGGTAGCTTGGCCTCTGTACCATATAATAGGGGGCAAGTCTATTGCCATTATCCCGGCACAAATCCAAACTCCGAGCTGGTACTGAGAATTTCATAGACCAATAACTGCTCGATCTGTGAATCGAACCCAGGACCTTTAGAATAGCAGTAAAGAATACAGATGTGTTGTATACAACAATACAGATATTTTTTTTCCATCGCTAAAATAGCTTTAAAATCTTAGCTTGAAAAATGACAAAAATACAAAAATATAGTGATCGTATTTAGTTTGTTTGTTACTTCGTAACAATAGTTCTGCCAGAGAGATTGTTTGTCCTGGGTATCGAATACAGGACGTCTACTGTAGCATTTACACTTAGAACTATTAGACTAACGAGGCAGTTAAGCAAAGTTTATCATAATATATTATCCTTTTTACACATAAATATTATGCTCATATTAGCGTAAATCTTCTTAAAAGTGAAATTCAACGGCGTGTTGTTGCAATTTTGTAAAAATGCAGCGTCGCCTCGTGCCTCGCCTTGTCACTACCCAGGGAACGCCTCGTGGCATCCAAAGGCTGTATTATGGAAATTTTAAAATTCACTTTTAGATTGACGCTGTTAAATATGTTACATTAGCATGGTAAGCTGCCGACAGTAGACATTTTAGGGTTAACGAAATATTTGGTATTCACTCTTTTCTTTAATAAATAAATATTTTAGATATTTTTACACAGCACCATTTAGTCCAAACTAAGTAAAGCTTGTACAGGCTACGAGCCCCTCCAAAGAAACTTCTTAAAACGAAATCATTATTTTTGAATACAAACAATTTTAAACAATAATTTTTGAATGTAAATATTCAGTATTACTTAAAAACTTTCTTGTATTTAAAATTTGTTTTCTGAAACGAAAGTTTTTGGGTTTTTTCTAAGAATTAACGTGTACTTAAAGGTTCCGAGGGAGTCCCCCTTTTGCTTTAACTTTCTAAGAAGGCTAAAAGCGAAAAGGTCTAATTATAATCGAATAGCGATTTAGCAAATATAAGGCCAGTATTATAGGAGTCGTTGGATGCACGCGGCATATTTTATAACCAGTCTTGTGGAAGTCTATGATCCCGGGAGGCCTTTGTTCAGCAATGGACCTCCTCTGATGGACATAACGATAATGATGAAGGGTGATGAACATTTTAGAATGTTGGCCAGTATTCTAAAATGATAAAAAAGTTTAAATTGGTTCTCAATCAAGTTGGTAAAACAATATAATATAGGTAGATACTATAAGAGTTTGGAACAATAGTCTTTAATGTTAACGTTCCGGCCAGTTAAAATGTGGCGAACAAAAAAGTAAGTAGATTTGAAATATGTCTAGAAAATCATTTGATATAAGGATGTAATAATTAAGATTTTCTTGTTAAATCGCAATATAAGTAATATATTTCCATTATTGCGCTTTTAATTAAAATACGCTGCCCAAATATTAGTAACCCGGCTACCACAGTACCTACTGCGCTGATTCAGAGATCGAAATATATAAGTAATTACGGCATAAAATTATTTAAAAATACTGTTGTAAGGGCTCTAATAGACTTGCTGAATGCTTAATTCCCTGAAAAGATCTTTTGGAATAATGCCGAGAAAACGTCAAGCGTGAAAACGTCTTCAATTAAAGAATTCTTCCAAACATTTTCCTTTTTGGGGGGCAAAATTAACCAGTCCCTTTTTTAGAGGGTTCTGTTAAAAGAAATCGGGTGAAAAGAAAATGAGAATTTTGGACGTTACATTGACTGTACCGGAGATAGGACCGAGTATAGGG
Organism: Acronicta alni; assembly: GCA_964056405.1. Lineage (NCBI taxonomy): Eukaryota > Metazoa > Arthropoda > Insecta > Lepidoptera > Noctuidae > Acronicta > Acronicta alni. Next base: position 13,145,849 of record OZ043932.1, on the reverse strand, counting down.
TTTTCAAAAATTTTGTAATGTTGTCTAATTTAGACGATGACGCGAATAATAGACATCTGCGATCCCACCCTAGACCCAAGTGCAATTGCACTTGGCCCTCCGGGAGGGTCGACTGACGACTAACGGGCAGACTGTACGACAGACAGACTAAACATTATTAAGTACGTAATATACTTATAAAAAAAACGTTGCCCAACACTAGGACTTTCTCTTGTATCGTGGGTGCGTTTACAATCACAAACACCCAGACCCAAAACCACTACCTACCTGTAGGTCATTGAAATAAAACTACTATTTACGGATTTTATGGCGTTATATTGATATTATTAATCCCGACGTTTCGGATACATAGATTCCATGGTCACGGGTAGATTGAGGCGGTAGGCGTCTTGATGATAATTATAATTAACTTTATATTTATTCGCGTAAATGTCAGAAATCAATACCTGTAGGTCATACAAATATTTGTCCCATGTGGGGTCAACCGTGGCGCAGAAGCCGTTTAGCTCAGCCGCTACGCTAAAGGTGTCGTCAAATCAAACTTACTATACCAGCTGATTGCTCGACCACTGCGAATTGAATTGTCATAATCTTGAGCAGGGGTACTACAACGTGTTGTGCTAGGTTGTGAGAAAGAGATGGGGCTATTTAATTTATAGAGGGACATCCCTCTCTCTCAATCGGAATACGATCGCAATAATAGGTTGCGGTACGGCCTCAGTACCAATTTCTCTCGACAAAAAGACAAATAGGCCCTAAGAGACCTTCTCAGCATCATATGACCAATCTTGACTGAATCCTCTTACTATATATACACTTCCCTAGAGAGGTTGGTTTGACATGGGTCCCACTACTTACAAAATGTCAAGAATAAAAGCAATACGGTTGATAAGATCCTTGAAGATATCACTAATCGGTTTGTGTCAATTTTACTCGATTGCGTTAAGGCAGAGTGGGTTATGCTATTCATTTTTATCGGATAAAGGGCGTCACACACGGCGAAGATACAATAATATTTTATGTTAAGTTATTATATCGCTCACTATACAATTTGTATGAAATTTTCATATTACAGTATCTTAAGCTAACGAGCGATATGGAAGTTTTATGTTCGCTATATACAAATATTAATAATAAATATTTTAATATTAGTAGAATGTATAGTGAGCGATATTTTATAGTATCTTCGCCGTGTGTGACCCCCTTTAGTGTGACTTTTTAGCAATGACAGATATTTTTTATTTGGTAGAGTATCTACTAATTTTTATTTTTCAAACATAAAACGTACCATCACACTAGTATTCCTCGAAAGGTAAGGCAGAACTTTACTAATTTACACCCACAAGTATGATTGTGTCCCAAGTAGGGCCAGGCCATTGCCGATCTACTACAAAGAAAGAAATACATTTATTCGACGCAGTTAACACAATTTACACCGATTTCATATGTAACACTGTTACGTAAATCATCATCAACCCATATACTGTCCCACTGCCGGGCACGGGTCTCCTCTCCTATTGAGATAGGCTATAGTCCACCACGCTGTTACGTAAATACTGACGTCCTAATGAGTTCAGAGGCCAGCACATTAAGCTACTTCAATCTGTGAAATTTCTTTAGTTGATTTTCAAATTTAATACACTTTAATCGTTCTAGGCATCAAACCCAAGACCTCGAGCATAGCAGTCGATATGTATTTCAAAGGTATTTTTCTACCCGAGCAAAATCGGGGAGGGTAGATTAAATAAATATTTTCCGCGGGCATATATTCTGAGCTGCACAGAATCGCTCATGTCCTGCCATCGTCATGCAGACAAAGCTCGTGTCAGTAATCTTAAGCTGGGGACCGAGTTATGCTAAACGCTGCTTGAGTCAGATGACGACCTCTGTGGTCTAGCAGTTCAAGTGCCGGACTGCTGATCATGGGGTCGTGGGTTCGATTCCCACAGGACACAAATATTTGTGTGGATAAAACATGAGTATTTGTGTTTGTCTGGGTGTTTCTTATGTATTATAAGTATGTATTTACAAAAATAAAGTATATCAGTATTATATCCATATCCATTGTCTAGTACCCATAGTACAAGCTCTGCTTATTTTGGGACTAGATGGTGTTGTGTAAAAATGTCCCAAAAATATTATAAATAACCAGATTACCTATCATATTGGTATTATTCAGAAATGGATTGTAATTACACTGACCAATGGATCTGCAAGGGTAAGCAGTACTTATCATAGTTAGTCTAAATACTTTTTCAATGTTTAATCTTACCTGGTTTATATACCTTTTTACTATTTTAATTTTAACTGCCTCATTAGTCTAGTGGTCCTAAGCGCGACTGCTACGCTAGAGGTCCTGGGTTCGATCCCCAGGTCGAGCAGTGTTATTGGGTTTTTCTATGAAATTCTCAGTAGCAGCTCGGAGTCTGGATTTGTGCCCGGTTAATGGCAATAGGCTCACCCCTTATTACATGGTACCTAAAACATACCGGCGAAATGTGGGTGTACATTAGTACACCTCTGCCTAACCCTTCGGGGAATACAGGCGTGATGGTGTGTGTGTGTAATTTAAATTTATTTTTACACTGAAATGTTTTACTGTTAAAATGTATTTGTTCTCGATGATGTTTGCCGTATGTAGTGCGTGATGTGTTATCCTGTAATTACTACACTTTTAAATGTCTTTTAAATAAATTTTTGTATTCGTGTAAGTAATTATAGGCTTACCAAATAATAAATAAATAATAACCTAAAGGCTGGCCTCTACTTCGGCCAGAGACTAAGCATTGCCATTCAACGTGGCAATGCAGCCAGCCTCTTGGGTACGCTACCAGACGATGGCGATGCGGATGAGTTTTTTGATGCAATTTTTTAGCCTAGTTTTAGTTTAGTTTACCCTGTAGTTTTTTGTATGTATAGTTTGTTAGTAAGTAGTGTAGATAAGATTATTTTTAATTAAAAATTAAATAAAAAAAATATAATAGATTTAAAAAAAAAAAAAAATAATCTTGCGAGTGTTATTAGAAACAATTAAAGTAATCCAAATTTAATATGCCAACAACCAGACGCCATATTGTGAAAAAGAAAAAAAATTAAGTTGACAAACTACTTTAAGTGGGGTATCCTACTATTATTATAAATGTTAAAGTTTGTGAGTATGGATGAATGGATGTTTGTTACTGTTTCACGCTAAAACTACTGAACGGATTTTGATGAAACTTCACAGTATTATTATTTATACATCAGAATAACATATAGGCCATTTGTAATGATTATGAGTTAATTTGCCAAATTACAACTATAGTTAAAAGTAACTTTTCCACCTGGACGAAGTTGCGGGCAGAAGCTAGTTAAGTATTTGAAAATCATCTTTTATGTTTCTCTTATTATTTTTTATTTCGAATGACCATTTAGGATCTTTAACGATTTGAAGTTAGTTAGCTCAAAACGTATAACAAAGCCATTATAAAGTTATACAACGTGTTACAAAATACCCCGTAAAAAATATAATTAATCATCAAAGCCAATACTCTAGTAAGCTCTCATGTCAGGGAACCAGATTATTTAACAGAAAGGCCTACGTACCTATTTTACCTAATAATTGTAGTTTTATTTCTATTTTTCATTAATAAATGTTGTTGTTTTCCTTTTTTTGGGGTATGTTATACATCTTTACTAAGGTTCTTAAATATTGTGAATGGACTCATTATAAGGCCCCCTTTTAACCTCCTCTCGGCTTTACGGATAGTTTTGTAACAGCCTGTGTAATCAGAGAAAAATAATAATCCAAAAATAAACACTCTACTCTCGTCTTCTCTTCTGGGAAACTTCCTAGTGTAAATGCAATGTTATTAAACCGTACAAAAATGAAAACATCCGAAATATTCTTGCTTCACTAAACTCACTCTGATTGCAAATCGGATCTCGCACCAAGCGGTGGCGTGTTGTCGTGTCTCATCAAAATGGCTGCCTCGCTGTGATATTGAGCTGTGATGCAGTACACCTTGCTTGTTTACAAATACATGTTAATTCAGTTATGATAGAAGCTATTCAGGTAATTGTACGTTCTAGATTGGTTAGTAACCAAATTATAACAATGTCAAAGTACCAACTTAAATCGGTAGGAAAATGGTGAAATATCTACCCTTCCCGATTTTACTCGGGTAGAAAAATACCTTTGAAATACATATCGACTGCTATGCTCGAAGTCTTGGGTTTGATGCCTAGTTCGAGACAAAACCATTATTATGAGGATCAACATAATGGTTTTGCGACACTTAAGCGACATAAAAAGAGACAAAGAAAGACATAAAAATAAAACATCTTTGTAATTATTTTATCGCGACATATAGATATTAATTAATTCCCGTTGTTTTGGATCCTTTACAGCATCCATGGCAGTGACTATGCGTGAGAATTGGAAGCTTAGTTTTAAGGTTAGTTTTTTTAAGAAAAAGAGTGATTTAGTATTATTATTTATATAGACTTCTTCAAGTGAGTTTTTCCTCAAGTTTGTTTCTTCAACAACTCTGTTTCCATCATCCTTTGATATCCAGTTCCTTTCACCTACTGCCCTTCGCTTTTTTTCCAGTACTAAAAAAACATATTTCGCTATGACATTAATTGTTATTGTCCTATGTTTTTATTTTCCGATTACACACAGACACACATACACACACAAACACACATACACACACACATCCCAGCGCGTTTCTCTTTATCTGTGTTTCCATTATTATTATTCTTTTTATTTATTTATAAATGTTCACATATTTTGATCATAAGCTCAATAACTGTAACAATTATGTAACGTGAGGACGGGCGGAGCTTCCTAACACAAGCAAACTAATTGCTTAAAAGGATGCTCCTCATTGTAACTATATAGAATAAGTTATTTGGTTAATGCAATAAACATTTTTATTTTATTATTTATAATCCTTCTTAGTACTATAATCAAGTCTATACCCTTCCCTATACTACTCCTCTTTCTTCTTAATGAACATTCTCTATCTCCATTATCTAGTCTTTTCTGTTTCAGTTCTTCAGAATAGTCCAACAAGCAATCTACATACACCTGACATTGCAAATCCATCCATGCATTTCTTGCAATACAGCGCTCTGGACAGCATCGAGTAAGTACTTCAAAACCTTTGATAGCAAATGGGATCGACATTGCAAAGCAGTTTACTATTGTATTGCTTCAAACCTCACCGTTTGAGCTACAGAGATTCTCTAGTACTTTTGCTATAGACATTTTATCTGAACAGCTCGTATTAGCAATTTTTGTAACATAATTGTTCCTTACCAATAATTGTTATTAGTCTGTAAGCTTTCTTAAAATAAATAAATACAATGTAAAAAAAAAAACTCGAGATGACAACGCTCAAGTGACATCACTAGTGTTGCCGGCATCTATAAGCTGCGATTGCCGAATACCATCATAAGCCCCGTATGCTTGTTTGACATCTATTACAATAAAAAAAGTACAGACAGAATTAGATGGCAAAGAATCGCTATAAAGCTATTATGCTATCAAGCGTCCCCAAAACTATACTTTATATCAGTGTTACACAGAAACAGTTGAACGCAGACCACTCAATGTAGTAACGTTCTTGTCGATGTGAATGCACGCTGAAATGCGATGTGAGGTCAGACCTTTGAAACCTGTTTGAAAATAGAATGAATTGTCTAAAGCATATGATGCTCTTTGCGGCGAAGTGGATGTGTATACCGACAGGCTATCTACATTTAAAAAAGTTATTAAGAGGTTGTTAAGATCGAGACGATAGATTTTTTTTTTTAATTTTTGTCTTTTTTTTCTTATACATAATTATATAATAAGGTAACCTCACTATAGTCAATGCATGTTTTGACACCTTAAAATGTTATGCATTTAGCTCTTAATTAATATATATTTTACTATGTACAAAAATAGTGTTACAACTACTGGTTGTCCAATAAATAAATTGAAATTGAAGCAAGATTTTTTACGCCCAAAACGAGTACCTTTTATAAACTGAGTTGTCTGTTGTCTATCGGTTTGAGTGTCGGATGACTTTGTGCGTTCCATTCCGACAGGACAATTATTGATATGGAATAAATTTATGGAATAAACATAAGTGTTTATGTTTGTCTGGGTTTTTGAGAGCACATAAGCCTTCGGTCCCCGTCGTCATACGAACATCTATGAGAGTGGTTATTGGTAGTCAGAAGGCCAAGAACCAGTCTATCCTCAGGATATCGGTACTACCCAGAAATTGGGTTGCGAAAATCTAATGGAAGTCGTTTCGTGTAAAATACTGAAATTCTGCCGCATCTGGAAGCCGACCCCGACATAGTTGGGAAAAGCCTCGAAAGATGATCAAATTGGTATACTTTTAATTAATACTCCAAACAACGTTTATGGGTGTTTTAAAAAAACGTTGCCCCACATTAGAATTTTGTCCTGAATCGTAGGTATATTTAGAAACACAAACTTTCACATGTACAAACACCCAGACCCAGAACAACTACCTGTCAGGTCATACAAATATTTGTTCCATGCGAGGATCGAACCCACAACTCGAGGCACAAAAGCCGATTTCTCAGCCACTGCGCCAAACCTGTCAAGTTATTACATTTCAATGTCATGAGCAACTAATTTGTTCAAATCGAGACACACAAACATTAAAAAAAAAGTAAATTATTATTTCATTCACAAATTGAATTGCCAACAAATTGCAGAGGCTACATTAATTTGTCGCCTCTCTACCGTACACTATTGAGTTCATACTACCTCTTTTAACTTGCTAAGATGAAGGAAATTAAATTTACGTCACCTCGAGAGCTGTCTCAATGCGAAACATTTTCGCCATGTTACCACGACCCGACAAATAGCTGGTTCCTATTTCTTCATCACGTACTCTTTGAAGTCACCTCGTATTCGTAATCGAAAGTCCTAATTTAAAATGGAATCCTTCCAATCTACTCTCTATTACATGCATCACGCCAGTATTCCCCGAAGGGTAAGGCAGAAGTATACCAATATGTCAGAACAATGGACGTATATCAAGGAGCCGATTAAGCTTAAATCATTTTCAATCATACGCTGTCTTAGAGCTGAATGACAGATTTGAATTATAAAATAACAAACCATCACACCTGTGTTCCCCGAAGGCTTAAGCAGAGGCTTTTTTTTATATCACTAAGGTGGCAAACAAGCATACGGTCCACCAAATGGTAAGCGGTTACCGTAGCCTATAGATGCTTGCAACGCCAGGGGTATCATGACCCTGTAAAAAAGTCCCCCACTTCCGACATAACATTTCCTCGCGGAACACTAGCAACCTTGCTCACCGTAAGGAACACACACAGCTCAAGGCAGTGTTATTTCACTTCCCCAGTCGGGTAGCACCAATATGAGTAGAATTACTCCCCCTACCTCACTATGCCCTACTAACCGAGCACAAATCCAATCTCCGAGCTGCTACTGAGAATTTCATAGAAAAACCCGATAGCAGTGATTGATCTGGGAATGTAACCCAAGACCGGTTATTCAGTTCTCCAATAATTTAATAATTTTGTTTGTATCCAAATTAACTGCCTCATTACCCTAATGGTTCTAAACGTGACTGCTATGCTAGAGGTCTTGTGTTCGATTCCCAGGTCGAGTATTTACTGTCGCAGCATTTTTTAGCCTTGCGCAGAAATCACTACTAGCTGCAACTTTGATACAAAGATGTTAATTATGTACCTCAATCTGTGTTTTCTGTGAGTCAGAAATATTATTTTTTCTTTCACTATACAACATAGTTGGGAAAAGGCGATTTAATTTAGAAGATTTAAGAAACTGTGCAAGTTAGTTTGTGTTTGTCATTTCTTCGGGATTTAGTTTCTATTTATAATAGGTATTGCTTCTAAATTCACGTGAGCAAAGCTGCGGGCAGAAGCTAGTTCACTATATTTTTTACGATTTTTTTGACAAGGAGGTTTTATTCCAATAGTAAGAACCTCAGAGTTGCATAATTCAATGCAGTTTATTTCAATGAGACGCGGCTTGAGCCACGAAGTAACTTTGCCCCCGCGGCTATATTAGCTTTCTGGTGAACAACATCAGATTTTTATTCAAACAACAATGAAATGAGAACAATGCTTTCTACTTCAATTTACACAGGCTTGAACAAACTGCATGCTTTTTAAGCTGGCAACATGAAATATTAATAACTGGTAACATTGTGTGTTAAGAAAAATGTTGCCTGTGAAAATTATTGTTGTGTCCGTAATTTTGGCAGTTTAGCTGGTTAAGTAATGATTAGATATGATCAAAATCCACGTTACATATTATGTAGGTTTTTTATACCACTAAGGTGGCAAACAAGCATACGTCCCACCTGATGGTAAGCGGTTACCGTAGCCTATAGACGCTTGTAACACCAAGGGTATCACTTGCGACCCTGTAAAACGAAGGACGACACTGCCAATACAACTTTTCCTCGCGGAGCATTGGCAATCTTGCTCACCGTAAGGAACACAACGTAGCTCAAAGCAGTGTTACTTCACTTCGATTTTCTGCAAGGCGGAGGTACTTCCCCAGTCGGGGAACTCCAATCTGAGTGGAATCTCCCACTATGCCTTTAAACGTATTGTTGGTGAATTCTTCTGCCTCACTCCAAGGAATTATAAGCACGTCGAAGCAATTATTGCGAGAATCACTGTACTGCGTATTTCTTACGTAGCAGTTTTGAAAAAGTTGATGTTCCAAGAAGTCTCTAGTGCCTTTTCACTAAAACCTCAAAGAGTTTCCTAACCTCATTCGATTAGATACTCCCCAGTAGTACAGTAAGTTGGACACAGTTTATTTCAATGGAAACGCCGCCATTTCCAGTAACTTGCGCACTGGCTGGATTTATTAGCCTTTTGATAGCAACTGCAAAGTTTTCTATTCATACGTAGCTCTTCTTGGAGTTTTGTCAAGTTGTTGTGGTGAACAAAGAGATTTGCACTGGTTGCCTTTTGTTTCAAGATAAGTTTTCGTTTGAAGGTTTGGCGCCAATTTTGAAATAATGTCTATATGGTTTTTGTGTGAAGTGTGATAATATTTTATTCCTAAAAAAATACCTACTCTTTCGAGCTCTGGCTCTACGTAATTATACCTATAAGACGGGAAACAGGAAAATGGTTTGGAGCAACAGTAAGTGATTTCTTATGGAGATTACTAGCCATGGTTATCATTTAGATACTTCCATTTTTCAGCATTTACTTTTAAGGGAAATCGAAGTCTATGATATGATACCATCACGTCTATATTCCCTGAAGGATTAGGCAGAGCAGATCATTTTTAAGTTGTGAGAAAGGGATGGCGCTGTTTTATCTGTAGAGCGGCATCTCTCAATGGCAAAACGATTGCAATTACACGTTGTTGTACGGCTCCAGAACAGATGGTTTGATGTAAGGATCATGCGCAGATTTCTTGCTACCGAAACGCGAACTGAATCAAATTGTGAAATTTGTATAAGTTGGGACAAATGTGTTTTGCTGCGTAAGCGCTTTAATATTGTACGGATGGCCCGTACATAGCCTATCTTGGAGTTGGTTTTCGATCAGTCAAGTGGAATCAACTCCAGAGCAGAGGCAGCTGGGAAAAGTAGCCTCGCTAAAAAGTAAATAATACCCTACCAAAAATTGGTGTACGATGGTTTATGCAAAGTAATTTCCAGCTTGCCTGAACAAAAAAAAATATTTGCCAGAAAGGGCAAACCCTACTTCACCATTCTTACAAATTGTTTAAAAGGGACGAAACCTGTTTACAATAACCAATTTAGGGATGTCGCGTCAGAAAATTTATAAACTTATTATTATGTAGTTTCAAACCAATTCTAGATTGAATTTCAAAACACTTTGCCGGCTTCAAAGATATTTAACCGCGGCAGGAGTGATAAGACAAGGTTCTTGTGTGGTGAGGGGGACCATACACCCGAATTTCAACCTTAATTTTATTTCGTTACGATGCACTTTGCTCCGAAATTAGGAAGACATAAATGTTTACAATACACCGCGATAATATTGCACTTACAAAATAAAATGTTAAACGATTTTGTGTTTTCTGGTTTTGAAATAGAGTCCAAATGTGATTTTCGGGTTTGTAAATGTAAGTTTGTCGGGTGGCTAGTGTCTAGTTACACTAATGGAAGAGTTCGGTTTGGTGTCAGAATACCAACGTTTGATAGAAGTTATATTTCAGGAAACAAATTAATGTCAATAACCATAGTCTGTCTTGCTAATTAGATTTGTTTGTAGAATTCAATCTATGCCTTTAACTAATTCATGCGATTTCAGGCGACTTGAAATACCCAAGCCTTGGTTTATTATTGAAATGTTTATACCCTAATTTAATTACCGTAAAAAAATGAGATGGTGTCTGCGGTATAGTGGTTTTAGCTTCGGACTGCTGACCACAAGGTCATGGGTTGGATTATAAGTATCTATTTACAGAGAAGAAAGTTTATAAGTATTATATCCCAATGGATATAATACTTATACACTTTCTTTTCTAGAAAATTCTAGTACCCATAGTATAATTTCTGCTTAGTTTGGGACTAAACGATGCTGTATAAAATGTCAAAAAAATTGAAAAAGATCTTTATTTTTCGCGATTTCAGCACTTTTCACTTAATGTTATAAAAGTAATTAAAACATTTATATTAAGTAGCTACCTATACGTTTAATTTAAAAGAAATCCCCATTTTCATTCGAATAGATCTACTCACATTAACTAGTCAAACACAATAATTGAAAAATAAAACTTAATATTATTATAATATTACGTACATAAATTCAAAACATGACTTAATAAATGCACATTAATATTAAAATTGTATGTTAAATATTGAATAAACAAGCACGAATATAATTAAAAAGTAATCTATCTAAAATGTTGACGATGTTTGAAGTTCACAAAGAAACACGATACAAATTTCGCTTCTTTTTTCAAAATTACATTATTATTTTGACGTTCAATTAAGAGGCAAATATTTGCATTGATTTTTGTAAATATGCTTTTGTGTAGTCCCTTGTGTATCAAACAAGTAATCAATATTTTTAGATACAAGTAAATAATTATTATTAATTAGCTCTCAAAAAATGTGGAGGGAAATTTGAAACAGTGGTATTTTTACTTTTAAATTATCGAAGTTTTCAAAATAATTACAAGTGGCCAGTGTCTTATACATAAAAACTTTTTGTCGCAAAACTTTCTGAGTGGCCTGGTATACCTACAGTTCGCGGTTATGTTTAGGTCTCATGTAATAATATGCGATAGCCATTATTGACTACGTGACGACGTCTGTGGTATAGTGGTTCGCGTGTCGGACTGTTGATCACGAGGTCGTGGGTTCGATTTCCACAGAACATAAATATTTATGTGATGAACATTTAAGTGTTTGTGTTTGTCTGGGTGGTATGTATTTACAATAAATAAAATATATAAGTATTTTATCCATTGTCGAGTACCCATAGTACAAGCTCTGCTTAGTTTAGGACTAGATGGTGCTGTGTAAAATTGGCCAAGAATATTTATTATTATTATTATTTTTAACAGCTTGCATTTATGCCCAGATAATGAAAGATTACTATATTAATTGGGACCAAAAAACATACCAACAAACTGTATTAAATATAAACGCTTAAAGGAAAGTGTAATGACTAAAGTAATACCCCACAAAATATTATACAGTAAGTAATTATTATTCCGAAAACATAAAGCCGCAAATGTGCTTAAATTTAAATTGACGTAACAGCCACAACGCGACTGTTACTCATCAAAATTGTGTGACAACGACAAGCGCCACAGATATGTCGTAGAGCACATAAAAGAGTAGATAAGTTATAATACATATTAGATGACTAAAAACTATTTAAACTATTTATACAAGCCTTTTCACAACTATGTTGAGGTCGCTTCCAGTCTAACCAGACGCGGCTGAATATCACTATTTTAAACGAAGCGACTGCCATCAGACCTCCGCAACCCAATTTTTGGATAATAACACAGCCTGAGAACTGGTTGTCAGATCCAGAACAACTTTCTGCAGTACATGCAAATTTGTTTCCTGCGGGAATTGAACCCACAACCCGTAATGCAGAAGCCGATACTCGACTGTTGCGTCAATCAGGCCGTCTTTGATTTGTTTTCGTTCTCTGATCTCGTCGTTTGTACGTTTTGTTTCTTTTATCTCTACTAATCGCTACTTAGAAATGCGAAAGTAACTCTGTCTCTCTGTTACGCTTTCACTCCTAAACCGCTGGGCCGATGTTGATGAAATTTGGTACAGCTAGTACCAATTTAAAGAAATCTAAAAAAGAAGATGCCGTCTTCACTCGAGAACTTAGAACCTTTCCCGACCCATTACCATCAAACGGTGTAAATAGGGATGTAGGATTACCCCTACATCCCTATTTACACCGTCGAAGGGATTTTCAGCTTTAATTATATATAGTTTGCTAGAAAAAGTGACTCTTATATTGTTCCTAAACTATAACAAACTATTAGAAGACCTTGTGGCCATCAAACTATAATAATTAAAAACCAGAAAATTTAATTTCTACCTCTATTGGTGAAAACTTATAATTGGCTTACTAATTTTTAGTCTGTTTGTCCATATAATTATTTTTAGCCGTCGGTTTTCCTTTACATGAAAATAAATAAATAAAAATCCCTTTCATAGTATTATCTCGATTCACCCCTGCATCCCTATTAACCCCCTTTGACTGTACTATGTAAAGTCTTGCTTCTTAGATCACGGTACCCAGTTCCAGACACAATTTTCACCAACGTTCTGATATATTGTTACACATACAGTTTAGACCGCGTTTTCGTATGTCATGACGCGGGTGATAAAAACATATTCAGCTTACGTTATGTGTCGATGAGTGTGCAAATGAAGCTCTTTTTATATGACATAAACAACCTTTAAATTTCCCCAATTAATTTTTTTTTATTTGAATATTTATAGTTGCATTAAGGTCGGGTGATCAATATTTAAAACTATTCTAAATATCAAAGACCGATCGAATAACGAAATAACCGCTGGCATTAGAACGTTATTGCTGAAAATACAAACGAGCTGTACCGCACTATAAGGGTTCTAAGGAAGAGGAGAAGAGAAAAATAGAGTTAGCCTATAAGTAAGCGAATAGTTCTATATTTTATAAGTAAGCGAATGTTTCTATGTTCTATAAGTAAGCGAATATTTCTTTATTCGCTTATACCTTCGCTTAATCAATCAACGTTTCACCTGGTCACTCAATGAGCAAATCTGTCACCCCAGTACATTTACATAGCTTAGCACGCAGTCTGTCACGTAGCATAACCTTAATATATCCTAGCCTTAATAATTTAGAGTCAGTCCGCAGTTACCTTTATAATGTTTGTTTGTTTAGTAACAGCGCATTTTATTGTTGTTTTTTGAAATGTATTTCGACGTGGGCCACAGTAACCGCTTGCGGGTTTTGACTAAACATTTTGTTTCTGCGTGTTCCAGACTTACCATATTCCGTATATAAAAATGTTTGCTGAATGTTGAAATTTTGTTTCTGCATTAAAACATTCTCATTAGGGACACACTAGGAGTGACAAAATTATAGATAAAATAAGTGTAGGTACCGGGGCCGACCGCTTTACGTACTCTCCGAGGCACAGGGGGGTCAATGTATCAAGAATGCTCACCTATCTACAGACTGACTGCGACTAGCGCAACTTAACCTTGCAGATCGGTTGATCAGCTTAGTTATAACTTAGCCACAAACATGAAGCAACTACTAACTAATATTTCTAATTTATTTATTTATTTATTAAAGGTATTAACAATATACACATACATACTTTTTTCAAATCATACTTTTTTTATAATATTGCAAGCAGTTACTTTAAGACCAGTTCAAACGTGTAGGTGTTATATTTTTATTCTGTATTTTATTATTTTCTAAAAAAGGCCAGCACAAGAAAAGCGAAAGGAAGAAAAATAAAATTGCTTTTACATTCCAAAACCAATCAACGTTTAATTTAATTCCATTTTAATTATAGACCTACTTGGCAATGTTCGAAATACAAAAAAAAAACTTTATTAAAGGAAAATATAAATAAGGTTTTTATAATTTCGTGAAAGTCCCTTGTGATGCGACTGTCAAAAGTTGAATTTGGAAATAAAAATGTGTTCTCAAGAGTTTTGAACTAATGTATACTTAAATAAGTTTTATGTGCCCTGTGGTGTTAGCCGTTGTTGATCTCATTCTCAACCCCTTGGGAATTTCCCAAAATCCCATCTTCATGTTCACCACGGGTTCGATTCCCAGGTCGAGCAAATCGTGAAATTCTGAGTAGCAGCTCGTATTTGGGTTTGTGCACGGTTAAATTGCAATAGGATCGCCTCCATATTACATGGGACCTAAATATACCTGCGAAGCCAGGAATCGAACCCAGCGATTTAAAAAAAAACCGCAATGTGTATTACTCTATGCCATAGTGTCACTAATAAAGATAAAATTCTGAGAAGTAATGACTTATGGCAAACTAAAGCAAAGATTTTATTTATTGATTTCTGATATTTACGCGAATAGGTATTATACATTGAAATAAAACGCTGTAAAGGGTCCGAAACGTCGCGATATATAATAATAATATCAATATAACGCGATAAAATCTGTAAAAAGTAATTTTATTTCAAAGATTTAATTTTCAAGGAAAAGAAAACTACTTTATTTTTAAAAATTCATGTAGGTTAATGTTAAGCTCTGTAAAACTCTTCGAGGAATATAAGCTTGATGGTATGTTATAGAACAATATCAGCACAGTAAATAACTGCTGAAAGTAGTAGTACAGTTCGTCGATACGGTTCTAGATGAATATTTTGAAACAACAATAATTAATAAATAAAACATTTAAAAATACAAAGCCAAAAAATAAATAAATAATAATTAGATACCTACATTATTATAATAAATAATAATAATAATAATAACTATTATTATTATTAATTATAATATAATTATGTTAATAATATTATAAATAATATTAGGTATACTATGCTGTGCCCCCTTAACAGGGTTTCATGTTGTTACTTTATAAATGTAAACACCTATGTATATTTACACATGAAGCATTAAAATACTTTGATTTCTACCAAACTCATCGGGAATACAGGCGTGATGGTACATTATGTGGCTTCCAACAAACTAAAATGATCTTTAAAGCACTAGTTTAACCTAGAATAATTTTAACCGACCTCAAAGCTACTAGCAGAAGTGTTTGATTAGTTAGTTAACCATTTCCCACTGCACTAGAAGTTAATTTAGTGTGGAGTCGATAAAACGCCATGAAGTAAGTACCTTTTATAGCACGGGAAATTCTCATGGATTATCCGATTAATATTATTATTACCCAGGAAGGTGGCAGGGTATGTTGGATCAGTACCCAATAAAAACTGCACTTGCCTTCATTTGCCCTTTATGTCCCAGGGCTATAACAGGATGAAATACCTACCAACAATTTGTATGCTGTGGTTTTTCTTTAAAAGACCATTTCAGACATAACCCTGCATTATGATAATCATCTTTTTCACACAATAGTATCAAGTTTAGACGTAATAATGTCTGTACTTTTAAATACCATAATTCTCTGAATTTGTTTTGGCGTTTCTTCTGAGAGGTTGTCAATGGTAGCGCCATTTAGCATTAAAAATACCTCGAATAAGATAATGTTTTGTGAATTCCAGAATGTGAATATAAATTTAACGCAGTTTAACTTTTATGTCAAATATTTGACTTATTACAAGTGTATTTTTTTTTATTATATTATTATATTTAATTTAATGTGTTATCGAAAGTAATTTCAATAAGTACAGTTTTTTTCTATAACGAATACATTTTACAAATAAAGAATAATATAATTCCACTCTAAGCCAAAAACCACACTCCCGGCAGACTATTATTTCAAAATAGTGTATAAAATATGTTTAGTTTGAATCGTCCAGTGCTTAAAACGCAGTAGGTACATTTTATGACACTGCGCTTTACGACATTTATGTATCTAAACAATTACGCTAAAATTGTACCATTGCTTCCGCTAGGGTTGCTTCTCTTGCAATTAATTAAAATTTATTTCAAATATAAAAATATTAATAAATATTTGAGACATTTTCAAAGTACCATCTAGTAACAAACTAAGTAGAGCTTGTACTATGGGTAGACAATGCATATAATGCTTATGTGAATAATAAGTATACTTATACATCTTTTTGTGTATATAGACTTTTTTAAATTAGCTACTGTGGGCTACTTTCACCACATATACATATTTATATATTTACGTCATGTATATAATATGTATATTACAACAATACACTTATTTACTTAAATTATATAATTATTTTACATACACAAAATTCATTACACACTATACATTATATTATTTACATATTTACATTAATTTATTTATTAATATATAAGTATTTACAACACATAAATAGATAATAACTTTCATACATAATATAATATTATAATGACGGATGACGTAGTGCTAGCGGGCCATCAGTGTCGCGCGTTGGAACCGCGCTCAGTTCGCAGCGACGTACCTGGTCCGGTCACTACGTCACGGCCGAGGCGTTACCGTTTAGGTGGGAGCATCGCAGCGCCCGAGCGTTCACCTTGAGTCGTCCTTAGTCGTGATCTCGCTAACGCGACGCGAAGCCTATGCTGCTTGCTGCAATTTCTATGCTTCCGTATATGCCTAAATTGCACTGCTTTTAAGTTTTTATAACCTGTACGCTTAAACCACTAAACTGTGCTGTGAATCTTCTACTTCTTGTGCTTCTAAACTATATTTCTCCTAAACTATTCTTCAAGTACTGTATGTGAAATTTCTGTGACTTTTGTGTATCCTTCTTCTTTGTGTTTGTGTGGACATTATAACCGTGAGTACTAAAGAACTGTTTACTTTCTGCTCCTCCACCCGCAAACACGAATACATAAAAATAAGCGGCACTGACACACTACTCAGCCGCCAAACTGGTGACCCCGACAAGGAACAGTCGCAAAACAACAATTAAATCACATTTTAGAGGAATAGTGCGCAATATATACAAAGTGCAAGATGAGCGACAGCGGTGATTCAGCAAAATCATCCACAAGCCAAAGAAAACGTCCTGTCGCTGAGTGCGTTTCCATTGACGAGCCGTCCGACATTTGCCGTGTCAGTGTCAAGATACCACCATTTTGGCCGGATGATCCTGAGGTGTGGTTTGCTCAGATAGAGGCTCAATTCGCGAACGCGAATATCACCAGTGACGCGACAAAATTTAATTACGTCATCGGAAACCTTGAGCATCAGTACTCCAAGCAGGTGCGAGATATTTTTTTAAACCCCCCTTCTCAAAACAAATATGCGAAGCTGAAACAAGAGCTCATTAAGAGGTTGTCAGCATCGCATGACAAGAAGGTGAAGCAGCTCCTCATGCACGAGGAGTTGGGGGACCGTAAACCGTCGCAATTTCTACGGCACCTCCAATCGTTAGCTGGACCTACCACACCGGAAGACTTTCTTCGCACCATTTGGTGCAGCCGTCTGCCAAGCAACATGCAGACACTGCTAGCTTCACAGCCGCACAGCTCGCTTGAGGCACTAGCAGAACTGGCAGATAGGGTCCAGGACATAGTCTCGCCATGCCAAGTATCTGCAGCATCGACGTCCGGACCTAGCATGCAGGAGATGGCCACCGAGATCGCAGAGCTCCGAAGGGCTGTAAAGGACCTTACGACACAGCTCAACCGGATGCCCCGCTCGCGTACGCGATCAACCTCGAGGGACAACCAGCGTGGACGTTCCGCTCGCCGATCCGACTCCAGCTACCGCAACCATCCACTTTGCTGGTATCACGCCCGGTTCGGGGCGAGGGCCAACAGGTGCATCGAACCGTGTGACTTTGGAAAGTCGGAAAACCAGCAGGGCAGTCGGTAATGGCGACAGACGACTGTCCCCCTCCCGCTGGTCGCCTTTTCGTCACTGACCGCAAGACGAAGATCCAGTTTTTAGTGGACACTGGTAGTGACGTTTGTGTGTTTCCGCATTCTGTGCTAGGTGAACGGCGTAGTAAAACGGACTACAATTTGATAGCAGCTAACGGAACTACAATAGACACGTACGGATATCTAGAATTAAATTTAGATCTTGGCTTGCGTCGTAACTTCCCTTGGCGTTTCGTGGTCGCGAATGTCACTAAGCCTATCATTGGTGTAGATTTTTTAAATTATTACCACCTGTTAGTTGACATTCACAACAAACGGTTGACCGACAATGTCACGTCGTTGTCTGTTGTAGCCTCCGTTACAAACCCTGCCGATACATTTTCTGTAAAGGTCTTGACTGGGCACTCAAGGTATCATACTATCTTAGATAATTACCCCGAAATAACGCGACCTGCTGGCATGCCACGCATCATCACACACAACACACAACACCACATACGCACCACACCTGGCCCCCCTGTTTCCTGTCCCCCTAGGCGTTTAGCTCCGGATAAGCTGAAGGTGGCTAAGGAAGAGTTCGCAGCTATGCTGGCCAATGGTACGGCCAGACCTTCGGACAGCCCCTGGTCATCGCCACTGCATCTGGCACCTAAAAAGGACAACGGTTGGCGTCCCTGCGGCGACTACAGGCTGCTCAATGCTCGCACTATTCCGGATAGGTATCCCATACGCCATATCCACGACTTCGCACACAACATATCTGGTTGTAAGGCCTTCAGCACCATTGACCTTGAGAAAGCTTACAACCAGATACCAGTTTGTGCAGAGGACATACCGAAGACGGCCATTACCACACCCTTCGGTATGTTCGAATTCCCTTTTATGACGTTTGGTCTGCGTAATGCTGGCCAAACGTTCCAACGTTTTATAGACGAGATGACGCGAGGGTTAGATTTCGTCTATTGCTACCTGGACGATTTTTTGGTCTTTAGTAAGGACCAGGACCAGCATGAGGACCACCTTCGGCAGGTGTTTGCCAAGCTGCGGGAATACGGCATGGTTCTGAATGTGTCCAAGTGCGTATTTGGAGCTCCCGAGGTAACTTTCTTGGGTTATCATATTTCGGCGAGCGGCACCAAGCCTCTGGACACCAAGGTACAGGCCATACGCGACTTTCCCCCACCGAAGAACGTTAAATCGCTGAGACGCTTTTTGGGCATGGTGAATTTTTACAGGCGATTCCTGCCTAAAGCCGCCCAAATCCAAGCGCCTCTTAACGCTCTTCTTTCGGGGACAGTCAAAGGTTCCACACCAGTCAGCCTCGAGGGCGATGCTCTGCAGGCTTTCTTGAACATCAAAGAAAGCCTTACTAACGCAGCACTTCTCGCACATCCAGATTGTGGAGCTAAGCTTGCGTTAGTCACAGACGCATCAGACACGGCTATCGGAGCTGTCTTACAACAGCTGCAAGACAACGCGTGGCAACCACTTGCCTTCTTTTCCCGTAAGCTCAGCCCGTCTCAGCAAAAGTACTCGCCGTATGATCGAGAGCTTCTGGCGATCTACGAAGCCATTAAGTACTTTCGGCACATGCTCGAGGCGAGGCATTTCACGGTTTACACTGACCATAAGCCTCTCAGCTATGCTTTCCATGAAAGGAAACATAACTGTTCGCCAAGGCAGTTCAGACACTTGGACTATATTTCCCAGTTCACGACAGACATTCAATTTATCGCCGGTAAAGATAATGTCGTGGCCGATACACTGTCCCGCGTCGATGAACTGGGTGCTCCAATATGTCTGGACGATCTTGCCAAGGCTCAAGAGGCTGACCCTGAGTTGGTCCAGTATAGGGATAACGGATCTTCCCTCCGTCTAAAGCAAATAGACTTACCTGGGAGTCAAGTGCCTTTGTACTGTGACATCAGTACACCGACCCCCAGACCCTTTGTCCCAAAATCTTTTCGCAAGACTGTCTTCAACAGTCTTCACTCCTTCAGTCATCCTGGACCCGACACCACAGCCAAATTAGTAGCTTCAAGGTTTGTCTGGCCCGGGGTGCGAAAAGACTGCAAGAATTGGGCTACTTCATGCTTGTCATGCCAACGCACCAAAGTAAGTCGACACGTATCTGCACCTTTGGGTACTTTCGACTTGCCTCGTGCACGGTTTAAGCACGTGCATATAGACATGATCGGCCCACTTCCAGTGTCCCATTGGTACAGATACTGTTTGACGGCTATTGACAGATTCACGCGTTGGCCTGAAGTCGTACCCATAGTGGACATTACTGCAGAAACTGTAGCCAAGGCCTTACTGTCCGGTTGGATAGCCCGTTTCGGATGCCCTATAGATATTGTCACAGACCGCGGACGACAATTTGAGTCCGCGCTGTTTCAATACCTATCCAAAACAATAGGATTTGTGCATAAAAGAACGACTGCATATCATCCGGCATGCAACGGTCTTGTGGAACGTTTCCACAGACAGCTAAAGGCGTCCATTACTTGCCACGCGCATAACAGTTGGTCTGAAATATTACCACTGGTGCTCTTAGGTATCCGTAGCGCCTTCAAAGAAGACCTGCAAGCTTCTCCTGCAGAGCTGCTGTACGGTGAGCCGCTAAGACTACCTGGCGAGTTTTTCGACCCAAGCACAAGTGGTACATCAGACTTGTCAGATTTTGCTGCGCGATTAAAATTATTTACCGAACAGCTAAAACCTATTCCAGCGTCAAGGCATAGTAAGAACAAGGTGTTCATATTTAGAGAACTGGCGGATGCGGAATACGTCTTCCTACGTGAAGACGCTTCGCGTTCTCCCCTAACACCGGCATATACAGGGCCTCATAAGGTATTGGAGAGAGGTGACAAGACCTTCAAACTACTTCTGAAGGGCAAGCCAGTAGTCGTGACCGTGGACCGTCTTAAGCCCGCGCACATACTGGCCGATGAGGATAACCTGCCAGGAGGAAGTAAAAACGCATCCAACTTACCTCCCGCACCGACTCCAGCGTCACCGGCGCATCCTTCTTCCTCTTCTTCTCCATCTTCTCCACGTCCTTCTCTTCCTCCAACCGCACCTAAAACCACCCGCTCAGGACGACACGTCCGTTTCCCTGATTTTTATCGCCCTTAACCAGGTCTCTGGGGGGGAGTGATGTGGGCTACTTTCACCACATATACATATTTATATATTTACGTCATGTATATAATATGTATATTACAACAATACACTTATTTACTTAAATTATATAATTATTTTACATACACAAAATTCATTACACACTATACATTATATTATTTACATATTTACATTAATTTATTTATTAATATATAAGTATTTACAACACATAAATAGATAATAACTTTCATACATAATATAATATTATAATGACGGATGACGTAGTGCTAGCGGGCCATCAGTGTCGCGCGTTGGAACCGCGCTCAGTTCGCAGCGACGTACCTGGTCCGGTCACTACGTCACGGCCGAGGCGTTACCGTTTAGGTGGGAGCATCGCAGCGCCCGAGCGTTCACCTTGAGTCGTCCTTAGTCGTGATCTCGCTAACGCGACGCGAAGCCTATGCTGCTTGCTGCAATTTCTATGCTTCCGTATATGCCTAAATTGCACTGCTTTTAAGTTTTTATAACCTGTACGCTTAAACCACTAAACTGTGCTGTGAATCTTCTACTTCTTGTGCTTCTAAACTATATTTCTCCTAAACTATTCTTCAAGTACTGTATGTGAAATTTCTGTGACTTTTGTGTATCCTTCTTCTTTGTGTTTGTGTGGACATTATAACCGTGAGTACTAAAGAACTGTTTACTTTCTGCTCCTCCACCCGCAAACACGAATACATAAAAATAAGCGGCACTGACACACTACTCAGCCGCCAAACTACTTACAAGTGCTTTACACTTATTTTTTCATTTTTAGACTTTTTGAACTGTCTTTCTTTGGTTTGCCTTTGTCTACTTGACGTTTATTGTTATATAATGCGATATTAGCGAAAACTTTTAATTGGCCATATTTTACTTTTTTTTTAATTATATTTTGTATTTTAGCTGTAAGTTTTCTAACGTAATAAAATATAATAAAATAGTCTGTAAGGTTGAAGTAGGCAGGAGTGTGGGCGGCCGACCTGACGGCCCGCAGCATCGCGGTGCTGCGGAAACCGCAGAGGGCGATGGCCGTCAGAGTCGTCCGAGGGTATCGCACGATCTCCCACGAGGCGGCTTGCGTACTGGCCGGATCCCCGCCCTGGGACCTGGAGGCGAGAGCGCTCGCGTCACTCTATCTGTGGCGCGAGGAGGAGCGGACGCGGAGCGCGGGACTGGCGCAGCGGCAGATCACGCTGCGCCGGTTGGAGCTCCATCAGGTCCTGGTGGCGGAATGGCGGGAAAGGCTTTCGCGCCCTACCGCCGGCCTCGTCACTATCGAGGCGGTCCGGCCGGTGCTCGAGCGCTGGCTCGGGAGACGGCACGGCTCCCTGACGTTCCGGGCGACGCAGGTGCTCTCAGGGCACGGTTGCTTCGGGAGGTACCTGTGTCGCATAGGCAGGGAGCCGGACGCCCGGTGCCATCACTGCGTCCATTGCGTAGAGGACACGGCGCTGCACACGCTCACAGAGTGTGCGGCTTGGGATGAGCCGCGCCGTGCCCTCGTCGCTGCGGTGGGAGACGACCTGTCGCTGTCGGCCGTCGTCAGCTCGATGGTGGACAGCGCGGCGTCTTGGGACGCGGTGATCTCCTTCTGCGAGGTTGTCATCTCGCAGAAGGAAGCTGCGGAGCGGGAGCGCGAGAGTGCAAGCGCTGACCCGATCCGCAGAAGGCGCACCGGGCGACGTCGTCGCCGGGAGAGGGCGGACAACGCCCTCTTCCAGCCTCCATAAACGGTCCGGGGGCGACAGACGCGGGGAACGTCTGTCGCTCCCCCTCAAGGACCCGAGACGGTGGCGCGTTGTGTTCCACGCGCGCCTCTCCATGACGTCGGGGGGGAGTCTACGCCTCACTCCCCCCCTACAAACTCAAAGACGGGGCCCGCTGCGGCGGGCCATCACCAGTCGGGGGCCGCGGAAGAATGCTCTGTTCCCGTAGCCCCCGACGCAGCAGGTGCGAGAAGGAACACCGTGTGGTTTTTAGTCGGTAGGTCACCCACTCTGGGTGGAGTCCGACACGCCCCGCCGCCTCCCCGGGCGGCGGAAGTCCATGATGGATTTTCCACACGCTAAGCAAAAAAAAAAAAAAAAGGCAGGACACGTATGTTAAATGCTTCCGGATAGGCCAAGATTGTCACAGAGTTCCTTCAGGAAAGTCGTCGGTGGTTAACGGGGAAGGTTGAGGAAACGGTAGCATGACGATCTGGATGCATTCATGAGTGATTGGTCGGAGAAAGGTAGAAAGACGTCGAAGTTATGAGGGAGACCTTTACCCAGTGCAACTAGTTTGACTTTTCAAAAGTGCTGTTTTAATGGTCTAATTGAAATAAAATATTTGACTTGACTTTGACTTTGACAGCAGTGGGACAGTATAGATTAACAAAAAGAAACTTTATACCTATATAGGTATAAAGTTAGTAATATACAGATTGCTACAAATAACTTTATGAAAAAAAAAAACCAAATGATAACATTTTACACTATCTGAGAGTTGAACGGAGCAGTCACGTTTCTAACCAATAACAAAAGGGCCTCATAAATAAGTACCTATATTGGCTAGTAATTCTGTCAGTGATAAAACAGTCGATTCGTGTATGTACTCTGACAGAAACGCTGATTTTTATCGAAATATTCATGAAATAATAAGAGGGTGTAATTTATTCTTAAATCTGTGTACAGATCTTCGCGAAACATTTTTGTGACACCCCTGAAACTCAATTTTAGCTCAAAGTAGTGCGAGCATTTAGTGCAGGCTAAAATAATGCACTTTTGGGGCACCACGCTCGGTGTAAAGAATGACGTGGCTGGGTTGTGAATATCACGGCTTAAATCTCTGGGGATGAGCAGAGACTGAAGTGTTTTAGTATTTTTACTTTCCTGGTTAAAAGCTGTAGAGTAGGTTTGATCATACTGAGGCCGTACCACGATGTATTAACGCGATAAGGTTGGATAAGGTTGTAAGAGAGGAATGGATGCATCATTGGCCTAGACCTGGAAAAACCTAGGACCTGTAGCGTAGCAGTCGCGCTTAAAACCACTAAACTAACGAGGCAGTCACAGGCTTATCAAATTGTAATAGATATTTGAATGACACCCGTGACAGCCTCGATCATTTTTCTTTTTTATAAACCACTAAGGTGGCAAGCATACGGCCCACCTGATGGTAAGCGGTTACCGTAACTCATAGATGCTTGTAACACCAAGGGTATTACTTGCGCGTTGCCGACTCTGTAAAACGAAAGAGGAATAGTTGGGTTGGCAGTAAAAGGGTCAAAGTCCCCCCACTGCCGACACAACGTTTCCTCACGGAGTACTGGCAAACTTGCTCACCGTAAGGAACACAACATAGCTCAAAGCTGTGTTATTTCACTTCGATTTTCTGCAAGGCGGAGTTACTTCCCCAGTCGGGCAGCTCCAATTTGAGTGGAATGACTCCCACTATGCTCTAAATCTCCGCTGAAATGTGGAATGAGCTTACCGAGTGGGTCTTCCACTCATAGCTATAATCTGTGTGTCTTCAAATGTCAAGTGAAACGGTTTCTTCTAGGCAAGCGCGCTCCGCCGTAGATCGCAGTGTCGCTTAGCATCAGGCGAACTACCGGTCAAGCGTAGGCCTATCTTGATTAAAAAAATCTTCTTTTTTAGTTTCACCAAGTTTTAAAAGTAATTATCCTACTATCTTTTTGTATTTGTTGGCATTTTCCATGCTAAGATTTTAAAGTTATTTAGCGAAGGAAAAATTCGATCGCGGGTAGGTTTCGAAGAGATGATATGATGACGTCAAAAAATATATAATAGGTGTTACTGACGTCACCATGTACCAGCGTAAATTCTGAATGTGAAGGCAAAATTCGTCATGGCGGGTGGGACTCGCGGTGGCTTAGTGGTCATAGCGTCTAGTGTACCTAACCCGAAGAGGCAGGTTCCAATCCTGCCCGCGGTCGAATTTTTCCTTCGCTAAATAACTCTAATTATTCTACATCAAGTTTTAAGAGTGCGTACTCTACGTAATTTTATGCTTAGGCTCTTCTTTAATTCTTAGGCTTATATAGAAATAATCCACAGCACTTAAGTACTGATTCGCTGTCTAGTTAATATAGTGTTGTGTTTGGCTATTACTATACTGTTTCCACATAGTTTCCCTTGAGTATCGTTATAGAAGATTAGGAGATTATATCAAGGAGATTCACGCCTCGCAATGGTGATTAAGATGTTTCAAGAGATAGTTCACTTGGCTCTCTAGTTGGCAGGACTATTATTAAGAAGTAAACAGATACAAACATACACTCACTCCTTTCTCCTATGGGGCTAGGCAGAAACTAAAGAGCACCACTTGCTACGATTCTTGCATACTGCTTTTGCTTCGACCACATTCATACATCTTGTCATACACAGACGCAGGTTGCGAGTACTACCGCGCACTTGACCTTTTCGAAGAATCCCATCGATAAGGTCGGCGTTAGTTTTTCTAGGGCGTCCCCTCCCGTCGTTTCCACTGATATTCGCCATGTTAATCGTTTTTGTTAGTCGCCTTTCATATATTTTCCAAACCAACCCAAACAAAGAAACAAAATACGATAACGCCTGTACACTCCACTGCCCCAGTAACCTAGCGATACTAAGCGCGACTGCTATGCTAGAGGACCTCTAGTTTCGATTCCCATTTTTTTAGTTTTGGGTTGAGTTTGGATGTGTACCCAGTGAATGGCAACAGGCTATTGTCACTAACCGGGCATAAAACATTGTCATTAAACTCTGAGCTCTCTATTACATGGGACCTAAACATACCGGCCAACTATGGCTGTGCAATTAATTAATACACTTCTGAGTCCATCCAAACGTTGTCTAAGAGTTCTCTTTTAGGGGTAAGACCACCCATTGTACCAATTATATTATTTATAAACCTGTCCCAATAATGTAAGTGCAGTTAAGAATATTCAATTCTATTCTTAAATGTCTTGAATGGGAATCAAAACCATAACCTTGACCTTAACGGATACGCCAATTAATTAAATTAAAAACGCAATTGTTGGGCATAAGTACGAAACTTGACAACAGTAATCTGTTGTTGTCTCGCGCTAGTGATACTGCTGGTGTTGCTTGTGTCCCAAATTATGATCGAGCTACACAATTACTGATGCATGCGTGCCGTCGGCTGGGACTGGTCTACTCAAAGCCGCTCTGAGGATGAGTTCATGAGCGATTTAAACCTTATCGTCGATTTGTATCGCACCTTCCAAATCTAAAACATGTCACCTTGCCTCGATTACGTCATTCTACAAAGGCCGCTCGCGAAAATGGCCCGCCAATTTTTCCGGGAACACCCCCTTGGGGGCCACAGACTACGGGTAATGTCAGGATGTCTCGCGGTTACTGTAAATATTTACTGCTAACAGACAGTCTTGTAGGTGAAAAGGTCAGTGGTTAAGTTTTAAGTAAAAAGGATTACTGCATTATATCACACAGCTCTTTAATAATAAAACACATCACAGTATAGTAGCGTTACACCCACAGGTCGCTGTAAGTCGATAGTCGATGGGTGGCCTTTATTCAGCAGTGGAACTCCTGTGGCTGACATGATTATAATGATGACACCCATACTCACTACTGCCGCGGCAGCGTCCAGCGAGTGCCAGAACCAAATCTGAATGTTTTGAGAGTTTTTGGAGTAATGAGCTATAATTTAGCATGGGTATATGAGTACATAGTAACCACGCCGTCAAAAGACCGTCTACACGAAAAATAAGGGATATTTTTTTTTCTTGTCTATCCCATGTTATAGGGTGTCGTTCGATAGGTCGTTCAAAAATATTACGGGTGTGTGAAAACCATTTTTAGATTCAGCGATCCGTTTGCGGAATATTATGCTTCAACGTTCAAATTTTAATGAGTCAAGTATCCAACCAACTAAATGGTTGAGATGTAGATACTGTGAAAAAAATCGCGGAAGTAAAATAACGGCAAATAACAAAGTTAAAATGAAAACTATCACAGCGGTTAATGATTAATATTCGACCAACTACGCGTGGGCCGACACGCACTTGGCAGAATGTTATATATACTTTGTATTAGATAACATCAATAAAAGGTGTTTTATTTATTTCTATATCAGAATCAGAATAGTTTATTTGTCAAAATTAGGTACCTAATTAGTTTAAGTAGGATAAATGCGATTTAAATAATTATTTAAACTGTACTCACCAGTTCTCCTATTTTCGTCCATCAAGCATGATTTTGACACTGAAACAAAAGAGTACGATGTCTTAAGAAACGTGACCCATCCACAGAATGACTGATGTCAAATTGATCAGCGTAAGTAATAATAAGATACAGGGCTTAATAAAGACCCCTATTTTCTATAAACAAACAAGAAACCTCGATCATATCGGTTACGCCTTGACCTTAAAGCCAAAAACGAACATAATATTCTAGCCCAAAACCGATACAAAGATGTGTCATAAACAATTTTATTACAACTCATATTTAGAGTAACCATTCGTCAGGATTTTTGTGGATTTGTACATTTTCCGGATGTCCGGATTTTTGTCAAGAATTTCATTTACTAAACTTCTTCAGGATTTGAACTTGAATTTGATCTGTAGACTTAATTAAGTCGGCTGTACATGGTCATATTTGCTTATAACAAATTTTAACACTGAAATTAAAATAAATAACATTTAAAAATTACATAAATTATACCACTTTAAACATTATTGTGCGTATAGTTGTGTAAAAATTAAACACAATACTTTATGTTTAATTTATTTTTCTTTTAATACTTTTTTTCATTTGTAATTCCCTAAGGATTGTCACGGACCTGGTGTCCAAAAAAAGTATTTATATTACTATTGCATACGTTGAAAAATATATGTTGCGTTGTTAAATACGTGTTACTTATTAATGAATCCACAAGAACACTGCTCACATCCAATTTATTTCTACGACAGTGAAATACTTGTATAATAATTTCAATATGGTTACCCTATCCGTGTCGAACATAGTCGGTCGGTCCCTTTTGGAAATCATTTAAGAATCACTTCATCAGCAAACATTGTGGTCGCGGCTTGCCGAGCCACTTTTTACGAGATAAACCGGTTACGATTGACGTGCACTGAATTCGTAACAAGCTCCCCAGATTGAGATAAGAGAGAGTTCACTGTGGTGTAAAAACGTAAGAAGATATTAATGTTTCTATCTTAAACATTATCCTCAGCTTTTTCCAATTATTTATGTCGGGATCTGCCTAACCAGATGCGGCTGAATATCAGTATTCTACATGAAGCGACTACCATCAAACCTCCGCAAACGTAATTCTGGGAAACTCCGATCCTGACAATAGACTGATGATCAGGCTTTTTGGTGTTTTTTTTAAACGTTGCCCCACACTAGGGTACCATTAAAAGAAAGAAAACCCTCCTGTATTGTGGGTACGTTTACAAACACAAACTTTCACATACACAAAAACCCGAGCCGCAACAAATAGGTACACATAATTGATCCGTGTGGGGATCGAACCCACAACCCGTGACGCAGAAGCCGATCGCTTAGCCGCTACGCCAAACTTGACGTCGAACTATCTTCTTTTTCTGATTAATGATCGTCACAGGTCTTCGTATGCCAATTGAGACCGATGATTTTACGCTCCTAGGCACGGAGGATTCACGATATGTCAAAAAGGGTCACCCATTGCCAAGCTGACCGTGGTTAGCTCAGATTAATTTTGTAGATCGATTGATATGTGTAGTTATTGCCTAGCTATGAACCCTTGCAGATATGCCCAGTATAGTTTACATTACCCTTCAAACAGTGCCTACATTTCCTTTGTTCCAAACAAAAGAATGTTAACAATATTGCATATCGGCAGAATATTTAGCTTAGGCTCTACCCTAGATAAAGTTTGTAGCATGTGTAGAATCACCTTAAAATAATGAAGCTTCATCCACCATACATAACGATAAACAGGTTTCATTTCAAGACCAACTTCTCTTATGCAGATTAATAATGTTCTCCTAATGAGTTTCCTTGAAGTTTGAATTTGGTAAACCTCTTAGTACGCGCTTTAGTGTTAAAGTTAGGTTTAGTAGTTTGTGAAAACACTTTTAGCTGTTCAGGTCCCATTTAGGTCAAAGAGAATGGGTTCCGCAAGGAGAAATACGGGATAGGTTTAACTGGGAAAGATTAGCTTTTAACTGTGCCGAGTCATCTCAATGTAGCCAAGAGCATCAACCTGATTTGACTACTCAATTGGCGCATTTTTTCTAACTGACGATCTTTGCCTTCGGGTTGAATATTCGATCTAGGCAGAGAAAAATTCTTTATTCATGCAGATAGAGAAATAGTGTGTTTATTCACGTTCAAATTAACATAAGTATTCAAACAATTTCAAAAAAGAGGGAGAATCTCAATTAGTTAGTTATTTATTTAATTGAAACTAAAAAAGACCTGATTACTAGATCGTGTATTGACCACATATTTGCACGCTTTCCCACATTACATCCGTTCGCGGCGGTGCTTGATGTCGTACTGGCTGACCACCGAGGCATTATCATTGCCTGCATTGACGACTCATTTGAAATTCCTAAGTGTGCACAGCGTGTTACTAAAAAAACAATAAATTATGAAATTTTATATGAACAACTTAAAAATGTAGAATGGCATAAGACAAAACGTATGATTTCTGCTAACGATATTCTAAGCTTTATTTATGAATCTTTTGATAATGCAAATAAGTTGGCAAGCAATAATAAAAAGTGCAAATTGTCCAGCAACCATTCAAAACAGTTTAGTCTACCATGGATCGATGACAATATTACCCGGCTTTGCGATAAAAGAGACAAAATATTTAACGATTGGAAAAATAGTTTAAACGGTCCTAAATTAAAATTAGAATACAATACAATTAGAAATAAAATCCGTAAAATTTTAGAAAACAAAAGAAATAAATACTATTTACAACATATCAGTAATCATTTTAACAACGTAAAAAAAATATATGAAATTGTAAATCAAATGTTAGGAAGAATGTCACTATCGATTGATACGGCTATACTTAGGGCCTTCGGTGCGCAAGGAATTTCTACCAAAAAAATTGCCGACAACTTTGCCAATAGCTTTGATAGTGCGGTAAAAGACATAATTCCAAATTGTAAAATAAAATTATCAACATCTAAAACTAAACCTAAATCATTGGATTCAAGTATGTTATTCAAAAAAGCCACAGCTAGTAGCGTTCATAGAATAATTAAACAACTAAACTCAAGGAAAGCTCCAGGTCCAGATAATGTTAAGGTTTCCGATATTAAGATGATAGGTGACAGTATATCGCACTCTATTGCCGATTAATTAATCGGAGTATTGATAGTGGTCTTTATCCGGATGATCTAAAAGTAGGTTGCGTAAGACCTATTTATAAAAGGGGTAAACGAAGTGACTATTCAAATTATCGTCCAATAACACTGCTTTCATCTATAGATAAGATAGTTGAAAAGTATGTATGTGAGCAAATACATCCCTTTTATAGAAAGCACGAAGTGATAAACCGGTACCAGTTTGGCTTCCAGTCTGGTAAAAGCACCTCGGCTCTATTGTCTAATTTTACCGATGAAGTAAATAAGAACCTAAATGAAAAAAAATATGTTCTTACGCTATTTATTGACTTCTCACGTGCCTTCGATACATTAGTGCACAACCAGATAGTCAACAAATTGGATGACTGCGGAGTACGTGGCCCCCTTCTGACTTGGTGTGAAAATTATTTAAAGAAGCGAACATTCACTGTAAAAATCGACAACATCTGTAGTGGACCGATGTCAGTAACCGAAGGGACAGCACAGGGATCCGTATTAGCTCCATTGCACTTTTTGACATATGTTAACGACATGAGCGAATGCATAACTAACAGCACGTGTTATCAATTTGCAGATGACACCTGCCTTTTAATTGCTGATAGAAATCCACAACTCGCATGCGAACATTTGCAATCCGATTTGGACGCCCTTATAAGATGGTGTCATGATGCGGGACTAGTAGTTAACGCAAGCAAAACTAAGTTATTAGTTATTAAATCCCCTTACATTAGACCACTCCCCGTACAGAACCTAGTAGCCCACGTCCATGATTGTCTACATTCTGTTAATATTTTAAACTGTAACTGTCCGCCTATAGATGTTGTCAAAAACCAAATATATCTTGGTCTGATTATAGATAACAAGTTTAACTGGAGCCATCACATCGAACGAGTTTGCGATAAATTAAGGCAATTTCTAGCGAATTTAACAATACTAAAAAATCGCATCCCGTTTAAAGTGAAGCTTATGCTTTATTACGCACTGGCAGAATCCCACATACAGTATGGACTTACTAGTTATGGTCGTACCTACAAATCGTATCTTAATGAGATTTATAAACTTCAGGTTAGAATCCTAAAAAATGTAGTCTCATCGAAAATAAAAAATAAATATTACGACAATGAAAATGGTCTTTTT
This sequence comes from Acronicta alni, assembly GCA_964056405.1. Taxonomy (NCBI): domain Eukaryota; kingdom Metazoa; phylum Arthropoda; class Insecta; order Lepidoptera; family Noctuidae; genus Acronicta; species Acronicta alni. The sequence continues at coordinate 13,114,213 of OZ043932.1, read as the reverse complement.
AAACACTGCAAAGTTTTACCAGTACACACTCAAGTACATCTTTTATTACTAAAAGAGCAATTTTTTAATGAATCTTTAAGAAACGTTATTGAACACCCTGTGCGCACTCGGGCAGTTTCTAAGAATCGACTTCGTATACAACGCGCCAATAATGTGTACGGCGAGCGGACTACCTGTTATATTGTTCCTCGACTTATCAACAACCTACCCTCGCAATTATGTAATAGTATTTCATCAAAAAATTTTAAATATAAATTAAAACAACACTTTTTATGTATGTAGTATTCAATAATATTTTGATACATTTTAAAATTAACTATTAGACAGACTCATGATAGCACAGGTTTAAACCTCAGTGGTTTTTAGTGTTATTATTATTTAAGTATTGTGCATTATTTTGTAAAACAATAAATAAAGGAAAAAAAAAAAAAAAAAATTAAGTTTTTTTGTGTGTACAGTCGGGGTCATAAGTCCAGTGCACAAATCTATCGCATCAAAACAAGTCGCACTTACGACCTTTTTCTATAACAAACATTTTGCACATAATATACACGATCTCGTATATCATCATCACTCTTTCATCATTATCTAAACAGAAAGAGTACGGTATAATGATAATTTTAGTGACAAACCACACACTATCATATATACCTCCACGATTTTACTTATTTATAATAACCGTATATCTTTTTATTTCTTTCTGTTTTGTTTGTTTTTCATTTTTAAATAATATTTTTGCATCTCTATTAATTGACTGCGGGAGGGTCCTGGTGACCTGTAATACAGGTTGTGCGTAGCACAAACCTACATCAGGCACCAGTCTCTCACAAAGTTAGCTTTAGATATGTTAAATTTGTTATGACATAAAGCATGTAAAGTAACTGTTGTGATGGGAAAATAAATAAAATTATTTATTTATTATCACCTTCTCGTAGTTATATTGTTGGACCGGTAAATGTTTGCATTGTAATCACTCATACATGTTTATACGCGCAGTACCGTGCAAGCGAATATGATCGTTGACGTGCTACTGGACTGGATGGCACCAGATGGTACGTTACACCATATCTTCGCTGATCGTGAACAGATTTCCTACCTTCCTTATTTCCTACCACTGCAAAGAAACATCGAAACAGATTCAGATAATTGTGGTCTCTTTTAAAATCTAGACATATTTTAGTAGTAGCAGATATGTGAATCTTACTATATAGGGCAATGTGTGAAATGGTCTTTTGAAGCAAGAGCCATAGCGAGTTTGAGTAGACTTGTTCCAGCTGACGGTACCATACATCAGTCTTTGTGGAGCTCGACTATAATTTAGAGCGCTCAACCAGCACTAGATCAGTGGAACATTTGAGTGGGTCAGATAAAATTCTCAATGGTGGGTGAACTTTTTATAGATCGGTGGAGGTTGCTTTCTTCGTAAGTCTGCAGTTGCATTAAACTGTCTTATGCCGAACATGATGTCTTTATTAAGTAATTTTAATTAGAATGCATTATTCATGATGACTGAGAGAAGTCCTGGGTACCACTCCCAGGTTGAATAAAGTGTTAGTGGGTTTTTCTATGAAATCTCAGTAGTAAATCAGAGTTTGGATTTGTACAGAGGCGAGCACATCAAGCTTATCCAATCTGTCAAATTTCTTTGATAGACTTTCAACTTTAATACAAATCAATAAGGTTCATCAATAAGGGTCTGTACCCAGTTAATGGCAATAGGCTCACCCCTACTACATGGGACCTAAACATATCGGCGAACTGTGGGTGTACAATAATTAGTACACCTCTGCCTAACCCTTTGGGGACTAGAAGCGTGATGGTATGTTCATATATGTCCTCATCTCTCAAGTAAACATCAAAACTAGAAACAGCATAATTCAGCATTCAAATTCGTTCCATTTGGGAATCAAACGTAGCGAATACAATGGAATATGCAGAAATTGGACCCCAAACCTTAGCTCAGAGCTTAAAACCTTCGATTTCAGCTCACTGCCAATGCGCCAATTAAGCCTTCAAACTCTCAAATTAAATCCAACGCGAATTTCTGAATACCCACAACGAACATCCTAATAATACGTTTTGATTTCTGCATTTCCTCAAATCATTATTTTGTTTATTAATGATCCTTTAAAGTGGAAATCTTGTTCTTGGAAAGTCGACTGTCCCACATCGTAATAGAGTTTGTTTTTGTATGGACGTTGGATTGCCGTAGGCGATTCAGTATCTATTTGCTTTCCGCAATGGATAATATTAATACGTGTTGTAATAGTACCTATTGTGTTGTGTTTGAGGGTTGAATACTAGCTTTTAATGTGGCAATTTTCGGGTTAACTAGATGCCTCAATAACCCATTATTATCCTATCCTTTTCCAACTATTGGGTCTTTTTTTTTCTCCAAACCTTTTCTCAAGTATGTTAGGATTAGTCTAAACAGATAAGGCTGACCATCAGTATTATACATAAAGCGACTGTAATCAGTTATACCCTGAGTATAGACTGCTTGTCAGGGCTTTTGGGCTCCTGTCTACCCCTAACATTGAAAGATTGTTCTCGGATGAGATTCGAACCCAGAACATCCATTCAGAATGGTCACCAATCCATAGATTAACCGTGGCTAGCATAGCCTAAACTTGCAGGTTGTTTGATCAACATAGACCTCAGATTATTAACTTGTATGTAAGCTTTATGTACTTAACGCTTGTTACCTGAGGCTAGCTTTAGATAACAAGTATAGTATAAACAGCATAAATTCAGGTTCAAGTTAGAACCTAGGTATATCTAAGTTTGGAAGCGAAAGGTAAACTCGAACTGAAGCTAAACTTAACTGCAGTGAATTTGGCGCTAAGGCACAAGCGTTAGTTTGGGATCGTTAGTGACTTTGTAGTGTGTGTGGTGCGTGCTTTGGATTCGAACTTGAGACACAGTTAATTGGAATATCGTCTTGTCACCGTTCTTTCACTGCTTATACATTGTTATTATAACATAAATCCTGATTTTAGAGATTTAATTTCGATTAAACATCTATATACAGATTATTATTTTACTAAACTGTCGCGTTAGTCTAATGATCTTAATGATTCCCTGGTCAAGCGAAATGTTGATGGGTTTTTTATGAAATTCTCAGTAGAATCAGTGTGGATTTGTGCCCGATTATGGGGAATACGCTGGCTCCCATAAACATACCGGTGAACTGTGAGTATATAAGTAAAGGCTTGATGGTGTGTTATATTACTCTTTAAATACCTATAATATTTTAAACGCGAAAATAACTGTCTGTTACCGCTGAACCTCTGAACCAATTTTAATTAAATTTCATAGAGATAGATTACTTATTACGACTTTAGAGAAGTACATACTACGACGTAGCAAACCTCTACGCATGTCGTAGCACTTTAGCTACGGCGTAGCATGTCTTACGCTACGCCGTAGTATAAATTGTAACCAACAAGAGGTCATCGCGCCTTCTTGCGACTTGTCATTTACTTAAGATTTGTGTTGAAAAAATTTATGTATTTATTACCCTATGGCTAGTGAACTAGTCCCAAACTAAGCAGAGGTTGTACTGTGGGTACTTAACAATGGATTTAATATTTGTATGTATTTTTTTTTAGTAAATTATACATACAATGCATACGTAACACCCAGACAAATACAAACTCTTAGGTATGTTCATCACATACATATTTGTGTCCTGTGGGAATCGAACACATGACCTCGTCATCAGCAGTCTGATACTCGAACTACTAGACTACAGACGTCGTAAAACAGATTATGAAAGAGATTCAGTAACGTTTAAAACAATTTACAAACGACATCTCAAAAGTGCTGTAGTATAAGCTTAAAGCCTCTTAGTTATTTAGTAGCTAACAGGCAGTAACAAAGTTTAGTCTGATACAAATATGTAGGCAGCGTTTAGGCCGGACATAACTCAGGGTTGCTGTCCGGCCAACTGATAATGTCCGGGGTCCGGCAATACGAAGTATTACTTAGCATCGTCAGAAACAACTACAACATGTTAACGTGAATATTTTTAGATTATTAGACAAGGATGTCTACTGACTTAAAAATAATGTAAACTTATTAATATAAACCCTATCACAACCCTATCACCCTATCTCAATCTGAACCCACAAAATAAATGTCATAAAATTATACACATACACCCAAGCATGCACAAACTCACACGCACACACACACACACACTCGCGCACACACACACACACACACACACACACACACACACACACACACACGCACACATACACACATACACACACACCCACCGCTCTGTATATTATGTTGATCATTATGATTAATTAATTACTGTATTTTATTTTATTGCATAAATGTTAACGTTCCAACAATGGAAGAAGATATTGATTCCTGTAACACAGGTCACCACATAGCTCAGGAGGAGGCTTCAAAGTATAATGTAACGCTGTTTATGTCAATAAATAAATTTTATTTTTATTTTAAACTTTAAATGGTGCCATCTCTCTCTCTCCTCTTGGTTCGGCCTCATGAATGAATAGTGATATCAATTTTCTCGACATACAACAATAGTAATCCCAGGGCAATGAACTCATGACCCTAATTTTAACTACCATGAATACATAAATTTACGCGTACCGTGATAATGTTTTTTTTTTTACGCACCCTATACATAAATAACTAGCTACTGCCCGCCACTTCGTCCGCGGTGGAAAAGTTATTTTTAACTATCGTTGTAATTTGGATAATTTACTCAAAATCTTTATAAATTAGCCTATATGTTATTCTGATGTATAAATACTGTAAAGTTTCATGAAAATCCGTTCAGTAGTTTCAGCATGAAGGAGTCCCTCTCTCCTACTAAGCTGTGCTGTGCCCAACAGGGTCCATAATTGATTCCTAGATTTAAGCCTACCATCTGTTTTATATATTTTTGTACATTATGGAATGCAATAAATGAATATGAATATGAATATGAAATATCCATCTATCCGTCCATCCTCACAAGCTTTCGCCTTTATAATATAGGTAGGAAGTAGGATAGGATAAGACTAATTAACAACCCTCAAAAATCAGACATATTGGTTAATCTATACTTACCAATACATAAAATCAAGGTGTCTGTTTGTGATTTCAAAAATGCAAAAAATTTTTACGATGTCTAATAAAATGACCGATTTTAGAATTAAGTGTGTTTGTCTGTCTGTCTATCTGAAAGGTGCTCTCGAATAAGCTCCGAAACTTTACAACGGATTTCAATAAAAAAAACATTAAGAAATAGGAATTTTAACAGAAATTGGGTTGATGTCTGATGGTAGGCGCTTCGTGAAAAACACTGATATTCAGCCGTATCTGGTTAGACGGGAAGCCAACCCGGAAAAAGGCTCGAGGATAATGATGACAAATAGCAAAATTTTCAAAATAGAATTTGGATATTCAGTAGGTTTGATTTCATATTGAACGTTTACCAATTAAATATCAAATGGTATTTCCCTTTGAAACCCTCCAATTAGGGTTACCAATTAGCGAATTGAACTATAATTTAAAATGTAAAAAGATATCCTACAAATAGTTAGTATTTATTTGGTAAATATCGTGCTATAAAGTTCGTTTGGGGTGGTAGCTACGCATTCCCAAGCATTCTACTACTAAGAAATAATATGCTAACAATAATGTATTCTGTTTTAATTTTTATAGGCTGCGGTTGCCGCTCACCACCAGCAGGGCTAGCATGGGCTGGGGATAAAACTTTTGTCCACCGGTTATTTCCACTGACAAGGGACAAAATTATTTTTATCCACCTGCCAAAGCACGGCAACAGGGGGAAAGAGAATTATATCACTTTTGACATTAGACGTGGATACTCACCCCCCGCCTATAGCATGGCGACTAGTGGAAGAGAAAAATTACAGATATTTTGACATAACAAAGGGAGAAATTTGTCCTCATCTTTAGATGGTGGGTATAAGTATATCTCTTGGAAAAAAATATAATTAGATGTAATATAAAAATGTCTCGTGCTTACTGGAGCTTAGTGTTGTCATCAGAAAGGGAGAAAATTGAGCGAAAAATACACCGGCGTTCAATTCGCGATTCGAGCAATCCCTTCGAGTTACCCGACACAGAATTCCGCCGGATTTTTCGAATGCACAAGGATTGCGTCCATTATTTGTGCCAAGAACTTTATCAGGCTTTGAAACCATCGAATACAGCAGATGGACTGCCAGTGCACGTCAAAGTAAGCACCTATTTAATCGTATCGTTTATTGATCATAAGTAGCAGCAAAATAAATATCCAGTACCTACAGATGTAATAAAATGAAAAAAGTACTTTGGTTTATGACGATATTCTCGGCTATTTTGTAATTGAATAAAAGTTTTCTTATAATGACAATAATTTCGGGGACAAGCGTTTCCCCTATTTAGTCCACCGTGAATAGTTTATCCACCCATGTCGCCATGCTCGGAGGGTGGAGAAAATTGACAGAGGGGAATAGTATTTTGTCCTCTCCCCGTGGATAAAATGTCTCCGGCCATGCTAGCCCTGCAGGTGACCCACAAAGGAGGTTATAATCACATTCTACTTAACAAACCGTCATGCCTGTATTCCCTACAGGGATGGGCAGAGTTACACCCTGTACATCCACGATATACCAGCATGTTATTTAAAATTTTAATTACATGACAAACAAGCATTACAAGTGCCAGTAACGTAAGTAGTATCATTAACGCGTTTTCATCTTAAGATGATAAGAAATAACTGGGCATATTATGAGACTTAATAACAACTGAGGAGTTGTTAACTCTCATATTATTGCTTAGCGGCAGAAAATTTAAAAATAAATATTCTTGGACAATTTTACACAGCACTATCTAGTCCCAAACTAAGTCGAACTTGTACTATGGGTACTAGACAATGGATATAATACTTATATATATATTTTTTTTGTAATTACAGACTTATAATACATAGGAAACACCCAAACAAACACAAACACTTAAATGTTCATCACGACGCCATTTGTTTTGATCCCAATACCTGTTACTATTAATCGGGCACAAAGTTTAACATTAAGAATGTAAAACAGTAAACCCTAGAAGTTTAAAACATAATATCTGTTAAGAAACAGATGTGCCAACCCTAAGCTTACGTCTGGACATGTCGCCCTGAAATATTACTCTAGTCAAGTTGGACCATGTTCGCCTTGTTTCTAGTTAATTCTAAGATCGCCTTTGATGAACACCCGTTATTTACTAAGGTTTAAACCGTGTTTAGTAGTAATTAAACGTGTTCCGTCGGATTGTGGGATGACAAGGGATTTTGCGAAAGACTGTTAATGAATTATAGTGGGTCGCGTTGTTTGTTTGTTTTGTTTAAGGTTGCTGTTAAGTGTGACCATTACTATGAATTTAATTTATGTATTAAACTGCCTTATAAGCTTAGTAGTTGTAACTGCGACAGTGCTTAGGTCTTAACGGGACTTAACTAACCTTGTGACCGCCACGTCAAAACATTTCATTTTTTCAATTTTTGTATAGGTATTTATTTTGAACTAAAAAGTGGTATTTTTGACGTGCCATGCCGTCGTTGGCGTCGTGAGCAAGTTTTGATTTGACGTCTATACACGTCCGTGGCGGTCAAAAGGTTAATGAAAGCAGTGGGCTGTATAAAGTAGGTATAATGCTTGCTACGATTTGTCGTGAATTACAATAGAAATGCCCGTGCTGTATCGCGGCGATCAGCTGAGTGGTGACTAGAGGCACAGCGCACGCGCAGCTGGTTGCAGTACCCCGCACCCGGTGCCTGCCCCGGTGTCGTCTGTGATGTGGTTTATTTTTCTATGAAATTCTTAGTAGGAACTCGAAGTTTGGGTTTGTCCCTTGTTATATGGGACCTCAAACATACCGGCAAACAGTGGGTGTATTAGTATTTGTCTGCCTAACCATTCTAAGAATACAGGTATGATGCATTCATGTATCTATTGCAACATACAGTCAGTTTGTGCGCGTGTGACGTGGTCAGCACATTGAGAGTTCGATCCATGCCTCAGAGAACACGTAAAGCCATTTATCCCGGTTGTCATACGAACACCTATGACCATCGTTAGTGGTAATCAGAAGCCCAAAAAGCCTGACAATAAATCTATTGATTTCTGCCACTTACGCGAATATTATACAATGAAATAAAAATACTTTTTACGGATTTTATCACGTTATTGATATTATTAATCCCGACGTTTCGGACCCTGGTCACGGGTAGACTAAGTTAAAAATAGTCAGCCATGGACGCTGTAAAGGGTATAATAATGTAAATATAACGCGATAAAATTCGTAAAAAGTAGTTTTATTTCAAACAAATCTATTTTCAGGATATCGGTGCTACCGATAAATTGGGTTGCGGAGGTCTGATGACAGTCGCTTCGTGTAAAATACTGATATTCACCCGCATCTGGTTAGACTGGAAGCCTGATGGAAGCTGACTCCAACATAGTTGGGAAAAGCCTCGGATGATGGTATTTTTTTTAAACCGGAAAAATATTAGAGAAGTACTCGTAATAGTCAGCAATGTAATAAAAATATTTATGATCTAAAGTTAAATTTGTTCATCTCAAAATTCTCAATATTGAGTGAACACCCACGCGGATGGCTGTATTTTAATAAAAATGGTTGATGTTCATTCTAAAAATAAATAAATCGATGTTATTCGAATGTTAAAAGATAAATTGAGAGGTCAATGACCATTTCAGACCGATTCATATAGATACAGTTTATTGTACAGGGGACAGCACCACAATCTGTCAAATTTCTTTGATAGATTTTCAACTTTAATTCATTATAATAAGGTTGATATTTAATTGGAAAAAAATAACAGTTTCGGACAGCTTGACCTGCAGGCGTCTGTACAGTCAGCAACGAAAGTCGCTGAACATGTTGCAATCTTCAATACGATTTTTAACATGAAGTTGCTGACCTGTGAAGGTTGTGCGAAACATTGCATAGATGACCATTAAATATTTATCTTACCTTCATAGTAAAAAAATCTCTTGATATGTTTTGGAGCTGTCATGTTATCAAAATTTAGCTGTGTTCGGCGACTTTCTGTCGTGTGCGTGCTGACTGTACCTCTGCGCGTCCCTTTAACAGGAAATCAAACGCTATAGGTAGGCCATCATTAAACCTATATACTGTTCCACTGCTTGGCACGGGTCTTCTCTCAAAATGAGAATGATTAGACTTTAGTCCACCACGCTAACCTTATGCGGGTTGGCATACTTCCCACACCGTCAAGAAAAACTCACGCGGATGTTTTCCTTCACCGTTAAGTGAGTGATAATTAATTATTAATACGCACTTGAATTCAAAAATTTTGATATGCATACCATGGTTTCAAACTCGCCTTGGCAACCTTTGATTTGGCAGTCCAAAGGTCTTATCACTGGGCTATAAATTTTTTAGGGTTCCGTATCTCAAAAAGAAAAACGGTACCCTTATAGGATCACTTTTTTGTCCGTCCGTCTGTCAAGACCCTTTTCCTCAGGAACGCGTAGAGGCATCAAGCTAAAAGTTATATCAAATACTCAGGTCTACTGTCCCTTGGAGCTGTGAAAAAATCAAACTTCTAACCCAATGCAATCAAAAGATACAGCCGTTTATGCCGCAAATTTTTGAAACTCGCAAGGGAATCAAAAGCTACAGGGTACTTCCCGTGCAGTGTAGGGTATAGTTAACTATAATTTTGTAATCTGGTTACTAATTACGATTAAAAGTAGTTAACTACATGTAGTTATGATTACATGTAACTTAACTACAGTAATCAAACTACATAAAGTAGTTGTTAATTTGATTGCTGCAATCTAGTAGTTATAATTACTGATTATTATTTAATTATTTTTTATGCAATTAAATAAACTTGTAATGTGAAGTAATACCATATGTTTTGGAATATGGCTGCATAAAAAAAACAGTTGATTGCACATACCTATGTTTATTTTTATGAATAATCAAATGCAAGGATTAAAGTCGTAGATATTATGTACTTATACTCGTACTTATCAGATCTTAATTACTTTTTATTGACATGTAATAAAAAAAACTCAGCAAACATCAACTTGATTCAAATTATTTGCTAATCAAATAAATAACCAAAAAAGGTTGATTGGGTTACTTATTCATTTAAATTAGCTTTTAGTACTACACGTTTTTCAAACATTTCATCCGATAGCCTGTGGGATTTGGGATGGTTTATCATAGTTGCGTATGAAAACAGTCTTTCCACTGGAGCCGAAGAAGGTAATGGAGTATTGTATTTTATGAATACTTTTTTCACTTCCGGATATCTATGAAGACAATTTAGTTCTCGATCCATATCTGATAAATAACAAGAAACAATCAGATCTGCTTTTGACCTCTATGCGATGCGCTAACTACCTACCAAACGACAAGACGAAACACGCGCGATAGTCGTTCATGTACTTACATGAACGCCTATTGCGCGTGTTGGCTTGTTTAATGACCCAACATCATTTTAAAGCTGTAGTTATAAAAAGTAATCGTGATTGCAACTACAATTAGTAGTTAGTAGTCAACATTTTTAACTACATTTTTCGATTTTTTTATGTAGTTTGTAGTTATGATTACTTTATGTAGTCGTAGTTAGTAATCAGTAGTTAGATTACATTTTGCCCAATACTGTTCCCGTGAACTCAGAATCTTGAAATTTGGTACGAAGCAACCTCTTATAGGACAGATAAAGGAAAAATTGCGAAAACCGTAAATTTTTAGTTACATCATAATAATAAAAATATTTTTAATAGTTTTACAGTTACTACTCCTTTCCTCATGAACGATTAGAGGTATTAAATTGCAATTCATATCATATACTCAGGTCTATAATACCTTTAAGCTGTAATAAAGTCAAACTTTTATGTCAACGCAATCAAAAGTATACCTACAGGTTTGTACGGAACCCTCGGTGCACGAGTCCGACTCGCACTTGGCCGGTTTTTATTGGTTACTGTTCGACCTGGGAATCGCACCCAGGTCCTCTAATATGGCAGTAGTGCGATGGAGCACAAAGCTAATGAGGTGTTGGCTATTATTTCAGCTAAATCATCTTTACTACTAATCGCTTAAAGGGCGTGACCCAAGGGCATTGCCCTTGCGTAGCATAGTCATTGGTAACGATTACTGCAAGCTTCGTTAATTTTATGATAAGACTTTCTAAATTTTATTTTAATTAGGTACACTCTGTATGAAATATAGGTATAATTAAAAATAATTTAACGTTTGAATTAAATTTGAAAAAATAATATTGGTCTAATTTACTTATAGCTACATTTTACACAAGCGTTACTTAGTTTGATCGAGCGATAATTAATTATTAATACGCACATGATTTTGAAAAGTCAGAGGTGCGTGCCTTGGATTCGAACCTTTGACTTGGCAGTCCAATGGTTATAATACTAGGCTATAACTGCTTTTATTATTATTATTATTATTTTCTTATTATCAGAATTTTGTGTGGCCCAGGGGTGCTATAATATTCTCGATTTCAGTTAAAACAGTAATATTCAACCACCAATCTAGATTGAAAGTTATTCAAAAGACGAAATCGATCCCCAAAGTTTGCCTTCTCGATTTAAGCGAGAATCGATGCTCGTATGATCCTATTCATCCGATATATATCGATTAAATAGTCCAATATTTGAGGACAATGACCTCTTCGAAGCTTCGGATTCCTTTCATGGTTTGCCTATACAATGCTTTAAGGTAGAAATATGACAAGATTGTATTGTAGAATAGAGGTTATAATTATAATTATGAAACGATTTTGTCATCAACTTATTGTTACGGCGGATACGTAATAGAACGACTGAGATGGCTCACGAAGGTTCTAGAAACATGTGGAAGTTTAATCTCGACACTCGCGTAGGTATAGGTAGGTACTTATATCTATAACAATACCTCAAGGACACGCGGCTCGCGACACAATAGGCTGAGGTCAACGCCCGCGAAACAATAGGCACGCGAGTACCTACTCGTATTTTTTGTAGCGTTTTCGGGATTATTCTATTCTGGAACTTTCTGAGCCATATAAATAGCGGTCCTAAGGGGACGGCATGGACACGGACAAGTGAAGATCGAAGCGAATTACGAAGCGGCTACAGTGCGATAGAGAATTGTGAAGTGAACTAGTATAGCGACATACTGGTGATTTGTGTTTTGTATTCGTGTGAATAATTAAAGTTTTGATTGTTTATCGGTTAAATTGGTGTCAATTAATTTATCCCGAACCCCAGCTCGTAACATTATTAATTTCCCAATTATTTTGGGGTCGGCTTCCAGTCTAACCAGACGAATATCAGACAGTATCTTGACGACGTCTGCAGTATAGTCAGTGGTTCGCGTGTCAGATTGCTGATCACGAGGTCATGGGTTCCATTCCCACAGGGCAAATCATTTATGTGATGAGCATAAGTGTTTGTCTTTGCCTGGGTGTTTCCTATGTATTATATGTATGTAGTTACAAAAAAATTGTAGTAGTGTACAAGTATTCTATCCATTGTCTAGCACTCGAAGTACAAGCTCTACTTAGTTTAGGACTAGATGGTGGTGTTGTGTAAAATTGTTCAAAAAATTATACCCTTTATTTATATTTACACATTATTTTAAATATTTTAACACTAGCTTCTTCCGCGTGTAAAATTTACTTTTTACTATCGTTGTAATTTAGCTAATTAACTCAAAATCGTTATAAATTATAGCCTATATGTTATTCTGATGTATAAATAATAATACTCTAAACTTTCATCAAAATCCGTGAATTTCATCAAAATAGTTTTAGCGCGAAAGAGTAACAAAAACCATCCATCCTCACAAACTTTCACATTTATATTATTAGTAGGATAGGACAGAAAGTAGGATTGGATAGTAGGATATGATAGGAAGTAGGTTAGGATAGGATAGTTCTAAAAAATATGTAAAAACATTTATAAATATAATAAATAGAAACCCACCGGCATCGGGAACAGGGTTCAAGCTACCGGTAGTCAGGGCCCCAGAGAAATATAAAAAACTTGAGAGGTGTCAAGGGACACCCGGATGGAACGAAGTTCCTTTCATTAAAATTTAATAATTAAAAATAAAAAAACCTGTATACACTCAACAATTCACAACGCGCGAAATTCAAATATTGTCATTCACTCAATAATATTTGAATGCTTGTCAACAATATTTGAATTTCGAAAAAAGTGTCGTGACAACTTTTTCGTAAGATTTTTTTCCGTCTAGCCCCCTTTCACAACGCGCGATAAGGAACTTCGTTCCAATAATAATAATAATTAATTATTATTATCAGTGCTTCAATCATGTTTTGAATAGGTATCTTTAATAACCAGAACCTATCTCATTAGGTAAGCTCCTGTGTTAAGTCCAGTTCGAGCTGTATTTGTCATGTTCGTGGTGAATTTCACGGACCCCTTGGCCATGACTATAAGGCAAGTTAAGGAAAGTGCGGTTTTTAGTCGGTACGAGTCTGACATACCCTGCCGGCTCCCAGGTGGCGAAAGATTTATGAGGATTTTCTGTACTATATAAAAAAAATAAGGTCGAGCAGTGTTATTGTTTTTTTGTATAAAATTCTTAGTAGCAGCTCGGAGTTTGGATTTGTGCTTATTTTATGGCTATTGGCTCGTCACCTATTACATGGGACCTAAACATACCGGCGATCTGTGGGTTATATGAGTACACCTCTGCCTAACCCTTCGGGTGTGATATATGCATAAATAAATGAATATTTATTCATTTTTATCATTATACAGTGTGATGAGTTTCCACTGCGCTAAAATGAAATTTCCATAAAATCAATTATGACGTGTACAATGGACGAGCTCGCCCCAATTTGACGTACGAATAATGTATTTATATTAGCGCAAGTTATTAGTAATTAACTGCTTGCTGATTAGTGTAGGTTATGTGGCTCTGAAAATAACAGTGACATATCTATAAATTATTAATATGTTTCCCGCGTTTTAATGTCATCCCAACGGATTTTTTTTAACAAAAGGTAGTCTATGTCCTTCCTCAGTATACAATCTATCACTTTGACAAATTTTATAGAAATTTGGTAAATAATGAGCCCCTCAACCGATTGACTTGTTGAAAAAATTACCTAATGACAATTTAATTGAAAAACAAAATATTTTGATTGAAACAAAGTTTCCTGTAAAAAAACAATTGTTCACCACTTTTTAAACGAGTTAGTCTAAAAATTCTGGAGTTTTCACGTACATTATTTAGCACTGTCTTTTTAAACCGGATCCCTGTCAGATGTTGAAACATTTACGTTTTAAATTTCCAGAATATTTTCTGGTTTGAAACTGGAAAGTTGTGTATTTGTGAATGAAAGAGGGTTTATAAGCTGGATTTTGTAACAGTGAGAAAATTAACTATATCTTTCTAAATATTTCCTTTTTTTTTTTTAATAGACGGTGTTTAGATAGAGATGGAAGGGTGACGTGAGTTTTTTTTATTAAGTATAAGAGATAGGTTAGCGTTTGACCACAATCTGACCTGATGTTAAGTGACGATGTGGTCTAAGATGTAGCACTATTTAAGGAACCAACAACGATATACTTTAAAAAAATAGATTTATTTGAACAGAATAACAGTTACAGAAGAACTAAAATACAATTACTCAGGTCTTATATACTAATTATGTGCTAATTCTACAATTTAACATAATGACGTATGACCCAGATGGCAAAGTGCTAGTGTGGTTGTTTATTCTTGTTTACAAAGCTAATTTGGGTTCCTTAACTCACGCTTACCTAGAAGATACCTATTCACTCGAGGTAAAGACCCCCAAATTGTACACGTCAGGACAGACAGACTCAGGCAGCTGATATGGAAGTGTACTGCTTGAGCAGTCGTGACAGACCTGGAGTAGGCCTTTGCCCAGATGTGGAACAGCAATGGCTAGAATAGGGGCACTTTCACTCTAAAAGAATAGAGAAAGAAAAAAAAAACTAGGTATATACATAGTAAGTATATAAAAGGTAAATCTGTAATACTGCCTGTTTTATTAGCATAGTGGTCGTAAGCATGACTGATACGTTTGAGGTCCTAAGTTCGATTTCCTGGACCGAGCAGTGCTATTGGGTTATTCTATGAAATTCTCAGTAGCAGCTCAGAGTTTAGCTTTGTGCCCGGTTCCATGCAACAATATTATGTATATTGCAATTACATGGGACCTAAATACGTGCAAACTGTGGGTGCACATTGGTACACCTCTGCTTAACTCTTCAAAAAATACAGGCGTGATGGTATGCTATTAAAATTGATTAAACCTTCATTTGGATTTGCACTCTTCCTGAAGACTCTGCGTATAAAAGCACACCACGGAAAACTTAACACTCGATACATCCGCCCGGCCCACTACATCCGTTTTATTTACGACTTCCACCCCCCACCCTCCACTCATATCCGCACAACGTAAATCTGGGGGCCTACTACGAAATTTCAGAAAAAGGATTCTTCGTTTATCTACCGACGACTGATTTGATATTTGCTATTAAACCTCTTGCCTTTCGTTGTTACTATGCAAATGTCGCAATATATATTTTACAATAGTTTCTCGCAAATTAAAAACTCCGTGCTGCTATTGATAATTTCATAGAAAAACACAACAACACTTTGTTCGACCTTGGAATCGAACCTAAGACTTCAAGCGTAAGAGTTGCGCTCACCACCACTAAGGTAATTAAGTGAAATATATCTGTAGGCTCAGGATGGCCTACATCAGTGTCTTCCATAGTTGAAGAGGTTAAATTTAATGAAAATATAGCTTGCTTATTGAGTTCTGACATTTACGCGAATATTATACATTGAAAAAAAAAACTACTTTTAATGGATTTTATCGCGACGTTTCGGATCATTTACAGCGTTCATGGTCACGGGTATGCGATAAAATCCGTAAAAAGTAGTTTTATTTCCAAGGAGTTTTATTTCACTATAGCTTGCTTGACAAAATAATCTTATATATTCCACTGCAATTAGCTACTAACAATCAACTTCACATAAAATAATTCAAAATATCGATAAGACTGCCTCGGATTTACACGATTCACTGTAAACGTGGAGCGCAGGCGGCTCTTGAGTGAAAATTAAGGTTACTACTTCGCTACTACAGATATTAACTACGCTCCGTCAGATTGACAGCTTGGCAAATGTCACTCGGATGTCATGTGTCACTTCATGATGCGCTGTCATATCTATCAAGGATCACACAAATATTTCTTTCCAGTGACAAACGTGCAATCAATCGAAAGATTATTTTGAGTCGTTTGAGGCTTTTACTGAAAGAGCCCTAAGTCAACAATGGACGAATAATACTGGCTGGTGATGATGAGCTTTCATTTCAATCCGAAATTTCAACGTTCGTTCTTAGTAGGGCCCAGGAAATGAAATGGTCAGAGACAGTGTATCGTACGTAACATACAAAAAAAAAACTTTTACCTTTGCTTACACAGCACTGTTCGAGTTGGGAAACTAATATTTTGCAACAGAACTGAAATTCAAAGAGCATAAAATTGAAACTAACTGCAAATCGCGGATACAGAACGCTGGAAAGCAATTTTAAAACGCTTTTGGGTATCAGCAATTTAGTCGTTCAAACTCTGTGAATGGCAAAGTTTGACGCTTCAATCCTCGCTTACACCGAATTGTAAGAGAAATCGCTGTTTCAAATATTTCCTTACTAAATATTTTTTTAACCTTTTGAACGCCACGTCAATAACGAAAATCCGTGTTCTGTACGCCAAGCGACAAATTCTAGTATCTAATAATAGGTAAAAAAAACAACAAATTTTTGTATAGGTATGTATTTTGAACTAAAGAAAAAGTGGTATTTTTGACGTGCCATGCCGTCGTTGGCGTCGTGAGCAAGTTTTCATTTGACGTCTATACACGTCCGTGGCGGTCAAAAGCTTAAGAATTGAAAAGTGGGTTCAAGCAATTTGCAATTTGAACGTGATACATTTCAGCTGTCAAAATGTTGATGTAAAGTCATCAAATGTATTTGATCAAAGTGATATTGGGCAAAGTTATTTGAAGAGTGGCATACCACTCACGCATTCAAGTGAACAGTATAATAGTGAATTTAAAATCATTATTAAATTGTTTTATAATAATAGCAGCAGCTATAGCCTAATGATCGTTGTAAATCAGAGGCCTCGAGTTCAAATTTAAGGTCTCTTGCCACTGTCTTTTCGAACATGGCTTCGAATAAGACATATAATGTTTGATGATGATAAAATTGCTTGTGAGGATTGCATAATTTGGCTTTGGTGCAAATGGCTCCTGTTGTAATACACGAGTAAATCGAACATAAAATCCTGCGATTGTTTACATTGGCGGGTCGTTGATATTGCCAAATTTATATTTTTTATGTATTGTTTTTTTAAACAAAACAAAATTGATTATTTATTGTATAGAAAATGTATCATAAATCATGTGTACCAAATTTCATGCAAATCTGTTAAGTTGTTTTACTGCAATCAGAATTTTAGGTTTAGAGGAATAATCTCTCGAATTTAGGTGCTCTCTGACGCATGAATAGGTCTTGATGTGTAAAGAATGTCACCCTGACACCCGCAGGCTGAACGCGGCAAGCGCTTAAAGTCATGTTACGTTATATATGTTCAGCTACTTATTGTAACGTGGTCGACGTGGTCGTTCACTATGGATCTCGTAATGAAGCTCAAGGTCACTCAGCGAGCTATGGAGAGAGCTATGCTTAGTATTTCTCTAAGTGATCAAATCAGAAATTCGGAGATCCGTAGAAGAACGGAAATTACCGACATAGCTGAAAGACTTACCAAGCTTAAGTGGTAATGGGCCGGGGCACATAGCTCGTAGAACTGATGGCCGCTGGGGCAAAAAGGTTCTCGAGTGGAGACTACGCACCGGAAAGCGCAGCGTGGGACGGCCTCCAACGAGATGGACAGATGACCTGGTAAAGGTCGCTGGAAGTCGTTGGATGCAGACGGCTTGTAACCGGTCATTGTGGAAGTCTATTGGGGAGGCCTTTGTTCAGCAGTGGACTTCCTGTGGCTGATATGATGATGATGATGACTTATTGTAAACGTATCACCATTAAATAAAATAATTACTATCATGTCTGCATTCCCCAAAGAGTTAGGTGGTGTACTTCTGTTCACTCACAGTTTTCCGGTCTATTTAGGTCCCCTGGTCCCATGGCTATTGTCATTAACCAAGCACATATCCAATCTCTGAGCTGGTGCTGTTAAGTTCACAGAAAATCCCAATTACACTTTCCTCGAGCCGAGAATCGAAACCAGGACTCAGCAGGCGCGCTTACGACCACTAGACGTCATCAGTCATCAGTCATCATCAATCATCATTAACAATGGATTAAACTCTATTTATGGTGTCTATCTACTTGTGTTATGAGGATGTAACCCCTTAACCGTTATTAAACTAAACCATAACCCTTCATATGTCTTTAAAATGAACTGCTAGCATAACTGAGAGTTATCAAATTGGGTTTAATAACCCTAGAATATGTAAATTTTGGAGATGTGTCAGTATATTATATCGCTATATGTACTTTCTTAAACGGTTTTGGTCTCATCTCGAATCTCTCAAAGACCGAATCATGAAGGAGGAGATCCCTAGAAGAACCAAATTTGCTGACATTGCTGAAAAAATTAGCAAGCTTAAGTGGCAGTGGGCGGGGCACATAGCTCGTAGAATGATTGGCCGCTGTAGCCAAAGAATAACTACTCTAATCAATCAGTACATTCGAAGGAGCATCTCCAGTATTTTTTTCATTTCTCAGTTATCGAATAACTGGCTGGAAACAGTTAAGAATAAATTGTTAAATGAAATAAGACTCGATTGCGTTAAAAAGTATTACGAAAAAATAAGATTTATAAAAACTCTTAAAACTCAAATGTTGGAACGTACACTTGCGTATTTAGTTTCATTTAATAATTTATTAAATTTCACAGTTCTTAGTGTTTATTACTTAATATAAGAAAGTATTTGAGTCTTTCTGGTGGAGGTACCTACATTAAATATTTTAACATTTTTGGAGAGGTACTGACGCCAGCAAATCAAGCTATCATCCAAAACTGTCAATTTTTCCCAGTTGAATATGAACCTTATTACTTTGAATTAAAGTTGAATACCCATCAAAGAAATTTGATAGATTGTGGTAGCTTGATGTGCTGGCCTCTGTACATTCAACAAGCTAACAGCTTACACCGGTTGCTGTAGCTTATAGGGGGACCAGCTAAATAGAAACATATTTGTGTTAGTTTATACAAGTTTCACTCGTTAAGTTCCTGTATATATTTGTTCTTTTTTACAAAATATTGTTTATGTGTGATACAACCACAGAGTTTACATTGAACCTAAACCCTAGTAGAGCCGCATTATACTTTCTTATATTAAATAATAAACACTAAGAACTGCGAAATTTAATAAATTATTAAATGAAACTAAATACGCAAGTGTACGTTCCAACATTTGAGTTTTAGAGGTTTTATAAAGCTTATTTTTTCTTTATACTTTTTAACGCAATCGAGACTTATTTCAGTTAACAATTTATTCTTAATGTCTATGCTTATTTTGATCATAATTAACGTTACTCGTCGCGTGAACTGCACACATCCCCTTTCTCTAATCCCCGGGTTAAGTATAACTGTCGTAATTTAACCAAGGAAGTCGGTTCTAGCCTGAACACTTGACGTTGTATGATAAGGGTGTGTTAATGTAGGGTGGTAATGTTAGCCTCGCACGGAATGGAGGGATGTTGCTATGTTCATGATTATTTTAGTATTATGGAAGCAGCAGTGATGTATTTTGTAGAGAGATTTTGTCCCTTTATCTTATCTCTTCATTCACCTAGTCTTTTCTCAACTGTGTATATTGAGAAATGATATTTATTTTTGTAAATTGATCTTTTAAAAACACATTTACAAGTCAATATTTAATTCATAATACTAGATGGCGCCGGCATTTCCTAGCTGACGACCTCCGAAAAGAAACGCCGAAACTCAGAGAATCATGGTCTCTTTTAAAGTCCAGACAGTAACAGTGTTCAGTGCTTATCATAATGTGTTTTACAATGTAGGCAAATCTGAACTGGCCTTTTGAAGAAAGAGTCATAGCAGCTTTGAGTTGACAAGTCCATACTGACGACCACTCCATAAATAAAACTACCATGAATGCTGTAAAAGGATCCGAAACGTCAAGAAATAAGTAATATCAAATAAATCGCAATAAAATCCGTTAAAAAGACACTAAGGAAGGGAATGCTTTGAGCTGTGTTGAGTTCCTAACGGTGAGCAAGGTTGCCAGTGCTCCGCGAGGAAACGTTGTGTTGGCAGTGGGGGGGACTATGACCCTTATACTGCCAACCCAACTATTCCTCTTTCGTTTTACAGGGTCGGTAACGCGAAAGTGGCTCTGGCGTTGCAAGCGTCTAGGTATAGGTTACGGTACCATCAAGTGGGCCGTATGCTTATTTGCCACCTTAGTGATATATAAAAAAAAAATATTAATTACCAGTATTACACAGATATTTAATTGTCTTGGGACGATAACTGCTTACCATCAGGTAGACCGTAAGGTTGTTTGGTGAAATGTACTAATAGAACGTTGTTGGGTAACCATTTTTTTTTGTTGACGGGGTAGGAAATGCTTTATGCACTATCCACCGCTCCGGGGAGAGCGGTGGGGTGTGTCGGACTCCGCTCTGATAAGAGCGATCTACCGACTAAAACCAACCTCGGCGTTTCGCGTCAGCACTTTAGTGCCGGGACTACGGGAGCGCTGTAGCATTCGTCCGCAGACCCGGCAGTGGCGGGCCGCCTCAGCGGCCCCACGTAAGGGGAGAGAGACGTAATGTTCTCCCTCCCCTAGGTCGTTGGGTAACCTAAGCTAACACTATATTATCAATATACATATATTGTTATAGTGATATATAATTGGGTGTATTTGCTCCCTTATAACTAATAATAGCTGTAAACTGTTCCCTGAATAATATATCAAAGATCAACACTTCACGTAATTAGACGGTAAGTAATTAATGGCACATTCACGTCATTAATTCCAGTGGAGCCAAGGCCTGGGAGTTATTTTGGGAGATCAACAACAGTGATACAAGGATGCAAGAGTTTACTTTACATGAATAACTAAATACTCTACCTGAAAATGGGAATTCAGTTCTAAACATTTGAAAGTCAATATAAATAAAAAATATATTCTTGAACAATTTAACACCATGTAGTCTCAAACTAAGCAGAGCTTGGTGCTATGGGTACAAGACAATGGATATAATACTTATATTCGATTTTTTGTAAATACATATTCGACGACGTCTGTGGTCTATTCTGGGTTCATCATCAACCCATATACTGTCCCACTGCTGGGCACGGGTCTCCTCTCATATTGAGAGGGATTAGGCTATAGTCCACCACGCTGGCCTAGTGCGGGTTGGCAGACTTCACAAACCGTCGAGAAAATTCTCTAAGATATGCAGGTTTCCTCACGATGTTTTCCTTCACCGTTTATGCGAGTGATAATTAATTATTAATACGCACATGAATTCGAAAAGTCAGAGGTGCGTGCCTTGGGTTCGAACTCGAGACCTTCGACTTGGCAGTCCAATGGTTATACCACTAGGCTATTCTGGGTTCGATTCCCACAAATCACAAATATTTATGTGATGAACATAAGTGTTTGTGTTTGTCTGGGTGTTTCTTATGTATTATAAGTATGTATTTACAAAAAAAAAGTATATAATTATGTATTATATCCATTGTCTAGTACCCATAGTACAAGCTCTGCTTAGTTTGGGACTAGATGGTGCTGTGTAAAATTGTCCGAGGATATTTATTTATTTACATAAGAAATAACCACACATATGTTCATCACATAAATATTTGTGTTCATGGAAACCGAACCCACGACCTCGTGATAACTAGTCCGACACGCGAACCACTAGACCACAGACGGACTAAAATTATACTCTTAAAGCGCCTACCATGATGTCAGGGTTTAAAAAAAAACACTAGAATTCCTCTAAAACTTACTAAATTTAATCCTGAACAATTATACCCATACTAATATTTCTTTCCCGGGGATTGAATTGCAGCACGTATCGCAGAAGACTTCTTAAATTGTCTCTTAACAGCCGCATCTGGTTAGACTGGAAGCGGACTCGGAGGATGATGGCTTGTACAGCGGTAGCACGTCTTACGTGCTCTCCGAGGCACGAAGCCGTAGGCCACGGTTGTCTGCGGCATCTATCTCTAGTTAAATTATTATAACACTAATGAGACAACCCAATTAGAGCGTCTACTCCACAATATGCTAATTGACGTTAATTGTTGTATAAATCAAATGCATGTGTGCAGAATTATATATGTGTGAGTAAATTGTTTGACATTGCATTAAATTTTAATCTTTGGAGCCATACATAGGTATATATAAGAGGCATTTACTGCTAAGTGCTAAAAATTACATAGGTATTACTTACATTAGTTTAAAAACTTAGATATTAAGGTTAAAAAAAAGGTTTATTATTTAATTTTATAATTTTTTGTGTGTATTATTTTATTTATTTATTTATTTAGCCCGTTAAACTGAGTGAGATTAATCTATACGAATGTATTGTTTAATTCGTTTGGCTATAGGATGTCTCTCAACTCAGTGTGCATTTTGGCAAAGGCCTCCTCCAGTAGTTTCCATTGCTCCCTGTCTTGAGCAACTCTCCTCCATTTGGGTCTCGTAGTTAGTTTCAGCTCATCTTCCCAGCACATTTGCTGTCATCCTCGACGTCTCTTGCCATCTCTTGGATGCCTGAACGTCGTGACCTCAAGGGTTATGTAAAAGGTCCGATTACTGGACCGAGCTAAGTGTTATTGGGTTTTTTTATAAAACACCCTGGGTAACAGCACGGAGTTCAGATTTGAGCCCGGCTAATCATTATAGTCTCGCTCCACCTTACATAGGTCCTAATATCTGCCTAATCCTTCGCAGAATACAGACGTACATAATCTATATAAATAAAAATGTGTGTGCGTTGGTAAGCGCGTCGCTTGCCAGATCCGACTTGGGTAATTCTTTTTTAAATATCCGTTGTAGTCATAATAATGGAAAAGCTTAGAGTGCTTCTCTGTATGAGATTTTTGTATGACTTATTGAAATTTGGACAGGAAAACGTGTCTTGGGTCAGCTAGTGAAAAATAAATGTGATGTGCACGTACAAAATCATAAACTGACAATATTTTTGTTACAGCAACGAAAGTCGCTGAACATATTGCAATTTTCAATATGATTTTTAATAAGTGTGAAGTTACTGACCTGTGAAGGTTATGCGAAATAATTGCATAGATGACTATTCAATATTCAGGTTACCTTAATAGAAAAAACCTCTTCACAAGTTTTGGAGCTGTGATGTTTTCAAAATTTTGTTATATTCAGCGACTTTCGTTGCTGACTGTACATAAAGTACCGTAAGTACTTGAATGTAGTCACGGCCCCCTCTCTAGAACTTGAAAGCAAAAGAGCGACTACATCGTCACCTGCGGCCGGATCAGCGAGCTCGAACGAATACGGGTGTATGCACAAGTCTTATTTTGGATGTATTCTATTTTCGTCCGCTTTTTTCTTGCAATTCAAAAAGGTAAGGTTTGTTACGTACCTACTTAGGTTGGTTTATACCTACTATTGTACAATTTTGTGTATCCATACTTTAAAAATATAGCATAAGTCACAAACACGGAATACATAGCTCGACCCCGCCCTTGACTGACAGCGTGGCCTAAAATATTTTCACACACAAACAACTTTATGATTGTCTACATACAGCTACGTGCATGAATATGTATACCATAAGTCCTCATGTTGGGGTCGGTTTCCAGATGCAGCTGAATATACTATTTTGTACGAAGCGACTGCTACCAGGCCTCCGCAACCCAATTTCTGGGTAATACCAATATCCTGGGGATAAACACCATTAATTGTCGTAGATGTTCGTATAATAACCGGAACCGACGGCTTTACGTGCTCTCCGAGGCACGGAGAGGTGTGTTAAGAATGTTCACCTATCCAAAGAATAGCCACGGCAAGCGTAGCTTATCTTTGCAGATCGGTTAATTAGCATAGTTATTACTTAGCCATGAGCTCTTTTAACTTTTTTTTTATTGCCTACAGTGGCAGACGATCAAGAGGATGGTAAGTGTTCACCGCCGCCCCTGGACATCAGCAACGTCGGGGACAGAGCTGTGCCGCCACCTACTGTGTGTGGTAGAGAGCTCTTTTTAGGCTTCGTTTGAAGAAGGATATGTCATAACGCACGGGGAACACCGCAGTAGGTAGTTCATTCCGGAGCCTGATAGTATGTGGGAGGAATGATCTTTGGAAGCCGATTGTGCTGGACGAGATCGATTCCAGGTAATACGGGTGGACTCTACTCTACTTTTAGTACAGCAGGTCAAGCTATCCGAAACTGTCAAATTTTCCCATATGATTATGAACCTTTTTACTTTGCATTAAAGTTGAAAATCAATCGAAGAAATTTGACATATTGTGGTAGCTTGATGTGCTGGCGTCTGTACCTAAAAAAATATGCGCATTAATACACAACTTTTATACATACTATAAAACAAAACCATTTCTCGCTGTCAATCCCTCTGTACGCTGAGATCTTTTAAACTACGCAACAACTAGATATTTTTTTCTAGAAGTTTTATATATAATACATGCATGTTATTAGTACATACATCGCACCTGTGCATAGCCGGGGCGGATCACTAGTATAGTACAAAGATACACCTGGTCTGCCCATATACACACATAAACGAGGATGACGTAAACCCCTCTTCCTACTTCTTCAAACTTTAAAATCCAAAGAAGTCGTCTCCTGCACTCAGATCGATGAGTTTGAGCGAACACAGGTGAACGATCGGAGACTTATTCTACAATACTTTTACAGTATAGACGACTCAAATATCGCTTGAGTTAAAGAGGGAACTTAAACTTTTCATCAGAGTCAAAAAGATATATTTTTCATGTAGTAATATTATACTTTGCATTTATACGTAGTACACTTTCATGTATTAGTCATCATCATCAACCCATATACTGTCCCACTGCTGGGCACGGGTCTCCTCTCATATTGAGAGGGATTAGGCTATAGTCCACCACGCTAGCCTAATACGGGTTGGCAGACTTCATAAACCGTCGAGAAAAATCTCTAAGGCATGCAGGTTTCCTTCACCGTTTAAGCGAGTGATAATTAATTACTAATACGCACATGAATTCGAAAAGTCAGAGGTGTGTGCCTTGGGGTCGAACTCGAGACCTTCGACTTGGCAGTCCAATGGTCATACCACTAGGCTATCACTGCGCTTTAGTAGTATACTTTAATGTATTTTTAGTATACTTTGCATCCTACGCAGTATACTTTCATGTATTAGTACTGTACTTTGCATATATGTATACGTAGTATGCTTTCATGTATTAATAGTATACTTTGCATGTAGATATTTAGTATTTTATAAGCTATTTTATATATTTGTAATCTTCGCAAGCATTTCTAAATTTATCTTTCATGTGCATTATGTTCGAAACAATAATAATTATAAATTGATGGTAAAGAACAAAAAATTAAAAAGTAATTATGGAGTTTCTTGCTGGTTCTTCTCCATACGAAACGACAAAATTGGTATACTTTTCATGTATTTTAGTATTTAGTAGTTACAAAGAAAAGCTGTTTCGCCATTGATTTGGTCGAAAAGAAAATCAGAAATCAGGAAAACCCTAATATAATTTTTATATATAGTGCTCAAACTGAACTCGAGAATCGAATCCAGAACCTCGCGTCGTCGGGACGAACGAGAACGTTCTATAAAAACTAGTTTTGATTCAGAATCATAGCAATGTTAAGAATGGACACCCATCCAAGAATTTGACGCTTAACCTTGAAAATAGATCGATTCACACTGTTGTTACTTGGCCTGACCTTTTTTTTATAGAAATACAAAGCGAAAAGCTTACAATTACCTCGCCATGGTTGAACTGAACCTAATTAACACTAAAAGCAGTTTAAGTAATTAACATAAAGATAAAACGATGATTAAATTAACGAATTTCAAAGAGATAGGATCAGATGATAGCTCTTAAGTATATCAGTTACTTTAACAACAGTTTAAAAAATGATCTGGAATCTTTGCTACCTTTTACCTAGCTATATATTTTTTTAAAGTATGCATGCCTCATGGTAATTGGCTACCGTTGCCTGTAAACGCCAACAATACCAGTGATATAACTCACGTATTGTCATGAGACCGTCGCATAGGTCCAGTAAATTCACTGGCTACATTGCCCTTCAACCTGTTTATTCAAGCAATAGGTATCTATTGTTAGAGCATTCAATACTCAATACTCAATAACTTTATTGCATCCCATAATGTATACAAAATCTGGTGGGTAAAATTAAAGAGAAACAATTATGGACCCTGTCGGGCACAGCAAGTTAGTTTTTTTTTTAGAGGAGAGGATGAAGAGCGCTTTTTAAAACATAATATATTGAAATAAAGGAAGATCTGGTATTTAGATATTTTAGTAGGCAAATAAGTGTAGATTTATATTCATTTTATTTATTAATATTCATATATTTATTTATTATTAATAGTTATATTCTAGATTATGTATTAATTGTTATTATTTATTTTATATATATATTTATATATTTGCTGTAATTTTAATCAAATAGATTGTAAGTAATTAAAGATATTGCACGGTGAGTAAGGTACATAAATATATTTAAGTACTGCTTGTTTAATTTAATTATCCCTATTTCCCTAGTTGGAATTTATCTTTGAGGTATTCGTCAATTGTGTAGTAACTTTTATCTAAGAGAAATCGTTTTAATTTATTGGTAAATATATTATTTGATTCTGTGTTTTTTATGTATTCAGGTAATTTATTGTAGATTGACATTGACCTACTCGAAGATTAGCCTACTCAAAGCCGCTGTGGCTCTTTCTTCAAAAGGCCATTTCAGACATTGCCCTACATTGTGACACTCACATATTTGATATTATTGTCTGGACTTTAAAAGAGACCATGATTCTCTGAGTTTGTTTCGGTGTTTCTTCTCAGAGGTCGTCAGTTAGGAAATGCCGGCGCCATCTAGCTTAAAAAATTAAAACATTGACTTGTAAAAGTGTCTTTAAAAGATCTATTTACATATAATAAATATCATTTCAATACCATTTCATTTCAGTACATTATTGCTAAGCGGCAGACTTTTGACAAATATTTTATTATATTAGTCGTAGCATACCACCTTACGGTAGTTAAAACAAAAGAAATTATTAGGTACTATAACTTCACCCACACTCTGACAAAGACTTATCCACTCATACACACATTATGTCTATAATTCTTCTCCTTCTTTAATTTAAGAGCTGTTCTCGTCGGTGGAGCAATCGCCACTGTTCTCTTTCTTCAGCTTTCCGTTTTACCTCTCGATACGACTTGATCCTCACCCTTTCCTTCACTTGTTCATCAAAACTTCGTCTAGGTCTTCCCCTTCCTCGTTTTCCTTCAATTTTACCTTCGAATATAATTCTAAAGTAGTCGTCGTTTTGTACCTATCAAGTGGCTAAACATCTTTCCTCTCCTATTCTCTACGGTGCCGTCTACAATTATTAAGACTTGCTCAATTTTGTCTTTAATTAAGTATGCTTAAATTGGAATTAATTATTTTTTATAATATCATATTTTATACTTCGACCAGATTGAGGTGTGTTATTTAGCTTTTGTATTAATGCATGTTTGTGCCTGGTTATTGGCAATAGGACTGCGCCCTATTAAATGGTACCTAAAAGTACTAGCGAACTGTGGGTTTTAGCGAAATGTTTATTGGTATACCTCTACCTAACCCTTCGGAGAATACAGGCGTACTGGTATGACTGTGTATTAATTTTATTGTTATGACATCATTTATTGTATATTTTTAAAGGAACAGTTCTACTGCAGTAATCGCTTAAAAAAAAGGAAAATATTAAGTAGTAGTAAGTGTTGAAATCTGATATGATCAAGATGCGGGCGTATACAAGCTTGATTGTGATTGCGGTCTCTCATATATAGGCCAAACTAAAAGAAGCATAGGGACCCGCGTAAAAGAACACATCGCCGATGTCAAACACCGCCGTTCCAAGAAGTCAGCAGTTTGTGAACATACTCTTGACAAGGCCCAGCATTATATCAGATTTGATAAACCACAAATACTTGCGAAGGAAAGTCGATACCTACCCAGGATGATTCGTGAGGCTATTGAAATTAAAAAACATCCAAATTTCAATAGAGAAGATGGCTGGGTCTTACCACCTGCTTGGAATCCTGTTATAGATTCTATTAAACCAAAATCCAGGCCTACAACTGCAAGACCAAAGTATACTGTGAGCTCGTTCTGCGTGAATCGTATTGCCAATAATTAACAACTAAAACATGATCATTGAATATTTTTACTTTAAAAGAGACTATGATTCTCTGAGTTTGTTTCGGCGTTTCTTCTCAGAGGTCATCAGCTAGGAAATGCCGGCTCTATCTAGTTTTAATTAATAATTAGTAATAAATGTCATTGATCATGTAACAATAAAAAATATAGGGTAGCTGTCAGTAATTATATCATCAAGACGCCCACCACCTCAGTCTACCCGTGACCATGGACGCTGTAAAGGGTCCGAAACGTCGGGATTAATAATATCAATATATGCGATAAAATCCGTAAAAAGTAGTTTTATTTCAATGTATAATATTCGCGTAAATGTCAGAAATCAATATAGTAGTAAGTGTTCAAAACACTTTCATTCTCCATTTTCGCCCACCTCACTTAAACTGTTAACTTCCATCGTATTGGCTGGTAATAAAAGCCAATAATATTAAAAACTTCCGCAAGTACAATTTCACAAACTCGGCAAAAGTAAACTTTCATTATTTCTGAAAGTTCTCACGTCATCAAAAAAGTTAGGAAAAGTACTACCAAAGTATGTGTTGTAACTCGTACTGTGTGAGGGAAGCACTTTTTTATGTTGTGGGAATTTGGTGAGATTATGGTTTTGTAGAATATTCTAGAATGTTTATTAGACTAGTCGAAAGAAAAAGGGAATACAGGTACTCAAAATTTGCATTATAACGGGAACCCACACTGTGTAAACTATGTATATTCATGTACCCAGAGATTATGGTATTCTATGATATTCTAGAAAGTGTATGATACTCCACATATCTTTAGGGAAATGCGTAACCTATGCAGGTTTCATTCATCTTAAATTTCATGTAAAATAGATATTCTTTATATTATATTTTATACTAAAGAATTACAGTAAATGACTGTGGATAAATTATATGAAAATAATGCAAAATATTCATCATCAAGACATGTCTACTTTCCCACACTGGCTTCCATTGTGAACCCAGAAATCATTTCTCGTTCGAGATTTTTTTCTCAGGTTCTCCTAAATATAAAAGAATCCTCCCTCTAGTTATTTAGAAAACAACTGTTTAATAAAACTCTCAACAACATATTCCAGCGCTTCGCAGTAAACAGTCTCTGGAATCAATCAAAACACACCAAGTTGGAGTGACATTGATGTATTAAGTTGTTTCACTGAAGCCACAAGCGAATATTATTCGGTACCAATAAAATGGCTGATTTACCGAGTGTACTTATTTATTATATTTTTTATTGTATTGGTTATTTTGTAAACACAAGTACAAACGCGAAATACCAGCACTTCTTCTTCCTATATTTTTACTTTTATCTATTTGTACGTTTATGAATTGTGTAAGTACAATGTAACTAAGAAGAATTAAATTCTAATCTATTATTAAACATTAAACTTTGACCTAAATTATAAGTGATTGTAATTATTGTGATTATTTATCAGTGTTTATAAAAGTGTAAATCGTCTTTCTATGCAAATAAACCATTAAACCATTATTATATTCTATTATTTATCCTATCGTTATTGGTGGAGGAGACTAATAAGGTAGCATATAAAAAATGGCATATAAAAAAGATATTTAGGGAGCTACGCGAATTTTCCGTTAGATTTCCATTTAAAAAAATCTTTACAGTTTCCATAGAGATCCCGAGTAAAAACCTAACTCTACGTTTTACCAGAAAGACGTTAAAAAGGGTTAAATATAATCAATTTTAAACAGAATATCTTTGATATCAATAGTCTTATTCAAAAATTGATCAAAAATACCCCACAAATAATGTTAGGTTCATCTAACAGGCGTTTGAAAAGGGTTACAATAATAATCAATTATAAACAGAATATCATTGAAATCCATAGTGTTCGGTTAGCAACCGCACATTGTACCTTGGCCTAGTAAAATAATTGTCAATTAAGTTAATTTATAAAATGCACTAATTTACCTATATCATCACGTACGCGAGTACGTCTGTCTCTTGTGTAAGATCAAGCGCGTAACATTCAACATTCATCATAACATTTTTTATAACATTTTTTAACATTTATTTTCAACATTTTTATTAAGTAGTTTAATAACATTTATTTTAAGTGAAGTGTTAATTATTAAACATTTTTGAACAATTTAAAATTACTTTACTTTTTTCAACATTGAACATTAACATTAAATGTAAAGGCTCCGTGCCCTTACACATAGGTAGTAATCAACAGTCCTATTCCAGAAATAGGTTAAAACCCACTAAAAATCCGTTGCGTTACACTCTAAATCTCATTCCTTAATTAACGCTTTGTCTACTACAAGTTCGGATTTTATTAACATGACGATTCTGTTCTCATGTCTACCAAAACTAAACTTTGAAACTTAGCATCTAAAGTTCAAACTTCAATGCTTTATATCACTTAAGCCGCGGCATACCTTAGGCTGTGAATGTACTTTGTCAGAGAGACAAATGTCTCTTCTCTCATACATACACAGCGTTTGTGAGGCAAGTTTATGTTGATGAGATGACGTCGCATAAACGCAGATGCGACAGACAGATTATACGATTGTATTCTTTTGACATATGAAGGTGAAAAATGAAAATTTTTCTCATTGCGTAATATTATAGAGATTGACAGCACTTTTGCCGCAGTGGTTGAGCAATCGAAGAAGACGATTATGAAATTACTGAAAAGTTATTTAAACATATTATATGTTTTTAAAGACCCGTAATCTAGACGTGATCTAAGCGTAAAATGTCCCAAATATATTTTGTATATTATATATTTTCATACGCTTTCCACAAATACCTAAGTCAGAAAGCGGTCAATTCGACTGTGAAACTGAGCCAATCATGCATACTGCATAACGGACGACTTTATTAGACGATTAGTGTGGTAAAGTCATCCCACAAGTCTGTTCACCACGAGTTCAGTCAAGCCACAAGTTCTGAGCTTCCTAATGTTCCATGCTATGTCGTCTCATCTGCACCGTATAACTCTATGAGAACTATTTCATCTTAGCGACGGTTGGCGCTACGCGTCTTGGAAATGAAAATTAAATTGCGACATAATTGACGCAAAATCTTCATTTGAAACGTGGAATGTGTTTGAACTGGTTAAAATTGTAACGTTGCTGCTATCTACATTATTTATATTAACTTTGTAATGTTGAACTCTCTGAATTAAATTTTCAAATTCCGGGGTTAAGATTTTTCATGTCATGATTATTTATTTTGTTAACTCACCTGCCTCATTGGTATTGTAAGCGTGGTTTCTGAGTAAGATATCCTGAGATCGATTAGTCGAGCAAAATTTTATATGAAAGGCAATAGGCTCGTCCCCTATAACACAGATCTTAAACGCGAACTGTGGATGTATAACCAGTATATCTCTGCGTAACCCTACGAGAATTACAGGCATGTTACATTTTATAAAAAAAATCCTTAAATTAATAATCTCTCTTCAATTTAAGAGCTCAGCTCTTGTCGGTGGAGCAATCGCCACTGTTCTCTATCTTCAGGTTTCCGTTTTACCTCTTGATACGACACGATCTCCACCCTTTCCTTCACTTGTTCCACAAAACTTCGTCTAGGTCTTCCCCTTCCTCGTTTTCCTTCAATTTTACCTTCTAGTATAGTTTTGAAGTAGTCGTCGTGTCGCAGCAAGTGGCCAAACATCTTTCCTCTCCTATTCTCTATGGTTCTTAATAACTGTCTTTTCTCATCTACAATTCTTAAGACTTCCTCATTTGTTTTCATTTCCGCCCAACTGATCTTCTCCATCCTCCTCCAGCACCACATTTCAAATGCCTCTAGCCTTTCTCTGTCCCTTTGAATCATAGTCCAAGTTTCACAGCCATACAATGCTATGCTCCAGATATAGGTCTTTATCATTCGTTTAAAATTAATAATAATTATTAATAAATAATAACTCACTCAATAAACTCTGAAAAAGCAATTGGCAAGTCTTGACGCAAGTATTCTCAATATGACTTGACAATTTTGGAAAATTGATACTGCATTAGAAATAAAACGTAAAATTTCAAATATCAATGACAAAACGTCATCATAGACAGCTCTCTCTCTCTCTTCCCCTCTCGCTCCCAAAGAAAACAACACCATCGTTCTTGATTAAAGTTACTATTAATGTTATTACCAAAATTAAACATATTATATTTAACTAGCTGCCACCCGCGAGTTCACTCGCATCCCAAAAGATTTTTGAGACAAAAGGTAGCCTATGTTCTTCTCCAAGCTCTAATATATCTCTGTACCAAATTTCATCAAAATCGGTTCAGTGATTTAGATAAGGAAGAGTATCAGACAGACAGGCAGACAGTTATATTCTCATTTATAATATAAGTAGGGATTAAAATAATTATAAATGATATTTATTTCTGTAAATAGATCCTTTAAAAACACTTTTACAAGTCAATATTTTATGATTCCGGCATTTCCTAACTGACGACCTCTGAGAAGAAACGCCGAAACAAACTCGGAGAATCATTTCAATCAGCCTCTTTCAAAGTCCAGATATAGAATAGTAATAAATGTCTTACAATAACAGTGTTTTAATTACGAACTGAAAACTAATAAATATGACGAAATCGTTTATGGATTGGGATTAACAGGAATTGGAGATTAGTGGATATACAACTAGTTAGTACTCTCATAAAACAAACGGTGAAGCATATTGTCACGTAGCCCGGTGCAACGTAGACAGTAAACTAAAAACTTTTGCAATTTCCTCTTAAACATTGTCTGTGGCGATGAAACTAAAACAAGAGGTGCTATATTATCATAAGTATCTATCTATTCTATCCTAATCCTGTAAAACATTAGTTTTTCATTATAACATTTTAATAAAATGTAAAGTTTTTCTATGAAATTCTCAGCAGCTCAGTAACAGATAGACTCGCCCTCGATTACATGGGATCTAAACATAACGGTGAAGTGTCGGTTTACTTTGGTACACCTCTGCTGAGCTATTGACTGCTCGACTTCGGTATCGATTCCAGGACCTCTAGCGTAACAGTTGCGCTCAGAACCACTAGACTAACGAGGCAGTTATATTACATACATTTTCTAGTTGAGCACGGCACATGTATTAAGAAATAATAATAAAAAAATGTGGTAAACATTACTAACTATAAAGAAGAAAACTACTTTTTACTGATTTTATCGCGCATATTGATATTATTAATCCCGACGTTTCGGACCCTTTACAGCGTCCATGGTCACGGGTAGACTGAGGTGGTGGTGGAGGATAAAATCCGTAAAAGCGTATTCGCGTAAATGTCAGAAATCAATATATAAAGAAGAATTCATAAAATGCATGAAACATATCAATAAAATTTCATAAAGTGGACATGCTTTGTATAATAGTATTAAGATAAAAAAATTACAGAAACTAAACTAAAATATATTACACCTATAAGAATCTACTCGTAAATTCTAACAAAAGACACTGATCCCAAATTCCTTTCCTTATAATAAAACTCCCAAGACATTAACATACCGCATCTAAATCCAGAACCAATCCAATTTTACAACTTTCTTTCCTTCTTTTGTATTTCCCAACCACCATTAAAAATTAGTTCCAATTCAGAACGAATGACAAAGAAAAATAAACACAGGAATGACAAGTTACTTCAATAAATTAGTGTAGTTAACTGTGACAAGGCAGCGTGCGCACGAGTCGATGCGTCGCGGGGATGGCAATGACGAATGGTGGAAAGTAATGACTTTATATGGCTGGGAAGTAAAATTATCGCTTCATTTGAAGCTGTAAGTTCGTTTTGAATCAGTATCGTCGATGTCTGGCTGGATCTTGATAAATGATATTTATTTATTTCAGTAAAAAGATATTTTAAAAGACACTTTTACAAGTCCAAAATAAATATTATATCCACTGTTAACAGAATACCAGGTATCCTTTGCATAATACCGAGCAGTAGGTACTCGAAATACTCCAATTTCTGCGCATCATGTTGTACCATTTACTCTTCAAACGGTTGTATTTTATATTATTTTATACAAGCCAAAACATAATGAGTGTGCACTGGCTGACATAATAGCAGTGAAGATTTTTTTAATCTAAGCAAATTAAAGTTTTGTTTTATATACAATTTTACATAATAATATAAATTGACAGACAGAAATGTTTTGCTGGAGAGTTTGTTGCGCCGCTTCTTCTTCCCAGCAAAACACTAGGAACAATGAAAGGTGGGCGTTTTGTGGACTGTATTCATGTAAAAATGACGTTCAGAAAGTACTATCTAGTAGTCTATCTTGAATAAGTTATTTTCACTTTGGAACAGCGAATTATAATCTCTTTTGAAGTCCAGAGGTTGTTTCACATTAACGAGAAAAAAAGGTAGTTGGGTAATATATTTTAATCTTCATCGCATTCACAGTCCCACTGCTGTCACGGAGCTCTTCTAAGAATGAGAAAAAATTGGCTACAGTCCACCACGTCCTAACGGGGCTTAGCAGCCTTCACACGCTGTAGAAGATAGTCTCTTAGATATGGAGATTTCCCCACACTGTTGTAACCGGCGTTTATAGGTTTATAGGAAGTGGTTACCGCTCATCATCAAGCGCGTCGTAGGCTTGCTTGTTAACTTAGTAGTTTAATAAAAACAGTTTCTGTTGATCCAATTGAGGTTAATACAAAAGTCGATGTTATTCTCAGTCATAATTTATATTTTACAACTCGCGTGGGCCTCGTTTCGAGTACGCGTCGATGCATCGCTGCGACGGCGATGATGAATCGCCTCTGGTAATGATTTTATATGGTTCGGAAGTAAAATATTAAACCGATGGTACATGAACATGTCGGATCAAGTAATGAAAAGAAATATTTTTATTACGCAACATGGTACGCGTGGAAATGTAAATTCATTTATTAATTGTAATTTTATGCATGTTATTATTAATACTTTTTAGGTTTGTACGATTACTGACACAATTTTATATTGTTAGAGAATAAATAAATAGAATTGAATCATGTAGTTTCTTGCCAGTTCTTCTCCATAGGAAACGACTAATTTGGAACCGTGAACCTAGACTTGACATTTCATAAGTGCCTGTATAATTATGGTTTATAAGAAAATAAAACTATTTTGATTTTGATATTTTTGATCTGCTTTTATAATTGTAAAAAAAAAACATTTAATGAATTCAAGAGTTTGAGTTATTACAATTGTCTTGTCAAGAAACAATTACCAAGTTTAGATTTGTGATCAGTTAACGGTAATAGGCTACAACCTTATTAAATGGGACCGGCAAACTGTGGGTGTATATTAATACACCTCTGTCTAACCCTTCGGGGAATACAGGCGTGATGGTACATAAGCGCAAAGCGCTTATCTTATACCGTTATATAGAACAAAAATATTAAAAAGAAATTAAAATCATAACAGAATAGCCAACTCGAAATAGCCTACCTATTTTGAGTAAAAGTAAGTAAAGTACTTCCATTAGTGTAAAAGGAAAAAAATAATCAAACACAATTTAAATTTCGAACAATAAAAGAATCGAGTAGAAAATTCTCGTTAAGCAAAATGGCCGTGGCGTTTCCATACACACAACATACAAACTGTACAAGAGTTTTTATCGCAAATGCATTTAAATCGGTGATTTTGGTCACAAATATACCCGATATTAAAATTGATTCGGGCTTCGTTCGGGATCGCAGTAATCGTAAAAGATAATAATCGTCGATAACCTCGTCCAATATGGCGGACAATATGGCAGCGCGCGTAATAATTGGCGGGAATTGTCACAGATACACGTCACCGCATCCTATCGGTTTTGATTTCGTGGTGATTATTCGATAGATGATTGTCACCATCATGGGAGGTCGACACGCTTTATTGGCATTAATTTAGTTTAAGTGTATAGTTCGCTATAGTTTGGATTAAAAGGCTCGAGGAAACGTAATAACTACGGAGATTTCGGTCTCAAATTCATAATTATATTATTCATTTTAGCGGGAAAATTGCAATACCTATTCAATATTCCAGCGTTATTCACAAATTATTATTGTACCGAAATTTCACTCAAATCCCGTAAGTAGTTCTCATATATCAGTTATCGGAAATTTCAGGGAAATTCCCCCATTTTTTGCTACCTATAAAACTAGGCTTTATGGTACCCCCGGTCACATACTTACTGAGTATTTGTGTACGAAATTTTATTAAAATCCTGTAAGAAGCTTTCTATACTTACCAGTTTTCTGGGAAATTCCTAAATATAATTTTGGGATAAAACGAATCCAAGGCACGCACCTCTGACTTTTCAAAGATGACTTCGAAAAGAGTGAGTAGGTACGTATTATTAAAGTTAAATAACACTCGCTCTATCGACGAACATTGTGAGGAAACGAGTATGCTTTTGAGATTGTTTTTCAATGGTGTATGAAGTCTGCGAACCCGCCCTAGGCCAGCTTGGTGGACTCTAGCTTAATCTGAGAGGACACCCGTGGGACACTGCAGTGGGACAGTATATGGATTGATGATAATGATGATAGATAAGGGGTGTGGTGAATGTGCATGTGTGTGTAGTTTTAAAAACACAACCAAATCGTTATGACATTGCAAACAAATACCATATAACTAAAATTTTTGCCGTTGTTTTCCTTTGCCAAATTATTCCGTTGTAACCCTTTCACATTTTAATGAATAAAACATGATTGTAGTCTAAATGATTGACCTGCTATCAATCACCATTTGACATGACCCCAGCAAGATTGATGAGATATGTCTGTTCACTGTAAAAATGTTGATAACTAAGCGGTATCGAAAAATGTAGCAATAAAAATCTTTGCACAAATAAATAAATACAGAAGGGTAAATGACTCAAAGATCGTCAGTTAGGAAATGCCGGAGCCATCTAGCTTAAAAAAATTTAAAACATTGACTCGTAAAAGTGTCTTTAAAAGATCTACTTACAGAAATAAATATAGTTTATCATTTAACATAGAAAAGGCTTCGGAGGATGAGATGATTATACGAAGTGGAAGTTCTGAAGCTACCTTCATGTGTTTATTGAATTGTTGTAGTAAAATAAAAACATGCCTTTTTGGTCACAAACTTTTTTGGCATAAGTACACATTATACAATACAATAAATAGGTATATGTTTTCTATTATTTTAACTGTCTTAAAAATCCTGGAAAAACTGAAATCCAGTCTATTTTTAAAATATCAATATTTCCCAGAAATTGGATTGCGGAACTCTAGTGAAATGAAAGCTTCCTGGAAAATACTGGTATTCAGATTCTGAGTAGAATGGAAGCCGAAACCAACATAGTTGGGAAAGCTAAGAGGATGGGGATTATAACTTAAAAACAAGAATATTATGGTCTATTTTTCTATGAATATACTAAAATCGGTAAAAAATTTGGATTTGAGCCTGGTAAAATATGGAGATAGGTTTACCTAACCGTTGAATTGAGGGTATCGGTACATCAGCATACCTTTGCCTAACCTATCGGTACAGTTTTTTTTTATATTCTACTAAGGTGGCAATTAAGCATACGGCCCACCTGATGGTAAGCGGTTACCGTAGCATATAGACGCTTGCAACACCATGCATCACTTGCGCGTTGCCGACCCTGTAAAACGAGAAAATATCGACCATGCAGGTTTCCTCACGATGTTTTCCTTCACCGTTTAAGCGAGTGATAATTAATTATTACCTAATACGCACATGATTTTGAAAAGTCAGAGGTGTCGATACCTTTGACTTGACAGTCCAATGGTCATATGACTAGGCTACCACTGCTTTCAGATAAAGCCTTACTTCATAAGATCATCTCAGTCTGCAATATAATATTAAAACTATTTGTAGTCCATAAATATACAGATCCGCTCTCACGGCTATAACTACAAAGCCTTCAAATTTTCACGCACAAAATAGCCTCAAGATAATTTTCAGCACAAAATACGAATCAATTAGCACAGTCTGAAATTTCAGTCATGTATTTGAACAGTATTTACTGACTGAAAACTTTCAATATAATAAAACAATTATGATGTATTTCAGTATCTAGGCGAAACTTTCGTTTCAGGCATTCTCAAGTTTATAATTTTAGGTTTTCAGCTGTTAAATTTTATGGTCAGTACTAAATGATATCTAAGTTGTTAAAGTCTTCAGTGTTCTAGTCTTCATGTTACCCCTTTATTCATCATCAACCTATATACTGTCCCATTACTGGGCATGGATTTGATTGATCACAGATTGAGAGGGATTAGGCTATAGTCCACCACGCATGCTTAGTGCAGGTTAGCAGACTCCACACACCATCGAAAAATATCTCTAAAGCATGCAGGTTTCTTCACGATGTTTTCCTTCACCGTTTAGGCGAGTTAGTCAATATCATTGCTTTCATCATCATCAACCCATATACTGTCCCACTGCTGGGCATGGCTCTCCTCTCACAGAATGAGAGGGCTTAGGCTATAGTCCACCACGCTGGCCTAATGCGGGTTGGAAGACTTCACACGCCGTCGAGAAAATCTCTAGGTCATGCAGGTTTCCTCACGATGTTTTCCTTTACCGTTTAAGCGAGTGATAATTAATTATTAATACGCACATGATTTCGAAAAGTCAGAGGTGCGTGCCCTGGATTCGAACTCGAGACCTTCGACTTGGCAGTCCAATGGTCATACCACTAGGCTATCATTGCATCATCATTGCTTTACCCCTCGAAAATCCTCAAATGCCCCGGCATGCGTCGTGACCAGTCTTACCACATCCAGACCTCTCCGTGCCTCGGAGGGCACGTAAAGCCATCGGTCGCGGTTTTCATACGAACACTTATGACAATCGTTAGTGGTAGTCCGAAGCCCAAAAAGCCTGACAACCAGTCTATCTCCAAGATATCGGAATAACTCGGAAATTGGGTTGCGGAATCACAAATCATTAAGTTTATTTGTGAAACATAGGTATACCAAAAGGCCTTACAATAAAATAGTACGCTACGTTTTATCTTAAGATATATGCAAAGATGGCAGTCGCTTATCTAAAATACTGATATCCAGCCTCCTCTGCTTATACTGGAAGTTGATCCCAATATAGTTAGGAAAATGCTCAAAGGATGGTGACTAATTTGGTTATATTGGAAGCCCACCCCAATATTATTTGGAAAAGGTAATAACGATATCTGAAGGGGTTCCAAAAATGAAACGCAAATACCTCACAATAAAGACGATAATGATTAAATTTGAAATTGTGAATTACTTGTAACGCCTACCCTTTTACAAAGTTGTTTCAATATAGGACCTTTTAAATTACTACCCACGCTATCAAATATAACGAACGGTTCACGACTTTAAAATCGTGGGAGTTTCAGCATACTTTAATTCGTTTTCTGAAGCCCTTATCAACAGTGTTCTCTGCATAAATATTCCCGCCTAATTTATTATACATTCCAAACATACCATCGCGCTTGTAAAGCTACTAAGCTGTACACTATTTTGTTGTTGGGAACCTTATTAACCTTATTAACATTTTCATGTTGCTATACCCGATTGGGTTGACTGTTGAAACCTAACCTACCAAAAAAATGTAAACACAGTTTTAACCAATAAATATCTTTGAATTTGACTTAGTATGCAAATAAATAGGTTGAGTTTGAGTTTCAGTAGACAACGTGCAAGTGATACCCCTGGTGTTGCAAGCTACTGTTACCGTTTACCATCCGGTGGGCCGTATCATAATATCTTAACTGTGAGGGCTGGCATGGCCAGCAACACTTCGCCCAAATGTGATCTGTTGTGTTGTCCCCAGCATGGTACATTCCTTACTCTTCAAGGACGTGGTTTATGAAGGCGGCTAGCCCACTAAGAGAAAGGAACCTGTAGTCCTCTGGCTTCGGGTTGGCTTGCCGAGATGATATGTCGCAGTGATATGATGAAAACAGAGATTTGGTCAATCACCTAATTGATTTGATCAAATCAGGGAGGATTGAATTTTGATTTGAAATTGAGGAATGGGT
This sequence comes from Acronicta alni, assembly GCA_964056405.1. Lineage (NCBI taxonomy): Eukaryota > Metazoa > Arthropoda > Insecta > Lepidoptera > Noctuidae > Acronicta > Acronicta alni. The sequence continues at coordinate 13,073,694 of OZ043932.1, read as the reverse complement.
GTGAGCGAGAGGAGAGAAATGGCTTCACGACGGTGAATGGTGAAAGGACAAACGGTGCTTAAATAAGTGTTTTTCAAAAATAAAATAGTTTTACAAAGTATATTTTGCCAAAATATCTCACATACATATACCTGTGCCTGACGAGACTCACTTAATTTATTTTTGGACAAGAATGATTGCTTTTAATTATTCATAGTCTGAACTAATAAGAATTACAAGAAAAATAAATAAAATTTTCCGATTATACTTTGGTGTACAATTGTAATTAATCTCAGTTTGAATAATTAATGTTTCTATCTTAATTTCTTTTTATAGTAAATTGAATTTAATTTTATGCAAAATAATGAACATTTGCCAGGTGGTTAATTGGAGATTAGGTAAACCGACTAGCTTTTTTAAGTTCATAGTCAAAGTAATAAGTAAATATATTTTTTATAAATAAACAATTGGCATATTTTCCACAGCACTAGTTCCAAATTAATCAGAGCTATAATATATAGATACTAAACCATGGATATAATGCGTATATACATTTTATATAATTACTAGCTTTTACCCGCGACTTCGTACGCCTAGACTTAGTAACACAATTGTTGTCGGATTTTATTCATGAGATAAGAAGTACTCAATGTTAGGGAAATTCCCGCTTCTGTTAGCGTATATGCCAGCGCCAATCACAAACTATTAACATTTCATTTAAATCCCGTAAGTAGGTCTCGTACATAAGTTTTAAAATATATTATATTTGTTATTCCCGGTCGCTTACTATGTGTACTGTATGAAATTTCATTCAAATCACGTAAACTATTCGTTTTTCGATATTTCCGGGATTATCCCACATTTTTCTGGGGTAAAATATATACTATTTGTTAATCCCGGTTACATACTATGTCTGTATAAAATTTCATTCAAATCCCGTAAGCTATTAATTTTTCGGGATTTCCGGGATATACCCACATTTTTCCGGGGTAAAATATATCCTATGTGTTATTCCCGGTCACATACTATGTGTGTATGAAATTTCATGCAAATCTCGTAAGTAGTTCTCCTATTTCCTGTTTTCGGGATTTCCGGGATATTCCGACATTTTTTCGGGATAAAAAGCCTATGTCCGTCTCCTGGCTCTAAGCTACCTCCTCACCAATTTTCAGCCATATCGGTAAAGCCGTTCTTGAGTTATAAACAGTGTAACTAACACGACTTTCTTTTATATATTTAGGTAATGACTTATAAATCATAAGAAACGCCCAGACAAACACAATTAATATTTATGTTTATCACATAAATATTTGTGTCCTGTGGGAATCGAACCCACAACCCCGTAATGTCAATTATTGTTGTCTTGAACCATTAGACCACAGAGACGTCGTCAAAATGATATTGTTTGTATGATACCTATAGGTCATATACATTTATTAATTTAAATAGACATATTTATTAGACATAGGTGTTCGTTAGTCTATCAGTGCTAAGATCGACAGCTACAGAGTCCTGGGTTCAATTCCCAGGTCGAGCAAAGTATAAGTGGGTTTTTTTATGAAATTCTCAGTAGCAGTTCGCATCTGTGCCCGGTTAATGGCAATAGGATCGCTCCCTATGACATGGTACACCTAAACATACCTTGGTGAACTGTGAACAAAGGCTTCCCCCATAGACTTCCACAAGGACCGGTTATAAGCCGTCTTCATCCAACGACTTCCAGCGACATTTACCAGGTCGTCCGTCCATCTCGTTGGAGGCCGTCCCACGCTGCGCTTTCCGGTGTGTGGTCTCCACTGGAGAACCTTTTTGCCCCAGCGGCCATCAGTTCTACGAGCTATATGCACCGCCCATTGCCATTTAAGCTTGTTAAGTCTTTCAACTATGTCGGCCACTATGATATGTATTGTTCACTAGTTGGAAAGCTGCGTTTAAAAAAAAAAGTTGTGATGTGATAAATAATAATATAATAATAATTTTTGGGACATTTTACACTACACCATCTAGTCCCAAACTAAGCAGAGCTTGTACTATGGGTACTAGACAATGGATATAATACTTATATACTTTTTTTTTTGTAAATACATACTTATAATACATAAGAAACACCCAGACATACACAAATACTCATGTTATAACCACACAAATATTTGTGTCCTGTGGGAATCGAACCCACGACCCCATGATCAGCAGTCCGGCACTCGAACCGCTAGACCACAGAGGTCGTCGAAATGAAAGTACCACATCGTATAACAAAGTTATATCAACCTGTCTTGTACGGGTAGTTGGTATAATTACTTTAGTACGGCATCCGGTGTCAAAGCCTCCCAACTTGCTAAACTTGTTTCAGGGTGTATGACGAACAGTGTGCTGGAAGCGGGTGAGTCCTAGAGACAGTAACACTGTAATATACCTATTTTTTATATTGATTTTTGTCACTTAGGCACTAGTTTTAACCGAGTTCTAAAAAAAAGGTTCTCAGTTTTACCTGTATGTATGTTTGTCTGCGATTATCACGCGTTTGGCTGAACCAATTTTGATGCGGCTTTCAGAAAAGTATTTGTTATATTCTGGAGAAGGTTTTGGTCTACAATAAATGCATGCGCCGTGACGTTATCCACGTGAATCTGTTATTAAGCGATATATTATATCAATTCGACCGTTTATTTTAAATACTATGCTTGAAGTCAGTTTTATTTTCCTAAAAATTTATTAATAATATTGTGTGTATCTTTTTTCTTAGGCTCCGTCACTTTATAGAAAGGATTATTAACCCAAAACCGCCACATCACTTAGAACATTAGCAGAACACAAGAATAAAACCGCTCACTTAATATGAAAACATAAAACACGAACAATGACCGCGCTCCAGTCCATTTGGAACCCTTTATTGCATTCCCCACGTTCTCCCACAAACAACGGCTGTTACACACATCGCTTGGTAAGGAAAACTAAAGACTTGACGGAGTCAAATAATTATCTTTAGTGGTTTGTATTATTTATTTACTTATTTATTAATATTACAGTATTTTATTGTTAACTGAATGCACCTTACACAACAAGTGATAATGATGATGAAACTAGTTGCACGGTTCCAAAAAGTGGGTCTTATGGCGAAGAACCGACAAGAAACTCCATAGACACTCTTTTTAAAAATAACATGATTACTGTGTTAATCTTGGTTTACAATTCTTGTTATGATTAGTTAATGAAATCAATGCAGTTTGATATGTACTAATAAATTAATCCAGTATTAAAGTTATTTAGAAAAGGAAAAATTCGACCGCGGGCAGGATTCGAACCTGCGTCTTCTGGTTAGGTACACCAGACGCTATGACTACTAAGCCACCGCGATACCTACCCGTCATGTCGAATTTTTCCTTCACATACTGAATTTACGTCTTTATGGTGACGTCAGTAACACCTATTGAAATGCAAGTTTTTGCTTTTTCAACCGTCACAACTTACTTTACAGTTAGTTCAATGTCCTTTTCTAAATAACTTTAAAATCTTAGCATGGAAAATGCCAAAAATATACAAAAAGATAATCCAGTATTAGTTAATAAACAGAAAAAAAAAAGGATTGACATTTACAGTAAGAGCTGACCAGCCCCGATAGACGGCACCCGTTCACAAGTATGACGTGCGTATCGGCGTAATTATTATATTATAACATATACCACCTGCCAGTAGCCTAGTAATGTGACTATTGGACTGCCAAGTCTAAGGTCTCGAGTTCGTATCCAAAGCACACACATGACTTTTTGAATTCATGTACTAATTAATAAATAATTATCACTTGCTTAAACGGTGAAGGAAAACATTGTGAGGAAATGTGCATGCCTTAGAGATTTTTCTTGGCGGTGTGTGAAGTCTGCCAACTCGCACTAGGCCAGCGTGGTGGACTACAGCCTAATCCGTCTCATTCTGAGAGGAAACCCGTGCCCAGCAGTGGAACAAAAGACGTGAAGTAAAAATATTTTATTCCTGCCGGAATCAGTTTCAAAACACTACTACTAATAAATATGAAAGTAACTCAGTCTGTCTGGTTTTGCCACAGACAGACTGTGACGCTTTCACGTCTAAATTGCTGAAAAGATTTTGATGGAAATTGGTGCAGAGATAGATTATACTTTAGAGAAAGACAAAGACTACTGTTTGTTTCAAAGTCTTTTGAGATGTGAGTGAAACTGCAAAAGCTGGTAACCTAAGTCGAACAGCCTCTACCTACGTCACTCAGGCAAAATTCTGTGACTTTCAAAAGTCTGTGTGTTCAAAACCCGTGACGTAATAAGCTGAATTTGTTTTTGTCCTGTGCTTGCCAGAATGCATTATACTAGAGTAGTACTAGTTTCGTCTAAACTCGGCTTTATAAAATTTCCGTGTCACGATAACCTTGTTGTTGATGCAGGATGTCGTCAACGGAAGTCGTTACAGCTAACCCTGGCAGTAAATGTCCGAGGGTTGCAAGCATCAAAATAGATAGGGATTTGGTAGGTTTATTACGTAAAGAATAACTTTAAGAAATGTTGGTAAAGTTGCATTTAGGGCAGAAACTTTGTTAAGAAGGCTCGTTTGACGGAGTGGCTGAACGGCTTAATAAGCACCATGGATCGCAAGTTCGAGCCCCGTTCCGGAAAAATATTTTTATATAAAATCCCGACTGTATTCTCTTACTTATTTAATTATTCACATATCTTCGAATGGGCTCACCCCAGCGAACTCATTAGTACACCTCTGCCTAACTCATCGGGGAGTACAGACGTGCTGGTATGTTGTTTCTGAAAAGTCAGAGTATCGTGCAAAAATATCACACAATGCCGACTGATGTAGCATTTACGTCGAAATGTTCTAGACTTTTTTACCTTCTTTAGCCAGCTTGGAGCTCTCCTAAAGCAGACAATCCGAATATAAATCAAGCAGTATTTATTTTGTACATCTACAAGTTTACTTAAGCGGCAACAGACGGCTGGTACCTAATTGGACATGATCCACGCTTGCTGATATTTTAAAACAAATAAAATGAGAAGCGGCGCCACGGGCTTAAGTTAATTTTGTCGTGATACACACAGCTTGTCTGTTTGTCCAACGCATTTCGTTTATGTGGACGCTGCTAGCGTCGCGTTGTGTCAATATTTTTTTAGATCGTATTTTAAATTTTTGTGACGGAAATTTGAACGTGTGCCGAATTTGTTGTGACGACTAACGGGGTATTTCTTCTTTGTTATTTTAGCCAATTATAAGGTGATACGGCTTGTTTTGTTTGCAGTATAAAAAAATAAAAAAATCAGCTATATCTTGCGTTGAGGCGTTGAAATTAATGTTATATTGAATCAAATCCCCATTTTTTTATTTGTAAGCTGTCTGACATATTTTTCGCATGTCAGATGTATCATAGGCCAACCACTTAATTATAGATACCCACACGGTTGGCCCAGACGGAGATGGCGGGATGAGTTGGACTCGTTCGAGTCAGACTGGTCCTTAGTAGCCACGCTCAGAGAAAAGTGGGGAGGCTAATTGCCCTAAGTAACAGCTCGGTAGCTAGTAGCTCGGTGTTTGTTTTTTTTTACCGGTTAATGGCGATAGGGTTTACATTGGTATACTTCTAACTAACCATAAAGTAATGTCAATAGGCTCACTCCCTATTATATGGGACCTAAACATACCGATAAAATGTGGATGCACTAAGTAAACCTAACCTAACCCTTAAGAGATTACAAGCGTGACAGTATGTTAGATATTTGTCCAAAAAAGTATTACTTAAATCTTTTTAATTGTTACTATAAGTATACGTACAGCTCAGAGTTGAAAATCACGTTAAAATATACTTAATACAGTTTAATTTTATCTTTTTGCAATAGTAAGAGGCCTTGTTAAATATCGGGATCGTTAAATCAAATAATACGCTGATATTCTGTTGTGTAAAATGTAAATAATTACCACGACAAATAAAAGTCTATTTTAAAAACGGACTCATATTGAAACGAATTACAGTTAAATTATATATTAAAATAAAAAACAAAGAATTAAATTAGATTTGAATTCGACATAAACTTGTTGAAAAATGACTAGGCTGATTATGGTGTTCGGTAAACTATTTTACAATGTGTCACAGTAAATTAGTGATGTTTAGTTAACAGAAAGACACATGTCGCGTCTAAGTCTTCGTGTGGGATCCGATGTGCATTCCTCGAAAATTATTATTAGGATCTACTTTTATATTCTCATGATTGTCATCTCGTTTTGTTGCAATGTTGGCAGCAGTTGTTGTGCTCAACTAGTAGTTTGAGGGAGGTTCCTCTCGAATTGGAGCTGCCCGACTGGGGAAGTACCTCCACCTTGAAAATCACCATCTACCTAAACACCTAAATACCCAGAAAATCTAAGTGAATAAAGACTTCCTTGAACTGTGTTGTATTCCTAACGGTGAGCCAAGTTGCCAGTGTTCTACGAGGAAATGTTGTTTAGGCAGTAGGGGAACTGACCCCTTTTACTGCCAACACAACTACTACCAACTCCTCTTTCATTTTACAGGGTCATTATCGTACAAGGTGATGATACCTCTGGTGTTGCAAGCGTCTCTATGCTACAGTTACTGCTTACCATCAGGTGGGTCGTATGCTCGTTTGAAATCTTAGTGTTATAAAGAAAAACATACCAACCTGTATTCTCTAAGGGTAAGGCAGAAATTAATGTAAGTGAATGTGTGTCTCGTGCTATTATTTTCACATTTATGTATTTAGTTTGCGAATCACAAGTTGGACAGTCTATACGTTTGTCTGTAGTCTGTAAATTTATTCTTAGCGTTGGACAGACAGACAGATCTATGGTAGCTTCGTGTGCAATCCGTAGTACATTCCTTCGGCACTACAACACTATTTTTAGATCACAATACCCTGTCAGTCTTTTGTTTTGCCGTCTAGTCGCTAAGCTTTTGTTTCTATTTTTGTTACCGTTTTTAGGAAGTGTATTTGTATATTTTTTGCTCAAGAATTTTTTGTTGGAACCTGCTTTCTTCAGCAACTTATTTGATGTGGAAGAAACTTACAGAGGATACGGTAACCGCTTGCCGTCAGGTAGGACGTATCAAGCATACGTCCCACCTGACGAAATTTAGCACAGAGATAGATTAAATCTTGGAGAAGGACATAGGGTACTTTTTGTCCTAAAAAAACCCTTTGGTATATCAGGGATATTGTGGGCAAAAATAGTTATAATATAAATGCGTAATTAAGAGGTTATCTTTAAAATTGTCATTGGTTATAGGCTAGCACTACCGCTGTACTGTCCATTAACATAATTTCAACGAAAATGAGGCCGGAATATCACGGAAAATTCACACTAACATCACCTCAGCACCTAATGTTAACAAACGCACCCAATCAATACATCCATTATTACCAGATCATTAGCATCAGTAATCCGGCACATTAGTCCGAGCGCGCACTGGACGTTAGGCTGGCCGCACACTGACCGCCGTTAATTAATCAATATCTCACAGCTGATTAATTGGCGCGACCGCGGGAATCGTTGGGATACTGCCGATGTTATGGACGGGATGATAATGGCGTGGATGTGGTATTTATGTCACATTTTAGAACTAGACGACGAGTAAATAAATATTGAGTCACAGTAAGAGATGAAACTGAAGGCAGGGAATAGAAAATATAGGCGATTGCTCACCCGACTAAGAACTCTTAAAGAGCACTCAACTCGTTAAAGAGTCGTCCAAAAACGAGCAGTTAAGGGGGGTATGGCATAGTGGGAGTAATCCCACTCAAATTGAAGCTGCCTGACTGGGGAAGTACCTCAGCCTTACAGAAAATCGAAGTAAAATAACACTGCTTCGAGCTGTGTTGTGTTTCTTACAGTGAGCAAGGTTGCCAGTGCTCCACGAGGAAACGTTGTGTTGGCAGTGGGGGGGCTTTGATCCCACTGCCAATCCAACTATTATTTTTCGATACGGGGTCGGCAACGCGCAAGTGATACCCCTGGTGTTGCAAGCGTCTATAGGCTACGGTAACCGCTTACAATCAGGTGGTCCTTATTTATACTTGTTTGCCACCAGCGTAAAATAAAACCTTATTAATAGAAAAACTCACTCCCCATTACATGGGTCCTACAGTAGGTATATCATAAAAGGGCAAAATAGCATACGGGCCACCTGATGGTAAACGGCTACTGTATCCTAGAGACTCCAGGTACACCAGTGGTATCACTTGCACGTTGCCAATTTGAGACCTCAGTTAATAAGTTTCATTTATCTAATAATTTTGGTACATTAACCTTGAACACAATAATATATGACGACCTCTGTGGTCTAGCGGTTCGAGTGCCGGACTGCTGATCATGGGGTCGAGGGTTCGATTCCCACAGGACGCAAATATTTGTGTGGATAAAACATGAGTATTTGTGTTTGTCTCGGTGTTGTTTCCTATGTATTATAAGTATGTATTTACAAAAAAAAGTATATATGTATTATATCCATTGTGTAGTACCCATAGTACAAGCTCTGCTTAGTTTGGGACTAGATGGTGTTGTGTAAAATGTCCCAAAAATATTATTATAAAAAAAAAAACAATAATATTAGTATAGACGTCAGCAGGTAAAGCTATTCAAAACTATAACATTTTCCCAATTGAATATGAACCTGAATGAATTTTTATTAAAGTTGAAATTCAATCAAAGAAATTTGACAGATTGTGATAGCTGGATGTGCTGGCGTCTGTACATTATTTCTTAGTTGTAGACTAATTGGCAATACAGTGGTATGAACTGATATGAAATTAGCAGCAGAGTTCTGTCGGTTTGTATGTCTTACCACATCCAATACTTCATACATCACACAAGTATTCTCGATAATGGCGGAAATTCCACGCCAGTTGCGTGTGGAATCCAAAAACTTTGCGCGCCCATAACTGAGCAGGCTCGCAGCGAAACCACTGGCTTTCTTCAATGAATGATTATATTATCCATATTTGCATACAATATAAACTAGTGGTTTGAAGCGTGTGGAGATGGGTTCACGTCGGGGTCACCAGTGTGGAGATACTGGGATCACGTCGAGGCGACCAGTGTGGAGAGGCTAGGTGTGATGCCCCTCCAACCAAAGGGAGGATCCCTTCAACCTGGCGGGTGAGATGCCTGTTGTATATATGCAACTTGCATTGCAAATGTAGCTTGCACGATTCAGGATTTGTTCGTAGTTCCATGTAGCGCGGTAGATGTCGCTACAAGCGTGACTGCTACGACTGCAGAATATTTGAAAACTTTTACATCACAATTGGGAACTTACAAAACAAGATCTTTGCAGACGAGATAAATGATGGGATTGGAGTTGATTATATATCAAAGGGATTGATAACTATCCATACGAGTATTGGAGTACATCTAACAGAAGGCTTAAATTGTCTAGTGGTCCTGGGTTCGATTCCCAGGTCAGGCAAAGTGTTATTGGGTTTTCTTATGAAAATCTCCTTAATAGCTCGGAAATTGGATTTGTGTCCAGTTAATGGCAATAGGCTCGCCCCCTATTACGTGGGACCTAAACATACCGGTGAACTGTGGATGTACAGCAGTACATTTCTGTCCAACCCTTCGGGGAATTCATGCGTGATGGTATACTCAAAATTACACAGGACAATATTTGATAGGATGGCGGAGACGGATGCTTTTTTATTCTACTAAGGTGGCAAACAAGCATACAGCCCACCTGATGATAAGCGGTTATCGTGGTCTGCTTGCAACACCAGGGGTATCACTTGCTCGTTGCCGACCCTGTAAAACGAAAGAGGAATAGTTGGGTTGGCAGTATAAGGGTCAAAGTCTGTTAGTCAAACTGTCATCACATCGTTTCCTCGTGAGCACATCTTAGTCTAAGATAGGTATGTAGTATGAATACCAATCTATAGACAGAAAGTGGCAAGCGCAGCTTAACCATACAATCATAATCGATTGATCAGCTTACTTATTCATTAGCCACGAGCCCTCCCTGTACCGTAGTTTCCCCAAAATCATGTCGACACAAGAATAAATTTCGCATTAAATAAAAAAGCTTAAAGAAATTAGTTAAAAACAATGAGAATTACCCCGTTTTTGTTAGAACCAGCCCATCCATTTAATATCCTTTGGAAAATACTCGCGCAAAACAATTCTTTATCCGTGATTGTGCCACGCTCCCCTCTTCTTTTGTTTAGTTAAGGCTGGCAACACTATAGAAGCGATTTAATATTATTATTTTCTAAACTAATAAAGTGTATAGAGATTAGTTTTTTTTTATATTAGTTCGTAAAGGATAAATTCGAAAAATCTTAAAAATTGTTTCACATAAAGAAAAATAAATTATCAGCGAGTAACATGGGCTGTATTTTCTATCTGCTAGTAATTTAATAACATGACAAGAATACGGACTGCCTGATCGTAACGGGTCGATGATGAAATTAAGAGAGGCAGGGCATAGTGGGAGTAACAAACAGCAGTGTACTAACAGTTTAACAATGTAGTAACAATATTAGCAGTAGGTAGTATCAAATACACTACTCACGACATTATCCACGTATTACAAAACAAAATAGCTAACTGTTAAAAAAAGGACAATCGAAAAGGTACTTAATAATAATACCAATTACAATTACAACCGATTTTTGCTGAGTAATAACACTCAAATAGGAGCTGCCCGACTGGGGAAGTACCTCCGCCTTGCAGAAAATCGAAGTGAAATAACACTGCTTTGAGCAGTGTTGTGTTCCATACGGTGAGCAAGGTTGCCAGTGCCCCGCGAGGAAATGTTGTGTTAGCAGTGGGGGGACTTCGACAACGTCAACATAATTATTATTAGTTAGCGGCCTAAGTAATAATAATTATGTTGACATACAGCATAAAGTAGCCATTTATATGACGGCATATGCCTAAGAAGCATGCGACTGCGGCATATGACTTAAGAAATGAGGTCTCAAAATGACAAATTCTGTGTGATACCAGTGGTTTTAGCCGTTTTAATATAAAAGTATCAATATCTACTAAAAAATGCTTTACCGACACTGCTTGTCGACCAAAATACCCCAGCTTAATGCCCCAGGGAAATAAGTCAAATTTTTAGCATAAAAGTGACGCAGAAATAGAATATTTAATATTTTATATTCTGACTACCAAACTGTGGAAACGTAGAGTACGTTTAGAATCGCAAATTCGATTTCCTGAAAATCTGTGTCTTCTGATATTGGTTCCGAGTCGCATATTTGTGAAAGTTATTTTTGAAGTAGGTATTTACCTAGGTGCTTCAAAAATGAATATTATAAAGGATTATTTGGTTCAAGATTTCGGTTTACGGTTTAAAATCACTTTATTTCTCAAGATTACAATCACTTCGAGGAGAAATTAACAAACGTAATAAATATCAGTTACAATTCACAGAGTGCGTAAACAAATACACGGTAGGTATACAAAAATATAACACAAAATATTAGCGATTAAGTAGGATGTAGGTAGATTTTAATAAGTTTGTCTTGTTTTATAATACTCACACTTCACACTGTTGAGCAGATGTAAGGGACGGTTTACATGACGACAAAATTGTGTAATAAGATAATTATTTTAAAGTAAGTAATGCCTTTGAAGTGTGCTCTTTTAATAAACTTTTATAAATTGTTATTGTTTTTGCGTCTTTTATATAATTTGGTAACGAGTTGTTGTGATGAGATAATTATATATTATAGTTTTACTATAATATATATCTAAAAGACTGCCTAATTAGTCTAGTGGTCCTAAGCGCGACTGCTACGCTAGAGGTCCTGGGTTCGATCCCCAGGTCGAGCAAAGTGTTATTGAGTTTTTCTATGAAATTCTCGGAGTCTTGATTTGTGCCCTATTGCCATTAACCGGGCACAAATCAAGACTCCGAGCTGCTACTGAGAATTTCATAGAAAAACCCAAAAACACTTTGCTCAACCTGGGGATCGAACCCAGGACCTCTAGCGTAGCAGTCACGCTTAGGACCACTAGACTAATGAGGCAGTCAATATAAATAAATACAATTATAATTAATTATAATAATAATAGTATATAACAATATTTGCATGTCGTAATGCGACAAAATGCATACGGTACTGTTTATTAATATATGACCTCTGTGATCTTTAATGTAACCTACATTATAAGCAAATAAACTACATATAATCGAAATTATTTAAAAATTAACGCTTGCCATGTCATAAGCATCTCATATCTTCTACTACAGTCTCAGCATTAAACCAGCGTTAATCAAAACAACGGAAAATGAATTAACGTTTCTAAGGAAAAATCGTCTATGACGTCATTGAGTGATGGCACCACGGGGTTTTGATGGGTATGGATCGGTTTCCGTAGCCACAGGGTTTATAAATTGATTCCGACACGCTGTTCTTCAATATAAATACTTATACTTGGCGACATTTTACACATATTTTATATATTTATTTTTGTAATCATCATCATCATCAACCCATATATACTGTCCCACTGCTGGGCACGGGTCTCCTTCCATATTGAGAGGGATTAGGCTATAATAGTCCACCACGCTGGCCTAGTGCGGTTTGGCAGACTACACAAACCGTCGAGAAAAATCTCTAAGGTAAGCAGGTTTTCTCACGATGTTTTCCTTCACCGTTTAAGCGAGTGATAATTAATTATTAATACGCACATGATTTCGAAAAGTCAAAGAGGCGTGTCTTGGGTTCGAACTCGAGAGCTTCCACTTGGCAGTCCAATGGTCATACCACTAGGCTATCACTGCTGTTCCATTTATTGACGAAAGTTATATAATATGCTATAACATTATGCTAAGAAGAAAAGGAGCCGAGTATAAAGGAACATATCGGAGTGGATGAAATTCCGGGACACAGCTAGGTATTTGTAGTATGTGTAAATGCAGATGCACCTTCCTGAAAGTAATCCTGGCTGGGCTCATGCAAACGCGTATGGATGTTTGTAATTTTATCACAATAACAAATCGATACGATGATGAAATGATCAAAATTAAATCTTCTTACATGTTAGTTGCTCGCAGTTTCAACAGTAGGGACAGTCAGCAACGAATGTCGCTGAGCACGGTGAAATCTTCAATACGATTTTTAATATGAAGCTACTGACCTATGAAGGTTGCGCGAAATCATTGCATTGATGACCATTATTATTTATTTTTATTTACTTTATGTACACCGATAAAAATACAATATAAATCAGGATACAACTTAATTTGAAACATACAATGGGTGACATTTACCTTCATAATAAAAAAAATCTCTTGAAAATTTTTAAAGCTGTCATGTTTTCAAAATTTAGCTGTGTTTAGCGAATTTCGTTGCTGACCGTACCTAAATAATTCACTCATTTTAGCCTATATTTTCTACAGACCGTGACACATAAACCCAGAGCATTTCAACCTTGAATTTCGTCATAAAATTAAAACAAAATATCACCACAAAACTCAAGAGCCGGTATAAACCGGAGATTACCAGTGAGAACCGCTGAAAACCGGCTGAAATCCGGTTAATATAATTACGCAGAAACTTGGAGATCAAGATGGCTTATGTGATGTAAGTTGGCCAAAGTATTTCATCGTTGTTTTGAATATAAGAGGAGCTTTGGATGCAGAACTTGAAGAAAACAGTTTTTAATATTTAGACTGAGATCAATTTTGGCACAAAATTAATCATTTGTTAGGACCCAGGTGTTGTGTATTAGTAAATGGGTCTGGGGCATCTTCGAAACATTTAACGTAGTACGTAAATGATTTACACCATAACAGGTTAGTGGACATCAGAGCTCGTGGCTGATTATTTAGATAATAACTACTTTGATCAACCAATCTGCAAGGCTGCAATACCGCGGTCATTCTGTGGATGGGTGCCCATTTTTAACACAAATAAACTGTATAATGATTGCCATAGATGTTCGTATGTTATTCGTTCGTATTATTACTTAGCCACGAGCCCATATTCCTTTAAAAAGTGCCATTTTTTAAAGTATTTTTAATTAAAATTAAATAATTATTTTGGATTTTAACATTTTACGACGACATTTACTATACTTAGTGTTATTATAAATATACACAGTATCTAATTACAATGACTTGTCAATATCATTTAATATTGTCTAGATCATTCTAACACAAGACAAGAAACTGACAATGAAACCATAAGAAGTAAAGAATATAAGCAAAATAAGAAAACATATAGGGGACCTTCCATCTCAGCTAGCGTCCATGGGACAATCAGTCCAAGTGAAAGCAATAAAATATCCCCTGCCATCCAATCTCCAGAGGATAGACTAAACATGTTTATCATACATGATAATACTTGTAATGTATGGCGCACGGCGTGACGTAGGCGCCCACAAACACCGGGCGATGTGCCAGTTCATATAAATATGAGATAAAATCATGCTTGTTTTGCATATGGCAGGGCTAGGAAAACAGCGGGATACTTGCTGCTATCGTACATTTATGTACGATAGAAGCAAGTATCCCGCTGTTTATTGACACCTGGCATTGGACTGCCATGTCAAAGGTCTCGAGTTTGAATCTAGGCACACACCTCTGACTTTTCAAATACATGTGCGAATTAATAATTAATTATCACTCGCTGCAACGGTATAGGAAAACATCGTGAGGAAACCTGCATGCCTTAAAGATTTTTCTTAACGGTGTGTGAAGTCTGCCAACCCGCACTAGGAAAGCATGGTGGACAATAGCCTAATCCCTATCAATCTTAGAGGAGACCCGTGCCCAGCGGTGGGACAGTATAATATTATGGGTTGATGATGAGCTGTTTTAGAATCTAAAATTAAAATAATATTATTATTATATAGTTTATATGAGAAAATAAAGATTTTATTCAAGATTTTATTTTATTCAATTTTGAAAAATCACTTCAATAAAACTTTTCATTAAATTCTGGTTAAGGTAAAGATTATAATAAAATTATCTTATATACAAAGAAGTAGTGCTACGTTCTCAGGTCAGTAAGTTCTAGATAATAAAAAATGTTAAAGCGATTTAAACATTGAATCTTGTTCAGCGACTTTCGTTGCTGACTGTACGAGCGGGCTTGGATCATAAAAATAATATTATGAGTTAGAAAGCGAAGGGATTGTGTTGAAGTACGATAGGTTTGTCTTCGCTATACTCCGACGAGTGTAACATAACTTAGGACGGCATTAACCACGGCATTGACTAACTTAATTTCATGGATAAAATTATTATGTGAAGACAATATTGTCGTCTAGTGGTTCGAGTCTGCAGATCCTGGGGTCGTGGGTTCGATTCCCACAGGACACAAATATTTGTGTGGGTAAAACATGAGTATTTGTGTTTGTCTGGGTGTTTCTTAAGTATGTATTTACAAAAAAAAAGTATATAAGTATTATATCCATTGTCTAGTACCCATAGCACAAGCTCTGCTTAGTTTGGGATTAGATGGTGCTGTGTAATATACACAACACATACTTATAGCACTCAATAAACCTTGTTTTGCGGCATGAGAGCTTTATCGACAAAAGCAATAGAGGACGCAGGTTATTTTTGGTGCCAGTGAGATCCGACCGCGTGCCTCGCATTCCCCGCGCCATTTTTTTGAGCTTGTCTAAACTTTTCATGCCAGTCGTTTGCACGCCATTTGAAACTGTGACAACATGTGAAACTGCGTCCCACCATCCTGCGTCCTGTGACGTCAGTCGCTGGTGGCGAAACTGTAGCGCTGCAAAATTGTCTTCGTGTTAAACTTGTTTTTTTGAATTCCGCTGATTTCATAGCCACACCGCGAATAACTTTCTTACATTGTAATCTCCATTCCAAAATCGTTTTTCTTTTTAAGTCTCATTTTTCGCGTATAAACTCACAATTTGGGCCAAATGCTCATGTTTTCAGTGCTTAACATTTTCGGGGAATATGTTTTCAGGCTGAACTGCAAAGACTGCAAATGGGTATAAAATTTCGATTAACGTTTCGTGAATGGGGATTTTATTGTTAGTATCCAACGAGACAAATTAACTGTTTCGTTATTTGTAAAAAGCAATAACTTATTTTAATTAGTTGTAAGTACCTAGATAAATGATAAAACCCCGTGGAAAAAAATTAAGACAATAAAAAAATGAATGGCTGCGAAGCAGTGATAAACTAAGAACTATCTCTGCTTCTTGCAGAATAATTACACTGACTATATTGAAATAAGAAAATGATATTTATTTTTGTTTTATTACGCTTAGTTATACCTACTATTAATTACATAAGATAAATGAATATTAAAAAGACAAAATAGTCTTGGACTCAGCATAATGGTCAACAGCATTGAGCATGTCAATTGCTAGTACCTATTCTGTCCAAGCCGGTAATGTAGCTATACAATACATGCCCCCTCCTACTCGCAAACAGTAATCTACTAAACAACTAACAGTAAACACAATTTTAGCAGATAATTTCTTAGTCCTTACATACGAATCATCAATGCATTTTTAATACGTATTAAAAATCATGGCAACAGGCTGGCTCCCTGGCCTGGCTGGCTGGTGGGTGTAAGTTCGTACACCTCTACCTAACCCTTTGGGGAATACAGGCTTGATGGTATGTTATGTTACGTGTTATGTGAAGTCTATACTTATTTTCTATCCTGTGGTGCTTACAGCCAAAATAAAAACCAGTATCAAAAAACTAATGATAAAGATCTATATCTGGAGCATAGCATTGTATGGCTGTGAAACTTGGAACATGACCCAAACGGACAGAGAAAAGTTAGAGGCATTTGAAATGTGGTGCTGGAGGAGGATGGAGAAGATCAGTTGGACGGTAATGAAAACAAATGAGAATGGTAGACGAGAAAAGACAGTTATAAAGAATCGTAGAGAATAGGAGAGGAAAGATACGCCACGACCACTTTGACCACTTGATACGACACGACGACTAATTTAGAATTATACTAGAAGGTAAAATTGAAGGAAAACGAGGAAGGGGAAGACCTAGACGAAGTTTTGTAGAACTAGTGAAGGAAAGGGTGGAGATCGAGTCGTTTCATGTGGTAAAACGGAAAGCTGAAGATGTGAACGGTGGCAACTGCTCCACCGACAAGAATTGAGCTCTTAAATTGAAGAAGAAGGGGCTGAATAAAGTTTACTTTATCTACTTAGCGATAAAGCGATGAGCAATAAATTACTTAAATCATGGCGCCAGTCTATTAACTGACGTCATCATAACGAGGGGTTCTCTAGGGAAATTACAATACGGTGTTAGCTGTGAACTTTTGATAAAAATGGCGACGCTATGGGATTGTGTGTTGAGAGACTTGAGTTATAACTGAGTGGAATATGTTTTTTTTTTACTTTAGGATTATTTAATTTAACTATCTGGAATACTGTCTAATATACTAGTAGTCAATTCCCAGGTCAGGCAAAATACTATTGTGTTTTTTACTCCAATAAAAATCGGTTAAGTTGATTATGCTGTTTTTATTTTTACCATAAAAAGTTATTAAATCAAATACGACCTTCATTTCACCTCCAAATGACGGCATTATGATTTTGAAAATGTTCATAATTAGTTTATTAAAAACTATTTTCTGCCCGCGACTTCGTCCGCGTGGAAAAGTTACTTGTAATTATCGTTGTAATTTGGAAAATTAACTCAAAATCATTAAAATTATAGCCTATAAGTATAAATAATAATACTATAAAGTTTCATCAAAATCCGTTCAGTAGTTTTAGCGTGATAGATCAACAAAAGTTAGTTAAAAATATATAAATACTTAAAATTTGTTGCTTATAAAAAAATAATATCTGAATACATTTGTTACACCTATCATAACATACCATCACGCCTTATTCTCCGAAAGATTAGGCAGGTGTACTAATGTACACCCACAGTTTTCCGGTATATTCAGGTCCCATGTAACAGCGAGCCTATAGTCGTTAACGGGGCGCAAATCCAAACTCCGAACTATTAATGAGAATTTCTTAGAAAACCCCAATAACAGTTATTTAGCGAAGGAAAATTTCGACCGCGGGCAGGATTCGAACCTGCGTCTTCTGGTTAGGTACACCAGACGCTATGAACACTAAGCCACCGCGAGTCCCACCCGCAATGAAGAATTTTGCCTTCACATTCAGAATTTACGTATTAATTGGTCATGGCGTGGAAAATGCCAAAAAACCCCAATAACACATTGCTCGAAACGGGAAACGACACCGAGACCTCAATCGTAGCAGTCGCAACTTTACATATCGGGTTCCAAATACCAGTAGTATGTTGTAGACACGTGAATGCGTCAAGTTTTTTAACAAGGCGGTATTACCATACTGCTTTGAATTTCAATGGGATTGAATTTCAAAAAGACAGAGGAGGGAATTTTTCTTTAATATTATAACATACGAAATCCAATCCTATTTTACGACATCGTCTAGTGGTTCAAGTATCGGACTGCTGATCACAAAGTCATGGGTTCGATTCCCACAGTACACAAATAATTACGTGATGAACATAACTGTTTGTATTTAAGTGTTTCTTATGTAATTATAAGTATGTGTTTACAAATAATAGTGTAGCGACATCTACCGCGCTACATAGAACTACGCACACACCTTGAATATGCTTGTTTGTCTTCTTATCGCAATTAAAAAGTTTATTTTTATAAAAGTAAGGGTCCATAAGAGAGGTAGGGCATAGTGGAAATAATTCCAATGATATTGGAGCTGCCCGACTGGGGACGTACGTCCGCCTTGCAGAAAAACGAAGTGAATAAAATTAACACTGCTTTGAGCTGTGTTGTGTTCCTTATGGTGAGCAAGGTTGCCAGTGCTCCGCGAGGAAACGTTGTGTTGCCAGTGGGGGGGACTTTGACCCTTATGCTGCCAACCCAACTATTCCTCTTTCGTTTTACAGGGTTGGCAACGTGCAAGTGATACGCCTGGTGCTACAAGCGTCTATAGGCTACGATAACCGCTTACCATTCGGTGGGCCGTATGGTTGCTTGCCACCCAAGTATAAAAAAAAATGACTGTAATTTATTCAAATAAAGTCAAAAGAGAATTTGTAAGTACAGCGCTGTCCAGTAATTAATGCATAACTTTGAAATAGCTGTTAGTAGAACTCATTGCCGTTCTAGCTAGCATGACATGCTCCATGGTTTCAGATCCATAAGTACAGTCAGCAACGAAAGTCGCTGAACACAGCTAAATTTTTTTATTGTCACAGCTCCAGAACTTGGCAACAGGTCTTTTCTACTAAGGTAACCTAAATATTTAATAGTCATCTATGCAATTATTTCGCATTACAGTAACTTCATACTTGTTAAAAATCATATTGAAGATTGCAACATGTTCAGCGACTTTCGTTGTTGACTGTATAATATACTGAATATGACTGCATAATATTTTTTCATTTAAATAGTAAGAATAGACAGCAAACAATAATTGATTAAACAACTTGGTCTTTCAATCACACATAACAAAAATTAAGATAAATTATAAGGCTTATTATTATGGCGCACGCCAGCACGTCAACCGACCACAATCTGTCAAATTTCTTTGATCGAATTTCTTCTTTATTACAAAAAGATAAGGTTCATATTCAATTGGGAAAACTTGACAGTTTTGGATAGCTTGACCTGCTGGCGTTTGTACTATAAATAATGAAATGGCGACTAATATTATTAATTCGGCAATTTTGAGTTTGTGTAGGTAGGTTTGTATTAACCTAACCTAATTTCTACTTAGGTTAGATTAGGTTATTAGGACTTTTTAAATTAGCATCGAGTTTTTGTGTTATTTATTTTTTTATAAAAAAAATATATACAAAAACTCGATGCTGGCTCAAATAAAAACAAATCTAACAACTGATTAATAAGCTGCTACTTTCTACTTAAAATTATCCTTCGCTGAAGCTAAGCCTACTATTTTTGCCAGCTTTAATTACTTTTTAATCCCAAATACATGCCCTAATACACTTTTCTTCACACGTACAACGACAATTATTCTCTTCAACAGTGCTTATTGTACACGTAGTACAGATAGGGGTGGTTCGCGTCACTAGTTCTTGGGGTATGCCGGAATAGCCCTTTGTGTTGAAACTTAGGCGGCACAACATGTACGAGCTAATTACTACCCCCTTTTACTCTATTGAGCTTCGTAGGGGTGGATTAAGATCATACGAGTATAATTTGTAGTTTGGTAATCCAGATTATTATTAATATTGATAATGAATAGCGCCATTCTCCTACTAGCCGCAATTCTGCTGAGAATGAGCCAACTATTTTGGCGCTAAGCAATAATGCGCTGAAATTATTATTCCGGTTGAAAGGCAATGGCCGGATCCATAGTCTAGCTTAAATAAAAGAAAACATTGACTTGTGTTGACTTGATTGAGTATATTTTAAAGATCTATACAACGTGTTACAAAATACCCCGTAAAAAATATAGTTAATTGTCAAAGCCAAAAATTTTGTCAGCTGTCATGTCAGGGAACCAGATTATAACAGAGATAACAGAAAGGCCTACGTACCTATTTTAACTAATAGTTGTTGTCTACTTTAATAGTTTTTCTATTTTTCATTCATAAATGTTGTTGTTTTCCTTTTTTTGGGGTATGTTATACAGCGTTATTACGGTTCTTAAATATTGTGAATGGACTCCCTGTATAATAATGAAAGATATAAAAAAGAAAAAACTTATTATGCATACGAAACATAAATATTTGTGACGTAGGAATAGATCCCACGACCTCGTGATCAGTATTCCGACATTCGAGCCACTAGACCATTAGATGTCGTCATATCCTTACACTTATCAAATAGAAATACACGTGCCTAAACTTTGTAAATAATAAATCTGTCAACTGAAACCTGTGGGTGAATGTTTGCGTTTGTGACGTGAACAGCTTACCGTGTCACCGTACTGAACAATTTTAGTATGGAATATATTCTGAAATATTGTCTGTCATTTTATGTATGCCTGGTACATTCTATTGGTTGGTTCGATTCCCACAGGCGTATGTATGTGATGAACATAAATGTTTGTGTTCGTCGTGGCGTTTCTTGTCTTCTCTCTTCTTGTATTTACAAAAAAAAACATTAACTAGTTAGTACATATCCATAGTACAGAGCCCAGCACATCAAGCTACCACACTCTGTCAAATTTCTTTGATTGATTTTCAACTTTAACACAAAACGATAAGGCATATCAATTTGGAAAATTTGACAGTTTTGGATAACTTGACCTGCTGGCGTTTGTACAACCTCTACTTAGTTTGGGACTATGTCCAGTCTAAAATGTATCTAATCAACTGTGGGTGTTTTATTTTAGTATACCTATCACAAGAACAATAGACTTTCAATAGAATAGAAATCCCATGTAATAGGGGGCGAGCCTATTGCCATATAATCGAGCACGGATCCAAACTCCGAGTTGCCACTAAGAAAAGAGAAGAAATGTCCAATAAGTCTGTTCGACCTTGGAATCGAACCCGGTACTTCAAGTGTAAAAGTTACGCATACCACAATAGGCTATAATGACAGGTACCTTACACAGTTAAAAAAATTTACCAATTGAATTTAATTAAATAACAAAATGACAGGCAAAACCGTACTGTATTATATATAATACCAATGGCATTTCGAACTAGTAATATGCTTCAGGTGTGTTTATACAAAGTCCTTCGTCTGTTTGTATCAAACTCGCTATGTTTATTTATGTATGTTTATCACATAATTATGTTAGGATTTAAACTTACGTATTGTAACTGTTTGTTTCCCCACAATATTGTACTTTGGCATTTAGGATCGTGTGACGTTAAAATAGAGTTTATAATTACTCAATCAACATTAGAATTAAAGCTAGTAATTAGCCTAGATTTACTGTATGCAAGAAATCATCATCATCATCATAATCAGCCACAGGAAGTCCACTGCTGAACAAAGGCCTCCCCCATAGACTTCCACAAGGTCTGGTTATAAACCGCCTGCATACAACGATTTTCAGCTACCTTGACCAGGTCGTTCGTCCATCTCGTTGGAGGCCATCCCACGCTACGCTTTCCGGTACGTAGTCTCCACTCGAGAACCTTTTTGCCCCAGCGGCCATCAGTTCTACGAACTATGTGCCCCGCATATTGCCACTTAAGCTTGCTAAGTCTTTCAACTATGTTGGCAACTTTCGTTCTTCTACGCCTCTCCTCATTTCTTCTTCTTTCTAATACTGATATCCTGAGGATAGGCTGGTTGTCAAGCTTTTCGGTTATAATCATTTTATTGTATGTTAATTGTTAACTGCATGGTTTATGCTCTGTATCTATCGCGACATACCTAGATTTGGTCTTTCTGAAAATGCGCTGCAGTAATAATGTGTAATAGTAATGTGGCTGTAACATCAGTTGAAATTAGCACCGTATTTTGCACACGTCATCATCATCAGCATCAACCCATATAGTGTCCCACTGCTGGGCCCGGGTCTCGTCTCACAGAATGAGAGGGATTAGGCTATTGTCCACCACGCTGGCCTAGTGCGGGTTGGCAGACTTCACACGCCATCGAGAAAACCTCTAAGGCATGCAGGTTTCCTCACGATATTTTCGTTCACCGTTTAAGTGAGTGATAATTAATTATTAATACGCACATGATTTCGAAAGACCTTTGACTTGGCAGTCCAATGCTCATACCACTAGGCTATCACTGCTATACGGCCTCACACGTAATGTTATGTTTTGTTATGCTTTTTGTTTTTGTTTAATTATGTTTTATCATGTGAGGTACAAAGTAAAAGCTTTTTCTTTCTTTCTTTCTTCTTTCACTTACAATTATCATAGGTGTTCTTATCACCTTTAAAGTACCTAAGTGATAATTAATTATTAATACCCACATGATTTTGAAAAGTCAGAGATGCGTGCCTTAGAATCGAACTCGACACTAGTCACTAGGCTATCGCTATTCATATAGTACAATAAAGCTAGATGCATTAAAATATTCAAATCAAATTCACGGCTCTGAGCTCTAAAATCAGAATACAGCCACAGCCATTCAGACCATCAAATAAAAATAGTCCTAAACTGCGCTACAAAAGCACGTACATAACAGTTCAAATTCGGTTGTTCTCTAACAAAACCTAAGCCAGGATACATGGCAAAAGCAGTTCTATGTTTTATAGCGTCCTGCGATTTATGATTTCCTGGTACTTGAATTTTTTTTAGGGCTCACGCAATTTTTGTTTTCTATTTATATTTGAAGAACGTAAAGCAGTGTCTATAAAAGGTATTTTGTTTAGAAAACAGTAGAAAGATTTGGTCCTAGTTTCATCGCAATATCTTTTTCTTAGCATGTCGATGGAATCATCATGCTCCAAGACTTTTCCCAACTATTGGCGTCGACTTCCAGTCTAACCAGATGCGGCTGAATATCAGTATTTTACATGAAGCGACTGCCAGCAGACCTTCGCAACCCAATAGCAGAGCAAAATCAAAATAGTTTTATTTTGTAATTCTGATCTATGAATTGTCCTTTCCATTTCAAGTCACTCTATTTACACATAGGTCATTAGGAAGAAAGAACCAAAGTGCCCTTAATCTGTCAAGGATTAATTATCAGACACAATGGTAAAAAAATTGTTCCGACCTTTGAGAGGGTCATGATTTCTTTGGTGAATTAAGGAGAGCATAATTACATTGTAATAATATGCAACCGGACAGGTGGGCGAGGCTACCTAATCTTATCTTAACTGTGGGGGTTGGCATGGCCAGCAACACTTTTTTTTATAAGAGATAGTTTAGCGTTTGACCACAATCTCACCTGATGGTAAGTGACGATGTGGTCTAAGATGTAGCACGCTTACCTAGAAGAGTAAGGAATGAACCAGGCTGGGGACAACACAACAGATCACATTTGGTCGGAGTGTGGAAATTCCCGAAACCCGCACTAAGCGTTTTACCTCGACATTCCTTATCCGTACAGCGAGCCATAACCACAACCAATAGACGCCATCAACAGCTGCAGATGAAATCAGCTTTTAAGTGTACCTAACTGGCAAAAACCACAAAGAATAACTTAACAGAACGCAACAAAAGTCAACAACTTTTCACCAATTTCTGTCACTTCTTTACGCACGAAAAATTTGTGAAGTCCATACATAAGCTTGGTCGTGTGGTGTCATTGAAGCATTAATGTTTTATAGTTTGTTATTTGCGAGCGGGCAGCGCGGACGTGTGCCAGATTTATGACGTCACAACAGCGGTCAAAAATGCCCTAGCGTTGTAGGGATTGGTCCACAACGAAATTTGTTGGTGAAAAACCTTACATGCTGTTTAAATTTATTGCCTATGGAATTAGGTTTTTATAGGATTTTTTAAATGTATAATAAAAGTTGAATAGGTATTTAAAAAAATAGGAAGTATTTTTTGTAAAAATATTCGACTCAAAAGACTAATAGTAAGTTTACCTACCCTATTGGCCCTAACACGGGTATTTAACTCTTTCTAAAATCCCATAGCAACCAAATTCGTTATAATAAAGCGCAATTTTCGCATTCACTATTCGAGATACATAATAGTATTTTGCTAATGAGCTATAAGAATCACGATTATTATAATTGATTACATGCATAATAAAATTAGAAATTAAATGAAACCTTTTTTGTTTATAACTTTATTCCTAATGTAATAAAATAAATGATATACCTACCTCCTTTATTATTTAATATTATCTCATTACCTTCACGAGTCGATCAAAGCATAATATGTTTAAACCTAATGAAGCACACGGCGGCTCAAAAGCGTTACGTCACGCGATGTTGTGCTTGCCCGTTTTAGAAAAAAAAAAGAAGGCCGATGCACACCGTATCCCCGTTGTGTTTAAGCTCGACTCACGCCTGGCTGTTTTTTGCTCTCATATATCCGGCGAAGTAAATGGCATGGAAAAATGTTTTTGTAATTGAATACCGTTCGGTGTTTTTTTTTCGGTTGTTATTTTTATGTTTTTTTTTGTATACAGGGATGCTGCGGCCGCTTTGCAATTCAATAACTATGGATAACGTGAAAACTTCCTATGATTTTAAATTTAGTTTACGAATTTTAAATGAAGAACGGAATTTCTAAATACTGAAATGGACTTACAACATAAAAAATGGTAGTCTTTTTATGTAGGTAATCTCTTTTATGTTCCGTTGCTGGGGAAAGGATTCAGAATTCTATCCTGGCCTTTTTTTAAGAGTAAAATATTTCAAATCCATTTGTGATCACTACAAAGCAAAAGTCTTAGTACACGGAAGTAAGCTAAATAAGTATTTTATGTGTGTTCATTCTCCGAGTTTTTTCCCGACTATGTTGGGTTCGGCTTCCACCAGATGCGGCTGAATATCAGTATTTTACACGAAGCGACTACCATCAGATCTCTGCAACGAAATTTCTGGATATTACCGATATTCTGAAAAAATATTCTGAAATTTACCCGAACATTGAAATAAAACTACTTTTTACGGATTTTATCGCGTTATATTGATATTAATCCCGACGTTTCGGAGCCTTTATAGCGTCCATAGTCACGGGTAGACTGAGGTGGTGGGCGTCTTGATGATATAATTACTGACTACCCTACATGTGTATTATTACATGATCAATGATATTTATTAATTATTATTAATTAATACTAGACGGAGCCGGCATTTCCTAGCTGACGATCTCTGAGAAGAAACGCCGAAACAAACTCAGAGAATCATGGTCTCTTTTAAATTAACAATATTCAATGATCATGTTTTAGTTTTTTAATTATTGGCAATCCAATAATTAAAAAATTGGCAATCCATTAATTAAAAAATGTATGACAACCAAAACCGGCGGCTTTTTTCGTGCTCTCTTAGGCACTGAGGGTCTCGTAGTGTTAAGAATAGTCACCTATCAGCAGACTGACTGCGGCGCGCGCAGCTTTACCTTTCAGATCGGTTGATCATAGTTCTTACTTACGGAGAACGCACATTTATCCGAACTGAACGCGACAAACAAATCGAAATCAAGGCGGCCTCGCACACATATCCGCATCGAAAGAATCGACCGCGCCAAAAGAATCGAAAGCGTCGAAGAAATCGTTTATTATTTCCTTTACACTTGTCGCACTGCTGGTGTTGCAGATTGTACAATCTCTTCGTAATTACGTACTAGATCAATTAAATTAGAATCACATTTTTTTTAATGAAGAAATTGGTCTGTCGTACGCAACTGATAGAATACGAGCGCATCGGTCGAGTCGACCGCATCTCCCACGCCGAATCTCATGACGTCATCCGAATTCGTCTAGGATTTCTGAGATTCTTCCAGATTCGGACGATTCGACGCGGACAAGTCTGCGAAGTTTCAGAGGATTTCATATAAAGAATTCTAAAATTCGTTTTGTTCGACTCGTTCGACGCGTTCGGCTCGGATAAATGAGCGATCACCTTTAGCCACGAGGTTCGCTGCTCTCTGTTTTATACGACGTGGTTTTTTGTCTTCTTACAACTGAAAGGAAACCATCATTTCAATATTATTTCTACTAGATATGGGACTAAGGTCTAAAATCTTAAAAAAAAAGAGAGAGCTGTTTCTTAGAAAAAAGTTCAGGTCTCTATTGTAGAATACTACAGCAGTTTTTTTTTGCACTTAATGGTTAATTCCATACAAGAAATTGTTGAATTGAGTAGAAGTACTTATAATCCTTTTGGCTGTATAAAAAAAAACACGGTATAGGTATTTATGTTAGTTAATACCACTAATGACACCCAGAGGAAGCCGGAAAATCTTCACCGTAGCCAAAACTAACTGGCCAGTTGGTACAGCTAACATACAGAGTACTTAGCCCCCAGAGCGATTTCAGCGAGATTGTATAAAGTTTTAAAATATATATTTTTTGTGGAGGCTACTAACGATGCTGACTGTAAATCGGTTTAAGCGCAAAAAAGACGTTAGTACAACACATTATCGTTTTAGTTTCTTTGTTGTGCAGCGGCTTTGTAATGAGGCTATCGTAAAATCGACTTGATTAAAAAGATAGTATGGTGGTTAAATGGTTATGGTGCGATGGTAAATGACTGATGTTGTCTGTTTTACCCAACTGCGCAACTCAAAGGAGAGTAATGTGTTTATCTGTCTATGTATGTATATACATATGTTCGATTCCCACAGGGCACAAATAAATTTGTGTGATAAAAATCTAAGTATTTTTTATGTGTTATAAGTCTTAACGACGTCTGTGGTCTAGTGGTTCGCGTGTCGGACTGCTGATCACGAGGTCGTGGGTTCGATTCCCACATACCACAAATATTCATGTGATGAACATAAGTGTTTGTGTTTGTCTGGGTGTTTCCTATGTATTATATGTATGTATTTACAAAAAAAAAGTATATAAGTATTATATCCATTGTCTAGTACCCATAGTACAAGCTCTGCTTAGTTTGGAACTAGATGGTGCTGTGTAAAATTGTCCAAGAATATTTATTATTATTTATTTATATAACATATCATCACGCCTGTATTCCCCGAAGGATTAGGCAGAGGTATGCAATAATTTACCACCTAGAGAAAGAGGTGGGGGGGTCCATGTAATAGGAGACTTATTCCCATTGATCGGGCACAATCCAACATAATTGGGAAAAGGCTTGGAGGAAAATAATAATAATAATTTATTGACAATAAAAAAATTACAAATAATGTTGAAGTCCTGACTCTAGAGCTAGGTTAGGATACCTATATTTCAGGAGTGACTTCTTCCCACCTATAAGTTTTTGTAACAAGGATTACTTTTTAATTAAGTCATATTGTGAAAAAAGAATTGAGTTGAAATGAGAATGATAATGTAATATTCTTTTTGAGCGACTGAAACCAGCGGCAGCAGCTAGTCGATAATATAATTCCAATTTCCTTTCGCCAAGACTGGTACAGCATGCCTCTGACACACATTTATATGTTATATAGGTCACCTTGTGCCTTCCAGCGGAATTTATCGCCAGAATTCATCGAGCCGTTTTGAAATAACTGAATAATTCATGAAAGGTACCTACCTACTGCTTAATTTTCGTTGGAGTTTGTAACTAGCATGCTCTTGGGAATCATAGTTCAGCATCGGCACTTATCGTGTAACTTGATTTTCTGTACGACATTTTATTTAAGCTATGTTGTGTTCCTTACGGTGAGCAAGGTTGCAAGTGAGGGGACTTTAACCCGTATACTGCCAACCCAACTAAGTATTCCTGTTTCGTTTTACAGGGTCGGCAACGCGCAAGTGCTACCCCTGGTGTTACAAGCGTCTATAGGCTACGGTAACCGCTTACCATCAGGTGGGTCATACCTATGCTTGTTTGTAGCAAAAATGCCTGTACCGAGGATTGAACTATATAGGCGCAGCTGCGTATATATGGCACCACTTATATTTAATACATTGCCTAATAAATTGGATTGGAAATGGTTAATAAGTAATAGTTTCTACTCTGTCAGTGAATTTCTTAAAATAAAATTATGTAGGTAAGTCTTACCATTTCAGGAATGCATTGTAGACTAATTATGTTAACTAATACTTATATAATTTATAATAATAATATATAAACATGTATGTAACACTAAATATTTGCATGCCAAAACTAATGGCGACTCTTTGCACTTTAAAATTATTTATAAGATCATCGTTTGTACCACATTTGACGCAAATAAACGATTTTGATTTGATTTGCCACCTTAGTGGTATAATATATAATATAAAAAAAAAACATACTTTACGCAAAGGATAAGAGCCTTGCAAATATCTAACGCTCGGAGCCTCACAATGGTTAAAGCCACCGCTGCAGCTGCTCGGAATTAACCCCTATTATAATTACAGTCTTTCTAAAATGAAGATTGAAATTAAAATATGAACTAGACGCCATTAAAAAGTAAAAAGGAAAGAAAAGCTTTCACTTGATTATCTTACTTCTCAACTGGGATCCAAGAGACAATAATATGATTGAGTTTTAAAACTCGAACGCGGAAAATACAACTTTTAATATGAGTTAGCTACTTACATGCATTTGTACGGCTTATGAATTACTTATGGCATCTTCAGGAAATAATACAAACAATGATATAACAACCGTAGATATGCTTTTATGTCGGAAACAATCTCATAGGCTAATCCAGAATCTTGAAGACCTATAGGTATCTTATGTACAGAGGCCAGCACATCAAGCTACCTCAATCTGTCAAATTTCTTTAAATGATTCACAACTTTAATACAAAACAATAAAGTTCATATTCAATTGGGAAACGTTGACAGTTTTGGATATCTTGACCTGCTGTCGTCTGGACCTATTACCATGATCCTCCTAGTCATTTCGGTATTTATATTAATTATTTATTTCAATATGTGAGAGGAGAGCTGTGCCCAGCAGTAGGATAGTATACGGGATGATGATGATGGTGATGATGATGATGATGATGATGATGATGATGATGATGATGATGATGATTGCGATATCAGCATATTCAGCATCATCCTAACTGGCTTACACCCATTGTGATAATATTGTCATACTTACAATATTATCACAGAGAACAAATTTAAACAGCTCACACAACAGCAAAAATCTAACCGTTAAACATAATTAAAATTTTATAAAATACTAGCTGTTACCCGCGACTTCGTACGCCTAGACTTAGTAACACAATTGTTGTCGGATTTTATTCATGGGATAAGAAGTACTCAGTGTTAGGGAAATTCCCGCTTTGTTCCGAAAAAAGAAGTATTCAATATGCCAGCGCCAATCACAAACTATTAGTACCAACATTTCATTTAAATCCCGTAAGTAGGTCTCCTACATAAGTTTTCTGGGAATTCTCACATAATTTTGGGGTAAAATATGTTCTATTTGTTATTCCCGGTCACTTACTATGTGTGTATGAAATATCATTCAAATCTCGCAAGCTATTCGTTTTTTGGGATTTCGGGGATATTCCCACATTTTTCTGGGGTAAAATATATCCTATTTGTTAGTTCCGATCACATACTTTGTGTGTATGAAATTTCATTCGAATCCCGTAAGATATTCGTTTTTCGGGATTTTTGGGATATTCCCAAATTTTTTTGGGATAAAATATATTCTATGTGTTATTCCCGGTCACATACTATGTGTGTATGAAATTTTATGCAAATCCAGTAAGTAGTTCTCCTATATCCGTTTTTCGGGATTTCCGGGATATTCCGATATTTTTCGGAGATAAATAAAAAGTAGCCTATACTTTATTCCCGGTCACATACTATTAGTATACCAAATTTCATGCAAATCGGTTCAGCCGTTTTTGCGTGATTGAGTAACAAATAAACAAACAAACAAACATCCAAACTTTCACATTTATAATATTAGTATGATATTATAATCAATATAAATTAAAAAAATCAGACGGATGTACTAGAAGGCTGATAAATTAATATGATGAAATGATGAAGACCAAATACTGGGTACCCATCGAAAGACTAACCGCTGCAAGCTTAACATTGATTAGCGTAGTTATTACTTAGCCAAGGTTAATAGACAAAGGGGGAAGTAAAACTAAGAATAAAACCAGCAACTCTCTCCACGATTTTCAACTTAATTTTCATAAAGATTTTCTCAACAAACTGCAAGATTTCCCACCAAGAAAAACTTGGCAAACTTGGGACTATCACAAATATTTTAATGAAATGAAGTTTTAAGCCTCTTTTGTAAACACTGATGCACTTCTTCCTCTTTCCATCAAGCGGGTAAACTAACCAAGTTACCGCTTAAAATGCGACTGTGATGTAAGCTATAAGCTTTAGCTTTCAAATCACATTAGCGAATTAAAATAATCACAATTAATATCAAAACAGACTGACTGCTACGTTAGAGGTCCTTGTTTCGATTGCCAATTGGGTTTTTCTAAGAAATTTTCATTGACGACCCGGACTTGTTCCCGATTAATGGCAATAAGCTCGTCCGCACATGGGAACTAAATTTTCACATGGAAACTAATCGTTCACATGGAAGCTAAACATCTCTGTATTTAGTCTAAGTAGTTAAGTTTTTTAAATATTTGGGACATTTTACATAGCACCAACTCGTCCCAAACTAAGCAAAGATCGTATTATGGGTACTTACTTGTAATATTTGTATCTTTTTTCGTAGATACATAAAGACAAATACAATCACTTAAACTCATCACATAAAGTTGTATCCTATGAGAATCGAACCCATGAACAGCTGACGAACGAACCGACGCTCTAACCGATCACAGGCATCTTAAATTAAATGACGACATATTAAATGTTAGAGAGCGCTTTCGGGACGATATTAAAATTACTCTACCAGTTCATAACTTAGACCATAAAAAACCAACTCCTACCAAGTTGAGAGCTGATAAACGAATAGTTTTGTCTCAGTTACGCATACTTAAGTGCCGCCTCCTGCGTTAAAACGGTGCTTGAGTTTAAATAAACTTCATCTACTTATTTATTTTCTGAATAAAACATGAACGGTGAGCTTATGAATCTGTAACGCCATCTCTTATTCAACATGTGAAGTTAGTTAGTTGAAAGTTTGGCCCACAGATGGCAGTAAATAAATTTTAATTCTGTGCGCTCTTTAGGACTTGTCATTTAGACCTCCTTACATTATACATTAAGTTTTCTTGATAATTAATTATCTTTACTTTAATTAAATACATAATACCTAATACTATCACGCCTGTATACACCGAAGAGTTAGGTTGTACCAAATAAAACCTCCCCTTTCCTAGCCTTGGCATATAATCGAATATTCATTACCATATTTACCAGAATGACTGGTGGACATGACTATCTGCCTAATATAAATGCAAATGCAAGAACACAAATAGAGTTCCATTAGTGGACTGAACTTCACGCACCAATTTAGATCAAAAACTTGTCTCATATAACTAGATCTTAGCTCAACAAACACTAAAAACTACCTCCATCTTCAGCTGATGTACAGTCAACAAAAGAGTTAGGTAAGCAAGCCGCCAACGAGATCGGCGTCTTGACATAGATTGCGTTTATAAATAATAATTACAACTACAACTGTGTTTTGTAACATATTGGTCTGATACATAACTCAGTCATAACATAACCAACCATCACTTCTGTAAGCAAAGCTCTGCCTAACATAAGTCGGTTAGGTACCGTGTAATAGGAGACAAGCTTATTGCCATTACATGAGCATAAACCCAAACACCGGCTGAAAATTTCATAGAAAAACCCAATAACACTGCTTAAATTGAATCAAACTAGGACATCGTGTACCACTCGCTCTTAGAACTACTAGATTAATGAAGCAGTTTCCCATAATCAATGCGTAAATTCGAGATGATGAAAAGAAACAGGCACTGTTATTACACCTGGCTATTTTGTCAACTGTACCTAAACTCAAACATTTTCGAGTACAGTCAGCAGAACTCAGTGTAATTCCTCTCGAGTTTACTTATCTACAAGTTTTTGTTAACCTTTGGGAGCGGGTTTGTTTATCTTTGTGCTGTGTACATTGCCCGTGGAATAGTTTCTAGTTATACCAACACTAGTAACATGAAATTATTTAACCATCTCACCTGTGAACTTTTGTATTTAAAGTAGGGATTATACACAGTCCTCTGTGTTTGGAGAATTTTAAAATGTCCGATAAAAAATCTTTAAGTAATGCTTGTACAACTGCACGTTTGGGTGATCTCGCCACTATCGATTCCCACCGTTGGTAAAAATATAATGTAGTTCGAATAATATAATTTGATTCCGGTTTGAAGGGTACTGCAGCCAGTGAAATTACTTCGAGTAACACGGCTGGTGTTTTTGCTATTAGATGTAGTAGCCAGCGGCCATCAAACGGCCCGTATGTTTGTTTGTCACTTAAGTTAATAATAAATACAAATATCAAATATTTCTGTCAGATTCTTAGCGACCAAACCTCTTTAATTCGTAAAGTAAGTATGGCTAGAATGCGAGAACTGAGATTGAATTGAGAGACGAGACCAAATTTCATCAAAATTGGTTCCAGAGTTACCATAACATTAGTTTAGATTTGGCAATCCACCACATTGCCAGAGGAAACGAGTAGCAGAATTCTACCACCTGTAATAAAATAAATACCGGTGTTGGTGTACGCATTCCTTACCATTATTGAAACATTGTGCAGTGGTTTATATGCTTTCGACTGTTATCGTCATCAACGCATTACTGTCCCACTGCTGGGCACAGGTCTCCGCTCATATTGAAAGGGATTAGGCTATAGTCCACCACGCTGGCCTAGTGCGGGTTGGCAGACTTCACAAACCGTCGAGAAAAATCTCTAAGGTATGCAGGTTTCCTCACGATGTTTTCCTTCACCGTTTAAGCGAGTGATAATTAATTATTAATACGCAAATGAATTCGAAAAGTCAGAGGTGCGTGCCTTGGGTTCGAACTCGAGACCTTCGACTTGTCAGTACTCTATATACAAACAAGTAATGCATTTTTAAGGATTGCACTTTTCTTATCCCTACTAATTGCTACGAATAAATGTCAAAGTTACTCCGTGTCTGTCTGTAACCGCTGAACCGCTTCGCCTTGGAGAAGTTAACCATTAGGTGGGCCGTATGCTTGTTTGCCACCTTAGTGATATAACCCGTGACCATGGACGCTTAATTAGGTGCGTTTCTGTGGACGAATGCTACAACGCTCCCATTGTCCCGGCACCAAAAGTGGTGATACGAAACGCCGAGGTTGCTTTTATTCGGTAGATTGCTCTTTTCAGAGCGGAGTCCGACACACCCCATTTAGTGCATAAAGCATTTTCAACCCCGACACCAAAAAAAAGGTGCGAAACGTTAGGATGAATATTAATCCATACAACAATGTTTTACTGTCTAATATTAGCGTACAGAGACGTGTCAGAAATAAATAAGAAAAAAATCTTAGCTTATAAAAACAATACCACTGCAGTTGCGGATGTAGTAAGTTTAATTAAATTCATGATGACGCGCTGTTTGTTCCTTATGTTGATAGCACATAGTTATTTTTTTTTAATGTTATTTGAAATAAACGAACTGTAGAGAACTGAGAGATTATATTATGTAGCTAGTATTATAATTCATATTTCAGAATAATTTTGCGTATGTGTATTGTTAACTTTAATAGTGTTGTATACTAATTTTCAACGAATGGACCAATTTATTATGAATTAATGTTGTTCATCCACAACGCGTGACCTGTTGCTATTTAGTGCATTTAAAACTAAAACGGCTTTTTAGTGAACATCTGTTTTAAGTGCAAAAATGTTTTTATTCCAGTTTTAAATTGGATTTCTCTTTAGTTTTGCAACAGAATTGAGTTGATTCCGTGCATGCTTTTTATTGTTGCGATACTTCTATTTTATGTGTGTTGGTTTTTGTAGATTTATATTGTCCTTCTTTTGCTTTTGTATACAGCTTGGTTTTAAAACATTTTTTATAGTTTTTGCAAACCGCTGAAGCAGTGATAGCCTAGTGGTATGACCATTGGACTGCCAAGTCGAAGGTCTCGAGTTTGAACCCAAGGCACGCACCTCTGACTTTTCGAATTCATGTGCGTATTCATAATTAATTATTATCACTCGTTTAAACGGTGAAGGAAAACATCGTGACGAAACCTGCATACCTTAGAGATTTTTCTCGACGGTTTGTGAAGTCTGCCAACCCGCAGTAGGCTAGCGTGGTGGACTATAGCCTAATCCCTCTCAATATGACAGGAGACCCGTGTCCAGCAGTGGGACAGTATATGGGTTGTTGATGAAACCGCTGAACTGTGGGTGTACATTTAGCAAACCTCTGTCCAACCCTTGGGGGAATTGGTATTTTATAGTTACTGTCTTAATAGTCTAGTGGTCATGGTTTATCTGTACTTACTTTTTTTTAATACATTTTATAATATTATGTAAAATATGATTTAGAATGATTAAGGTATGTACACATAATTATTACTTTTAACATTAACTTCAGTTGATCTCATTGTTAAGTTAGCTCGTTAATTAATTTTGGATTACAAAATTAATTTATGGAATAATTCTAGTTAATTTCTATAAGTAACATATTAAATACATTTTCTTGCCTAAGGCTATATGCCTTTTGGAATGAAAATTGTAAACCGCTATGATTATATACCCATATCAGCAAAATAAAAAAAAAAAGATTCAATTATAATGATATCTAGTACTAGCTGTTTTTCGCGGTTTTAATTGCATCTCAAAGAACTTTTTAGCCTTTCCTTTTTCAAGGTCTAATCTATATCCAAATTGCATCAAAAACGGTTCAGCGGTTTAGGCATGAAGCGTAATAGACAGACAGACAGAATTACTTAGAAATTTTACTTAGTTTTAGTTAGGAATTTCTTAGATTTTTTTCTGGACGGTGTGTGAAGTCTCTCAACCCGCACTAGGCCAGCGTGGTGGACTATAGCCTAATCCCTCTCATTCTGTGAGAGACCCGTGCCCAGCAGTGGGACAGTATATTGGTTGATGATGACTACCACTAACGACTGTCATAGGAGTTCACATGAGTAGTTCTTCAAAAAGTATTCTCCGCGACACTGAAGTGCCAGAAATGGGACAGTATAATTATGGGTTGATGATGAAATGATGATATTTTCACAAAATAACATTAAATTGATTATTTTATTCATGACAATCACGTCTACACAGTCCTTTATACATTTGCATCCAAATCCCATTTCGTAAATGAAGAGCAATAAATTGTATCTATTATTTCTATCACGTGCGCTTTATAAATAACTAGGGGAAGATATTGTAGCCACGTTATTGTTAATTTGTGACTATTGTCAGAATTTATGCAAACCCGTTCGGAATACTCATTTATATGTAGATACAAAAAAACTATCTGCAAGGTTAAGCTGTGCTAGTCGCGGTCAGTCTGTGGATGGGTGACCATTCTTAACATATCGAGACCTCTCCGTGCCTCGGAGAGCACGTAAAGCCGTAGGTCCCGGTTGTCATACGAACACCTATCAGAATCGTTAGTGGTAGTCAGAAGCTCAAAAAGCCTGACAACTGCCCAAAAATTGGGTTGCGGAGGTCTGACGGTAGTCGCTTCGTGTAAAATACTGATATTCAGCCGCATCTGGTTAGACTGGAAGCCGACCTCAATATAGGCTCGGAGAAAAAAAGACAAAACAAACATAGGAGAGCACGTAAATCCGGTCGTGGTTGTGATACGAGAATCGGAATGCTGATCATAAGGTCGTTTCGATTCCCACAGGACACAAATATTTATATATGAGAAACATGAGTATTTGTGTTTGTCTGGGGTTTCTTATATATTACCTATAATATTTATTATATAAGTATTATATCCAGTTATTAGTTCCCATAATACAAGCTCTCCTTAGTTTGGGACTAGATGGTGTTTTGTTAAAAAATGTCCCAAGATATTTATTATTATACAATTTTGTTAGTACCTAATTCACACCAAAAATAATCTATATTATAATATCCATTAACAAACAAAACATGATACTTATCTGGGGCCCATTCATAACCAAATCTCATTCACGGTCCTCTAATTACTGAAACAGAGAGCCCATTTAAGGCAGCTCGTACACCCTTAGATAAACGCCTGAGATTAAATTAATTACCCTTACTTGACAGCTTGAAAAGATTTTCGGTCGAAAAAATTT
The DNA here is from genome assembly GCA_964056405.1 of Acronicta alni. Lineage (NCBI taxonomy): Eukaryota > Metazoa > Arthropoda > Insecta > Lepidoptera > Noctuidae > Acronicta > Acronicta alni. The sequence continues at coordinate 13,037,050 of OZ043932.1, read as the reverse complement.
GGCACACAAATTATTGATGGAAGAGCATTGAAAATAAAAATAATATAAATCTTGATACTCTTAACACGTGCTGATTTATGAGACTTAAGTGAATATAATAAGACATACAAATGAATTCATGGCACGCCTCTGGCTTTTCGAAATCATGTGCGAATTATTGAGTAATTATATTATTACTCGCTTAAACGGTGAAGGGAAACATTGTGAGGAAACCTGCAAGCTTTAGAGATTTCCTAGACGGCGAACGTGTGAATTCTGCCAACCCGCATTAGGACAGCGGTGGACGATCCCTCTCATCCTGAGAGGAGACCCGTGCCCAGCAGTGAGACAGTATATGGGTTGATGATGATGATAATTGAAATGAAAAGTTCTACCAAGGATTTTGTAAAAGATCCGAAACTTTGGGATTAAAATTAAATGTTCAAAGGAGGTCAGTCCATACAACTCAGCCCAAATTTGTACCTAAGATGTATCTTGACAGCTATCATGTATGATAGCTGTCAAGTTGACAGCTTTTACTATAAAATCCCTATGAAACTGCTAATCATGCCGTGCGTTTGACATCCCAAAACTGACACTGACAGCAGATAGCTATCAAGTTGACAGTTATTACTATAAAAACACTATGAAACTGATACTTGTGTGTTAGAATGGCGTGCGTTTTTTTTTTTCAAATTTAAAATATTTTTTCTCATCCCCTAGTGAGCATAAAAAAAGTATGACTGGAGTTTTAACCAACGTAATATAAGGTATTTTTTCCAATACGTGTACCCTCAGTACATCATTTGGGCAGATTTTGGTGACATCCTTTGTAAAAATAGTTTTTCTGTGTAATGACGCAAAAAAGGTTAATGAACCTGTAGGAGGATGATTATTTACTAATTCTGGCAGATTTTTTGACGTTATAAATACTTTATTAAATATAAGCCATTTATTAGTACTATAGGGACCGTATGTGTGGAGTGAAAATAAAATTCTCAGTTTGGAATTATTTGAGAACTATATTCTTCAAAAGTCAAGGAAAACATAATCATTAATCACTTACTAAACATTCTACTATATAAAATTCAAATGATTATTTCTTCTTAATAAAAGCAGCCATTCATACGCTAATGCTGACTCCTTGTAGCGATCTCTACAGTATCCTAAATACCCTAAATATAACATTAATGGCTATCTAAGACCAGTCTATCTAGAAAGTGTACAAGTTATCAGAATAGAAATCGGTTGAAGAAGATGGGGCGACATTTGCCCCGTTTAATTTGAAAAAAAAAAAACATTAAAAACCTTTCTTCTAATGCAGGATTTTGTGGCATTTTGTGCCACAAAATCCTGCATTAGAAGAAAGGCATTTAAAGCAATGCTGTATTTAATGCAAATATGTTTTTGCTTTGCTCAGACTTTTCAGCTAGCAGACTGGATAAAGTTGCATTAAGATAATTGAATTAAAACCATTTCTACATGAATGGGAACACACAAGGTTATTTTTTAATTAAAAGGCAAACTTCACAGACTAACTTATCGATGTTTAATTCATATATTTGTGTTCTGTTTTCATCGCTTAATATCAGGTAAAATAGTGGTCAAACGCAAGTCTTAGTTGAGCAAGTAAATTTAAATAATTAATAAATTTAAAAGAAAGAGTTAATTAACCTTATTTATTAATTGAAACAGAAAAAAAGCCAGGATATCACAATGATAAAAAAAATAAAAATAAGGCAAATGTTTCTAATTATGTCAACGAGCTGAAGCAGGTTTGACCCCAACCAAATTCAGCATTTTTTTAAAACCATAATTGAAAATAAAATTTTTGGGGTCGGGGTCAACGCCCTGTCTCTGCTAGTAAAATCGGGATTCGATCTACAACACGTGGCTCAGAAGCAAGAAGATTGTTCAGCTACTACGCCAAAAGTTCGTATTATATCTGAGATAGAAAAAAGAAAGAAAGAAAATGTAATTATGAAGCTACGCACTACAGCGCTGGTATTATGATAGGGCCCACTGTCAAATACATTTTAAGACATCCTAATGTCTTAACACGTAGGTATCCCAGATATGCAATATCTTTATGCAGTTCCACTTCTTGCACCAAGTTCATTTTTATCTTTATCTATTACAGTATTTCTAAAAGCTGCTTTACTACATCAAAATCTCAGGTAGGTAATATTTTTATATCACTATTTTCAACCCTACTTAATTTGAAAATCCAAATCTTCGCCTTGAACCAATCCTCTAGGGAGCACTTCATTAAAGTTAAGGCTGGCAACGCGGGATTTTTCGTGATCTATGGGCATATGAATTATGAATAAAATAGTGGGCTTTTTGAAATTGTGGATTGTCGGTCGAAAAGATTTAGGTTAGTGCCTTTTAATATCGGCCGATTATGCCTGGATTAGGCTGCATGGTATTAAAAATTTGAAATTTAATATTTGAGATAGTGTTAAAGGCCTTTGACTTACATCTTCACTAATGAGAATTAAAATGAAATTCTCATTTTATCAAATTGTCTAGGGTATAGGATCTAGTGATTCGAGTGTCGGATTCGCACAGGATACTTATTTAAGTATCCTGTGCTTGAAGCTTGTATTTGAAGAACGTTTAAAGTATTTGTGTTTGTCTGGGTGTTTCGTATGTATTATATAAGTAATAATATTCATTCTCTAATATGGCAAGGCAAGAACGAGTGATGATTTGCGAAAGGCTGCTGGTAGAAGCTGGATGCGAAAAGCCGAGGACGGTGAAATGGCGCACATTAGGGGAGCTCTACGTCCAGCAGTGGACTAATATAGGCTGATGATGAAGCGTAGGGTCTGAGGTTAAGCTTTGATACCGATTGGGTTTTAACTGACTTCAAAAAGGTTCTCAAATAGACTGTTTTTTTTTACAACCTGATTTTGACTTCTCCGAGCCTTTTTACAACTATGTTGGGTTCGGCTTCCAGTCTAAACAGATGCGGCTGAATATCAGTATTTTACATATACCTTCGCAACCCAATTTCTAGGTAGCGCAGATATGCTGGCCCTCCACAGTTTCATGCTTAATGAAAAGCCGTATCTAAGTCGTAAACACAATTACAATGAAATAAATCGGTGCGAACCTCAGCTAATCGGATTTCTACACAGGGCCATTCTGTCCCTACAGGGTGTTTGTATTAATGGAGTTGCTATTCAATTTGTATCTTTTATTAATGGAGGGTGTAATCGTGATTCATTTGTGACTATTCAGTGTGTAAGTTTTGATTTTTTTTATTGTCTAGTGGAAGACAAGCAAGCAGCCCACTTGATGGTACCACCGCCCATGAATATCAGCAACGTCGGGGACAGAGCTATGCCGCCGCCTACTGTGTGTGATAATTTGTTTTTGAATGTAAAATTTTAAGGTTTAGGCGCGCTTTAAAAGCTAACATCATATCAGCTAGTACTCCCCGAAGGGTTAGGTAGAGGTGTACTAATTTACATCCACAGTTTGCTGGTACATTTAGGTCCCATGTAATACAGCGAGCCTATTGCCCCTAGCTCGGCACAAATTCAAATTACCGAGCTGTTATTAATAATTTCACAGAAAAACCCAATAACACTGCTTAAACTGGGAATCAAACCCAGTACCTCAATCGTAGTAGTCACGCTTACTACAACTATGCTAGAGGCAGCTAAAAAAAGGGGCTAGGTTAAAGAGATAGTATAGAGTACATACGTTCACTCACGACTTTCTCAAAAAGGAACCCGCGACCTCTGATTTATAAAGCTATCAAAGTTCTGCCAACAACTAAAAATAAATAAATAATTTTGGGACATCTTACACAGCACGATCTAGTCCCAAACTAAGCTGAGCTTATACTGTGGGTACTAGACGATAGACAGCCGTGTTTATTTACAAAAAAAAGTATGTAAGTCACATCAACACAAATCTTTGTGTCCTGTAGGAATCGAAACCCCGACCTCGTGATCAGCAGTTTGACACTCGAACCACTTGACAACAGACGTCGTCAAGTAATATCATGATATCTATTATTTTTATGACATAGACAATTTCTAACTAACCTTTATGAGAATACCCTAAGAATCAGTTAGTCGCGGTCATTCTGTGGATTGGTGATCGTTCTTAACACATCGAGACCCCTCCGTGCCTCGGAGAGCACGTAAAGCCGTCGGTCCCGGTTGTCATATGAACACGTATGACAATCGTTAGTGGTCAGAAGCCCAAAAAGCCTGACAATCAATACTCAATATTTATTGCATTCCACAAAGTTATTTAGATGGTAGGATACATTTGAAGTTCATTGTGGACCCCATCGGGCACAGCAACGTAGGAGAGAGGAAGTTACTAATGTATATTTACATGTTGATAAGCTACCATTATATAAAACATTATTATTAATTGTTTAACTACTGTAATATTATTATTCTTCCAAATGACTAAATTATTTATTTTATAATTATAGGATTTATTAAATAAGTAGATAAATAAGAATTAATAATAAAAAATAAAAATAATTAATTGGAAACGTGTACCTACCCTGAGGATAGACTGGTTTGTCTAACCTCAGGGTATCGGTATTATCCAAAAATTAGGTTGCGGAGGTCTGATTGCAGTCGCTTCGTGTAAAATACTGATATTCAGCCGCGTCTGGTTAGACTGGAAGCCGACCTCAATATTGTTGGGAAAAGGCTCGGAGAAAGAAAAAAAAGTGGCTACACAAACATGTGTATTAAGAAACAGCATACCATACGTCATCGTTATCAGGGCTTACTCTAAAAATATAAGGGTAGTAGATTATTGTATGTAATCAGAATGCTAATTCAACCCTATCATGCCGCCCTAAACTGGAATTAACGTATATTATTATAATCTGTAAAAGGGTTGCGTCTTTGTGATCTTTGAGGGCGACACTGGTTATAAAGGTGGGATCAGGTATATTTTTAATTAATCGTCTTTTTAACAATAAATACTCAAGGAATAAGCAAGCTTATTTTTGTGTGTATATATTATATATCTAAATATTAACTAGGCAATAATTCTCAAACTCCAAGCTGCTACTGATAAATAAAAATAGAAATTCATAGACCGAACCAAAACCAGGAGCTGAAGCATCGATTAACTTGCGAGAAAAGGCCTCGTTGATTGAGAAAAGAAAGAAAAAAGAAGAACGAAAAATCATTTATTCAGCACAATTCAGAAAAATACTTATTTACATACTAGGTATTGGTATTGTATTGTATGTACATACTAGGTATTGGTATTGTATTGTATTTACATACTAGGTATTGTTATTGTATTGTATTTACATACTAGGTATTGGTATTGTATTGTATTTACATACTAGGTATTGTATGCTCCACAATTGCACTAAAACGGCGCTGGTTCAGCATATGCCAGACTGAATACTTGGCGCTGGTTTTCAACCAGACCCTAGTGACTCATGGATGGTAAGCCAGTTCAAAAATTTTAGGGGGTCCAGCGTCTACTGGACCGCAGCCTGTCATGGTCATGGCGTCATGACTGTAGGGTAGGTGAAGGCAGGTACGGTTTTTAGTCGGTATGAATCCAACATACTCTACCGCCTCCCCAGGCACTATAAAAAAAGAACCTGACGCGTAGAAGTACCACAAACGACTACTACTGCGACTACTAGACTCATGGAGCAGACTACCTCGTTATATACCTACCATACATACCATCACGCCTGTGTTCCCGGAAGGGTTAGGCAGAGGTGTACTAATGTACACCCACATTTCGCCGGTATGTTTAGGTCCCATGTAATAGGGGGCGAGCCTATTGCCATTAACCGGGCACAAATCCAGACTCCGAGCTGCTACTAAGAATTTCATAGAAAAACCCAATAACAGTTTGCTCGACCTGGGGATCGAACCCAGGATGTCTAGCGTAGCAGTTGCGCTTAGACTGACCACTAGACTAATGAGGCAGTCACCTCGAGAAATTAATCTAAGATTATTTTCTAAAAGGCGAGAAACTTACAACTACGAAAAATCAAAAAGAACTTACAAATACTTATAACGAAGCTAGATACCCTAGCTAAGATTACAAAAACGTTTCCTTCCTTTTTCAAAAGCGACAGTAAAAAGGTAGCATAAAAGAGTTCCTGTAATTATTTGTGAAAGTTTCACAAAGAAGGTTCTTTGTCAAATTCGTAAACTTTTTACTGGTGTTTAACGAGATACACTACTTATTTAAGACTAGCTTTCGCTCGGAACTTCTTTGGCGTAAATTTTATCAAAATAAAATATAGAATATGTCACCCGGGTATCATCATCCTTTTTTTTTCCTCTGTGGAAATCCTCATGGACTGCCGCCGTCTGGGGAGACGACGGGGTGTGTCGGACTCCGCCCAAAGTGGACGACCTACCGACTAAAACCACAGGAGGTGTTCGCCTCACCACCATTTGTCGGGAACGCGGGAACCAGTTGTTATTCCTCCGCGAACCCGAGGGTATCATCATCCTACTTCAACTCTAATTAGATACGGCTGAATATCGACTGCCATCAAACATCCGCAACCCAATTTCGGCGACATCTTGATCAATAACCAGGACCAATAGAATTATGTCTCTTTGAAGAATGGAGTGGGGTCGATATGTTGAGAATATTCATCCACCCACAGACGAACAAAGCACGATTGATAAGCATAGTTATTACTTTTAAACGAAATATATCGATAGATTGTGAATCGCAATCAGTATAAATTAACTGGAATCGCACAAATAAGTAATTTCCACGGATGAAAACACTCTATTGACGCCTACGTTAATCGTCACCCATATCTAATTAATCGTGCTTTGTTGCTCTTCAAAACAACATGGCGCAGTCGCCATTTTTCAATGTAGGTACCAAACACAAGCATATTTCTGTTTACTTTCACTTGTTTTTTAAACGACTTCATCTTAAGCCTAGTTGCGAACAAATTCATTAATTCATGATTAAACCAATTTCGATACTGGAGTTTCATTGAAGTAATTTGAAGCCCCAACACTCTCATTTACCTTTTGATAAGCTAAGTTGAAAGCGCTTTAGAATTAATATCTACATAAAATCGTTGCTAATGATATCTACATCAGTAGACACAATTCCACAAAACTTTAATATTTTTGCTCAAAAACTGTTCATTAAAAAACTTTATTAATTTTAACATTTGTACCTAATAAAACAAGTTTCTAACTATGGTAAAGCGAATTTCAACTATAATACCTTTTTAATAACGTCGCTTTTAATTCAAATACTCACATTTTATGTATAATTTCGTTACGGAACTAACAAAATGATTTGTCGGTTCGTTCATGTTGGGTCGAGTATAATTTTCAAATCTAAATATGGAAGATAAATATCTCGTCAAAGCTGGTCTGTAAAAGCCATCAAGGATTTAGCAAATCACCTGTACGGGTAGTACAAGGAGTAAGGTAGTACAGCAAATAAGCGCTTGACTGTGGCACGTTTCCCAAACGTACTTACTTACATCACGCCTATATTCCCCGAAGGGTTAGTAAAGATATACTCATGTACAGTTCGCCAGTATGCTTAGTAACATGCTTAACACGGGCAGGAACCCAAACTCCGAAATAATAATCCAAATTTTATTGAAAAACTTAACCACACGACAAATGAAGCAGTCTCTCAGATGTACGGTCAACAAAAGAATTAGGTATACAGGCAGCTAATTTAACATAATGTGTTTTGATAAATATTGTGTAAATGTGTAAGTATGTTATACACAATATACATATATATGTCAAAAAGCGATGATAGCCTATTGGACTGCCAAGTCGAAGGTCTCGAGTTCGAATTCATGTGCGTATTAATAATTAATTATCACTCGCTTAAACGGTGAAGGAAAACATCGTGAGGAAACCTGCATACCTTAGAGATTTTTCTCGACGGTTTGTGAAGTCTGCCAACCAAGCACTAGGCCAGCGTGGTGGACTACAGCCTAATCCCTCTCAATATGAGAGGAAACCCGTGCCCAGCAGTGGGACAGTATATGGGTTGATGATGATGATATGTCAAAACGCAGGTATCGTTAGCTGCTACATACCAAATTCTTTGGCGCGTAATGATTTATATCGCAATCTGTGTAAAGATGCAGATTTCGTTCGCTATCTGCATACCTAACTCTTTTGTTGACTGTACTCCCATTTTCGTATTAGTAGTAATAACAATCCGATCAATATAAAATTTACTCCAATTTCATCATTTATCTCATCTCCAAAGATCATGTTTTGTAAGCTCCCAATTGTGGTGTCAGGTTGTACGCAAATATTCTGCTGTCGGCCTGTACTAAAGGATATGTAGACACAATGGATCGATGCTGCATCTATGTAGTATAGTTTATACCTTTGTGGATCGAGCCTAAGCTACCTAGCCTAACCTGAACTATTCAAACAACGTATAGTATGTTTGTAGGCGTATATTGGTTGTGCGGTTTCTAACTCGGCTACTACGGATCAATGGCGTCTCGTACAGAACTCAATATTGCTACCACATTTTTACAGAACGAAAGTATATTTGAAAGAAATAAAAATAAAAACATTTGTTTACGACAAAACACTATACGTGCGTTATGTAAGCAAATAAAAAAGAAGGATAAGTACAAATAAAATAAAAGAACAACGGATATAAAAAAAACTGATTTTTAACATTAGGTGACAAAACGTTGGTAGCAAAACGTAGTTAGACTTTCAACATACATAGGTACAACGCGCCTGTAAATGTTAGGCAAATATTTACCAATTGTACACCCACATTTCACCGGTAAGCAGTGATAGCCTAGTGGTATAACCACTAGACTGCCAAGTAAAAGGTCTCATGTTCAAACCCAAGGTACGCACCTCTGACTTTTCGAATTCATGTGCGAATTAATAATTAATTATAGCTCGCTTAAACGGTGAAGGAAAAGATTTTTCTCGACGGTTTGTGAAGTCTGCCAACCCGCATTCTGATCTTGGCGACATGCAATTGCCTTTGATGCATCCCTTTCGTAGCCCAATATTTTGAACCATACCGGACGGCAGGCGCAGACTATAATAATATGTTACTCAATCAACACAAAACATTAACAACTTCAAAACAGTTCGCTTGCAAAAACCGACAGTGTTTTGTAACCAATTTGCTGTTCCCTCGTAATAATGTTAGTGGCTCAATAGCCTGGCAGTCCGCCAGATACCTGTTCGTACCTGCCATGTTTCAAGCCAATTGTTAGGCTGGCATATACAATTTTATGGCAACATGTCCACAATTTGTGTTGATTTCCGTGTGAGGAAAACAGAGTTTGAAGATGTTATTGTTTTTTTTTTGCACGTGGCTAGGTACCAAGTAAACTGATTATCCCATCTGCAAGATTAATCTGCGCTTACGTCACAATAGATAGATAGATAGAGTATTCTTTATTGTACACCAAAGGACAAGACAGAATAAAAACTATGCCAACGTTACAAGAGTATAATTGGCGGTCTTATCGCTAATCGCAATTAGCAGAAATAGCAGTGATAGCTAGCTTAGTGATAATTATGACCATTGGACTGCCAAGTCAAAGGTCTCGACTTCGAATCCAAAGCACGCACGTCTGACTTTTCGAATTCATGTGCGTATTAATAATTAATTATCACTAGCTTAAACGGTGAAGGAAAACATCGTGAGAAAACCTGCATGCCTAGAGGTTTTACTCGGTCGAGTGTGAAAGCCTGCCAACCCGCACTGGGCTAGCGTGGTGGACTATAGCCTAATCCCTCCCATTGAGAGGGATTAGGTTATAGTCGAGCAGACCTGTGCCCAGCAGTGGGACGGTATATGGATTGATGATCATGATGATAACATTTACCTACGTGAATTAATCCTTATCAATCACTCAGTGGCTGGGATAGCATGCTAAGCCACAGCCCTGTTTGTTATACACTAAGATAAATCTTTCATCAAAAATCAATTAATCACCATCGACATACCTATGACAATCGTGAGTGATAGAAGCCCAAAGATCCTGACTACCAGTTTATTCTTAGAATAACGGAATAGTCTAGAGTCATCTTGACACTTCAATTGTTGAGTTTCATTTGCCGAGTAATTTCACCAGCTACTCTTCAAACGAGAACACAATAATGTTAGCACATTACTGCTTATAGAGAATATTTACCAATGCGGTGGTACCTTTTTAACCGACTGCGCAACGCAAGGTAATGAGTTTATCAGTCTATGTATATATGTTTGTTCCTTTGTGGCACATGAGACACAAAACGCCTGGGCTGTTTTTGATGCTCCAATTTGAGTCGAATTACTACCAGCTATGCCCTCGTAAAAATCTCTACAGACGCCGTGCAATGTGGGTGGACCTTATGCGAATTCAGCTTCAGAGTTTTACCACATCAAATACTTTACTGCTAACCAAAAATACTAGGTCTAAAGGTCTAAATAATCCATCACAACATTCGTAATGAATTCACCAAAAAGCATACAAAACAAAATAGGGGACGAACGACGGAGGGCTGTAATCTCTGTGATCTTAGTAATTAAATTAATCTATTTAATTACAGAGCTCTTGATTGACGATAATGAACGAACGTAATGTCACACATTGGATGTTTTATGTCGACTGTATTTTGTTTTGGATGTAGAACATGTTTTTTTTTTTATTCTACTAAGTTGGCAAACAAGCATATGACCCACCTGATGGTTAGCGGTTATCGTAGCCTATAGACGCTTGCAACACCAAGAGTATCACTTGCGCGTTGCCAACCCTGTATTGAAAGAGGAATAGTTGGGTTGGCAGTATAACGGTCAAAGTCCCCCCACTGCCAACACAACGTTTTCTCGTAGAGCACTAGCAACCTTGCTCACCTTAAGAAACAAAACAAAGCTCAAAGCAGTGTTATTTTACTTCGATTTTCTGCAAGGCGGAGGTACTTCCCCTGTCGGGCAACTCCAATTTGAGTGGAATTACTCCCACTATGCCCTATCTCTCTTGAAAAAAAGTGTACGTACTATTTTATCCTTCTTCAAAAATAGGTTTTTTTGAAGTCGTAAGCGCGACTGTTACGCTTGTGCTGGATTCGATTCTCAGGTTGAGCGATTTGTTATTGCGTTTTCCTATGAAATTCTCAGTAGTAACTCGGAGTTTGGATGTGTACCCGGTTCATGGCAATAGGCTCTCCCCCTCCCGAGGAATAAAAACGTGGTATATTATGTTGGTATATTTTGTGCTTATTAATGACAATCGTTAATGGTAGTCAGAAGCTAGAAAAAGCATGACAACCAGCCTATCCTCAGGATATCAGTATTGCCCTGACTTTGGGTTGCAGAGGTCTGAGGCAGTTGCTTCATGTAACATACTGATATCCAGCCGCATCTGGTTAGACTGATATCCGACCCTTATATAGTTGGGAGAAGTCTCGGAGAATAATGATTATTAACGATATGATAATATGGTGACTCATTTATACTCTGACCGTGGTAAACGCAGCTTAACCTTGTAGATCATTAATAAAAGAAAGAAAAGGGTTTTTTTGGATTTTCCATGCTAAGATTTGAAAGTTATTTTAGCGAAAAAAATTTCGATAGCAGGCAGGATTCGAACCAGCGTCTTTTGGTTCAATATACCAGACGCTATGACCAACTATATAGCATGTGATAGCCTAGCAGTATGACCATTGGACTGCCAAGTCGAAGGTCTCCAGTTCGAACCCAAGGCACGCACCTCTGACTTTTCGAATTCATGTGCGTAATTAATTATCACTCGCTTAACCGCGAAGGAAAACATCGTGAGGAAACCTGCATACCTTAGAGATTTTTCTCGACGGTGTGTGAAGTCTGCCAACCCGCACTAGGCCAGCGTGGTGGACTATAGCCTAACCCCTCTCAATATGAGAGGAGACCCGTGCCCAGCAGTGGGACAGTATATGGGTTGATGATGATGACCAACTAAGCAACCGGAGTTAGTCATTGCTTAGTTGGTCATATCGTCTGGTGTATATAACCAGAAGGCACCGTTTAAAAGAGACCATGATTCTCTGAGTTTGTTTCGGCGTTTCTTCTCAGAGGTCGTCATGCTAGGAAATGCCGGCGCCATCGTATTCATTAATACTGACTTCTAAAAGTGTCTTTAAAAGATCTATTTGCAGAAATAAATATCAACCTGCCCGTTGTCGTTGTTTCCTTCACTAAAATAACATTAATGCTTAACCATGATCCCCGTATAATTTTCACTCACAATCAAAATATGAATAAAAGGTAGTTAATAATTAACAAGGAGTAATCTAGCGACTAAAACAAATCTCTAGGTGTAATTATTCATGAAGCCCAGCCATCGTCTTCGTTCACCGAAAGTAGAAAACGTTGATAAGGCGTGCGACGCCCAAGATATACTTCACACGAACTTTATGCGCGTTTTATTGTCGCATATATTTTTGTGGAAATAAAAGTGAAATGCTCACGCTATTTTGAAGGCTGCTCCTTTTATTTTCGCTTAAGGAACAAGAAACGTGATGCGTGTGAACAATAACTTTTAAAAGAAAACCGACTTTGAATCCGATTTTTGATCCAATTTTTTTAAAAATCGTTTGAGTTGAACTTGTATATCTATTAATAACGGATCCACGTAGATGACGTCACGGAGAATCCATTTATTGTATACCAAACCTTCTCTAGAATATAACAAATACATTTCTGAAAACCGTATCAGAATCGGTTCAGCCATACGCGAGATAATCGCGAAGAAACATACATACATACCTACAGGTTAAACTAAGAACCTCCTTTTTTTGAAGTCAGTTAAAAAGTAAACCAAACATTTTATTTGGATGACCGTGTCTAAAGATTTTGAACCTAACGTAACATACCATCTTGGACATAAATAAATAAATATTCTTGGACAATTTAACACTGCACCATGACCAAACTAAGCAGAGCTTCTTGGAATTTAAAAAGGAGTTTGGATATAAACTCTAGAGTTGCTAACTTCATAAGAAAACCCATTATCAGTTTGCTTGAACTGGCAATCGAACCCAAAACCTCTAGTATGGCAGTCATGCTTACGACTACCGACTATTGAGGCACTCAGTAAATTATGTGTGATAGTTATTTTTGTTTAATTTACAAGTTATTGCTTATTTCCTTTGTGGATTCAGCCCTGTTTTATAATGTTTTCCTATTCATAAATTAACTTTAACCAACCCCTGATTGATTAATCAAAAATAAAGTAAGGTAGGAGAACGAAATCGAGGAATTCTTCCTTCTACCTTAATACCAATCAAATACATTACCCTAATTTTCACACTTACATTCAGATTTCCAGCACTCACTGAAATTTTACCTCCTATTCAAACGACACTCAACCAGGCAATTGTCGGAGTAATTCCGGACCTAGTATCTAATACAAGGATCCTATCTTCAGCCATAATGATGCCACTCGAAATTGCCATACTCTTACAGTGGTTACGAGAAATCGATATGTACCTAGATTGGCTTGTATCTAGAATTCTGTTTGGTTTTTATCTATCCGTGTAGTTTGGACATTTACGTTTTTGTATGCTGAATTATATTTATAGTAGGTTTTGCTATGTGGAACAATAACCTGAAGAACTATACTACCTAAATGTGTTCCCTCTGGAAATTTATCGCTCGTGGCGCAGAAACACAGGTTTAGCACCTTGGCTGAGCCACTCATCATCATCATCTTCCTGCCCTTATCCCAACTTATTTGTGGTCGGCGCAGTATGTTCTTTTCTTCCATTTATCTCTTTCAGCCGTCACATCATCAGTCACTCTCTTTTCTATCATGTCCGCTTTAACACAATCCATCCACCTTTTCTTTGGCCTCCCTCTACCCCACCATCCCTCCACATTCATATTCATCACTCTTTTAATTACATTCATTTCATCTCTCCTCATCACATGCCCATACCATGCCAAACGGTTCCCTTTCAATTTTTATGTCACTGGGGCACTTTCAAACTTCTTCTAATATGCTCGTTCCTTATTTTGTCCATTCTAGTTACTCCACACAGCTTGGCTGAGCCACTATACCAAACATTTTGAGTTGGTACAATTCTACTGCTTCATCTCGGTTGGTAGCACCGCTTTGTCATACATTCTACTACCAAGCAATAATGTGCTAACATTATTGGGTCCTGCTTTGAAAGGTGATGTAGTAAGTAAAATACTGATGAAATACAAATTAGACTTGCAACTGAGGTTATAAGATTATGATAATGATAATTATGTTTTCTTTCTTTCTTTCATTTTTCACACACCAGACAGAAATGTATTGCTGGGGAGTTTGTTGCGCCGCTTCTTCTTCCCAGTTAAAGCACTAGGAGGCAGTGAAGGGCAGGCGTTTATGGAATTCTTATATGTAAAAATGACGTTCAAAAAGTACTACCACTAGTCTATCTTGAATAAATTATTTTGAGTTTGACTGACTTTGACTCACTTTGACTGACTTTGACTCTCTAATCCAGAATTCCAGTGGTTAACCAGCTGTTGACCTTGTTGAATCATTTAAAGATACAAACGCAGTAATTCTTCTCCAATCTGACGATACTTTAAGTAGCAAAAGATATAAGGAAAGGAATAATTTCTCGCGGAGACTCGTTAAGAGGGAAAGCAAAGAGTTCGTCGGCGCGTGAACGTCGATTGTGGCTTTTTGATGTCAACCGCGCACTCGGTTAAAATGATTATGTGTTCAAATTGTTTGGGGAAATGTCTTTGATGTGACACCGACGAAAAACAAATTGGTGTTTGATTTTTTTACACACGCTTAGCGTACAATTTGTTTTTTTTCAACTGTGGATTTTGACTCATGTGTGTTTACTTGAATTTTCTTGTTGAATAAATATGAAGAAAAATGGGATATTGTGCACACAATAACTGCCTCATTAGCTGAGTTGTTCTTCCGGCTAATACCCAAAGGGCACAAATATTTACTTACGTACGAACATGAAGTGTTGTCGGTGTTTCTTATGCCATGTATTACAGATATTATGTATGACTGCCTCATTAGTCTAGTGGTCCTAGGCGCGACTGCTACGCTAGAGGTCCTGGGTTCGATCCCCAGGTCGAGCAAAGTGTTATTGGGTTTTTCTATGAAATTCTCAGTAGCAGCTCGGAGTCTGGATTTGTGCCCGGTTAATGGCAATAGGCTCGCCCCCTATTACATGGGACTTAAACATACCGGCGAAATGTGGGTGTACATTAGTACACCTCTGCCTAACCCTTCGGGGAATACAGGCGTGATGGTATGTTTTTTTTTATGTTTTTGTATTTTCAAAAAAAAAAAATGTCATTTATCTAATACCCATAGTATATATAAGCTGTGCTTTATACTTGGAGCTAGATGGTCCTGCATAAAATATCCCAAAATATTATTTATTTATCTAAAACGTGTAGAAATCACAAAAATTTTGGCTAAATCGAAACAAATTTTTTTTGGGGTTACTAACCTACCTATATACCTAACTAACCTACTAAACTACCTAGCTAACCTATTTTTGTGACCTCTTTTTCTATACCCCTTCAAAATAGCACACATTTAAAGCTAAAAACACAAACAATTATTTCAATTTTCAGCACAATCAACAGTGAAATAAAAGAGAACAGGTTTGCAGCAAGCTCCACTTAATTACGTGGAACAAAGTTCCTTCTACAAGTGCTTAATTAAATTTAATTCTGCGACAGTCTCTCCGACTCGTTTGTATCAGAAAGAGAGGAATCCTTGTAGCTAAGAGGCATAATCACCCACCCTCCTAACCTTTTTCCAACTATTTTGGGATCAGGTTTCCGTCCAGGGTCAGGTTCCAGTCCAACCAGATGGAAGTAAATACCAGGTTTTTTAAACAACAATTTACTTAGCATCACTCGACTCCGGTCCTCTTTGCTCTAGCTAGTGAATAATCTTCTAATATATAAAATTCTCGTGTCACAGTTTTCGTTGCCATACTCCTCCGAAACTGCTTGACCGATTTTGATGAAATTTTTTGTGCTTATCGGGGAGGTCTGAGAATAGGTCAACATCTATTTTTCATACCCCTAATTTTTTTTTTATGGCAAAACAACGTTTGCGGGGTAAGCTAGTAGTGAATAATAATCTCATGATAGTGTGAAGTGAGGCTTTTTGACTTTTTCATTCTTTTTGTAATAACAAACTGCCTCGTTAGTCTAGTGGTACTACTAACCGCAACTATGCTAGAGGTCTTGGGATCAATTCCCAAGTCATGCAGTGTTACCTATTGGGTTTTCTATAAAATTCTCAGTACCAGCTCGGAGTTTGGATTTATGCAGTTAATGGCAATAGATTCGGAAACAATCGATAAATCATCCGCGATATAGTGATTCCTAGAGAAGGTCACGAACCTCAGCATTGATGAATACAAGAGGAGCAGGTAATTACCAACAAAATTAACATTTTAATATTTTGAAATCAAACTACTTTTTACGGATTTTATCGCGTTATATTGATATTATTAATCCCGACGCGACGTTTCAAACCTGTATCGTATTGCGTGAATCGGTTTGCCATTATTTAAAAAAAACGTAGGGTAGCTGCCAGTAATTATTATCAAGATACCACCTCAGTCTACCCGGACTCTGTTAGTGGTCCGAAACGTTGGGAATAATAATATCAATATAACGCGATAAAATCCGTAAAAAGTAGTTTTATTTCAATGTTTTATACAACATGTTACAAAATATCCCGTAAAAAATATAATTAAATATCAAAGCCAAAAATTTTGTCAGCTGTCATGTCAGGGAACCAGATTATTTAACAGAAAGGCCTATGTACCTATTTTACCTAATAATTGTCTACTTTAATAGTTTTTCTATTTTTCATTCATAATTAATGTTGTTGTTTTCCTTTTTTTGGGGTTTATACAGCGTTAATACGGTTCTTAAATATTGTGAATGGACTTGTTATACTGCCTCATTTAACCTCCTCTCGGCTTTACGGATAGTTTTGTGACACCCTGTATTCGCGTATCAGAAATCAATATTCTAATATTTATTTACACTTTTACTTTCGTGAAGCATGTATTTGGTTTAGTAAATGTGCCAATACCATTTTATTGGTTACTATCTGTCGTATAGTATCTGCTAAAAGAACCTGTTCCTTTAGTATACAGCCCATAACTCTTGAGTACTACCTATAACTTCAAGTGACCAGTTTATGTAAGTCTCTCTTTAAGGTAAGTAATTTGAACGCACATAAACCAAATCATTTCGTTTGTATTACAACGAAAACAAGCAACAATGTTTAATTGAAAATAAAACTACATTTTACAGATTTTATCGCTTTATATTGATATTATTAATCCCGACGTTTCGGACCCTTTACAGCGTCCATGATCACCATGGATGCTAATGTATAATATTCGCGTGAGTGTCAGAAATAAATATTTATCAATGTTTAATGTGAATTTGCTTTCCAGAGTGTTAGCATTTCATACTAATTAAGTTTATATCTAGATTATATATATTATGTACCTACACAGGCCAGCACATTTACACATTATTTTTTTATTATATATTGACATTTACGCGAATATTATACATTGAAATAAAACTACTTTTTACGGATTTTATCGCATTATATTGATATTATTAATCCATATTATGTCAAATTTATTGTATTGATTTTCAACTTTAATACAAAATAAAAGATTCATGTTCAATTGGTTTTTATGGCAATAAAATGTTTCTTTCTTTCTTTCTAATTGAGAAAATTTGACAGTTTTGGATAGCTTGACCTGCTGACGTCAGGACTGTGACGTCGACTAGGGCAAGAGAAGGCAAGTATGGTTTTTAAACGGTACGAGACCGACATACCGGCAGGGGTGACAGACAAACTATGACGAATTTCCATACTATAGAAATAAAAGCTGAGATGAGGTAGGGAGGGCACCGTCGTAGGGGGACGCCGAGGCGGCCCGCCACTCGGGTCTGCGGACGAATGCTACAGCGCTCCCGTAGTCCCAGCATTAAAGTGGTGACGCGAACGCCGAGGTTGGTTTTAGTCGGTAGATCGCTCTATTCAGAGCGGAGTCCGACACACCCTACCGCTCTCCCCGGTGCAGTTGGTAGTGCATAAACCATTTCCAACCTCGTCAACAAAAAAAAAGGAAGGGCACCGTAGGAGTAATTCCACTCAAATTGGAGCTGCCTATCTAAGGAAGTACCTCCGCTTTGCAGAATATCGAAGTGAAATAACAATGCTTCGAGCTGTGTTGTGTTCCTAACGGTGACCAATTTTGCCAGTGCTTCGCGAGGAAACGTTGTGTTGGCAATGGGGACTTTGATTTTGACCTTATACTGCCAACCCAACTGTTCCTCTTTCATTTTACAGGGTCGGAAACGCAAAAGTGATACCCCTGGTGTTGCAAGCGTTTATAGGCTAAGGTAACCGCTTAAGGTATGCTTTTTTGCCACCTTAGTGGAATAACAACGACGACACGTTTGTCGCAGCGGCTGGGCATTCGGCTTCTGTACCACGGGTTGTGGGTTCGATCCCCACACGGAACAAATATTTGTATGACCTACATGTAGTTGTTCCGGGTCTGGGTGTTTGTGTATGTGAAAGTTTGCGTTTGTAACCGCACCCACGATACAGGAGAAAACCCTAGTGTGGGACACGTTTTTAAAAAAAAAAAAAAAGCAAATGAAAAGGGAAATGATGACTAGTACTTTAATAATAACAATAAATTGAAGTATCTTCGCCTATTCTTGTTTCACCGTTCCTATTGCAGAATAAATCTCATTCAAGCTCACTTAGTTTGTAATAATACAACCTGTACATATCTAGTTTCTAACGCAGGCACCCGATTTGCATACCTTACTTAACGTGATTAATGGTAGGTACTATTTCTCGCTATTCTCAGCATTACAATGGTCAGAGTATTACAGCCGTGTCCATTATTGTGCAGTTTATTCTTTTGTTAAAAATTCACCATGTATAATGTGAGAGAAATAAGTACTGGTTTTAACCAGTTTGTGCATTAGGTGCATTTTTGTGATGTTTTGTTGAAGAAATTATACAGCCAAATTAATTAAAGTTGGTAGGTTTTTTTCCTTTAAAGGCTCCACCACACTCTGGGTTCACTAAGCTGGCAAACTCCACACGCCGTCGAGAAAATCTTTAAAGCATGCAGGTTTCCTCACGACGTTTTCCTTCAGCATTTAAGCGAGTGATAATACGCACATGATTTCGAAAAGTGCGTGCCTTGGATTCGAAATCGACTTCGAACTTGGCAGTCCTAGTCATCCTTGGCATCCCAGTCTTAGTCATATAACTAGGCTATCACTGTTTTTTAAAATCCTTATAAGGTTGTCTGGTAGATATCGCTATTAGCGATAAGACCGCCACTGTACCATTAATTCAGTTAATTCCAATGTTGTTCTTTATCTTGGTGTGTAATAAATGTTATTCTATCTATCTATCTAAATGCAAGGGATGGAACTGGGATGGCCTATTCCCAACAATAGGACAGTAAAAGTCAATTAAAAGAAATTCAACCCACACATTGCTCAGATCTCAGGTACACAGCCATCGAAAGCAAGCACGTAAAAGCAACATCGATTCAGATGGACATCGCAAATACCCGAACGAAACGCTTTAAGCCACTTTTATCATGCGTACTACTGAAATGTGGAATGAGCTTCCCGAGTGGGTAGCTATAATCTGGGTGTCTTTTAATCTCGAGTGAATCGGTTTCTTCTAGGCAAAGATGAAGATCACAGTGTCTCTTAACATCAGGCGAACTGACGGTCAACCGTAGGCGTACAACTTAATAATAAAAAATCTTTTAACAGGAAATTTCCAAAAATTTTGCCTTTACTACATTTTAGCATCAAATTTGCTTAGCTGACCCATTTTCTTCAAAGGACCTTAATATAATTTAATACATTGTGGCGTATGCAAAAATATGCAGTAAGTTTATATATAAAGCCGGGTTCTAACGCTGGATACTCGATTTGCATTCAGCGGGCGACTCCGCTCCGGAATTTTGTTTTTATTGTTGAGATAAGATACTGGCTCTTTTTGTTGGTGTTATTTCGGTAAACGATAACGCGTTAGATACTCGTACAGCGTGAATTTTATTTGTATTGAAGTAGACTAGGTACGTTTTTATTTTCTGTGTATTTTTCTCAGTAAATGTATAGTTTTAGATTAGAATACAATAGTATGTTTATTTACAAATACATTTTGGTAGAAAGGTGTTTAACATTAATTAATATAGATAGGTTGTTAACTGTATTCTATCGTATGGTATGGATATTATGTATTACAAAATTCGTGTGTACTTTTTGTAATTGTATTTCATTAAAGTCCCTGCGACAGGATTTAGTGGCTAGTTCGAGAGCTGCTTTTTTTAAATAACAAAATAAAGTATTTACATCATTATAAGTATTAATATTTTTTAATTATTATACTAAAATTACAATAAATCAAATTCAATTAGATAGCATAGAATATCAACGCTGCAGCTTTATTTGCTTTTTGCTGCAGCACAGTGCTGAGATAGGGACCTATTCTGACATCGCACAGGATAACGTACTTCCTTAGTTTTAAGACTTATTAAATTGTTATGCTAAATTGTATTTTGTCCTGTTTTGTGGCTGTCAGAACAAATTTTCTTTCTTCTTTCTATACATTTCAAATCAAAACTAAAAATTATTAGTTAACTAGTTTATTTGAAATGTTTGTCGTTTGTAAATCATTCATCTACTGTGTAGTATGACTTTTTAATAAGACCTTTCTTTGAAAGAGGTGCCTGATTTCTATATTAATAATAATAATTATATATTAATGTTAGTAGAGAGATTATATAATATGAATGTAGTATATATGTTGATAGATTATATATGAATGTTAGTAGAGAAGCAGAGCATAGTGGGAGTAATTCCAATCAAATTAGAACAGCTAGTGAAGTACCTCCGTCTTGCAGAAAACCGTAAAAAGTGAAATAGCACTGCTTTGAGCTGTGATGTGTTCCGTACGGTGAAACGTTGTGTTGGTAGTGGGGTGACTTTGACCCATAAACTGCCAACCCGTTTCGTTTTTCAGTGTCGGCAACGCGCAAGTGATACCTGTTGTTACAAGTAGACATGTGTCATTGACGGTTTTTTGGTTAATGTAATTTAACTGTTATTCATCAATGGTCAACAGTTTAAAAAAACTGTTAAATTAATAACAGGTTTTGAATGTTCAACGGTAGCATTTATCGTTAATTTATGTCAACGTTTTAAAATTTTAATGAAATAAGCCGTTGACGAATATTAACAGATTAAATTTTCAACCTGTTTTTTCATTGATGAATAACAGTTATCTCGTTGACGAATGAAAAGTCGTTAAAAAAAAACAGTTTATTGATTCAACGACCACCTCTAGTTACAAGCGTCTATAGGCTACGATAACCGCTTACCATCAGGTGGGCCATATGCTTGTTTGCCACCTTAGTGGTATAAAAAATAAAATAAAAATGTTTTGGAAAAGCGCGAAAGCGTAATAGACAGGCAGACAGAGTTACTTTCGCATTTTTTGCAATATTAGTAAGGATATAGATATTATTCTCGAGCACCAAGGCTCAGGGTATTAAAAGTGACAACCTTACCGCGACTTTGAACCTCATTTTCAGCGTTGTTGTAATGAAATTGCAACGACATTGGCCCATTTAATCTAGACATGACAGGGCTCCTAGACAGTGCTTTATACTTTAAGTCTTTGTTGGTAAAATTTCACTTACTCTCTTATTAGTAAGCGTTGTATAAACTGTAAGTGTATTTGAGTGTGTGGAGAGACTCGTGGTTAAATAATAACTAAACTGATCAACTGTTTTTTTTTATACATGATTTGAGTGCGTTTGACCGCACCTCACCTGATGGTAAGTGACGACACTGCCGAGGATGTAGCACGCTAACTCAAATAGTGCCTATTCACTCTCACCTTGAAGGTTCCTAAATCATACGAATCGGGAAACACAGCAGCCGGCAGAGAATTCCACTCCTTGGCCGTTCGCATGATAAATGATGAAGCAAAACATTTCGTGCGTATAAGTGGAATATCAACTACAAAGGGGTGAAATCCCTCCCTGCGTCTGGTTGTCCGATGATGGAACGGAGAGGGAGGAATGAGGTTGTGCAGTTCCTGGGCACACTCACCGAAATGAATCCTATAGAACACAGATAAACAGGCGACTTTGCGGCGATGCTCAAGGCTTTGAAGCTTGTTAGAAACGAGTTCCTCGTCGCCAATGAGTGTCCCAGCGCGTCGGCCGATAGAATCTAAGGCATCCAGCTGATAACGAGCCGAACCGTCCCATAGGTGAGAGTAGTACTCCACACATGATCGGACCTGAACTGATTTATATTGCTACTCCCGACTGGGTAGACTGTTGAATCCTACCAACAAATTGTTAAACACCTTATGTACAGATGCTAGCACATCAAGCTACCGCTACCTATCTATCTGATCTGTCTAATCCTTATTATAATGTCTTAAATTTTCAAATTTAAGACATTATAATAAGGTTCAGGGAAAATTTGACAGTTTTGGATAGCTTGACTTGCTGACGTCTGTACCTACACAGTTTTAAGCAATACCTAAATATCTTTGACTTTGACATTATGCAAGGTTAAGCTGCGCTATTTGTGATCAATCTGTGTTTGGGTGACTATTCCTAACACATCGATACCCCTCCGTAATTCAGAGAGCACGTAAAGCCGTCGCTCTCGGTTGTCATACGAACACCAATGACAATCGTTAGTGGTAGTCAAAAGCCCTAAACCCTAACAACCAGTTATCAGCCACCAACCAACAACACGCAGGGGTAGCAGTGATAGCCTAATGGTATGACCATTGGACTGCCAAGTCGAAGGTCTCGAGTTCGAACCCAAGGCACGCACCTCTGACTTTTCGAATTCATGTGCGTATTAATAATTAATTATCACTCGCTTAAACGGTGAAGGAAAACATCGTGAGGAAACCTGCATACCTTAGAGATTTTTCTCGACGGTTTGTGAAGTCTGCCAACCGGCACTAGGCCAGCGTGGTGGAGTATAGCCTAATCCCTCTCAATATGAGATGAGACCCGTGCCCAGCAGTGGGACAGTATATGGGTTGATGATGAACCAACAACCAGTTATTGCCAGGATATCAGTAGGTTATGCAAGATGTTAGGTTACCGATGTAGCCCGATTCACGTAATTAAAACCATAGGGATGTCGCAGCGACTTAATCGTTGAAACAGTTTTCTTATTCACATCCGTAATCGAATCGTTTTCAAATCATTGAACTGTGTGATACGGTTCAGTATTAGTATTATTACAGTTATTTTTTTATTTCAATTTCTAAATTGCTCCGATGACGGATGTGAATAGGAAAGGATGCTGATGAAATTGTAAGTGTATCGTTAGTATCATTATCAACCCATATACTATCCCAATGCTGGATACGGGTCTCCTCTCACAGAATGAAAGGAATAAGGCTATTTATATTATAGTTCAGCACGCGTACCTAGTACGGGTTGGCAGACTTCACACGTCGAGAAAATCTCTAAGGGATGCAGGTTTCCTCACGAAGTTTTCTTTCACCGTTTAAGCGAGTGATAATTTAATTAATTATGGTTCTTCAAGCTACTTATTTTTCTTGCACTTAGTAAAGAAATTATTGTATGTAGAAACTTGAATAGTGATTAAACTACTATGGTGTATGATTTTATTCGATTGCAAAGATTTGAACGAATGATACAGTAGTTCAGCGATAGGTTTCCGTGGTATCCAATGGGTCGCGGGTTCGATTCCCGCACGGAAAATTTGTAGGGCCTATGGGTATTTTTTAAAGGCAGTTTCCGATCTAGTTAACCTGCTCTGTATCGTGAGGGACTTTATAAATATATAAATTAGTAATAGACAGAAAATACACTCGATACAAATACCTGTGGATCATACAAATATGTGTCTCGGGCGAGAATCGAACCCACTACACCCAGCGCAACGGTAGTGATGTGATCGAAAGTGTTCCGGCTCTGTATACAGGAAATCACACTATATAGTTTCTAACCCTCCCATTTATTCTCAACCCTTCACTTCGTCTCTTCCCATCCTCAAAACACATAATATAATATAAAAAAACAACGTCATGAAACACATAACTAAAATACATCACTGCTGTCATTGGAAAAGTTTTCACACAAAGTTTATGCCAACAGGAAAAACATGAAAAAATAGCAATTTTGATCCACATATTTTATGGCCAGTGTTTGGCAAAACCTTGGCCCATTTATTGCCGCATTAACAAGAATTTTATAATCCTTCTAGCCTTTTTCCGAGTAGGCTTTCAGTCTGCTGAACATAAGCATCTAACGACGCTATCGTAGGTACCTCAGCAACTAAATGATGAAATGAAATGAAATGATGAAATGATATTTATTTCTGTAAATAGATCTTTTAAAGACACTTTTACAAGTCAATATTTTACACTTTTTTTTTTAAGCTAGATGGCTCCGGCATTTCCTAGCTGAGACCTCTGAGAAGAAACAAACTCAGAGAATCATAGGGCCATACCAAAAATAAATAAATACCAGGGCAATACCAATATCCTAATGCAAAACTGAAATAACTAAGACACAAAAACATATTTATTCAGAGAAGATCCGTACATCACACAGATAAAAAATAAATAAGGAATGGACATAAAAAACAACAAAGAACTATTAAGTGCTGATCAACCAATCTGCAGGTATAAGGTGCGCTTGTCTGTATGTGGATGGGTGCACATCGACATGCCTCCGGTCTTGGGGAGCATCTAAAGCCGTTGGTCCCGCTTGTCATACAAACACCTATGATAGTCGTTAGTGGCAGTCATCATCAACCCATATACTGTCCCACTGATGGGCACGGGACTCTCACAGAATGAGAGAAATTAGTCAATTGTCTACCACGCTGGCCTAGTGTGAGTTGGTAGTCTTCACACGCCGTCGAGAAAATCTCTAAAGTATGCAGGTTGTTTTGTTCACGATGTTTTCCTTCACCGTTAAAGCGAGTTGGAATTATTTATTAATACGCACATGGTTTCGAAGAGTCAGAGGTTTCGAACTCGAGACTTTCGACTTAGCAGTCCAATGGTCATTCCACTAGGCTATCTCCCCAGGGATGTGCCTGAATAGGCGGTGCACAGGGGGGTTCTGGGGTGGTCTATTAAGAGGACCTAGTGCCCCCCTCCATGTGCTGATGGTGGCCACCGGGGTGGTTTTAGTAGGTAAGAATCCCACACTCCCCTGTCTAACCCCCATAGACCGGGAGCCTTTTGAAGCTTTCCCCCCGTAAAAAAAAAGGCTATCACTGCTGTTAGTGATAGTCAGAAGTCCAAAAAGCCCAAAAAGCCTGTCAGTCTATCTGATAGTCTAATCTAATCTGAAAATGTCTAGTTTCTTTGTCTCTATTTTTATGGTCGTTAATCCATTATAACCTGGACAACCAACGCGCAAGTGATACGTCTGTATCACTTGCGCGTTGCCGACCCTGTTTACTGTAGCATATAGACTAATGACTAGTATATATGCTACAGAAATCACTACCATCAGGTGGGCCGTATGCATATTTGCCACCTTAGTAGCATAAAAAAAAAAGTTAGATGTTACTTAGTCACAAGCTCTCATACTACTATGTATGTATTCAACTTTCTTCCGTACATTACCAACATGTCAACAAGCCCAAAAAGTATAAATACCCGTCGGTTCCTCGTAGGGCTAGCCGGAGTGTCGCCACTGGCATAATAAAACGCACAATGCAAACAGCATTGGATTAATGTGTCTGGCGAGTGGACAGGCCCAGGATATGCGAAAAAGATTAGGTCTTGGATGAGGTATTAATAAAGTTTAATTTTCCATGTATTCTTTTTTAAATGTCGTTCCTGTTAGTCATTTATGTCCTGGCTGGATTTCGACTATATTTTGTCAAAGGAGTCCGAATATTTAGATTCTATTTTCAAATTTATCTGTCTATATTTTTTTTAAAGGGTTTTGTAACCGCTATGGACTCAATTATCTGATATTAACAATTTATCAGATAATTGAGTCCGTAGCGGTTAACAAAACCCTTTACAAAAATACGATAGCTTAACTTTTATAGTAATTACACTACCCGTGATCATGAACGCTGTAAAGGGTCCGAAACGTCGGGATTAATAAATATAATATATAATAATAATTAATAATAGGTATCAATATAACGCGATAAAATTCGTAAATAGTAGTTTTATTTCAATGTATAATATTCGCGTAAGTGTCAGAAAAGCAGTGGTATGACCATTGGACTGCCAAGTCGAAGGTCTCAAGTTCGAACCCAAGGCACACACACCTCTGACTTTTCGAATTCATGTGCGTATTAATAATTAATTATCACTCGCTTAAAACGGTGAAGGAGAACATCGTGAGGAAACTAGCATACCTTAGAGATTTTTCTCGACGGTTTGTGAAGTCTGCCAACCCGCACTAGGCCAGCGTGGTGGACTAAAGCCTAATCCCTCTCAATATGAGAGGAGACCCGTGCCCAGCAGTAGGACAGTATATGGGTTGATGATGATGATAATGAAGTGTCAGAAATCACTGCTGTATAAAGGTATTTCATCCATTGGGAATATCGGCTTCAAAAAATCTATTTTTAAAAGTCCAATTCTCGAAATCAAACAAAACGTTAACACTCCAGAATAGTCTGAGGCTCGGAGTCTGATTTTCTTTAATCTAGACACAGTATTAATTGACTTTCCACAAATGGGTACCAATTGACCATGAAAGCTGAAATAATAATTGCACAAATCTAAATAAAATATTCTTGCTTTTCTTAACTCTTGGTTCCTCGTCGTTCAATGTGCGGATGGGATCGCAAGATATTAAGCCATGTACAGAATAGTAGTGTCCATACATTATACGAGTATGTAGAACACGAAATTGGGAATAACCCTATATACTATAGACCAATAGTTTCGGCAGCTCGTTGCTGCGATCCGGACGGACTCTTTCACAATAAACAAGTTATTGATTTCTGACACG
Organism: Acronicta alni; assembly: GCA_964056405.1. Lineage (NCBI taxonomy): Eukaryota > Metazoa > Arthropoda > Insecta > Lepidoptera > Noctuidae > Acronicta > Acronicta alni. The sequence goes on along the minus strand of OZ043932.1, from coordinate 13,010,018 downwards.
TATGTAGTGTAACGTCAAAGAGTACCCCAGAGCGATCTGGATTCCTTCTTTTTCAAAGAAGAAGCTTAAGCTTGACGATAGGCCAGTTATTCTAATCTACTGGATAGTACCTTCATTATCTTCCGTAAAAAAATGTTTACCTAAAAAAACCCAAATCAATTAAAATTTGTACGCAATTTATTAATTAAACAGTAAAAAGAGCCACCTCATTAACCCAATAATTTCTGAAAACTGATCAAAAGCAAATCGCAGAATAGCATTGATATTTCATCATGAACTATACTGATTCACAGTAATTCGAGAGCGATTGTGGCCGTTCAGACGTCGAGTGCCAAATTAATTAATAACCTGATAGATGGTTGGTGGATTCCTCTTGGGTCTTTCCACCAGGTGAAATAATCATATCGTAGCATCCTAATGAAGTTTTTGATTTGACACAACATTAATTTTTTTGTAATACTGTAAGTCCAGGAAAATCATGGGTTGTCCGTCGCCTGAGAGATGTGAGACTGGTACTAGCGTACTTCCCGTATGAGTTTTCATGAGGTCGTTATGGCATACGCCAGAACTCCGACAGACTGTGATCCACTAAATACGATCAGCCAACCCCACCAAAAGCCAAAACATTCCTAAATTTCTTGAAGTTAGGTGTCTGATCCGGTACGCAAACCAGTGTGGTAGACTTTGTCATAAACTTGATCAAATTGATACATGGGAACACGTGTTCCCTTTCATTTTTATAGTAACAGCAAAGAAGAAGAAGAAAATAAAAACGTAAAAAAAGGGGAAAAGTATGTAAGACATTTTCCAATACTCCATAGTTGTAATAGCAGTAGTAGGTAGTCGCTTTGAAAATATATTTAGAGGAGCCTCAGCAGCTCCCCCTACCAAAGACCCTCTCTATCAACATTTTCCAAGTTCCTCCTGATGAGTTTACTATTAATAAATGTTGTAGTACCAAACAGAACTAACCAATAGCAATCGAAATGCGTGAGATTGAATCGAGAGAGCAGAGTGGTGCTGTATTGGAACGATTTTCGATACTAATGAAAATTCGATTCGATTCCCATTATAATAATTACGAGTATTATCTTTATATCCCGTATCACCTTGTTTTAACTGTGCAACTTTAATGTAAATTTAAATGATTGCGTATGATTAAAAGCATCAACTTTTTTAGTCATAATGCAATCACAACTTAGTCCATCACATCTGTATTTATTAAACTTTCTTTAAATGTTTTTATATTGAATCTAATAAGATACAAACCAAATCACATTAAGTGGCCACAGTTTCATAATCCAATATCACTCTGCCAGACCTGGAAACTCAGAACTCAAGCCTAGACTTTTGGAGCAGTTGATCTAAGTGGTGCTATATGTACAAACAAAGCAAAATTTATATTATTCAAAACGCTATGTTCTCATTGCTCTTTAGTTTGATAAACATTCATTATCAAACTAAAGAGCAATGAGCGCAAAAACATCATCCAGATAATACTTAGCGCGTTGAAAATGTTTTTATTCATAGCTTATCAAAAGTAAATTTTTATTTGCCACAACTAGAGATACTTTTAAGCAAACATTTAGACCGTATATTTCCAACGGTAAATAATTACATTGCTAATTACGTGAAGCCCAGTGTACCGGAAACTGGTGATAAGCCGACGACTAAGCCGAGGTACCAAATAGGGGTTCGGATTTTCGATGTAAAAATCTGGGATAAAAAGGCATTTGAGACGACTGAGTACACTTAGGTTAAAGACACCTTTCGCTGTTGGTTTTTAGTTATTTTTTTTGCTGAAAATATTAATCACTCTTTTTTAAATGTTAATCAACCATTTGCATATTATCATTATTTGTTTATGAACAAGAAGTCTCAAAATCACGAGTGAATAGGTTACTTCGTCGACTGCATCATAACTTAATATCAGGTGATATAGTGGTCAAACGCTGGTCTAATGGTAAAAAAAAATTCGAATCAGTAAAAGCAGTTAAAAAAAATAGCTACTTGATGAAAGGTATATTGGAAGTGCAATTTGGTATGAACTGTCATTTCGCTCAAAACAGTAATTACTACAGAAAGAGTAACCTACTTCAAAAACGTTTAAATATATCAATTTATCAACCTACCTACTTAAAAAAATATGCCAAAATTACTTAACTTTAACTCGTTCACTAAAACCTTTTTCAAGATCCATTTGTTGTAGCATATTTACTCGACGTAAGAAAATATAATTATGAGTCCAATTTATGACTAGATATACCTATTATCTAGATTGGCAATGCAGTGAGACTAAACAAAAGAGATAGAATTGTTTTTCTAAAAGATTGTTTTGTTTCTTTCCAACACTATAAGCTTGTAACTAGAATAGAAAAAAATGCAACAGTTACGTTACTGTAAAAGTAAAGCAGTAAAACAAAGGGTGATTTTATTTATTCACAATGCTACTACTCTAAAAATTACGATGTTGAACAAAATATTTAAAACCCTGCGACTTTTGTCAAAATCGAAGAATGCAATAATGATCTAATTAAAATAGTATACACCGTTCTATGAAAAATTCACATCATCCATTGACGCGGTTAAAGTAATTCTCAATGAAGAAACAAACTAAACCTACTTTAAAAACTTTACTACCGTACTTTCATTAGCAATACTAGTAATTACTAGAAAAAATAAAGAAAGGATAAGCGGGGTCAGGTCTGACCTCTGTGACCTGAGAGCGTCGACTTTTATGCAGTCTCTTTTGGGATCAGACTGAGCCAAAGCTGAGAAAATTGGAGAATATTGAAGGTGAATAATATGTTTTAGTGGGATTAAAATTTGCCTTTGTGATTCATCATTCGGCTTGTCTTTTCCTAACTTTATCTGATAAAGTGGATAAAATATGATACATTCTATTTTACGTGTCGCAATTTCATTATCATTCTAACTTTTTCCATAATGTAAAGGAGACTGCCTCATTAGTCTAGTGGTCCTAAGCGCGACTGCTACACTAGAGGTCCTGGGTTCGATCCCCAGATCGAGCAAAGTGTTATTGGGTTTTTCTATGAAATTCTCAGTAGCAGCTCGGAGTCTGGAGTTGTGCCCGGTTAATGGCAATAGGCTCGCCCCCTATTACATGGGACCGAAAAACATACCGGTGAAATGTGGGTGTACATTAGGACACCTCTGCCTAACCCTTCGGGGAATACAGGCGTGACGGTATGTTATATTATGTAAAGGAGAACTTTTTGCTGCTAGCTAAATGAACGAATACGACTTCCATTTTACCTTTCACCTATCACCACTTATGACTTGGTTCTCATTATATTACTTACATAAAGAAAAATACGTTTATATACGACTGAGGGAGTGAGTGATCTGCACCACTACCAAACAGTAATTATTTATAATAATTAATAGACTTAGTAGACTGATGTTAATCTACCGAATTAAATAGGCCACTTTGGATTAATTAATACTAAATGATTAATACTTAAAAAGAGTCGAGGAGCTCCTATGGGTTGTAAAATATTATCAATTTTTTGCCAGTCCAATGGTTATTACTACTATTTAACAATGGTTATTATTATTTGTTCATATTATAGTGGCCATACCGACCACTACAATATTATTAGTTCATTTCAGCAAAGAGGATCGGGTCTGAAAACCGTGTCAGCTCCATAGAAATAATGATATTATAAAAAAAAAACATTTTTTTGCGTCTCGCATCCTAAGAAGGAAACCTGACCTCGAAAAACAGCTGAATAACCAAAAGAAGCAAAAAGCAGACATTCTTTAAACAAATTACTTGCTTTCATTTTTATATTTTTCAGGGAAAGAAGGTTATAAAAAAAATATTTTAAATGACCCATTTTGGCCATGTTTTTAGGCATTGTTAATGATAATAAACTTTAATTTGAACCTAAATGGAGAGTGCTTTTTGTGTTAAAAATGAAAATGAAATATGTACCTACTTAATTTTTTTTATTACACTTTTATTGTCTTGTTTATGTTCTTATATCTTGCTCGTATACCTAGGATTGTATATTTCGTTTGTAAGGTAACCCTCATTTAGTCTCTTTTGCAGTAAAATCTTTTTCTTTTAAATACCTCAGAACGAGAGGTGATAATTTATAAGTCAAATTGTCAAAACAATAATTTATATAGGCACTTGGCAAAATTCAAAAGCGTTTTCTCTAAAAGTAATTTAAATGAAATGCTGGAAACATAGTATTGCACAAAGGCCAGCACATCAAGATACCACAATCTGTCAAATTCCTTTGATTGGTTTTCAACTTTAACACAAAACAATAAGGTTCATATTCAATTGGGAATATTCGACAGTTTTGGATAGATTGACCAGCTGGCGTTTGTACAGAGGCCAGCACATCAAGCTACTCCAATCTTTCAAATTTCTTTGATAGATTTTCAACTTTAACACAAAGATATAAGGTTCGTTTTCTATTTGGAAAAATTTACAGTTTTGGATAGCTTGACTTGCTGGCGTCTGTACATACATACTCATGCCTTTTCCCCATAGATGTAGGCAGAAGAAACTAATGTCATTTACTAAGCTTCTTGCATACTTCTTTTGCTTCATCCACATACGATGTCATACATCGATGATGCAATATTGACTAAGATAGTATTTTTAGACGCATGTTAATGGTGGCTGACCTAGGTAATCCAGAAGATAATGTCATTTTTAGAGGTGCATGTTATAAAGTAGAAGTCTTGTTAATGATCACACTGAAGAATATGTTGAATCTAATGTCTGTGTCTTTGCATGGGTAACCATTCTTAATACTTCAAGACCCCTCTGTGCCTTGGAAAAAATCTAAAATGTTTCAAGAGAGGTAGGACATAGTGGGAGTAATTCCACTCAAATTGGACCTGCCCGAGTGTTGAAGTACCTTCGCCTTGCAGAAAATCGAAGTGAAATAACACATATCCTCGGCATCGAAATATCGAGCAAAGCGCAATTTGGGAAGCATTTTGAGGACAAGACAAAGCTGGCAAGAAAAAAGTTGGGTGTCCTGAACAGAGCCAAGCAGTACTTCATGCCGAGTCAGCGGCTTATGCTCTATAAAGCACAAGTCCGGCCGCACGTGGAGTACTGCTCTCATCTCTGGTCAGGAGCCCCCAAATACCAGCTCGACCCTCTTGACTCTCCACAAAGACGAGCTGTTCGTATTGTCGGAGTCTCACACTGACAGATAAACTGGAATCACTGGAGCGGCGGAGAAACTTTGGTCCTCTCTATGTGGTCTATCGTCTATTTCACGGAGAGTGCTCCGAAAAACTGTTTGACCTGGTGTCTTCTTCACCATTCTACCACCGCACCACTCGACACCGCAGTAGAGTACACCCGAACTACCTGGAATCGATCTCATCCAGCACAGTCCGCTTCCAAAGATCATTCCTACCACGCACCATCAAGCTCTGGAATGAACTACCTGCTGCGGTGTTTCCCTTGCGTTATGACATGTCCTTCTTTAAACGAGGCCTAAAAAGAGCTCTGAGACTCTCTACCACACACAGTAGGCGGCGGCACAGCTCTCACAGCGGCGCATTTAGTTAAGACTTGAAGCCGACCCCAACAAAGGGATAAAGCTCGGAGGATGTAGGTATGTATGGTGTACAGAAGAATTAAGAACCTCTTCGTGACTTCACACTGCTAAATAAAATCATACCGCTTTCCAGTCCAAAGAGCAAGCCCTATTTATATAAAATGCCAACACAGCTTGTTAGTTTTCCCAACGGAATTTTGCGCCCAACAAGGCATTTTCATCGTATTTAAGAACTAGATAATGCAGCGATTACAAAATGAATTTGTATGTGAAATACGCAAGAATAGCATCTACTGCGTGATAATAGAGGTTCAGTTGTGTGATCGAAAAAGTTGGCAAGTGTTTAGTAGGGCATTGCAAACTTAGTTGGGGATTTAAGGGATTAGATGTAGCGGATAGAGGTTTTATAATGATTGACAATGCTTCCCTAGAAGTTAGTGTCTGGCCAACGCTGTCTAATGCGGCTAGATTAAAAACTTCTGCCTTCCTTCGAACATTTTTTTTATCTCTTCATTAGAAGTTCTGGGTTTTTATCCTAGATCGAGCAGTGTTGGTATGAGGAGCAGCTCGGAATTTGGATCTGAGCCCCGTTAAATGCGTTAAGCTCATCTCCTGTTACATAGGACCAAACATACCGGTGAACTGTGGGTTTACATTAGTAAAAAAAACCACCTCTTCATAAGTCCTCTGTCAAACACATAATGTAAGTATATACATATGTAAGTATGCTAATTCTTTATCACGCCTTAACCGTTTGACGAAATTCGACATAATTATGATGTGGTGTTATTACATTTGTCGATCGTCTTATTTGTGGGAGTGACATAGGGTGTATAATATATGTATATACCATATATCACAGAGATAGAGTATATAAAAATAAAGGGACATTTAACGAAACGCCATATCTGGTATAGTTAGTTAATTTAAAAAAATAACTCAACTGAGACTTTTAATGATAATGTGAGGCAACTTAAAAAGAAAGCATAAAAAAAGAGAACATTGAAATATTGTAGATTAATTCGACTTGATCGAATTGTAAAAAAAGATTTTGTATTTGATTAAGTAAATAAATAAATTTTCTTGGACAATTTTACATAGGACCATCTAGTCCCAAACTAAGCAGAGCTTGTACTAGACAATGAATATAATACTTATATACTTTTTTTTGTAAATACATACTTATTACATAAGAAACACCCAGATAATCACGACACACTTATGTTCATCACATAAATATTTTTGATTATTTGCTGTAACTCGCTAAAATCTTATAAATTGGACCAACAGTAGAAATACAGACAGATCCGTACACGCGAGCGCCTCCACTCACAATCCATTAGACACGACACTGAACGAATGAACTAAAACGATTCAGACCTCGCAAAAATACAACTCTTTTGTTGCTAACGGAACCCTACTCGTTCAGGATTTTGTTTTAAAGTTAGCTCTGGTTTTGACTGGTTTCTTTTACTATACTATTTCTATTAAATTGTGGCTAAGTAATAACTACTCTCATCACCTGATGTGCCACTAGCCGCTAGCAGCGGTCAACCTTTGAATGGGTGATGATTCTTAAAACTTCGAGAGCATTCCGTGATTCGAAAAGAACTTAAAGCCATTGGTTATCATACGAACACCGTCCCATGACAATCGTTAATTCAAATTCAAATATTATTTATTTCAATCCCTTTTCAGATCTTATATATTTCAAATTTATGGTTTAAGAACTTTATTTCTCACAAGAATTTACAAAAAAAAATTCACTTATTGAGAATCAAAAATTTTAACATTAAATTATAGTGAGTGTACTGAATATACATTCAAATTAACATGATCTACAAAATATTATTATTAACTAAAAGGTGGGTAACTAGAAAACAAAATGTTGTTGGTTCTTTGCCGTGACAATACGGATGATCTACTTATAAGTAGTTACTTATAAGTTGTAATTTGTAGTATATATAGAAGTACAAATCATGATTTTCCATATTTATTCTGTTTTTTGATCGACCGACACAGCGTATTTTACAGTTCTACTCGTCTGTTCATAAATCGTCTAAATATGACTCCTTCTGGCCACAAATTACTATCTAAGAACATAGATAACTTCTGTTACGATACAAAAAAACTGAAAAGCTTTATGATTCTTCTCTTGTTATATTTGTAATTTATTTCAAAGTTATCATCTCCTTCGTCTTTCTGTACCTAAAAATTGTGTCTTTATCAGTCGTATCCATTTGAATCTTTGTAATGAAATATTTATTCATAGGCCTTTTGTTAATGGTAGTTAGAAGCCCAAAAGGCATGACAAGCCACTTTGTGTAAAATACTGATATTCAGCCGCATCTGGTTAGACTGAAAGCCAACCCCAACATAGTTGGGAAAAGGCTTAGAGGTTTATGAACACTCTCTCTAGCCTCAATAGCAAAGGAACAAAATTGAAATTAAGTGACCTCACAATTTTATTTCAAAAAATCCCCAGTGATCTAGGGAGGTAGTAGGGTATGCCGACTCGAACCTACAAAAAGCCGCACTTGCTTTCACCTGCCCTATAATCATGGCCATTGGATACGTGAAATTCGCCATGATCATGACAGGCTGAGACTGTAGTCTAACAGAGCCGTTCAATGGACGAGGCATTGCGTCGCATCCTAATCGAAGATACGCTTATGGCAGACATGAGTGCCGAGGATCACACTTACCGGGCCAGAAACTCATCAACGCTGACTGCATTTGAAAAAGACCTTTTGTCTACGGAGAGATGTATCATCACATCATAGACGACTCTCATTAATAGTATTACCAACAGTTAATCTATGGTGAGCAGTGATAGCCTAGTGGTATGACCATTGGACTGCCAAGTCGAAGGTCTCGAGTTCGAACCCAAGGCACGCACCTCTGACTTTTCAAATTTCTGTGCGTATTAATAATTAATTATCACTCGCTTAAACGGTGAAGGAAAACATCGTGAGGAAACCTGCATACCTTAGAGATTTTTCTCGACGGTTTGTGAAGTCTGCCAACCCGCACTAGGCCAGCGTGGTGGACTAAAGCCTAATCCCTCTCAATATGAGAGGAGACCCGTGCCCAGCAGTGGGACAGTAAAGGGTTGATGACGAATCTATGGTATTTATTACTCATACTTGTAAAACTATCCTTTTTGGAAACTTTTTCAGTAAGTATTAACTTCTTATTCTTCCCATAGCCGTATTTCAACTTATCCACAAACACTCAGGACTTAGCCAATTTCTCTAAAAGGATTACCACGAGCTAACATCGTACAAAATCAATCGTAAGACAATCCATTAGACAAAACAGCGTCCGTAAAAATCTTTTGTTGCTATCTCTACTTGTGTTTGTATTTGCAGCTATGTTGACGAAGTCTGTGGTCTAGTGGTTCAACTGCTGATCACAAGGGCGTGGGTTCGATGCCCACATTTAATCAACATTTAATCATTTATTGATGATCATTTGTCTCTGGGTGTTTCTTATGTACTTATAATACCTACATAAAAAACAGCAGACAAAATTTTATTTACAAAAGCAGGTATATAAGTATAATATTCATTGTCTAGTACAGTTTGAGCTCTGTTTATTACACGACAACTATAGTAACCAGACTGACGCAAATAAATTCTAATATTTTTTTTTTACCTTAATTAAAACGGTACAAACCAATTACAATAACTAAAGGAAACATTACTGTATAATAAAATTACAATACAATTAAATTAATCACTATCATACATCTCGCTCACAAAAACGCAAACACAAACAATATGTCCTGCCATCCATCCGCAAACAAGTCACACTGCCTGTCATAGGAAAGAAGGAAAGAAAGAAATATGGAAATAATGAAAACTTATTTGAACTCGTACAGATATTAAGTAAACAACTTCATTTTAGGTATTACAGCAACGCTGAACAGGCCAAAAAGGACCCTATCTCAGCATAATGCTGTGATATTAAAAAACCTAATGCTACATCGCTGGTATTCTGATAGGACTATAACCTTGTGATTCCACGGGCAGCTACAACTACGCAGGGACGTATAAACAATAAGTATAGGATCAATATATACGTCATCGTTAACTCATATACTGTCCCACTGCTGGGAACGGGTCTCCTCTCAGATTAAGAGGGATTAGGTTCACTACGCTGGCCTATTGCGGGTTGGCGGACTTCACACACCGTCGAGAAAAATCTCTAAGTCATGCAGGTTACCTCACGATGTTTTCCTTCACTGTTTAAGCGAGTGATAATTAATACGTACATGAATTCTAAAAGTCAGAGAGCCTTGGATTCGAAAACCTTTGACTTGTTAGTCCAATTTATTTATTTATAAATACTTTATGCTCAGTTGGTACAAAGGCGGTTTTATTGCCATACGATTCGCCCAGACAACCATTATGGTGATGAAGAGACGATAAAAGAGTAGATGCCCTAGTAAATGTAAGATCAATGATTATATCACTAGGTTATCACTGATATATGTAATTATTTATATTATTATATATACCTAGATTATAAACATATACAATTTTAAACCTAAGTACCTAAGTACAAATATATAGGTATAATCTAGTAGCCCTTGTTTTCTAAATAAACTTGGAGCCTTCTTTACTCCCAAGAGATCTAAATTCAGATAACGGCAAATGTGTACAGTCGCCAGCATAAATATGTACATACTTACTAAAAGTCACAAGCGATCTTTTCGCGAAATGACGATTTCAACTTTGAGATAAGACTACTATCGTTATAATATGTAATATAGTTTTTAAATTACTGTCTTCGTAACACCATACGATATCATTCAATACCCAAATGGGGCAAATCGGGACAAAACTTTGAAAGGGATTACTTATAGATTTAATTATAATATTATAGTTTACAAGGTCTTCTGATGGTTTATAATAATTTAGGAACAATATAAGTACTTTTTTCCAACAAACTATAATCATTAAAGCTAAAAATCCCTTTCAAAGTTTTGTCTTGATTCACCCCTGCATCCATATTCACCCCGTTTGACTGGTACGTCAAGAGAAAATTGTTTTAGAATTTCGCTCGTGACTGTACATCTACAAAGTGAAATTTACCGTCTATCTGACCATAGACTTGCTTCATTATCCGTTATTCTATCAACATTCATTTTAGTAGGCTTTACCGAAATCCTATCAGAGGCCTCCATTCCAATTTTCTTTCCAAAAACCTAATATCATCTGAAGTTAATCTTGCATTAACTTTTCCTTTTTCCAAGGAGTGTTAAAATTTACAGTTTCAATTTCAATTTTCATTTGTCTGCAAGGGACTGTTAACGCTGAAGGAATTAAGGAGACGTCTCAATTCACTTTTACTGCAGACTATCGTCCGAGATTTTGTTTTATATAGCGCTCGTTTTCGCGCTCATGGTGTGCGCAGAATTGCGGCTTTTGTTTCGAGTGTTTGCCTTTTTGTTTGCAGTTTTATATTCGTTTGTAGCTTTGCGAATTTGATTAAAGTTTCGTGTCAAGCATTTAAGCAAGAAGGGACCAAGTCATTGGACCCATAAACCTTAAAAAGTTGTAAAATCTCATGTATCAGAAAAAAAGCATCGTGCCTGTATCTCCGTATGGAAGCGGAGATGTACTTAATGTACACCCACAGTTAACCGGATTGTTTCAGTCACATGTAATATTTTGCCCGATTTTTAAATTCGAACTCCGAGCCGCTACTGGGAATTAGGGCAATAAGATGTCTAAAGAACATGTTTTTTTTTAATAAAGAATCCCTAGTTATATTATAAATGCGAAAGTAACTTTCACGCCTAAACTGCTGAACCGATTTTGATAAAATATGGTAAAGAGATGGATTAGCTCTTGGAGAAGGACATAGGCCTTTAGTCTATGGGATGCGAGTGAAACAGCTAGTATCTTATAGCTAAGACACCCAAATGACCCATTGAAGCTTTAAGACGGCAACAGAAATAACCACACCAAGGCTTGATCATCAGTATCACTACATATTTTAAAGATCTAAATATACCGGCAAACTATGGGTGTACATTGGTACACCTCTGATTACCCTTTGTCGCTGGGAACGCTATTATATGTATACAATTAACGGACACAAAATACACGCAGACTAGAAAGAAATATCCATGGATCCCTAGAATTTGTCTGGGGTGGGAGAATCCACGACACCCGACCCAAAGTAGTGGCGAGGTGACCACTTTAACTGCTACACTAAACGTGCAATCGATATTATAAAATATACTCGTATGGTATATAAATATATGTATATATGATTGGCTTCAAAATCCCGATTGGCACGGATCTGTAGGAGTCACAAATGTCTCAATTTTATCTCGGAGGCACGCATTGTCACCGCTCGCGGACTAGCCCGCCATCTTACTTTTTACTACGTAACATTTCATTTTTATTCCGACGGCTCAATGTTTTGAAGAGACGTGTTTGTTATAAGATAAAGCGATTTCAAAAGTAAAAATGTTACATCGTAACATAACTAAATGGTTACTATCAGTCTCTATTAACAAATACAGTTACAATTTTAATTAAATCATTAATTCTAGTTCTTGGTTCGCATTTTTGCTTGTGTTGTTCGAGCTTTCGTTTACACTAAAAGATCAAGAAAGAATGCTCTAGCTCTAGTTCTTTGTTCGTTTGGTCTAAACCCACCTTGATAGAACAACGAAGGAATGTTCTATCTCTGTTTCATCATCATCAGCCTATACTAGTCCACTGCTGGACGTAGGCCTCCCCTAATGTGCGCCATTTCACCCTGTCCTCGGCTTTTCGCATCCAGCTTCTACCAGCAGCTTTTCGCAGATCATCACTCCATCTTGCCGGAGGGCGTCCTACACTACGTTTGCCGAGTCGCGGTCTCCACTCGAGAACACGTCTACCCCAGCGGTTGTCGGTTCTTCTGCAGATATGGCCAGCCAACTGCCACTTCAGCTTGCTAATCCGGTGTGCTATGTCGGTTACTTTGGTTCTCTGTCGGATAACCTCGTTGGGGATTTTATCCTTCAGCTATCTCTGTTTACACTAATAGAATTTGACGGAGAGGGGATAGAATGAACATTCGCTTTCATGATGTAAATCGGCCTTTACAAGAGTCACAAAATAAAACTTGTTATTTATTTCTAACAGGACACTGTTCGCTGCGCTTATCGCCTCGCCCCGCAACCGCATCTCGCTTGTACTCCGCCCTAATTTCTAGATCTTGGAATGTTCGTAATGCGAGCCGTTCCTTAAATTGGATTGATGTAATTCTCTTACATCTCGCTACCCTTGTGGAGGTCATCTGATATGACGGACGCACACATAAACGTGAGCTGTTGTTTTTTGTGGTTATTTTATTACATGTGCAAACGTTCAGCGTTGTTCTATTTTTAGGATGGCTTTGGTATGATATTTATGAAGCATTCTTTGGTGTTCATTTAAACAGATGTCGCAAGCGCAAGGAGACCTCGGGAAATGGTTGAAAGTTTCAAAAGTATTTTTGTTTTACTTGTAGCGATATAATATTATGGTTTTATCTTCAAATATTCCATTAGTCTAGTAGTCGTAAGAGTGACTGAAACGGTCCTGGGTATTATCCAGATCGAGCAGTACTTTTGGGGTTTTCTAAAATTCTCGTTAGCACCTCTGAGTTTGGATTTATGCACAGTTAATGGCAATAAGCTGAGCTATTATAAGACCAAAAACTATGGGTTCACTTATGTATGTCTTCGAAGAGTTAGGTTAGAATATAGGCGTGATGGTCAGTTATGTTATCTTCGTCATCGTTGGGCTAATTGGAGCATTAATGTTATTATCAGAATGCTGTTTACATGCTCAGACTGTCAGAAAATTTAGATTCGCTTCTCAGAAGTCTGAAATTCGGCATTTATTTCCCAATTTGTTAGAAAATTTGTTGCAAAAACGGGGTGAATATGGGTGCAAGGGTGAATAGGGACAAAACTTTGAATGAGATTTTCAGATAAGTATTAAATCTGGGCACAGAAGCGCATCTTCTTAGAAAATTAATGGTTGGGATATTAGACTTGTTTTTTAAAATTTACAATGACTTTATTAAAATGTGTTCCCTTCCCACCCAAGAAATAATTTGAATTGTAGTTTTGGTAATATAAATGTAAATTCAATTTTTATTAGAATGTTCGAAATTTAAATTATACCTACTCCTTACTAAATTGCAATTCTACATCCCACAATGTAATCATGACTTTTAACTATCCATAAATTATGAAACATTCAATTTGTATACTAAGTGAGGTTCTTAGCGTTAACCTTAATAGTACATAACCAACTTCAGTCATATTGAGGTAACTATCTCTTGACCCATATATGGAATAACGCCAGTTCTCTATGCATTATATGCAAAGCCATTTGCTCATACATGACACCATTTACTATGAAGATATTTTGTTTTGGCGACAAACAGCTCTGTGTCTACAGCATAAAGCCTCGTTTACACGAAGAGAGCTTCTCGCCTCGACGATACAATAATCGAAGTACGATATAAAACTTTGACTATATGTAAACGAAGCCTGGGATCGTACGTATGTGGAAAGCGACATTTGCCTAGATTTAAACATTTGAATTTAGAATATGGTGATATTTCGAGTTTTACTTAAATTTAAACATGGAATATTAAAACAAATCTTCAATAGATGTCGCTGACGTCACCAAAGAGACGTAGTAGTAGTGGTACAGCGCATCAAGCTATCCCAATCTGTCAAATTTCTTTGATAGATTTGCAACTTTAATACATTATAATGATGTTCATATTCAATTGGGATTTATCATATTAAGCTGCCTGGCGTCTGTACGTTCAGCCACTTCAGTCCACCCCTTCCAACTCTTTCATCCATCAAGATATGTTTAATAAAAATTGAGGGGCTCGTGGTAAAGTAAGAACATCATGGAATAGACCCATGGTCCGTAAGTAACTTGTATCTGCCTCGATATTTCATAAGTGCCTATGGTTTATATTAAAATAAATCGATTTTGATTTTGACTAGTATAATCTGAAAAGCCAGTCAACCAAAGTATTCTTTATTACACCGAAAATTGACCATTGCGATAGCAGTCGCTTCATGTAAAATTCTGATATTCAGCCTGTTTGTTTAGACTGGAAGCCGACTCCAATTTAGTTGGGAAACGACTGTAATTATGATAATGAGTATAGCAATATAATTCTCGCTAACTTTCTTCGTGTAAATTCACCCTTATGCTATCTCGCGTTCCCGTTTATAAGTATGGAAATAAGCCAACTTTTTATTGTATAGAGATGATGCGAAATAATGTTCTCGGTTTTATGTTTGGTGATAATTTTGGAAGCTTTAAAAAAGAAATAAAGTGAGACATAATATGGTTTCAAAATGCGTACATACCTTGCTGAGAAAATGAGCTTTCACTTGTTCGTCGAAAAGAGTGTTTAATATTTTTTGATGGACTTAAATATTCATAATCAAGTAAATCTCTACCTCAACTGACTGTTATGCTGGAGGTACTGGCTTCGTTTCCCAGCTCGAGTAAATTGTTATTGAATGTTTCCATGAAATTCTCAGTCAGTCTCAGCTCGGAGTCTGGATTGGTTAACTGTAATAACCTCGCCCCCTAACGGGACGGATGAAACAGGCTTTTCCGCGTACGTACCGTTTCGATATATAACAGGTTACAGGAGAATCCCTTTGATGTGGTCCAGGGGCTGTACTGGACCATAGACGGTTATAATAATATATTTGGGACAAATAATCTCCCTGGGTGGCGGACGATCTATGAGTAGTTTTCCACACACACACAAGGAAGAATATAGGCGTAACGGCATAGTACCTATTTATGTTAATAGTTACAAATATATATACGAAATATCATAATTAAGCTATATGTATATATATCAAACTCAAGTATACTGAAATCATTTTTTTATTCAATCTACAATGAAAATTGAATTCAACCGTCTAACAACCTAGGGTTCAAAGTCGTATAGGTATATACACAAAACATGTACATAATTCAGTCTGAGTCTTATAACACGGGTACTGTAATTGCGTGAATATTCAGAATTCCTGGACCCTTATACCTGACCTTTACACATTGTGGGGCTCTAGTAACGCCTCCCTGTTTAATTTACTTGAAACACGGCTTATTAATATAGTAGGAATGTTGTGTTAGATTGTTCTTAATCTCGGTGGTTCTCAAACTCTTTTTGAAAGAAAGAAAAAAAAAGAAAGAAAATCGCCTAATCCCTGTCAGTCTGAGAGGAGACCCGTGCCCAGCAGTGGGACAGTATATGGGTTGATGATGATGATGATGACCCTGACACCTTCCCAGGCGGCAGAATGATCATGAAACCTTAACAAAATGCACTTCTTCACAGGGTGTGACAAGAAAAAGCTTTGTAGCGTACCAACCACTTGCGATCAAAATTCTGAAAATATTTTCCTTTCTTCTTTACCAATTATATAAAATAAAAATAATTAAATTTAATATTTTAAAGTTATTTAGCGAAACATTCTACCACGGGCAGGATTCGAACCTGCGTCTTCTGGTTAGGTACACCAGACAATATGACCACTAAGCCACCGCGAGTCGCACCCGCCATGACGAATTTTCCTTCACATTCAGAATTTACGTTTTTATGGTGACGTGTATTGAGCGAAGAAATTGCTAAATAACTTAAAAATCTTAGCATGGAAAATGCCAAAAAAATACAAAAATATAAATTGAATATTGTTTGAGACATTTTTATAGCTGTAGGATTAAACCCTCGTGATCAGGGTCAATTGTTTTAGTGAATAAAAATATAAAACCGCGGGCAATAGCTAGCTAGTGTATAATTATTATATTATACTATAATATAATATATTATAACTAACAGCATTATAATATTCACATTAATTCTTATAAGATATTATATTAATATAGTATTAATGCTTATAATAATAATATGAAAAAATAGCATACGCAATATACGACACAGGAATCCTTTGTACGTCCTAGATGAAAACATCCTTACGGTGACTATAAATATTTCAGAAAATGTAGGACATATTTTATAATTACAGAAAATTACATAATTTTAACCAAAGTAACCGACATAGCACACCTGATTAGTGAAGTGGCAGTAGGCTGGCCATATCTGCAGAAGAACCGACAACCGCTGGGGTAGACATGTGCTCGAGTGGAGACCGCGACTCGGCAATCGTACCTAGTGTAGGACGCCCTACAGCAAGATTCTCGAAAGCAGAGGACAGGGTGAAATGGCGCACATTAGGGGAGGCCTACGTTCAGCAGTGGACTAATATAGGCTGATGATGATGATTACATAATTTTACAGAAAATTATATTACAGTTATATATGTATGTAGTTACAGAAATATCGCATTTATCGGTAACAATATTAATAATGATTTTGTTCAAGTACCTAATACAATATACATTCAGTGTATGAATTGTAAGAAAAAGGAAGCAAAAGGAGATCTAATATTCAAAGTTACTAGAACTTAGACTGATTTCTCCTATCTTTTCCTTGTCATAAAAAGGCATGAATATTTTTTCCTCTATACTTATATAGAAACTAACGGGTAATGAGAAAAAATATTATAATATTAAACACGAACAAGTTGGTCACCCTACCCCACTATACAAGCGACTATAACATTCTTGTTACCCTCTCTGATATTTACCCGTTTCACCCTATACAACCGACTAATTGGCTCCTTCTTTGTCAACTGGGTTATCGAACCCGACAATCTGCTCAAAATCGCTAGTTTGGAGCTCATAACGAATGGACTAGATTCTAGATTGTGTCCTTAATACGAGTATGTTTTCTGACGTCATCATTTTCCTAGCAATGTGCACTGAAACATAATTTTTAAAACCTACCCTAGGAACATTGTTTTGAGTTGAACAAGATTTTTATTCGTGTATATCACGTGAAAATACAGTGACAGCCTAGTGGTATCACCACTGGACTAACAAGTCAAAGATCTCGAGTGCAAATCTAAGGCCCTGGACTTTTTAATGTATAACTCGCTTAAACGGTGAAGGAAAACATCGTGAGGAAACCTGCATGCCTGAGAGATTTTCTCGACGGTGTGTGAAGTCTGCCAACCAGCATTAGGCCAGCCTAGTGGACTATAGCCTTATCTTTCTCATTCATCATGAGACATGATGACATCTCGCGATGTTTTCGCCGGCTTGACCCGATTTAGACTTTCATTTTACAATCAATAATTACATCAGATTATACTACTGCCTCAGTAGTTTAGTAATCGTAAATGCGACTGCTACGGTACAGATTCTGGGCTCGATTCTCAGGTTGACCAGGGTTTTCCTATGTAATTCTCAGTATCAGCTCAGAGTTTGAAGTCGTGCCCGATTAATGGCAATAGGCTCGCCCTCTATTACATAGGATATGAAGGCAAACTGAGGGTATACAAATTGTACATTAGTGTACACGTCTGTCTAACCTTTCGGGGAAAGGTAGGCGTGATGGTATGGTACACTGCAATGGTCTATAACTTTGTTTGGTGTCTGCCTCACCATAAGATTTGAAGATGAACCACAAAATCTAAGAGAACATCATCCAACAGAGTATACAAACGTATGAAAAATAAATTAAATAAATTTTCATTGTTTTCTGACACGCGAATTTAAGACGAATCAATTTACATTTTTACGGATTTTATAGCGATATATTGACATTATTACTCCCGAAGTTTCGGACCCTTTACAGCGTCCATGGTCACGGGTAGACTCAATAATTATGTTATGCGATAGTTATCGATATAACAGGAATCGGCCCCCAATCGGAAGACCGCGGTTTGAACTCTGACCTATGCGGACCACTGCGTTGTGGTCAGATAATCCCAGTGGATTTGGCTTAGTTTGCTTCCCTTACATGACATTACGCGTCATAAGCCTAATGGAATCTATACAGGGCCGGATTAAGCCCTGTAGGCAATGCGACTCTTAAGGTACTCCTTGCGTATTATTTTTTTTTTGTTGCGAGGAGGAATCCGTCAAAAGACTGCAGGCCTGCTGAGGGCAGGCCAAGATGTGTGGGATTTTTACCGCACTAAACCAGGTGGCCATATTCAGCACAATATTGAGGGCTCCGGGAACAAACGTATTCTTCCGGGACCCTTCCTGTCATGCCTATTAAGGCCCTCCCAGGGAAGACCGCATTCCTATCCTATCGCTGTACCGTGCATACAGTGGCACGTTTGTTTTCTACCTACCCTCAACAAAATACTTTTTTTTTTCTCGAGGCCAATATTTTTTTTCTATAACCGACGCAAGGCTCTTAAGCAGTTGCCTACTTTGCTTTAAGAATAATCCAGCTCTGAATCTATACAGGGCTAACAAAGCTGTTAATAGGATAGCTACCATAACATCTGTATTTTCCAAAGAGTTAGGCAGAGGTATAGATACAGTCAACAAATAACTTAGGTATAGCTACGGAATGAGAACTGAAAAATTTCATTTTTTTAAACGAAAGTTTAAGCAAGAGATAATATTATTACTATTTTTTTCTTATTACGCACATGAATTTGAAAAGTCAGAGGAGTGCTTTGGATTCAAACTCGAGACCTTTGAATTGGCAGTCCAATGGTCTTATAACTAGACTATGAAAGCTCGTCCCATATAAATCCATTATTACCTACGCTGTGCATATTTTTTTTGTAAAATTGGAAATACAACAGCCAATCTTTTTGTCGGTACCTGTTTGTACAGGTAGTATGTTATATCAATAAACAAAGGAAGACAAATATTTTTGTATTATCTGGATTCCGCCGGATAAAGGATAGCCGAGTTTCAATCGCTACGTGTAGTCGGAACTTGTTTATTTTGCACTGATTTTGTTTGCATTATTACTGAGCATCGCATTATAATTATGACATTCAAATACTGATTTATAATAATAAATAATAATTAAACAAGAATTGAAAAAATACAGGTTAAAAATACAGAAGGATTAGCATACCATCATCACGCCTGTATTCCCCTAAGGGTTAGGCAGAGGTTTACTAATGTACACCCACATTTCGCCGGTATGTTTAGATCCCATGTAATAGATGGCGAGCCTATTGCCATTAACCGGGCACAAATCCAGACTCCGAGCTGGTACTGAGAATTTCATAGAAAAACCCAATAACACTTTGCTCGACCTGGTGATTGAACCCAGGACCTCTGGCGTCGCAGTCGCGCTTAGGACCACTAGACTAATGAGGCAGCTACAAGGATTAAAAAATATTATATTATTAAGTATAGAAAAAAATAAAAAGTTATTTTTTATAATTCAAGTTATAATTCAGCTTTAACTTTATAATATTTCAACCAAACACAATAATAAGTATCAAGTGTATGTGAAATATAAATTTTAAATAAGCAATTTTATTGACCATCAATAATTCCATTCAAAATATAATTGTAACAATAATTGACACAGTAATTGACGTTCATTCTATGGAAATTTAAATTAAAAGAGACCATTAATTTGTTAATAAAATAAATTGCAACGAGGCCCAGTGGTCATTTACCGTTAACACCGACAGAGTTCAACATGAAAATAAAATTTGCCAAGCATAAAACTAAAGATGCTTTCTATACGTTGGCAACTCTAAATTCCTTGCTAAAGATTTTTAGTTTGTCTTGCATCTATCGTAAAGACAATAAATTGGAAGTATCCTGGTCGTTAATCAGAAGTGCAATTTCTGTATTCAGTTTGGGGTTGATTAATTTATTTATACTGCTAAACAAAGTCCAAACACTGGATACCAGTGACAGTTCAACGATCACATTTAATAATGCCATCGCTTTGTTCTACTTGTTTGGTTATTTGGAGTTTATCATTGACTTGTATTTCGTTTACAAACATGGGAGGGAAAGCATTTTAAAATACTTTAAATTCTATGACAATATCGACCAAATATTGGGGATAACTGAATATGATTATATTCGAAAGATCATTTTGAGATCCGTTGTATTTTCTATTGTCATTTTTGTCATTAGCTCTGTCTTTGACTGCCTCTGCTGGTCTAGTGGCTTTGATTGGCTTCTCTGGATATTTTACTTTTCAGATTATTTATACTTCTTTATAAATATGCTTACGGTGCTTGATGCTTTATCTCATGTTATTCAACTGGAATATCGCCTCAAGTTTATGAAACATCTTCTTGAGGTAAGTGTCATGTTTTTTAATGATTTTTAGGTACACATTCTTACAGTTAGGTACTTGAATAGTTTTTAAGATATCAACAATAATATTACAATAACCAAGCTCTCTGTCTGTACTTGTATATGTACAGGGGCATGTTGTTGTTGTTGATGAACCATGAAAGACGTATGTATTAATTTGATTTATCCGGATTCCGCCGTATACATAATCAGATATCCGGAACCAGTTTGCAGTATGTCCATGGTCTGTACCAAATTTCATAAAAATCGCTTCAGTGGTTTAGGCGTGAATACGGAACAGCCAGACTTTTAACATTAGTAGGGATCTCATAGCTTTACTTGTAACATTTTTTGCTATAAAGCTTTCACTATCTTCTTTACCGTGTACCTACTCGTGGCATATAGAGGTTAAAAAAAGGTTAAAACTACGTGCCTATATTAATGAAATACTATGAAATGTTAATAATTTTTACACTAGTTTTACCCGCAGTATCACCTGCGTATAATGTTTTTAGTCTCTTCGTCATAATATTATCCTTACTTTACTGGGCCAATATATATAGGTAGTTTAAAGTTGCAATTAAATTTCTTTTCTTTTAGGAACTCGTACAAAATTTTCATTTGCTAATCGTATCAATCGTAGAGGATCCTAAACTTTGCCCACTTATGTTATGGTTGGCTACGAGTCTAGCCAAATACGGCAGAATATTAGTTGTTTACCAGAAAGGATTGCTATTAGGTATAATTCCTCAAATCAATATCTGGACAATACCGATATCCTATGGTAGTAAGAATCCTGAAATAACAAGAGTCACTGAGAAAATCTATCAGTTTAATATCTGACGGGCTTCCTCCTCCGGATGAACAGCCGTAGATGAGCTGATAGCTTTTGACAGTAAAAATACAAGTAATAATTTATTGATATTTGCTGAATATAATATTATATACTTAAACAAGGGAAAAATAACAAACATCCCAATTTTTTAATCATAGTTGTAAATAATTAATCCATAATGAGCTTTAAAATTAAAGTATTTCACGCAAACATAATTAAGTAGTTCCGCGTATACTAAAATTATGGCTTTGCATGCGAGTGTGAAATAAAATTATTTATAAGCACATGAATTTTTATAGCGTATTAAAATTTATTTAGAGGAATTCTAGTCAAAAAGACGTTCAGTTCATTAGTAACCACTCTGTATAACAGTTATACGAACAGAATTCAATATGAAAATAAAATTTGCCAAGCATAAAGCAAAAGATACCTTTTATACATTGGCACCTCTAAATTCCTTGCTGAAGATTTTTAATTTGTCTGGCATCTATTACAAAGACAATAAATTTAAAGTATCCTGGTCGTTAACCAAATGTGCATTTTACATATTCGGTTTGGGACTAATTAATTTCTTCATTTTGTTAAACAAACTCCAAACACTGGGTACCAGTAGTAATTCAACGATCACATTTTCTTACACCGTCCATTTTTTCTATATATTCGGATATTCGGAATATATCCTTGATTTGTATTTTGTCCACAAATATAGAAGAGAAAGTTTCATAAAATATTTTAGACTCTATGACCATATCGACCAAATGTTGGGGGTAACTGACTATGACAGCATTCGGAAGATTATTTTAAGATCCGTTGTATTTTGTATTGTAATTTTTTCCATGATCTCTGTCTTTGACTGTGTGAGCTGGTGGGATGGTCATGATTGGGTCGCACCAATATTTTACTCCTTAGAATACATACATTTCTTTTTAAATATGCTGACGGTGCTTGATGGTTTATCTCATGTTATCCAACTGGAATATCGTCTTAAGTTTATGAAAGACCTTCTCGAGGTAAGTGACATATTTTTACTTCTGATTTTTATATCTTTTCATAGTTACCGAAAAGGTACATATTTAGAAACTAGTTAATTCCTTAATATAAATTTATTTATACCTATCTAGCTTGTGTAGCGGTTTCGTTTGCATAGTCATTTAAGCATAACGTTTAAGTATTATAACATTATAATAATAGGTCCACTGGTTTTATTTAAGGTCCTTTTCTTTTCTCAGTGTACATAAATTATCTTCCCTATATTATGATATCTGAGTTATCTACTATAGTATTTTAGCTGTCGAGTTTTCAATTATGTGACTTATACAAAGCCGATAGAAATCATATAAACTAACTACTTAGATTAAGAAACGATGAATGCCTGTGCTAAATTTATCATAACATGTAATCTGGTCTTATTTTAACAATAAATTAATTATTATTATTATTAGTATATAGTCTTAAATCGTTTTCTAAATAGTTTGTTGTTAATGACTAACTACTTAATGCGTTCAAAACACGTTTCCAAACATTAATTTTCCGTGCTGGTCTAATTTAGATGTAATATTCATTATTGCACAACAAACAGAACAGATATCTAATATAATAAAAATATGATTCGTATTTCGAGAAGCCTGAAAAGAAAGACAGTTCTTCGGTAAAATTAGACTGAGTATCTAATAATGATAAAGTTTTTAAGTATTTTATAGCTTAGCTTGGTAAAGTTTTCTCTGTCAAAATCTCTTTACACTACACATGCAGCTAGCATACAGGGTGGAAGGGACATCGACGCGCAACGGCTTACCATGACCTCAGTACATGATTCTGGACCCCCCTGCGTTGGAATTTTTCGTCGGCTTTTTCTTACATTTTACGTTTTTTTTGCAGTTTTTTCAACTTTCAACTGTATATTATTATTATTTCTATCTAACCCAATAAAAGTTTTAATTAAAATTTTCATTAATTCACTTTATTCACTAAAACAGCATTGTAAATTAAACTCAAAAGATCTTCTGGTCAGCTGTTTCCTTAGAGTTCACTTGCGAGTTGTAAAATTTAAGAAAAAGCCGACGAAAAATTCCAACGCAGGGGGGTCCAGAGTCGTGTACTAAAGTCATGGTAAGCCGTTGCGCGTCGATGTCCCTTCCACCCTGTATAGATTTTACTTTAATCAACTTTAAAACCACATGTCTATATTAATGAAATAGGTTTATGAAATTTTAATCATTATTCTACTAGTTATATCCACGGTATCGCCTGCCTATAGTGGTTTTATTTTTTCCGTATCATATCTGTACTCTTGTAACATTTTCATATTTTTTATTCTGATTTGTCCTATGGTGTATACTATAATATCTATCTATAATCCTAGCCTTTTCCGATCTATGTTGCAGTCGGCTTCCAATCGAGCCAGATACGGCAAGATATCAGTAGTGTACACGAAACTATTGCCCCATCAGACATCCGCAACCCAATTTCTAAACAAAATTGATATCCTATGGAAGTCCTATTTACTATAGTCGTATAAATCGATTACCATAGGGTAATCGATAACCTGAAACCAATATCACTAAGATGACATGTGGCAAACAAGCATACGGCCCACCTGATGGTAAGCACTTACCGTAACTCATGGACTCTTTTACAACCAAATTCTGCTCCGGGTAAACCCATGCTCAGCGGTAGTACAGATTTTGACAGCAATATTTGCCTGAATTTATATTTAAATAGGGGATGGCAACATACAAACCAACTTTAAAATCCATATTATTAGCAAAGGAATAATTTATGAGCTTTAAAATTAAAATATTTCTCACGCAAACATAATTATTATCACGTAACATGGCTTCGCATGATAATGTGAAATAATATTTTTAATTAATCACTTGAATTTTTATCGACATATACAAGAGTTCGTCAAAAAAGTATCGTTAAACTAATTGACTTTCAGTCTATTAGTAATTATATCATTGGCCGTTTAACAACAAAGCATCAAAGCTTAGTGGTCATTTACTATTTATAACGACAGAGATCAACATGAAAATAAAATTTGCTAAGCATAAAACAAAAGATGCCTTCTATACATTGGCACCTCTAAATTCCTTGCTAAAGATTTTTAGTTTGTCTTGCATCTATCGTAAGGACACTAAGTTGAAGGTATCATATTCGTTAATCAGGAGTGCAGTTTACATATTCGTTTTGGGATTATTTAATTTATTTACTTTGTTAAAAAAACTCCAAACACTGAATGATAATAGAAACAAATCACCGATTACATTTTCTATTGCTGTTCATCTGTTCTATTTGATCGGCTATTCGGAATATATCCTTGATTTGTATTTTGTTTATAAATATGGAAGAGATGGTTACTTAAAATATTTTAAACTATATGATCATGTCGACCAAATGTTGGGGATAACTGATTATGATCACATTCGGAAGATCATTGTTAGATCCGTTGTATTTTGTATTTTAATTTTTGTCATGATATCTGTCTTTGACTGCGTCAGCTGGTTGGATGTTTCTGATTGGTTCACCCCGATATTGGACTTCTTAGATTATTTATACTTCTTTTTCAATATGCTTACGGTGCTTGATGGTTTATCTCACGTTATACAACTGGAATATCGCCTCAAGTTTATGAAAGAACTTCTCGAGGTATGTTATGTCGTTGTTTTTTGTATTAATATGCAATACCTACCTTTAGGTTTTTCAGTATCATTCAAATACTTCTTCTTAATAATCTCATATCCTGTTAACCTCTGTATTTACCTATATTTATATATGAATGCAATACAAGTTTGAATTTGAATTATAAAAATTACTATTAAGTTCTGCTCCAACAAATAATAGGCAGTATTAAGGCAGACTAAGAAAGAGGTGACGTGACAACCTTGATGATACTTTTGGTATAAAATTGTGACAATTGGGACACAAAATTGAGATAAATGGAGGCATGAACGGAGTCCTGCATATAAAATGATGATAACTCTAGCCTATCACCATTGTAGATATTCTTCATCATCATCAGTTACTGAAAATATCAAATTACTTGAATACTACAAATTTAAACTCTCGAATCTAATGCCCAAAACTTTTCCAAACGCACTTCATTATGTTAACCAATATTTAAAAAAAATAACTTGTGGTTGTGGATTTTCAACAGAACTATTACAACTCCCCGCAATGTAACATAACTAATCCTGGCGAGTCCTGCGCATCTCGGTTGAATATGAATAGTAAAAATCTGGATTCTTTAAAGACGCTCAGTCATGGCCGCTTCATTGAAGTCATTGGGTTTAATCGTTGTTACCTTTTCTTACTTGAACAGTCCAAGTACATAAATGCCATGTTCGGAGCCCGGGTAAGTTTAATTATTTTTATTTATGTAATATCATTTATTGTTTTTTTTTTAAGATTTTGTTGTTACAGATTTTAATATATTGTATAAACCTACTCCTGAATATCATCACGTTGATGAATTTGGCTATTAGAGTCGCCAATGGATCAATGGTAAGGTTTCAATACAATACATATTTTAATATAATTAAATGGTGTGATCAAAGATAATACTTGCAATAAAGATTTGAATGCCAATATTTTAGTGCTGATGAAATTGTCATTAAGTTGTAAATACTAAGTGTTAAACACACTTGTATTTGTAACTTTATGAAATTAATGTCAACTGGATCAATGGAAGATAGCCAGATTGTTAAACCGTATCAATCATTACTCTCTGGATATATACTAAGTTATTAACATTTAAATGAATACCATAGTTTTTTTTGAATACCCAGAGTAATGCGTCATAGTATGCATTTAAAAAATACTGCTGCCGAAAGTTAAGTTTTGAATGAAAACAAACCTACTGGTCGCAGCAATTAATAGAGCCTTCACGTCTTGCAAATCCGTTGTGTTTGTAGCTTCAACGAATAATATGATTAACTATTATTATATTTTTAGCAATGATCGTCTTACTAGATTTGCCCTTCCAATATTATGCCCGGTCCAGAGTAAAAAATATAATATTAATCTTGATATTTCACCAGGCAACACCAAACGGCACCATCCTTTTACCATCACTCTCCAGTGTACTGAGGATGCTGAACTGGGCAATAATGGCGGTTATCATCGTGTACCGGTGCGAGAAGAGTTACAGGGAGAGCGAGATGATCCTAGAAGTCATTGATTTAATGCTAGTAAACAAAAATAACTGTAAGCTATAGTTGCTATAAAATGATCATAATCATCATCATCCTAGCCTTATCCCAATTATACCGAGATCGGCTTTCAGTATACTTGGATGACTGTATAGCAGTATTTTAAACGAAGTTAATTCTATCAGACCTCAATCTACCGACCAATATCTGGGCAATACTGATATCCTAAGGATAAACTAACTTTCGTCTGATACGTACTTACATTTCTCATGATAAACGAGACCAACATTTTAAAATTTTTAGTAGGTACCTAGTAGCTCAGAAGTTCGGATTTGTTTGAGTTTAATGACAACAGTACAAGGGACCTTTTAAAAACCGGACAGTGAACTGTGGACGTATCATTACCCTCTGCTTAATTTTTCGGGGAATATATACGGGAAATTTACACTAATTTGTACTTTTCAGCCGCCAACCTGACAACCACTCTTTCAGAGCTCCGCAGCCTTCTCTTAACAAGACCTATCAAGTTTCATGCAGTCCACTTCTTCACCGTGGACTACACGCTCTTAGTATCCTTCAGTTCAGTAGTGGTCACTTACACCATCATTATGTTGCAGAGCATGAAATGATTGGGATCTTTTCACTCCCATATTCTAAAATGGTATTCGAGTGAAAGTAGTGTAGATAGGTAGGTAACGTTTACCTTATGCAACTCTCTTGATCCAGATTGAAGTCTGGAATGCGCTTCGTGCAATACTAGGACTTACGCATTTAAAAAAGTAACAATAGTACACGTTTCAAGAACACTTTTACCTTAACACGAGCAATATCCAAATTTTTTAAGTGATTTTTCTTAACGTGTCAATGATTAAAAAATCGCCGAGTAATATTAGGCCGCCATAAAATCCGAGTGAAGAAACTACTGTGGCTTAAGTTTACTCAAACAACATCAAGATTACTAGCTATATTTTTGTTATTTCGACTGAGTTTTGGCGTTTCCGTAAATTCAAATGTTTCTTTTAGAGATGTAACTAAGAGTACTAAATCTCTATCTAGAAGAAGAATGACTACTTCAGCTGGACTTACAGTTCCTTCTCTACTTGCTTAGCTTTTCTTTAGCCATACCGTATCAGCTACTGTTACTCAATCTAGTTTTATTACGAGGATTTACTTAATGTCAATCAAAGAGTGGACAAAAATGTTGATTTCGATTTGATTTTGAGTAACTTAGAGAAGGTAATTTGTTTCCAATTGGAAAAAAACCGTAAATTTACAAATTAACAAAAACCCGACTGTAAATAAAAATTAAGATCATATTGATACGACTTTTTTATTTTTCTCTTTTCAATAATTATTTTTCAACGATTATATCCAAACTTTCCCATCAAACCATCTGTGAGAATAGTTGCTAACAAATTTAAAAAATATATAGGTATATCCTATGGTAATTCAAAATGAAAATGCCAGGTCCTGATGGTATACACCCAGTATTTTTTAGGCAGAATGCTCTTACTCTGGCGTTGCCTTTAACTATCATATTTAACCGATCTCTACGAGACGGTATTTTCCCTCAACGATGGAAAACAGCAAATATTACACCGATATTCAAGAAAGGGGATAAATCGGATATTAAAAACTACAGGCCAATTGCTATTTTATCTTGTTTACCGAAACTGTTTGAATCACTTGTTTATCCTATAATTAGTCGTTACCTTGACAAGTATATTACACACCATCAGCACGGTTTTAGAAAAAGTCGCTCTGGTCAAACCAATCTTGTCAGCTTCGTATCGAGCGTATCACGTGCTGTGGATCAAGGTTATCAAATTGATACTGTCTATACAGATTTTACCAGCGCTTTTGACAAAGTCAGTCACACTCTGCTCTTGAGTAAACTGGAACGTTGTGGTGTTCACGGACCAATGTTGGCATGGTTTCAATCTTACCTAGTGGGCAGGAGGCAATCCGTTGTGGTTAAGGGATATGCTTCTGATACCTTTTCTGTCGATTCTGGAGTTCCACAGGGTTCTCATTTGGGACCATTAATGTTCATTGTATATATTAATGATATAACTAACCACATTGAACATTGTAATTATGAATTGTTTGCAGACGATTTAAAAATCAATAGAAAAGTTGTGTCTTCTGAGGAGGTTTCTCTCATTCAGACTGATTTAAATAGCATCCAGGTTTGGTGTCGTTCTAACTGTATGACATTGAACCACAACAAGTGTTCTTTCATACGTTACACGAGAAAATCCTGTCCTGTTTCATCTTCGTACATTATTAATGGCAACGCTTTGCAAGAGGTGAAGGATGTCAGGGATCTGGGTGTACTCATTGACAGTAAGCTTAAATTTACTGCACATATCGATCAAATAGTAAAGAGGTCGTCTCGTATGCTAGGTTTCGTTTTGAGGAACTCGAAACATTTTAAAGAAAGAACTAGAGTACTATTGTTCAATGCGCTAGTCCGAAGCCAATTGGAGTACTGCAGCGTTGTGTGGAATCCTCAATACGCCGTACATTCCCAGCGCCTCGAAGGTATTCAGAGGACTTTTACCAGACGAATTGCCTTCACTTCACGCGGGATATCCCACAGATGTCCTTATGATCAACGATTGACATATTATAATATGCAGTCACTACGCGATCGCCGTAATATGCACGATTTGATACTACTTCATAAATGTATAAACAGCTCTGTTCAATGTGAAGCCATACTGGAATGTTTATCTGTGACTGTTCCATATCGATATCCTAGACAACGTATCAGCAAAATTTTCCATTTACCACCCTGTAGAACTAACCTGGGCCGACATTCGCCGATTTCCAGAATATGCTCTGAATACAATCAGATCAGCACATTATACCCAGACCTTGATGTGTTCTCTGACTCGCTCGCAAAATACAAGCTTAAAATAGTATCCAAAGCAACTTTACCCTCCTAGATTAAATAATTCTTCAAACAATTTAGTATAATTATATATTGTTATTATTGTTGTATTGTATCTATGTATATGTTCTATCTATCTTATTATTTAGTTTTGTTTTATAATTTAGTAGTTCTAACCTTATCCAAAATTTGTAATTTATTATGTTTGTGTGCTTCAGTGGTAAATGTTGTGTATACCTGTAATTGGCATATGTATCAGACCTTTTCGATGTACCTTTTCTAATAATTGTAAAAATATGTATGCTGTTGGTGTACCTTATTAAATAAATAAAAATAAAAAATAAATAAAATGAAAAATGATGAGAGAAACTCAAAAATGAGTTTTAAATATCTACATAGTTCGTCAACTTTTTTAATATGGCACTATATTAAATTTTAATCTGTCATGTTTGATTAGTGTCATTCGCAAGATTAAGACAAATCGATTGACGTAACAATCATCAAAATCGGTCCACGCCTTTGAATGCCACAAAGGAACAACATACACACATCAAAAAAGTTTGCGATCACTAGCCTAAGCTGATTTTTTTTTAAATATGTGGAAAAACAATTGAACTGTTTTATATTCTAAATCTATAATTTTAAATAAAGATTCTAAAAAAAGAAGAAATCATAATTTATAATCTACCGTAACAAAAAAGATTTCGATTTTTCAAAGTGAAGGCAAACTTTTTTTTATGTGTGTACATAGGATGATAAACACATTACCCTCCTTTATGTCGGGCAATCGGGTATATAGAATACGATTCTGTTCAATAAAATCATCAAATCTAATGCTAGAAATGTTGTCTTTGTGGTCGATATAGTATTTATTACGTACATCTATCATGTGTGTCAAACTATTCTGGTTACGTTTTCCATTATATTTATGCATGCCAGAACAATATTGCTTGTATTGTAATAAAAATATGCAAACAATATATTTTTAATGTGAACGTGTATTTGTATAGCTTGAACATGTATAGCTCTATTAATTATTATAATACTGGAACATATTGCATGTCCTTTTGTTCTTTGTTGAAACCTCCCTTGTTAAACTGCTGTTAGTTTAGTGGTCCCTATATGGAGATAGCATTGAAATGACGTCAGTAAAGTCAATTTTTATTTATTTATTTAATCAATAACAATTAATATTGTATTTGATTTGAACATGCATGCATACAATTAACATTAGAAAAGGAGAAACAATATTAAAATACTAATTCTAGATTACAATAATTACAAACAAATAACATTCACATAATATTATAGTTCATTAATGGCGTACAGGCATTTATCCAAAAGGAAACGTTTCAGTTTTATATTAAACGAGCCTTATTATACTTTTTAAGTCTGCTGGCAGCTTGTTATATATTTGTACAGCTTGATACTGAGGACTGTGTTTTACAATATTAAGCTTTGGAATAATTTTATTTTTGATGTCTTTTCTTCGAGTACTTTCTCTGGCTATTCTTTCTTCCTCAGTTTCGTACTCATGTAAATATTTCTTAAATGTACCTAATCAACAACACAAGAATATACAAACTAGGCACTGTTAAAATACTTAATTCCTTAAAGTGAGATCGACAGCTTTCTCTTTGTGGGATTCGGACTATAGTACGTATGGCTCTTTTTTGTAGGACAAAGGCTCGCTGACAATTGTACCCATAACTTTTCCCCCAAAACTGTATACTATATCGGAGTCTAGATTCTACAAGAGCATAGTAAACCATTTTTAATTGTTCCCTACTTATCTCATCCCTAAGTGATCTCTGAGTTTAACACGTTATATATCAATACTAAATCTATGAGTTTAACACGTTAACAGTTTCCATGAAAGCGTTCCGAAACTCGCCATATTTCAATAAGTGAATATATCATTATAATTATCAGCCTATTGCCGTGCCCCAAAGAGTGCAGACCGCCCCGGTCTTGGGCAGCACGGATTCATCCATTGCCAGCCACCTTCTTCAAATCATCTGTCCATCGTGTTGCAGGTCGTCCCACACTACGCTTGCCAAACGTGGTCTCCACTTTAACACTCGTCTGCTCCATCGATCGTCTATCCTTCTGCAGACATGGCCGGCCCACTTCCACTTCAGCGTGCTTAATCTTCGCGCAATGTCGGTGACTTTAGTTGTTTGGATGTGAATATAATATATTACAACCACTATTCGATACGTACTTAACAACTGAAGCACAAAATAACAAAATATAGGTCGGTGACCGGACCTATGTATTAAAATTACCCTGTGCCTCATAGGGAACACGAAATCTACGGAGCCGGTCCCCGTGTACCACATACGGTACACCGGACTGTGTCCGAGTTCCAGGTCGAACAGTTCAGTGCTATTGGATTTTTCTATGAAATTCTCAGTAACAGCTCGGAGTTTGAATGTTAGCCAGGTTCGCTCCCACATGGGACCTAAACGTCCCCGCAACCTGTCGGTGTACATTGGTACACCTCTGCTTTACCCTTCGGGAAATACAGACGTGATGGTTTGTTTGTTAAAACCAATGATTAAAATTTTCCTGATTAAATTGTCATTATAAAACAGAATTGAACAGCAAATAATTTGGGGAATGCTTTGCCTCTAAAATATTGCAGAACAGGAATTTAGCAACAGCGATGGTATGGATCGAATTTTTAAAATTGTTTTGGCTTTGTTATGGTAAACTAATAGAGAATACATTAATAATAATAAAATGTATTCCAAAAAACCATTTAAATTGATAAAACACAATGTGAATCTTAAGAAATATAGTGTTATAACAATGTGTGTCACAGACAGCAGGAGTACTAAAAGTATGCCATTTGAAAACAATTTTTTCAAACAATATTTAACATAAATAATGAAAATTATGGAAAAAATATATTAATTAATTATGATAAATGCTTAATTTAGATAATCTATACTTATTGATTATAAAGACAAAAAAATATACATATGACCGGTAAGTATTACAAACTTGAATTAGTATTGCAAAGTGGGTTACAGTCATTGTTGCATAATAATTAAGTTCGACACTATGCACTACCAATATTTATTTGTATTTCTTATACAAATAAATATTCGACAAATCGAAGTTTAGTAGGACAGTAATGTGGGCTGTTATTGCTAAGTTTGCAACAAAAACACGGAAGTTTGGCATCTGACGTAAGGTGCCTTAAGTGCCCTCATAATCGACAAAATTTATGTAAGTACCTTTATTCTGCAATTTTTCTAGCAGGGCACTCAGTGTTTCGGGCAGTCAGCCATCGAGTGGCCTGCTTCTCCACAGTGTCCGCACGTAGAATTGACGTCTCTGCATGTTTTTGCTGCATGTCCATATTGTTGGCAATTGTAACATCTAGTTACTAGGGTGTAATCCCTGACAGGACAAGACTTCCAATTTATAAAAAGTCTTGTTTGAGTGATCAGGGCTTTCCGGATGTTGGGTGGAACTTCTATGACGTAATTACAGGTCGGAGCCTCTTTTTTTCCAGATCTGTGGCTTTAACCAATTTTAAATGGAATTTAACCAAGGTCTAAAAGGATTCCATGGACATCATTAGAAACTTAATATAGCCTTATTAATCTGGTGGTCCAAAGCGCGACTGCTACGCTAGAGATTCTGGGTTCGATTCCTAGGTTGAGCAGTGTATTGAGTTTATCTATGAAATTAAATTAGCAATTTGGGGTTTGGATAGGTGCCCGGTTAATAGGCTCGCCCCCTATAACATGCCAGTGAATTATGGGTGTGGTTACACCAGCTCTGCCTACAAATAAAAAAACAAAATAAGCCTTAATTACTGTTAATACATAACATATGTGATAAAATTATTTAAAAAAGTTGGAAAAATAGGGTAAGTTTAGTCTAGTTTAAAGTAGTTTCCTTTTATATGTAATTTTCAACTGAATTCTATCTCTTCTCCTTACGCCCAATACGCTGCTCTGCCTATAACCGGGTACAAATCCAAACTCGGAAAAAAAAACACTGATAAATCTTTAGTTATTAGAGTACATAAGATGGTTATGTATATCGCTTTTTGGTGGGGTTTGAGAGGGAATACTCTATCCCTTTGTTTGTCACGCACATGATTGCCAAAAGTCAGAGCCTCAGAGGTGCGTGCTTTGGGTTCAAACACTAGACCTTTGACTTGCCAGTCCAATGATCTTAGCACTAAGCTATCACTGCTTATTAGCTCTGTTTATGGGGAGTTTTTTCATGGGTTTATAGAAATAATAAGTCAAATAGCTTATTCAACCTACTCAAATAACAGTTTCACAAGCTACAAAACTTAATATGGTCATGATCATTAGTAACTAAAGCCTTATTATATATATTACTAAAATGAAAAAAAAAAAACAAAGAAATAATATGACAATTTAATTCATTAATATTTTATGAGATCTTTGTGCAATTAGCAATCAATATTTTATTGAAAGCAATTTGTGAGGCGATAACCATCGCCTGACAATGCATGGTATAGCATAATTAATGACTCGCCACTCATATTAAAGTGGTTTTGTTATAAGTTAGAAGTTGCATTTCAGTTTAAAGTTAGTTTAAAGGTCGGAGGAGGTGCTGAAGTTTGTTTGGGGTAGTCCGTAGCCAACACATTGCCAAATATTTTGCTACTAAGCAAGAATGTGCAACCATTATTGTGTTCCCGTTTGAAGGGCAATGTAGCCAGTGAAACTAGAAGAAACCCGTGGATCTAAAAAGTACGGGGATAAAATTGAAAGAAAGAAGAAAGAAAGAAAGAAACTAAATTTATTTGTAAAGGACACCAGAGTACACAAAAGATAAAAGAAGTAATAGGTACCTACATAATAATAAATAATTTTGTTGTGGATCCCTGGTGCATTTTACAAAACGGCCCCATCTCAGCATTATGCCGATAACGATAAATCGTATCGGCGCTGGTCTTCCGACAGGACCGGTTTGGTGTCGCCACGGTACACATTAAACTAAACTTTTAAACAATGAAATAAAAATAAAAACAACAACAAAACCACAAAGGTATACTACATACAATAATACAGCAACACATATAATAAAAAAATAAAATAAAAATGCCAACATACTAAATAAAATAACATTACTCAAACCTAATCTAAAAAAAAAAAATTGCCACGTCAATTTAGCGGTCCTATGCGCGGCTGCTACGCAAGAGGTCCTAGATTCACTTCTCAGGTCATTGATGTTTTGCGCCAATAGTAAGAGTGTTTTTTTGGGAAGGTTATATAAGCTGTTGCCCCCTATTTATTTGCATCCCGAAAACTTATTTGAGACAAAAGGTACCTAGCCAATGTCCTTCTCCTTAGGTCTAAACTATCTCTATACCTGCCAAATTTCATCAAAATCGGTACACCGGTTTAGGCGTAATAGACAGACAGACAGACAGACACGGGTGTTACTTTCGTATTCATAATATTAGTGCTTAGAATGGATTAGTAGAGATAATGAGTGTGTTCATAAACACACCCATGTAAAAACAGTAGCGGGTAGCTAGTTTTATAGTCAAATCCTACTAATATTATTGAGTGAAAGTTTATGAGGCCATCCTCACAAACTTTCACTCAATAAAGTTATTTGGAAAAGGAAAAATTGGACCGCGGGCAGGATTCGAACCTGCGTCTTCTGGTTAGGTACACCAGACGCTATGACCACTAAGCCACCGCGAAAAATAATAATGAAAAATATACAAAAAGATAGTTACAAGGTAAGGTGGCATCGTTCGACATTTAACTAACTGTAAAGTAAGTTGTGTCGGTTGAAAAGCAAAAACTTGCTCTTCAATAGGTGTTACTGACGTCACCATAAAGACGTAAATTCAGTATGGGAAGAAAAAATTCGACATGACGGGTAGGAGTCGCGGTGGCTTAGTGGTCATAGCGTCTGGTGTACCTAACCAGAAGACGCAGGTTCGAATCCTGCCCGCGGTCCAATTTTTCCTTTTCTAAATAACTTTAAAATCTTAGCATGGAAAATGCCAAAAATATACAAAAAGATATTTCACTCAATAATATTAGTATGGATGTTTGTTACTCTTTCACGCTAAAACTACTGAACGGATTTCAATGAAACTTTACAGTATTATTATTTATACATCAGAATAACATATATAGCCTATATGTTATTCTGATGTAAAAGTAACTTTTCCACGCGGTCGAAGCTAGTATTTTATAAATAAGTACTCCCATATCCCTAAGCTTCGCCTTTCAAACATGGTCACTCGTGGAGCTAATACGATGTAACCTCTACATTGCGTCAAACTCCTTATCCTAACCCTCATTTGGACAGCGCAACGTCACGATCACACAGCGCGCAATGCTCATTAATATTGCATTAGCACGACACTCGTAACTAGATCAACACTAGGTTACACAATGTCCTATAGCCTATTACTGCTGTGTATCAAACTCATAATTGTAATCGGGGTTCGTCCTCCAAGCTTTTTCACAACTATGTTGGGGCCGGCTTTCAGTCTAAAAAGATGCGGCTAAATATCAGTAGAACAGAATAGAATATATATTTTTTTTTCACTAATTAAATAAATATAACATGTAAAGTAAGAAAGAAAAAACTTTTATTTTGTACCTCAATAAGATCAAACATAAATAAAAACATAAAAATTGAGTATGAGGCCAAAAAACGGTACTAATCTCACCTGATGCTACAGCAAAAGAGTTACTGCAGCTGATTTTCAGAATGGCCCAATATAATATAAAGATAACAAAACATACAATATTTAAAATCCCATATTATAGAGGTCAGTGTTTAAAATTATAAAAAAAGTGATCGTGCCTGTCACGCATTGATGAAAGTGACATTAATCTGTCACTCAAAGCCGCTATGTCTCTTTCTTCAACAGGCTATTACAGACGTTGCCCTACATTGTAACCACTCACATAAATGTTACAATATTCTATGTCTAGACTTTAAAAGAGACTATGATTCTCGGTTTGTTTTGGTGTTTCTTCTCAGAGGTCGTCAGTTAAGAAATGCCGGATCCGTCTAGGTTAAAAAATTAAAAACATTGACTTGTAAAGGTGTCTTTAAAATATCTAGGTACTTATAGAAATAAATATCATTTATTATTTATCACCGAAATGCTAGGAACGGCCTAAGACCATTTAGAATTATGCAGAAATGCAAGAATTGCCTCGTTAGTCAAGTGGTCCTAAGCGCGACTGCTACGGTCTACGGCTGCTACGGTCTTGGGTCCGATTCCCAGGTCAAGCAGTGTTTTTGGTTTTTCTATGATATTCTCAGTAGTAGCTCGGAGTTTGGATTTGTGCCCGGTCAATAGCAATATGCTAGCTCCCTATTACACGGGACGTAAACATACCAGAGAACTGTACCTATCTCTTCGGAGAATACAGGTGTATGGCCTAGTATGTTGTATATTGGTATCATCATTATCAACCCATACAATGTCCCACTGCTGGGCCTTCTCACACAGAATGAGAGGGGTTAGGTCCACCACGCTGGCCAAGTGCGGGTTGGCAGACTTAATACGCCGTCGAGAAAATCTCTAAGGCATGCAGATTTGCCCACTATGTTTTCCTTCACCGTAAGCGAGTCATAATTAAGTATTAATAATAGACATGAATTTCAAAATTTGGAGGTGCGTACCTTAGTGGTATTACAACCTTGCAAAAACTTTTACAAAGACGCAGCCATATTTAGTTTCTTAAAATACTTTTCCTCAATAAGGAAATAGTTTCTATATATATACCTTCTCTGTATCATTTATTTGTACAATAAATTGGTAAGCACGTGTAACTATTTACCAAAACCAAGGATAAGGAAGGAAAGATTGATAAATAAGATGATATAAATGCCAGAGTGAGAAGCGAGCTATCGAGTGCCGACGGACGATATAATGACTCTGCA
The DNA here is from genome assembly GCA_964056405.1 of Acronicta alni. Lineage (NCBI taxonomy): Eukaryota > Metazoa > Arthropoda > Insecta > Lepidoptera > Noctuidae > Acronicta > Acronicta alni. The sequence goes on along the minus strand of OZ043932.1, from coordinate 12,972,462 downwards.
TGATTACCTACTCGTAACAGCAAGTAACCTATTAATATACAACCTACCTAATTTAGATACTATTTGGTCATCATCAACCCATATACTGTCCCACTGCTGGGCACGGGTCTCCTCTCATATTCAGAGGAATTAGGCTATAGTCCACCACGGCCTAGTGCCGGTTGGCAGACTTCACAAACCGTCGAGAAAAATCTCTAAGGTATGCAGTATTCCTCACGATGTTTTCCTTCACCGTTTAAGCGAGTGATGAAGATGAATTCGAAAAGTCGGAGGTGCGTGCCTTGGGTTCGAATTCGAGACCTTCGACTTGGCAGTCCAATGGTCATATCACTAGGCTATCACTGCTTTCTGTCATGGTCGTGGCGAATTTCGCGGATCCCATGGCCATGACAATAGGGCAGGTGAAGGCAAGTGCGGTTTTTAGTCGGTATGAGTGCGACATACCCTGCCACCTCCCCAGGTGGCGGAGGATCCAAGAGGATTTTCCGTACTATAAAAAAAAGGCTATCCTTATTAGATTATATTATTAGATACTATTTATTTAAAAATTATTGAATTATTTTATTTTATTTATTTTTGTTAAATTATACATACTGTCCGTGGCTTCATACACAGGCCCTATCAGAATATCAGCGCTGCAGCTTAATTTGCTTTTTGCTGCAGCACAGTGCTGAGATCTAGACCTACTCTGACATCGCACAGGATAACGTACTTCCTTAGTTTTAAGACTTATTAAATTGTTATGTTAAATTGTATTTTGTCCTGTTTTGTGCCTGTCAGAATAAATTTTCTTTCTTTCTTTCTTCTTTCTTACTATTTCTTAATTCGCTTCAATATATGATGTGTTTGAAAAAAGGAAATTTTTTTCTGTGAAAACATGATTGAATTTTGAATTAAAACGTCCATAAAAGGGATTTTGTCGCTGTATTGATAGTAACGATCGCGTATGATCGCGCATCATATCAATACATCGCGTTATATAATGATCCCGACATTTCGGACCCTTTACAGAGTCAATGTTCACGGGTAGTATTTTAGGTAGGTATTTAGGCAATGGAAGGCATCCATCACGCCTGTATTCCCCTAAGGGTTAGACAGAGGTGACAGTTCGCAGGTGTGTTTTAGGTCCCAAATACCTACCTAATAGGTTTTGACTATAATTAAGATAATTTCATCTGAAAGGTTTATACATACCTTAGAATGCATATTATTAGTACATTGCACTTATAATCAAAACTTCCCAAATTACGGTCTCCTAAAAAAATATCATGGCGAATTATAATTTGAATTTAGAATTTGTTTAGCGCGGCGGCGCGGGGTGCTTTTGTTTTCCGCCTATAATTACATAATTATAATACCTAAACCAATAAGGTGGTTCTTTAATTAAATAATTATGCGTAAGTATGTAGTTTTCGCTACAAACAAGCGTCCTTTATGAGAGACACGTCCATTTTTTAAATTTAAATAAGGTATGCTATTCTATTTTTTGATATGCATAAACCATAAACATTTACATACGTAATTATTATCATTGAATAGGTAGGTACAAAGGCCAGCAAATCAAACTACCACAATCTGTCAAATTTCTTTGATTGATTTTCAACTTTAATGCAAATCATTAAGGTTCATAGTAAATTGGTAAAATTTGACAGTTTCGGATAGCTTGACCTGCTGGCGTCTGTACATATTATTATCTAGCGCTATCCTAGATATTATATTCACAATGTGATGCTGGTAATTCAAATAAGGTTTCAGTAAAATGGTACTGTTGATAGTATAAATCAATCAAATCAAAACCGTCAACCATAATTCATCAAATCAAGAATTATTAAAGTCATGCACTTACTTACCGAAGGGTAGCCTCGAAGTCTTTGTGAACGCTGACAAGGTGATAGGGCTCCATAATCATACGCTTCACTTCAGTCTTCGAAACACACTCACTTTCACACACTCACTTCAGTAGCCGTCTATTAGTTAACACAAACGGGATTTCTCCTTCAATAAGTCTTAGCACACGCGATACCGAACGTAGACACTAACGTACACACGTAATATCACTAGTTTATAAAAACACGTGACCCTCTCGAGGGACGAAGCCATTGTTTTTCTATTAATTAATCTTAAATCATAGGAACAACCATCCGATAGATGCTCAAGAACTATGAAATCAAACCCTCAACTTGATGTTTTATAATCACTCAGTTTTTTTACTTTCTACCCCCCATTCCCGCTAACATTTGTCCGGTTCAGAAATCACAACCATTTTATTTCGATGTTCAAAACATAGATTTATTATTTAAGTAAGTAATAAAATGAATGTTAAAAATTTCGAATGTAATCGTTTCTTTGTTTTTATTTAACTATTGCCATTGCCACAGATTATATAATTATTGTTCCGTAAAAAGGTAAGTATTTACTTAGCTGTTTGGTTTTAAACAAAGACATTTAGGTTGTTAAACAACCTTTTTTAATCTCTTTGATTTTAAAATAGGTAATTAAAATTAGGGAATGTTTCCAAGTCATAAAATTGGATAAGTAGGTAGGTACCTACTTCCGTAACCACCACTAGCGTTTTTATCCATGTGGATACGACAGCCTCATCGTGCCTTATATTCTACAATAATTAAATACAAACTAGATCTCTTATTAAAAGGGGAAATAGAAATATGAATCAATGAAGTGTACCAACTGACAATTCTTTTCAGAATTCTTTCTAATATCGAATGCTGTTGAGCTACAAATAATTCAGTGTCAATCATAGATGCTAACCAAGGCACATCGTTATTCATCCTGTAAGAAAAATATTAAAATAAACGATTATTTTCATAACAACAACAACGATAATATTGAACTAACAAAGACTGATCTTCGTGTCATCCTATCATTTGAATATTCTAATTTTACGCGGGAAAAATGGCGCTATTTTAGTAGGCAAATATGACCACCCCGCAAATTTGTTTTTAATCCTCTGCCTCAAAGTCAAATATTTTATTTCAATTAAACTATTAAAATAGGAATTTTGATAAGTCAAAACTAGTTGCACGGTTCAAAAAGTGGGTCTGGAGAAGAACCCACAAGAAACTCTATAGACACTACCTACTCTTTAAAAAAAATCATGCTTAGTGTGAATCTTGGTTTATAATTTTTGTTATGAATAGATTATGAGAGCAATGCAGTTTGATGTGTATTAATAAATTAATCCAGTATTATAAACAGAAAAAATAAAAAAGAGAGCCTTATGTTCGACCTTTTGATACGACGCGTTTCTCAACCACATTTTCTAAGGTTCGTACCTACTTATTATTTAAATGTCATTTAAGTGATTTGATCATTTGATTCCACCATTATTACCATTCCTTTTACATTTCAACTAGGTCAAGAAATAAAATAATTTCCCTCATTTCGCTTAATTCATTTCTGAAGAACTAAAAGTTTTGAAGCTTTTAGTTAGTAAACAACCAATATCTTTCATACAATCGAATTAACTCGCTTGCTAAGAACAACGGCGAGATCAAAACAATTGCACAATAATTCATTCTGTTGTTTATCTTAAAAACTAGGACGAACTTTTAAATAGGTAGAGTGACTGCTATTATTTGCTTTGTAAGGATAATACCTACCTTTTTTTTATAGTACGGAAAATCACCCGGGGACGTGGCAGGGTATGTATACCGACTAAAAACCGGACTTGCCTTCACCTGTATTGTCATGGCCATGGGATCCGCGATCCTTGACAGGCTATGGTCCAGCAGTTGCTGGACCCCGTCGATTAGCGAGTCCTTTCCTCGCATACTGATAGAAGGCACGCTTCGTCACAAGCGTGCCGCTACCTTTTTTTTAACCTACAGAAAATTCTCATGATCCTTCTGTCACCCAGGGTGGTGTTAGGGTATAGCGGGCTCCTATTATTCAGCCGTTGTCGTCCCACTGCCGAGCAAAGGCCTGCCTACCCTCCTTCTTAGGACTCCTACCGATTAAAATGTTCTTTAATATTAAATTTGTTAATGCCTAATTATAATGTAGGTATGCATGTAATCATATTTTATAAAATTTAATAATATTTGCATGTCACCACTATGACTAAGTGTTTTGGATCTAAGTATTTAATTAAGACCGAACTGTACCAATACTTATCGCAAATAAAGATTCATTCATTCATTCATTAAACCGCACTTACCTTTCCTCGGCCTATATGTCAAGTCTAAGGACCTTCTCTTTTTTTTGGATGGTGAAATGCGCCTTATGCCTGCCGCCGCTCGGGGACGCGAGTTGGACCGGTTATGTCGTTCTCTCCGGCCAGGTGGCCAGCATACCAACTAAAACCACCACCACTTCCGCCTCCCGCAGTGGTAGGATCACGGGAATCGCTCTCGCATGATCCGCAATCCCACCGCGGACGTCCAGTGTCGGCCCCTCCTTGAGGGCCAAGTGCAATGGGCGATTGACGAGAGAGCTGGTAAGGACCTAGGTTATTTAGCTTTATTATATGTAAATTGCAGTGGTAATAGAGCATAGTTTAAGGCTAATAGCTTTTTTTATTAGGTACCTACATTGCAAAAAAACCTCAAGCATCTAGGGAGTTGGGACTATAGGACTCGTACCGATTAAAAACCTCACTTTCCCATAATTTAGGATCATGAGATTCATGAATTTCATTCCAGCTACTAATGACAATTTCATACAAAAATGCAATATCACTTTGCTCGACCTGTGAATCGAACCCACCAGGACTTCAAGCGTAGCAGTCGCACTTACGACCACTGGTATCACAGTATACGTTTACTTTATTTTAGCAATTTCGCGAATCTACGCAATAAAAGTACCTTGTCTTAAAAATCCTAAAACACCCTAGTCCTACGTCCTACACAATAATATTACCTACCTGTTTATTCATTCATAAAATAATTCTATTGAGAGTTCCCGATGAACTTGCCTAATTAATTATATTTTATGGGGTTGCTAATGGCAGTTTAATTAGTACGCCACCGTGGTAAGACCATGAAAAATTATACGCCCACCTACCTTATCTGATTACAAAATTCATTTGAGTGAGTTTCAAGAGTTGAACTTTTGATAAATTAAGTTTGTTCGAATGCCGTTGATCATGTTCTGTGGAAGCTTTTGAATCTCAATATATTTTCGCTTAGGTAGGTTTAGGTATTTGAAGTAAAAAATAAATTGTATTTAAGTAGATTATGTATTTAGGTAAGTATCTATCCTACCTGTTTAGTTAATCCTATAGTTTATTTTGGTTTAGACAAGGATGCTTTTCATGTACGGAAAGGTAAGCCTGCTACATCTCAGACCACACCGTCGCTAACCATCAGGTGAGATTGTGGTCAAACGCTAACCGACCTCTTATAAAAAAAACCGGCCAAGTGCGAGTCAGACTCGCGCACGAAGGGTTCCGTACCAGTTTGTATGAAATAATTATTATACAGAATAAAATAAATATTTAAGGGGTACTCCACTGGAATTACTCCCTCTATGCCCTACCTCTCTGAAAATCAGTGTTGTCGTTGCTTGACATCTTCAATATAATAATAGGTAAGAAGATAAGTCGAGATAAATGTAAAATAAACTATCGTCTGTTTGACTGTAAACTACCCGACCTATTTTTATCTCGTGTTTTTCATCATCTATTTAAAAAAGTAAACTGTATACAATTACTAATTCAGAATTGCTTCATTATAGTAGCAAGAAATTGAAAAATAAGGTAAATATTTACAATTATTAATAATGAAAACATACCTATCAAACGTCACACTATCGATGACGTCATTACGTCGTACCAGTCACGTGACCTATGTAGTTGTCACGGGTAGAGAATATCATGGTACTCAGAAAAGCACATTTCACAACCGGATGCGAAAAACCTTACTGTAGAAATGAATGTTCCCAGTAATAGGACTGCCTCATTAGTCTAGTGGTCCTAAGCGCGACTGCTACGCTAGAGCCTGGGTTCGATCCCCAGGTCGAGCAGTGTTAGTGGGTTTTTCTATGAAATTCTCAGTAGCAGCTCTGAGTCTAGATTTGTGCCCGGTTACTTTCAATAGGCTCGCCCCCTATTACATGGGGCCTAAAACATACCGGTGAAATGTGGGTGTACATTACACCTCTGCCTAACCCTTTCGGGAATACAGGCGTGATGGTAGATATGTATGTTCCCAGTATGTTCACAAACTAACAACACATTAATTGTACTTATTGAAGACGCTTAGAATCAATGTAGGGCTGTTGGAACAATTAATGTACCGACGCGATACGACATAATAATTATGTAGGTATATCCCTACTAATATTATAAATGCGAAAGTAACTCTGTCTGTTACGCTTTCACGTCTAAATCACTGAACTGATTTTAATGAAATTTGGTACAGAGATAGAGTTGACCTTGAGAGAGAACATAGGATAGTTTTTATCTCGGACTTTTGAAGAGTTCTCTTGGAAACGCGATATAACCGAACTCGACGCGGGCAGAAGACTAGTATAAAATATGTCTGGTATAAGGCAATGTCTTAAGATCGGAATGTATTGAGTAGGGAGGGTTGTAGAGAGGGCTTTTTTCACTACTATGGCCCGAGAAACGTTGCGAAAACTTGGGAATCGAATCCAGGCGCTCTTGCTCAGCAATCGCGGTTATGATCAATATACTATTAGGGCAGCTACTAGGTTAGTTCTCAAAAAGGTTATAATCATAAAAAGGTTTTATTCGTAGGGTCTATCCATAAAATTTAAACATTTAAAAAATCCATAATATTTATTGGGGCTTAAAATCAATTACAGAACTCAAACGCTCCTTTGCACCATAATCGCAAAAAAAAACATAATTACCTATGTCACAATAATGACTTGAACAAATAAATTGACCATCTAAAATATTTGAAATGACAAAACGTTATCGATACTAGAAATAAGTGGAGAAAATATTGATGTAAATAACTAAAATATTCTTTTGACACCATTATTAACAATTAAAATAATAATATTCCTTAATTATGTAACTACATTTTTATATTCATACGTTATTTAATTTGACTTATATTTTATTCTATTAAAGGCTGATTTTTGAATATTCAAATAACTTTTATTACAGGAAATAATTTAACAATATTACTTATACAGTTTTATACATTTACATGATATTACTAATAAACAATTTTTATAAGCTGTGATAAATATAAATGTTACCGAAAGAAATTCAACCTCAAGCAGGGTTGGAGTCTGCGTCGTTCTGTTTAAAATACACCGGACAATTTAGTCCGAGACCACAGCTGTGAAGTCAACCAAGCTACCGAGACTGCCAGTGATGTCAAATTTCGCTTCCACATTCTACCTCGTATGAGCTAACTGTAAAGTAAGTCATGTCGGTTGAAAGACATAGTAATAATGTCATCAATAATAGATGTCGCTGACGTCACCTCGAGACAAGAACTTGCAGCGCAAGAACGCATGCGCTCCGCCATTTTTAATCGATTACAAAAAAGGAATTTTTAGGTCGATTAAAAATGATGCGAGCGCTTGCGTTACCATAATAAAGGATATGTTCCCCTCTCTCAGTGCCGAAGACGGTTAGTGCAATAAATATTGTACACATGTTTATTTTCCAAACGACTTAATATTTTTGAACAATAATACTTCTTTGAGTGACTGTACCTGGCGCAGCCAATCGAAGAGCTTAAATTCGGAGAGGTAGTTACATTATTCGAAACTATACACAACTTTTACAACGTTTATTAGTAAGAGGGATAGTTTTATTCACATCGAAAAATTAATAACAATAATAGTTATTTGACAAATCAGCCCACAAAATAAAACTGACAATATAAGTTTTGCACAATGATAAAACTGTCAATGTCCAAGCTAAACTAGGTGTTATTAAGTAGCTAAATACAATACAATTTATCAAAAATGTATAACCAAACTTTACGACCACTCTGAAAACGCTTTGCCACGGGAAAATATACCTTATTCTTTTACAATACTAAAGATATCTTATGGATTTGGTTCTAGACTACTTGAACTTCAGATTTCCATTAAGTAACGATTGTCATAGGTGTTCGTATGACAACCGGGACTGACAGCTTAACGACCACAGGCACGGAGGAGTCTAGATGTGCTAAGAACGGTCACGCATCCATAGAATGACCGCGGCAAGACCAGCTTAACCTTGCTGATCAATTAATCAGCGAGTTATTAATTAGCTTAATTAGCTAGCCCTTCTGGCCACAAAGTTTGGTACCTCTAGCGGGTGAAAAAATCTAAAATTCATACTTTTAAATACATTAGCCCCATCAAAGAAAAATAGTGCATTTAAAATTAGTGTTGATTCTGTTATTTAAAAACTAGTTTGGTAATTAATAAAGATGGTATAAAAATTTAATTATTGTGATTCTTTAAAATTCCATTCCATTCATAGTCCAATAAATAATGCTTGGCTCTCCAATCCCGAAAGGAAACCGTGATAATTATTAATTTATATGATTTCAGAGGGAGGTGTTAACCACTCTACATAATGACGAATACCTGTCATTTTTATTCCACCGGCGTCATCACCATCAACCCATATACTGTCCCAATGCTGCGTATCCTCTCATAATGAGAGGGATTAGGCTATAGTCCACCACGCTGGCCTAATGCGGGTTGGCAAACTACACACAGCGTTGAGAAAAATCTGTAAGGCCGAGATGTTTTCCTTCTCAGTTTTAAGCGAATGATAATTAATTATTAATACGCACATGAATTCGAAAAGTTAGAGGTGCGTGTTCATTTGAGACTTTGACTTGGTAGTCCAATGGTCATATCCCTAGGCACTTAACATTGCTTTTTTATTCTACCATGGGTACAAACAAATTTGGAAATACAAAATATTCTTTATCACTTTTCAGTTTTTTTTTCTAGCTTGATTCATCTCACTTATAAGTAAGGGCTCCCAGGATCATCCCTTTCCAAAAGACTGCCTCTTGTTGCAGCGGCCTTTTTCAATGATGTTTGTAGAAATAAAATAGGGATTATAACAGAATCAGCACCATTATTAGGAAATACAATTTATTACTTTGTTATGAAATATCAATTATACATACTTACATAATTATTCCACTTCTTTCTAGGACCCCGTATTATGTGCATGCGCTTTCTATGCGTGAAATTCCACATTTTTTTGCGAATTTTGAATTTTCAATTAACCTCGTTCTTTTTAAAATTTAAATTTCCAATTCCTCAAAATATATTTAGTAGTTTTGATTTGTTGCATGTTCAAACGTATAGACAAACCGAGGGACAAAATTAAGAAAAATGACAGAATTTCATTACTTTTTTTTTGCAAATAGGTATAAGCAATGATAGGAATCGTAGAACTTATCGATACTAATATTATAAGAATAAGATAACCCTCTCTGTTCATCAGTTTGTCTGTTAAATCTCACACTTAAACCTCTGAACTAATTTCGATAAAATTTGTCAAGGAAATAATCCTTTGGGATACAAGTGACATCGCGGGTAAATGATAGTACTTTATACATAATTATATTATGATACTTAAATGTAGAATTGAACAATCAATTTTTTAAAAAATATGGAATTTCGCAAGCGCTATTCAGAACGGCCAATAGACAACTACAATATAGGTAGATGATGTGTGTTGTTCAGAGTTCATATTTGTTTTTCAAATCAGCTATGACTTCATCGCTGCATTTCTCAGCGACCTTGCAGAGGTCAAGCAGCTTCGTTAGCACTGCGAAACACAAAAATCAACATTACATAAAAATGTATTTAATTTTAATCTTCACCACAGAACATTGCGCTTTTTAAGGAGTGGGCAGACATAATATAGCATACCATCACGCCTGTATTTCCGGGAGGGTTAAGCAGACTTGTTTTATGGTCTTACACCCACTCTATGCCAGTATATTTAGGTCCCATCTAATAGGAGACGAGCCTATTGCCCTTAACAGGTCCAAATACAAACTTTGAGCTGCTACTGAGAATTAGAAAACTAGAAAAACCCAATATTACTGCGCGCTCTGGAATCGAGTAAGCGGCAGCCACAATCTATAAACGCCAGCAACACAGTACCTCGGTTGTTAAGTCTCATAGGCCTAGTAATTGCACTGGCTACATTGCCCTTCAAACTAAAACATGTTAGCACATTATTCATCATTATCAACCCACATACTGTCCCACTGCTGGGCACGGGATTCCTCTCAGATTGATAGTTCACCATGCTGGCCTAGTGCGGGTTGGCAGACTTCACAAACCGTCGAGAAAACATTCTAAGGCATGCTGATCCTTATAATGGTAAAAAAACATTAAACACCTAAAAAGTAATAGGTAGAAAGTATTAAAAAAATGATTTAAAATAACCAACCGAGCCGGGCACTTTAAAAGCCCGCCATTTTGGCGCGCTTAGTGTGACGTCATAGTCTATCACAAATCGCAAACACTCCTACAATAAAATAAATAACACTCCTACAACAGTTCATTGTAGGCAAACACTACGCAATCAGTGATATTAATATTTGTTGTCATAGACTTTCACGTCATATTCGCTTTGACAAAAAATAGCATCGCGTTTCAAATATTTGAAGTAATAAAGAATATTTGACTTGATTGAATCACATGCACATTCCCTATTGGGATTTTTTTTCAGTTTTGGGTAGCTTAACCTGTTGGCGTCTGTACAAACCTAGATGAACTCTGCAGCATGACCTGAGCCATCTTAAAAATTGTATGTATGCACACAATGTATTATTTTTAATTCACAGTACTCACATTGTTTATCAGTGTGTGAGAGGAACATGGCGAGTGCTGAGAACCGCTGCACCTTGCTGAGTGACTCCAAGTAGGAGGTGACGGTGCCCGTGAACTTGCTCGAGTTGTCGTGAAGGATGCGGATAACATCGGACACCACCGAGCTTTCTAGAGCGTTCGCGAATATCGACGGAATCTTTGTTGGTTCTATTAGCTGAAAAAAATATTTTAAATATGAGAGATATTAAGATATTGGTGGATAGCACTTTCACGCCTGTATTCCACAAAGGGTTAGCCAGATTGTATTATTCTTTGGTTCGTAGTTAACCACCAATAGTATTTTATAAAATATGTATTCATATTTCGTACAATTCTAATTTTTAAATTAATTCTATCAAGGACAACCTATGTAGTCTTTGGGGCAAGGGTAAGAGGGACAGAGCTGTCATAATGACATTTTGTTACTGGCATTTGACATTGGGCCAGTGTGGTGGACAGTAGCCTAATCCCTCTCAATCTGAGAAGAGACCTGTGCCCAGCAGTGGGCAGTATATAGATGATGATTTGACATTGATATTCCATTTAATTTATAATAGAAAATTGTTTACCAACAATTCGCCGGTATGTTTATATTCCATGTATTAGGGTGTCAGCCCATTTCCATTAACCAGACACCAATTGCAAACTCCGAACTGCCACTGAGAATTCTATAAGAAAACCCAATAACACTGTTCGACCTGGAAATCGAAGGACCTCCAGCATAGCAGTCACGACCACTAGGCTTGTGCGGCAGTCTGATTTAGTGATGCAAAAAAGTAATATAAACTATGTAAGTGGTATATTTATATATAGTAATGATAATTTATATTTACTTAAGTATCATTTTATGCTATCACTTTTATTCGTCTTTACATACCTACACACATTTTGTTTTGGTTATTGATACAAGCATTTTTTATTTCATATTTTTCATTTATTTTAAACAAATATGTTAGTGCCCCTATCAATTTCTATCTCATCACCATAAGGTTGACTGGTAGAAAAAGTCTTAGGCATTTAGTCCGCCTTTATACTATATTTGCGCATAAAGCATAAAATAAATTAATTAAAGTATACTTACACTCCAATATTCACATTTAGCATCCCACCGATCCTTCAAGTATTTCCATTCTGCCATAAATTGAACACTATTCACTGGTGGCACAAATTTCTTCACTTCTTTCTCCGTCACTATTGTATCACTGATCAATTTCACTGATTCAGGACTCCCAATCACTTTGTCCCCTTCCCCGTGGACATCGGCCTTTTGGAGGGGAGTTTCTTTTACTTTGTTTGAGTCATTGTTGTTGTTGTCCCCGTAAGCCAAGCTGTCCTCAATTTCGACTATTTTGAGACGGGTTGGTGGTTTCTCTGATGTTTCCTTGCCTAATGGAACTTCTTGGATCGGTATGGATTTAAGTGGTCGCTGGAAACAAATTAATGAAATTAATTAATTTATAGTTATTTAGAAAAGGAAAAATTGGACCGCGGGCAGGATTCGAACCTGCGTCTTCTGGTTAGGTACACCAGACGCTATGACCACTGAGCCACCGCGATACCTACCCGTCATGTCTAATTTTTCCTTCACATACTGAATTTACGTCTTTATGGTGACGTCAGTAACACCTATTGAAATGCAAGTTATTTGCTTTTCAACCGACACCGGTCCAATTTTTCCTTTTCTAAATAACTTTAAAATCTTAGCATGAAAAATGCCAAAAATATACAAAAAGATTATTAATTTATAGTTCTCCGACGAGTAAAGCAAAGACGTGAGATTTTGAAAACCATCAAACAAAGTAAAGTTGCCTACATGACATGTAGACAATAAGACATCAGAGATACGAGTTGTTGCAACTTATTATGATTGGAAAACGCGGGCAAGGCTAGAGATGAATTTGTTAAGTTGACTGCCAACCTTCGCTAGTCGGAGAGGCACTATGAGAAGATGAATTAATTATAGGACGACGACGGATATATCCGTCCTTCATGAACTATTTAATGAACGCAAGTTAGGTTTTTAGTCAGTAGGGAGTCCAATAAACCTACCCAGCTAGTCTAATAGCCCAGTCCAATATAGTTTGTACCATTTGGGGAGGCCCAAGAGGTACAAAGTCACGGCCATGGGATACGTGACATTCGCTAGACCCTAAGCAAATCCTGCAGTTTATGATAGTAGTAGGGTTTGGTGAATACAGTTCACTTGCTAAGAGTAATCACTAATCATCAACTGAGGGATATGTGCAGATTGGTCACCCATCCACAAACTGACCGCGGTTATCACAGCTTAACCTTGCAGATCAGTTGATCAGCGTAGTTATTGTTTAATCACGAGCCAAAATGAATGAGTCTATTGGCATTAAATATAGCCTTAAAACCAAATACCTTGGATCTTAAATGCGGTGGTTTCTTCACTGGCTTGATGACCATGATGTCCTCACCAACACCATTCCTCCAGTCGTCGGCACTGGGTTCAGTCACAGGGTCTGGTGGTAGCTCCACTATCTTTGGCTGCACTTTGGGTTTGACTATTGGCTTGCTTTCTATGGTAGGAGTTGGAGAAGGTGATGATTTTGACTTAGCCTGCAAATAATCATAAAACAAAAAGAATTTTCATGATAAATAAATAAAAACAAGTAGGAAATATAACGAATGGTTTTATTCAAGAACTACTAATCTCATGCCATCTCTCTCTCTGACAGTACTCTACTACTTGTACGATACAGATAGAACGAGTCTGGCAGATGGTTAATAAATCCATTTTTAAATAATACAAAGTAGTTTCATTTCGATAACAAAACTTCTTGCAGTAATTGCATTATTTCTGGCTTGTTTCTTACCCCTTTTGTTCCCATCCTAGCTTTGATAGCATCTAGCTGTTTCCTAGCCGCACTGTTATGAGGTTCAAGTTTGAGCACTTCATTGAGATCATGGGATGCAGACCGCAGGGAACCAAGGCGTTCCCTAGCGGTAGCTCTGCGCTGTAATGCTTTGACATATGTCGGGTCGAGGCGTAAAGCTTCAGTGCAGTCCGATTCTGCTTGGTGGAGGCTGAAATAAGGTTAACCATCCAATAAAAACAATTTCGATGAAAAAAGTACAAGTTTAATATTAGAATTAGTTCTGTAATATAGAATTCTAAAAAAGTTTTAATATTATACCTACTTATTATGTTTTTTTACTGTTACAAGATTCTTGAACAGTTAGTTAATCGCTGGTGTCCATTAGGGTGATTATTCTATAATTACATACTTACTTAATTGATTACTTAGAAAGAAAGCTATCATTTGTCTAATGATAATATTCATAATCAGACTAATAAAAAATCAACCCTTAGTTCACTTGTTGATAGATAGATTAATGTCGGTAGCATTTTTTTGGTATTTTTCTTTTTAAATCGGAAAAAAATTAAGTACATTGACACAACAAAGGAGAGATTTTTTTTTAGTATTTTTAATGTATGGTATAGTAATTTGTAGTAAACTTACAACTTCTTACATAAAGCCTTTTTTGTGATAGACCTGCTAACAAAATTTGTCTGAAAACATGGATTTTGATGACCCTAAGCTAAGAGGACATTATTGAATAAACAATAAGGTCCTTTGGAACTCAAATGCATTTGGTGATTTGTTACTCCCACTTTGACTTGTCCTTTCAAACTCATACAAAAGATAGAATAGAAAAAAGTATTGTAACCTTACAGATGATTGTGTTTAATTTATATGTACCTAGATAATAATATAATAGTTTTGAGATTATCTATAGAAAGAATATATTAAATTAACATTTATATTATTAATTAAAATATTATTCATATTATTAATTATGTCATAACAAAATATTGGATCCTCATGCTGTGTTGAGAACCAGAAATGAGGAACTCAGCAGAAATGTATGCAGCATGAGCAGAAACTACTAACTTAACAATAATTTAATCTAGACTAACCTTTCTTTCTTGAGATAACACAGTCCTCTATTAGCAAAGTAGATAGCATCATCCTTCACCAGTTCTATAGCTCTGTTGTAACATGATATTGCTTCATCCCATTTCTCCTGTTTCACAAATGAGTTGCCCTGGAAACAAATCAATGAAAAACACATGATTAGTTCATAATTAAATTAATAAATTCTCGAGAGTGCCTATAATCTTCATACTACAAATTTAAATTTTACATGAGTGTTTTAAAGTTTTAAACATGTTAATGAGTTCTACATAAACAAATTTTGTTTCTGGTTTTTAAGTTATTTTTTTTTTAACTAAATGAAAGTTTTGGGTGACCTGAAGGTCTATAAGGAAACATGCAAATTAAGTCTCTTTAACTTTGGGGATTGTATGTATGGATTTGCATGCCATAGATGAGACAAATAACAATACAAAACAGACATGGCCCTGCATTATGACACACATATTTGCTAAAAGATACCATGCATAGAGGTATCTGAGTTTGTTTTGGCAATTTCCCTCAAAGAATAACAGTTAGGAAATGCTAGTTTCATGATAAAATGCACAACATTTACTTATAAAAGTGTCTTTAAAAGATCATTTTACAGAAATAAATATTAACATTTATCAAAATTAATAAGTAAATTAATAATAGAACCTCACCCTCTCTTTCTCATACTGGGCTTCCTCCCTGAGTTTCTCCTGCTTAGTTTGTTTGCTCTTCTTGCTATCCAAAGAGGTAGGTCCTACGTCTGCCATGTCTATGTCCTCACAGGCTTTGTCCTGCAGTTAAAATTACTAATATAATAAACATGGATATTGACAGCGAAGTTCCAATATGTTCTAACTAACATAGAATAGACCTATGTCAATTTATTTGGCCAATATTAGTGGAACCACCAGAAGGGAATGTCCTAGAAAAACTTACATCACCACCTTACTGAAAAGGTTTCTTCAAAAAGGTCACAGTGTATGATAAAATGTATGAATGTGAGTGATGCAATTAAAATATGCAAGAAAAAGGTTTGTATGTGTGTTAGTATGACCAGTGGGACATGAAATCAGCTGGTAATAAAGAAAAAATATGCACTACTACATCCAGCTGGTTGTAATGCTAAAAAACAATTTAAATCAATCATGATTTCCGAAAAAATATTAAATAAGTCATGATTGTAAAGTATTGTGTAAAAGTTGCCCTACAGAAAATGTAATTTATAAATAATATCATATAAGGATTCTGGTGCAATCATTTTTCTATTGTCTCTGTTAATGCTTCATTAGTCTAGTGGTCCTAAGTGTAACTGCTACTAGAGGCCCTGGGTTAGATTCCCAGGTTGAGCAGTGTTATTAGGTTTTTCTATGAAATTCTCAGTAGCAGGTCTGTTTTGATGTGCCTGGTTAATGGCAATATCACTATTACTATTACATGGGACATAAACATACCGGCAAACTGTGGTACACCTCTGCCATGCAAGGAATACATACATGATGGTGTTATGTCTCTTTTATTTTGTTACTTGATAGAAGTAATAAAAGCAGATAATAATCTCAGCATAATCAGTTCTGAAACTGACTATTGACTTGACCATCTTTTATTTTAGTCATATCATCATTTTTGACAGTTCAGAGTACAAAACTGTCAGTCACTGGATGACCCTTCTTATAACTATTATAATAGCCCAATGGTAAGTGGCAACCACAGCATAACAGAAAGAAAGAAAATTTATTGACTACACACAATCCACACAAGATATTGTAGAATTATTATAAAACATAGACAAAGACAAATACAAATAAAAGTTAAAAGTTCAGTTAAAACAGTGGTATCAAATCGTGCATTGTCATCTTGAGACTTCAGTTGTCAAGTCTCTTAAACCCAATAATTTCACTGGTTACTCTGTTGCACTTTAAACCGGAACATAATAATGTTAGCATTATTGCTTAGCGACATAATACTTGGTAATGCAGCAAACACTCCAGACAAACTGCAGCATGCATGCATGTAACCACCTAATAACGCACCAAGATACTACAAAAAAGTATAATAATTAACACTTACCACATCATACTTGCTCCATGCTGAGTAATCAGAGCCACTAATCTTTTTCTCTGGTTTCTTTTTAGTGACGACTGACTTTTCTTTCTTTATCTTGCTGCGGACTGGGGGTAAGTTCTAACCTCGAAAATAAACAAAAACAAACTGAAAGTCAAAGCAAATACGAACAGTCATACTTGTTTTAGCAATAACATCTATTCCGTACCCAAACAGCGAGAGCCGAATAGTAAACAATATTTGTTTTCTTTTGTTTGCGAACAAGGAATCGAAGATAACCTAAAATTACATTGAAATTTTTACAGACAATTATTTACCAATATACGACAAAGATACTTCTACAATATGTAGTTTACAATTAAATTTACGTTCTAATTGCAACATAAAAACGGTAATAGGTCTAAACCTGTTCGAATTCACCGTTCAAAGCAGCCTCTTTTCTTTTCATCTCGGCTTCCCAATTCTGCAAGTCTGTCATATAAGTTTGTAATGCGTTAGCATTATCACGCACTTTTTTTTGTAATTCAAAAGCTTTTTCCATGATTTTTAACAGATTTAGCACATTAAATCGTTACCTGTTAGATCAATAGAATATTTTTCGGTTGCGCTATCAACGTAAACTTGTCAAACAAATTTTGATTGTCATGGCAATATTGGCAATACAGTATGGCGGCCGGCAGGCAGCTACGAAAAAGATGCGTTCGTTCACTAATGGTTCTGTCACAGACAAAGTTAGTTTTATTAACGTGGAATGAGTTTTATTTTTTATAATTTTAAAAACTACTTCTAATAATAATTTTATTTAGTATGCATTTCATCAGCACCTAGCTTTTAAGAAATCTGAAACTCTGATCATGACGGTTTTTAAACAATAAATTATTAAATAAAATAAAATGTAAAAACAAAGCTTATTATGTATTACTAGCTTTTGCCCGAAGTAAAAGGAAAAAGAAGTTATCAAGAAGGGTAATTTGTGTTATTGTGGATAGGCCAGCTCAGAATAAGCAAGCTACCGTAACAGAAGGTGTAATTCTTATCAAAATTCATCCACTAAATCTCACTTCAGCTAAAGAACATACAAACATACATACATATAATACATACATCACGCCTGTTTTCTGTTGGGGTAGGCAGAGACTACAGACAAATTTCCACTTCCTACGATCCTGGCATATCCCTTTCGTTACATCTACGTTTCAGTAACCTCCATAAGCATCGGTAATCGTTGGTTTAGACTACTCTTAGCCTTATTATTAGTTAATATTTTTAACAAATTGCAAAGACTGCAATTATTTTTCCAGGTAGGTATGTAAAGAAAAAAATAGTAGATAATAGATATGTACCTACAGACGCCAGCTGCAGATGAAGCCATCCAAAACTGTCAAATTTTCCTAATGAACCTTATGTATTGTTTTAAATTAAAGTTGAAAATCGATCAAAGAAATTTGACAGATTGTGGTAGCTTGATGTGCTGGCCTCTGTACTTAATTATAACTTAGTAAATTAAGAGGTGAAAATATAGTGGCCTTGAGCCTCATAGAGACGAGTCATTTATGTAATCCTGGCGTCAATCAACGTCGTATACGATGCGTCTGCACGTGATGTAATTATTTAAAGCAAGAAATGTAGTACCTACACATACCTACATACTTTTTCAAATAGTTTTTTTTTTATATCAAGCTGTGGGGATAACTTAGTTCCCTACAACATGATATGAAGAAGCTTTTCTCGAACAGTGGAAAACAAACGATATTCATCAACATTATCATTCACCTGCTCTGCTCACATTTTTTTTTCTTTGCTTTACAATGACAACATTATATGACTACATAACATAGTAAACATAAACGTTTTGACCGCCGCGTCAATAACGAAAATCCGTGTTTTTTACGCCAAATGACAAATTCTAGTACCTATTTAGTAATAAGCAAGTTTTCATTTGACGTCCTACGTCTATACACGTCCGTGGCGGTCAAAAGATTAACGGCGAGAAGCGCTCTTATTTCTAATACATAAGTATTCCATATTTGGAATTGGCACAGTTTATTCATCCTTGGGGGCAGCTGAAATGGGGTTTCCACCGCCCGACCTTGTAAGCGGCACGCGTGCCTTCGATTAGAATACGAGACAAGGCCTTGTCGATCCAATCCAAGGGGCTCAGCAATAGCTGGACCACAGGTTTATCAATTTGACGTGTGCAATTTTGGAGGGGCTCATGTCCCTTGCGACCTTCGCCCTCGGAACGCGTCTGCTCGGTAGGTGCCTATAAATTAATAGTCCAAAACTGGCCAGTTAAAAACACAGGTTTGGTAAACCTAGATCAGGCAGGTCGCTGTATTAATAAGTACTTTAGTTTTAGTTATTATTAAGACCTTAACCATTTAGCATACCTTATTGCGTTAAATTGTAATGACGAAATGTAGGTACCTACCTAAGAGAGGTAGGGCAATTAGTGGGAATAATTCCACTCAAATTGGAGTTGCCCGACTGTGGAAGTATCTCCGCCTTGAAAGAAAGAAGAAAGAAAGAAAAGATATTTATTTGGCCAAAAACATGTGAGACCTTACGAGTACACATAAATGAAAATAAAATCCATAAACATGCAACACTTAAAATAAAGTGTAAAATAAAAAAAGAAATACTAAAAAGGTTATGCATGTGTCTCACGGCTGGGCCAAATGGGTCTCCAGATCAGCATAATGCCAAACACAATTAGTGCTTGACGCTGGTTTTCATCTGGAGCCCTAGTGTTTCACGGGTGTCAATCAGAAATTAAATAAGACAAACAAACAAAAAATTAACACAGCGAAGATAAAACAAAAACCACACACAACATTGCTTAAAATTCAATTAGGTTGAAATAACTTATTAAGTTGCCGCTTATTGTAGCACAGCACAGAATTTTTAGATATGAGTCAATAATAATAAATAATAAATAATAAAAAATAATTTAATTATGTAATAATTGTGTAGCATATTTTAGAAATGAGTACTTATAATGTTTTTTTTTTATAATATAATCGACAAATTCGCTTCCACGTTGCCTTGCAGAAAATTTAACCAACCCAACTATTCCTCCCTCGTTTTACAGGGTCGACAATGCGCAAGTTACACCCCTGGTGTTACAAGCGTCTATAAGCTACGGTAACCGCTAACCATCAGGTGGGCCGTATGCTTGTTTGCCACCTTACAGGTATAGGGGTAGGTCTACACCTTTTTGTAAAATAATTTTAAATAAAGATTTTGTATTATTTTTTTAAAGTTAGCTCATCGGTAGACAATCAGGTGACGAAATAACTTCAAGGTCTTTGGGATGACAGAATAAAGTAGTACTAAAATATCACTTCTCTTCAATTTTTGTCTCTAATTCCAATCAATTAAACGGATGTTTTGTCAGATAATAATAATGGATAGAGAGCTAGAGATTACTTTGCCAACAAAAACGCATTCTTGCTAACAAGGCAATTATTTAAATATTTTATAAAAAAACTGTTCTGTATAGCACACTAATTTATAAAGGGTTCTGTATGAAATATTTTTGAGATCTCCATTTAGATAAATTTTGTCGATATCCTACCTTTTTTGGCAATTACCTACTTAGAATTAGTAGGTAATAACTTTGACCCATATACTGCCACATGCATACACGCCATAAAAATAAGTTCCCTCGTCACCGCCTCGATGGTTGGCAATCCACCACAGTCCGGTTTACAAGAAGCTTCCTACCGAGAACGTGTAAGCTATGGAATGACCTTCCTGCGGCAGTATTCCCGAACTAGTACGACATGGGGGCTTCAAGAAAAGAGCATACACACATTTAAAAGGCCGGCAATGCATTGGTGATAGTCACTGATGTCCATGGGCGGCGGTAGTAACTTACCATCAGGTGACACGCATGTTCGTATCTGATATAAAAAAAAACAACTATTTTTCTTTCGTTTTGCAGGTTCGGCAACGCGTAAGTGATACCCTATTTCCTTTTTTTTATAGTACGGATAATCCTCATGGATCTTCCGTCACCTGGGGAGGCGGCAGGGTATGTCGGCCTCGTACCGACTAAAAACCGCACTTTCCTTCACTTGCCTTCAAGTCATGGCCGTGGGATCCGTGAAATTTGCCACGACCATGACAGGCTATGGTCCCTCGCTAAACCCTGTCAATTATCGAGGCCTTGCCTTGCATCTTATATAAAAGCACGCGTACCTCTTACCGGAGCCATTATCTGGTAGGGCGGAGGAATGTGATACCCATGGTGTTATAACCGTCTGTGGAGAGGCGAGGTGTGTTGCCCCTCCAACCAAAGGGAGGATCCTCCCACCAGGCGGGTGTTTTGCCTGGCGGGCCACGGCCCGACGAATGATGTCGGGCGGTTGTTTATATCTAACTTGCGAAAGTTGCTTGCGCGATTCAGGATTTGTTCGTAGTTCCATGTAGCGCGGTAGATGTCGCTACACGTCTATAGGCTATGGTAACCATCAGGAAGGCCGTATACTTGTTTGCCACCTTAGTGGTTTATGGAAATCATTAGCGACCACACAAATTCCGTTTTTTTTAGAGTAAATAAATAAGTGGGTGTTTCAGATTATTATTACGGAATATAGGTAGGAATGTTATAAGACAAAAAAGGTTATGATGTCTTATTGGTAAGATACACTAATGCTTGCCTCTGGTTACAAATTATAATGGATGGTCACGATTTTATTAAAACTACATTGATTAGGTAATTAAAAGTTGAAAGTTAAAGCTGCTGTGTAATACTGTGCGAAAGCGTGACTGAATATTGACCTTAGTGTGTTTTTCGAGAGTAGGTATTTCTTTTTTAATATACATACTGGTATACTCAAGTACTTATACATTGTGTCCATGAAGACGGGACACTTGCTTAAATATAGTATATTACCTATAACGCGAATAAAAACTATTACTCTTAGTCTTACCCTTAATAAATTGATTTGGTTAGTTTAGAATAGGATAATGTACACAGCTGATAGTTCATGAAGTGAATTAAGTATTTTTAAAACTTGTTAAGGGGAAGGTTATCCGACTGCTCTTATGCGAAATAATGGTCATCGTAGTTAATACTTACACATTGATATCTGACATTTACGCGAATATTATACATTGAAATAAAACTACTTTTTACGGATTTTATCGCGTATATTGATATTATTAATCCCGACGTTTCGGACGCTGTAAAGTAGTTTTATTTCAATAATTACACTGTTATTACTCTATTAAGGATAGGTTTTCATATTTTGATAGCCTGTGATATGATCATTGGACTGCCAAGTCAAAGCTCTCGAGTTTCCAAGGCACGCACCTCTGGCTTTTCGAATTCATGTGCGTATTAATAATTTAATTATCAGTCGCATAAACGGTGAAGGAAAACATAGTGAGAAAACCTGCATACCTTAGAGATTTTTAACGACGGTGTGTGAAGTCTGCCAGCCGCACTAGGTCAGCGTGGTGAGCTATAGCCTTATCCCTCTCAATCGGAGAGGAGACCCGTGCCCAGTAATGGGACAGTATAGAATATTCTTTATTGTACCTACACCATAAACAAATGCCAAGTACATGTTTATAAATGATAGAATGGTAGGTACAATGGGCGGACGTATCGCTAAAAGTTAAGATCTCTTACGGACAACCTTTGGATGGATTTAAGAGAAACGGAGAGGCGACAATCAGATAGTATAAGGGTTGATGATGGTATCATAGTCTTTATCCCTCCATTACTGGATGCAGGCTAGTCCTAATCGCCACGAAACCGTTTGCCGAAACGCTTGCCTGTCCTAATCCAGTAATATAAATTGAATACAATTAGAGATTTCTATTTCATTGCAATATTGCACAGTTTAATTAGTGATTGCATTATAATATGAAAAGCACGTTTGGTTGATCTTGAACTTTTCTAAATAAATCTGATATATACGTATGATGGTCTATAATCATTAATCAGCTTAAGTCTAGACCGAAGATTCAACTTGTCTAGTCTGTACTTGCGCGGATATTTTCTTTGTACCTCATCATAAACGTAATTAAGAATGTATTAATACAATATTCATGATTAAAATTTACATTAGAATCGAACAATTAACTCGAGATCGAGGAGGAATAATTGGCTAATTAATAATTACACTGGTCAACCGATCTGCAACGTTAAGCTGCACTAGTCGCGGTCAGTATGTGGATGGGAGACCAATCTTAATGTAAAATGACGTTCAAAAAATACTACTTAGTAGTCTTAGTGTATTTTGAATAAATTATTTTGACTTTTGTACTTAGACTAGACCACACCGTGCCTCGGTAAGCACGTAAAACCGCTTTAACAAATTTCTGAAGGAACTCTAAAAATCTACATCCTGATCTCCTAATTGGCAGTTATCATTTCGATACAATGATTAAATGTGAATGAATAATATTCATAAAAAAAAACCACAAACGTTCGTAAACGTCCTTGATAATATTAAGAACCAACACTAAGTTCTACTAGTTAGGTATTAGTAAATAAAAAATATAAATCTTGGGGGCGAGGTAACTGATTCATTAGCGTAGTGGTTGTAAGCGCAACTGAATAGGTACAATTCGTATGTCGAGCAAAGTGTTATCATCTTCAGATTGAGAGGTTCAGGCTATAGTCCACCACGCTGGCCTAGTGCGGGTTGGCAGACTTCACACACTGTTGAGAAAAATCTCTAAGGTAGGTTTCCTCACGAGGTAGGACATAGTGGGAGTAATTCCACTCAAATTGGAACTGCCCGACTGAGGAAGTACCTCCGCCTTGCAGAAAATCAATGTGAAAATAACACTGCTTTGAGCTATGTTGTGTTCCTTACTGTGAGCAAGGTTGCCAGTGCTCAACGAGGAAACGTTGTGTTGTCAGTTTTTGACCTTTCAGACTTTGACCCATATACTGCCAACCCAAATAGTCCTCTTTTGTTTTACAGGGTCGACAACGCGCATGTGACACTCCTGGTGTTACAAGCGTCTATTATAGGCTACGGTAACCGCTTACCATCAGGTGGTCCGTATGCTTGTTTGCCACCTAAGTGGTATAAAAAAAATCTCGACGAACGGTGGGTGTACTTTAGTATATCTCTGCCTAACCCATGGGGAAATACAGGCGTGATGTTATGTATGAAGGCTGTAGGAAACGAAAAAATTATAAGAGGAACATGAATATTTGCATAACTGGCGAAGTGACTGAGCGATAGGCTACTGTGGCACGGGTTATGGGTTCCATCCCCATACGGGACACATAATTGCACGTTTTAATGTAGCAGTTAAGGTAACTTTGCCACTACCGTTACGCAGTGTTGTAGGTTTGATTCTCACCCAAGGTAGATATTTAAATGATTCAGGGATATTTGTTTACAGACTGGGTTTACTTTGAGTTCGTTAATTGTCCTTGCTTCATTAGTCTAGTGGTCGTAAACACAACTGCTACGCTTGAGGTCCTCTTAACATATAGGTTGTTGTTCCGGGTTTGTTTACCTGAAAATATATGTTAGTAAACGCACCCACAAAAGAATAAAGTGGGGTGATGTTTAGTTTTTTTAAATAATACCTAATACCATCTAAATTACAGGTAAGGTCAACAAATATATTCCCACGATTAAAATTTGCATAAACAATCTTGATTTATAGTCGTAATGAGCTGCAGGACGTGATTCCAATTTTATTGCGACTTGAGATGATTGTGTCATTGCCTTGTGTACTTACTTGGGTGTACAGTCGACAAAAAAGTTTGGTGCACAAGCAGCCAACGACATCTGTTTTGTTTTAATTAATGTAGATAATCTAGATATACTAATATTATGAAGCTGAAGTGTTTGTTTGTTTCGTTGAACGCGCTAATCTCAGGAACTATTGGTTCGAATTGAAAAATTCTTTTTGTGTTGGACAGTCCATTTATTGAGGAAGGTTATAGGCTATATAACGTCACGCTACAACCCATAGGAGCCGAGCAAAAAGGAAAAAAGGCGGGTGACACCACGGCGGGGGGCAGCTAGTTGTATATAATTATCTATTATAATATTTGTGTCTAAATGCAGGTATTGTAAGAGGTAATGTTTGCTACACGCGCTTTGTGAAGGAAGCGAAGAGAAGCCTCGCCCTTCGATAGATACGGTGGTTGTACTGCACCATAGTCCTTCTTTCATTCTCTTCGTGTGTAGCCATGTTATTTCTTACACAGTCCACCCATCTTTTCTTTGGTGTCCCTCTTCCCTTAATTTACCTTTAAGTGAATAAAATTAAATAATCTAACTTTTTGTTGTCTATACTTACTACTTATCATCCTTAGTATTGAAGGCCGAATAAACCTACTAGTGAATTTGTACTTTGACGTTTTTACTATACACAGGTCCTGGTTACGATGAGGTCTAGGAAAGATGGGGTGGGATTTTCTATGAAATTCTCAATAGCAGCTCGGAATTTGGATTTGTGCCCGGTTAATGGAAATAGAATCCGCACTAGGCCATCGTGGTGGACTATAGCCTAATCCCTCTCATTCTGTGAGAGGAGACTCGTGCCCAGCAGTGGGACAGTATACGGGTTGATGATGATGATGATGACAAGGGCAATAGGTTCGCCACTATTACGCGGAACCTATACCGGTAAACTATGGGTGTACATTAGTACACCTCTCCCTAACCCTTCGCGGAATACAGGCGTGAATCGGAGTGATGGTACGTTTTATATTAAGTATATTAGTTCTACATCGACTCAACTACGTTCAGTAATAGCGTTTACCATATATTACGGAAGTTTTCTCAGTCAAGGTGATGTCAATGAACTCTGACCTGTAACGTAACCGCAAACGATTGCTCCTCTACTGAGTTACTTGTAAATAAACGTTCTATAGACATAATTATATATACCACTTTTGCTTTTAATACCTTAGTATGGATAGAAAAAATGGCAGCAATGATGTTGTTTTTGTAACTATAATATTATTTGGTCTTTCTTTCTCCGAGCGTTTCCCAACTATAGGTCGGCTTCCAGTCCAACCAGTTTTTTTTATAACACTAAGGTGGCAAACAATCATATAGTCCACCTGATGGTAAGCGGTTACCGTAGCCTATAGACGCTTGTAACACCAGGGGTATCACTTGCGCGTTGCCGACCCTGTAAAACGAAAGAGGAATAGTTGGCTTGGCAGTATAAGGGTCAAAGTCCCCCCACTGCCAACACAACGTTTCCTTGCGGAGCACTGGCAACCTTGCTCACCGTAAGGAACACAACACAGCTCAAAATAGTGTTATTTTGCTTCGATTTTCAGCAATACTTCCCCAGTCGGGCAGGTCCAATTTGAGTGGAATTACTCCCACTATGCCCTACCTCTCTTAAAATGATGCGGCTGAATATCAGTATTTAACACGAAGCGCCATCAGACCTTCGCAACCCAATTTTTGAGTACCGATACCCTGAGGTTAGGCTGGTTGCCAGGCTTTTTGGGCTTCTGACTACCACTAACGATTGTCATAGTTGTTCGTATGACAACCGGGACCCACGGCTTTAAGTGCCTCCAAGGCACGGAGGGGTCTCGATGCGTTAAGAATGGTCACCCATCCACAGACTGACCGCGACTGGCGCAGCTTAACCTTGCAGATCGGTTGATAAACTTAGTTATTACTTAGCCACAAGCCCCTATGTAACGATGTAACTATATTTGGTAAAAGCCGATAAAGCAAGGATTAATAAGAAGACACAATATAAAAACAATCCCTCTGGAGGGTCAAAGTTTCTTTAATGAATTATTGTACTGACAAGTCATAGTTCTCGAGTTTGAAACTAAGGCTCTGACTCAAATGTGCGTAACCATAATATTTTGTCGAAAGAAAACATCGTGACTAACCCAACCATTCCTTTTTCGTTTTACAGGGTTGGCAACGCGCAAGCTGATACCCTTGGTGTTGCAAGCGTCTATAGGCTACGGTAACCACTTACCAACAGATGGGCCTTTAGCTCGTTTGCCACCTTAGTGGTATAAAAAAAAAGTTGCTGAGTTCAGCTCAACAACTGAACAAAGCGAATCCTGCACCGCTATGTTTTACTCAATTGCTTCAATATTGCCACACGTTCCTGACATCATACTATCATTTAACGCGCTCTAAACACGCAAGATAAGGTGCTGTCGTTAATAAAGCTGTTAAAGTAATTAATTAGTATGAGATATTTCCTAGAATACTGTAATATTACCAACTCCCTTAACCATAAGCCAACTCCTTGTTGAAACAGCTTTTAGTGATAAATAAATGATAAATTTTATTTATTTGTGTAAATAGATCTTTTAAAGGCACTTTGAAAGTCAATATTTTTTAAGTTAGATGGCTCCGGCATTTCCTAACTGACGACCTCTGAGAAGAAACGCCGAAACAAATTCAGAGAATCATAGTCTCTTTTAAAGTCCAGACATAGAATAGTAACAAATATGACTGTTGATTTCTGACATTTACGCGAATATTATACATTGAAATAAAACTACTTTTTACGGATTTTATCGCGTATATTGGTTTATGGTTTAAGACGTTTATTTCTCATAAAGAATACAATTCATTTATCTGAGAAATACAGGATGGCTTAATCTAAACATATACGTAAACTAAACTAACAAGCATACTAAGTATATGACGTATAAAGTATTATTTTTAACAAATGATTTGCTGATAGTTTGCGAGAATACATCATAACAAAACAAAAAATAATGTGGGTACTACTAAAACTTACCAGTGCAACATCATATTATTAATGACGACGGCTTTTATTAGGTATGTATAAACGATTGCTATCGTATAGCAATTTAGAATAGTAACTGTTGTAAATCTACATTTTACTTGGTTGGATATGCAATTTGATTTAGTAATTATTTAATAAATAAATAGTGTATTAGTTATTTATTTAGTATTTATTATATATTTTAACAGATGTTTTTTGTTTTTAGGATGTGATGTTTAAGTTTTTTTTTAAATAAGTTCATGGATTGAATTCCTTTTATATCTTTTGGGAGCCTATTATATAGCTGAGCCCCTTCGTATCTTATGTTTTTATAACCGTAACTAGTGCGTGGTTGTTTTAAACAAATATTATTTGCATTTCTCATCATGCGATGTTGGATTTCTTGTTTTATTGATATTATTAATCCCGACGTTTCGGACCCTTTACAGTGTCCATGGTCACGGGTAGAATGAGGTGGTGGGCGTCTTGATGATATAATTACTGACAGCTACCCTACATCCCTATTACCCTATTGTTGCATGATCAATGACATTTATTACTAATTATTAATTAAAACTAGATGGAGCCGGCATTTCCTAGCTGACGACCTCTGAGAAGAAACGCCGAAACAAACTCAGAGAATCATGGTCTCTTTTAAAGTAACAATATTCAATGATCATGTTTGAGGTGTTAATTATTGGCAATCCGATGATTGATTGATGATTGGAATTAATAATATCAATATACGCGATAAAATCCGTAAAAAGTAGTTTTATTTCAAATATGACTGTCTTACAATGTAGGGCAAAGTCTGAAATGGCTTTTGAAGAAAGAGCCATAGCGGCTTAGAGTAGACCAGTCCCAACCGACGGCACGCATGCATCAGTCATTGTGTAGCTCAACATAATTTAGGGTGCTCAACAACCCGTCGCACGACGATACCACATTAGAGGAAAATTTGCGTAGGCCACATAAAAAAAAGGCTCAAAGCCACCAGACTATTCAAAGTGGAGTACAAAGTTCACATCCTTAATAGTAAAGTACGCTAATATGTAGACGGGTATGCCCCGTGCCTCGGAGATCATGTAAAACCGTCGGTTCCGGTTGTCAAACACTTATGGGATTTTTGATGCTCGAAAAAGCCTGACAACCAGTTTATTTGTAAAATATCGGTATTGCCTATTGCTGGTGTGATGATTTTTCTGATAGATGATGACTAGGATGAACGTTTAAAAAAGAATCAGTTCAGCCGTTCTCAAGCTAATGCGCTTAACCAGTAAACGATGAATGATATTTATTTCTGTAAATAGATATTTTAAAGACACTTTTACAATTTAATAATTTAACAGTTTTTTTAAGCTAGATGGCTCCGTCATTTCTTAACTGATGACTTTTGAGAAGAAACACCGAAACAAACTCAGAGAATCATAGTCTCTTTTAAAGGCCAGACATAGAATAGTAACAATATGTGTCTTACAATGTAGAGCAAAGTCTGAAATGGCTTTTTGAAGAAAGAGTCAAAGCGTAAAATAAAAATATCTTACCTTTTTTTGTTTACGGGAGGCAACCATCAAAAACCTATCGATCTACGTGGATTAGAACGGAGGGTGTAGAATTCTTACCCACTAACAACACCCCGGTGGCTACCATCAGGCACTGTGTCCTCTTAATAGGCCACCCCAGAATCTCCCATTTATTTACCCATACCATTTAGCAGCAAATAGCATAGAATAAATTAATCTTATGGTTCTACGTTTCTTTGTTTTTGTTTATAGATAGAAGCTATTTAAAAAATAAATGTCATTCTAATTGCTCACTTTTATAATTATACTATCTTGGTAAAGATACATTTTCATTCTTATTATTATGAATATAAGGTCCAAAAGTGATTATAGATATTCGTTATTTTCAAAGTAAAACCTACGAATAAATTTTGAATAATATTATGTTATAGCGTCGATAGTGATAAATTAGAAAATTTATCCTTATTATAATAATTTACAACCGATTAATATAAAATTACTATATACATATGTTATTTAATTTTAATAAAAGTTTTATGGCAGCCTTTCATTATTCATAAAAGGAATTTCTTGTAGCCACATTTTTATAGTTCCAGATAGAATATTCAAATATGTGATTCGAAACGCTCGGGTCTTAATCCGAGAATTCCTCGCTTATTCAAGAAGAATTCAAGACCTTTTTTACTGTACACGAATTTTACCTAATAATTTGCTTTTTGAATGGGTAATTTACCTGGTCTAAATATCTTTTTTTTATATTATTTTAATCTTAATTAATGTAAAATAATTATTAACATTTACACTGAAATATTTTACTGTCTTTTAAATTTTATTTGTTCTCGATGATGTTTACGGTATATAGTATAATATATCTTTTAAATTAATTTCTGTATTAGTGTAAGTAATTGTTGGCTAACCAAATAATAAATAAAGACTGGTACACTTTACGTAATCAGAAGCCTGGCTTCTTGGCTCATCGGCAGGCGACGGAGATGGTATGGAATCACTCTTAGTACCTACCACTTTAGGGTCACATTTTATTGACACGGAATCCGCTTTCGCCGAGTGCATATCACCAAGCTGCTCGAAAAGTCAAAGTCCTTTGGACTTTGACTTTTATTTCCATCTGAGCTGAGCCGAAAGACGTCGAGCATACCCTTAAGCCGTCGACATACACCTTTATTTGCTACGACTGTGTCTGTGTCGACTTTAAAAGAGATCATAATTCTGGGAGGTTGTTGTCGTGCAACAATGCCTGGTACGCTGGTACCTTGGTACAATGTACCAGGCAATGTTACACGACTATGTTTGAAATGGCTTTTTGAAGGAAGAGCCATAGCGGCTTTGAGCGAATGCATCAGAAATTTTTAGTTCGACTCTCACCTATAAAACCCCACTTACATTTCCTTACACTATCGTCGGGGCCTTGAGATCCGATATCACATTCGCCGGGTTCCAAACAGACTTGCTATAGACCTACAGTTTCCAAATAGGTGAAATAAAATTTTAATATTATGGCGTTCGCGCGAGCGCTTAATAATCCGTAACCTTTCCGTTACGCACGTATGGTAACAATCGGCCATTGACCTCTTGCCTGCTTATTATACAATATAAGAGGTTGTAATGTATTGTATTTGTCAAATTGACGTTATCTCTAAGACCCGTTAGAAGTAGATACCTACATGACATGACTGCCCACTCTATATTAATTATAACACGTTGAAAATTGATACCTGACAATTTGATAAGAATCGCTACTATTTTGTTTTATTAAAACAAACCTCTTTTTTTGTAACTCTAAGGTGGCAAACAAGCATACGGCCCACTGAATGGTAAGCGGTTACCGTAGCCTTTAGACGCTTGTAGCACCAGGGGTATCATTTACGCCTTGCTGATCCTGTAAAACGAAAGAGGAATAGTAGGGTTGGCAGTTTAAGGGTCAAAGTGAAGCCCCACTGCAAACACGTTTCCTCGCGGAATACCTACTGATTTTTAATTATAGTTGTCAATGAACTCACTGTATAAAAGTAATAAGGCAGGTAGGTATTTTATTATTAGTTATCTTATACCATCACGCCTGTATTCCCCGAAGGGATTAGGTAGAGAATATATAATGTACACCCAAAATTCATCGTTAATAGTCCCATACAATAGGGGGCTAGCCTATTGCTGTTAACGGGGTACAAATATATCCAATCTCCAAGCTGCTACTGATAATTTCATAGAAAAATCCAAGAACACTTTGCTCAACCTAGGAATCGAACCCAAGAGCTCTAGTGGAGCGGTCGCGCTTAAAATTAAAATCACCACAATATAAGAGGGAGTTTATTAACAACTGGTTGCTCGGAACTTAATAGGCTCACTCCCTATTACATGAGACCCAAATAAACTGGCAGTGTGGTGTACATTAGCATACAATATTGATAATTATCTTTTCAACACCAGTATTTCTCAACTAAAAAAGTTATGTGCAGAAATTATTTCGAAAAATTACGGAGCTTGTTTGCTCCATACTTGCTTACATGCATTCTACTGGTAATGAACCAATTTTAAGTATAGTTATAGATGCTATTAGTAAAAACTTGTTATTAATAATTAGCCTTATTTTGAATTTACATAACTATCTGTAGGTACAGAGGTCAGCACATCAAGCTACCCCAATCTGTCAAATTTCTTTTATAGGTTTTCAACTTTAATGCAAAGTATTAAGGTTCATTTTCAGTTGGGAAAGTTTGACAGTTTTGTATAGCTTGACCTGCTGGCGTCTGTACCTAGCTGTAAAATCTGTTATCTTCAGATTATAATAAATACCTCTGCCTAACCCTTCGGGTAATACACGTGTGATGGCATGCAGTTATAAATATTGTTTTCAAAATCAATGTCAGAAAACGATGATATTTAAGATGGATAGCTGATGCCCCGAATATGACCCAAAGAATCAAATACTGGTTGGTGCATGACGTCACTCCTTCATATGTCATTCAACGTCAAAATTTGACGTGTGACGTCATAGTTCACCATTCCGCGTTTCTGTGACTTTTCAAGGCACTTTATAAGGCATTTAATTTCCGTAATGATATGGAAAATACCAATAATAATGTTTTTTAAGTTTGTTCAGGCAATATAAAGTCTGTGTTAGAAGGTACACACGGTTACATACGAGTATTTATACCGTCATGCCAGTGTTTTTTGCTACGTTAGGTAGAGTTGTATTAAACTACAACCACACTTTAGGTGTGTTTAGATCCCATATAATAAGTATCCAACCTATTGCCATTTACCGGGCATAAATCCAAACTACGAGCTGCTACTGAGAATTTAATAGAAAAATCCAATAACACTGTTGGACCTGAGAATTGAACCCAGCTTTACTTTTCATTATCATTAATGAAAAGCGTTTTAGTATAAGGCCCAAAATGTCTTATTAAATCAATAGTACAGTAATATTAGGTAGATATATTTTTCCTTTTTTCTCAAAAGCACAACAATACATCATTCTTTAGGCTCAAAACACACCTAAACGGCAGCCATAGCTTTCAAGTGAAATAAAGTTTAAAATGCTTTGAAACTAAATTTGCTCACCGCGCCGCCCGTTGTCTTACAAACCACTGTCATTTCGGTGTGTTTAGAGCCTTAATGACTTGCCGATGCAACTTGTTAACCATTTGACGATCATCAAGCAGAAAAGCGTGACTATCCAAGGTCAAAACATGCACACTAATTGCCAAACAACAGTAGCAAAAACAATGCACACTACATTTAAATCATTGCGAAATTCATCAATCAACTGACAACATTTATTTTCTAATCATCGATAAATCATTGTAGTGATGTTTCGTCGCAGCTGCATACAAAATTTAATTGGATGAATTCTAGAATTCATTTTGACCGTCGCTTAAAAATATTATTTAAAAAATATACTGTCATTGTGAATCATAGATTACAATGACGGTATAAATTATGACTGTTCATCATCATTATAAAACCATAAGATTTTACTACATATGAGATAGTTTTTAACTATGGTATAAATAAATCAATATTTTGTGACAATTTTGTACAAAACCATCTAGCAGAGCTATAAATATGGGTTATACACAATGGATAATAATATAAATTAAAGGTATATATTTTTTTATAAAAAATCAATAATTATGTTCATCACGTAAACCTGTAAACCTGTATGTGTAGGTATTTGTATTTTATTAGTTAATTATTAATTTGCTTTGTTGTACTTCTTGGCTCATCAGTCTTATAAGTAGTGGTTCTAAGCGCGACTGGGGTTGATTCTCAGATCAAGCAAAATGTTATTGAGTTTTTTAAGAAATTGTCAGTAGCAGCTTGGAGTTTGGATTTGTGGCAGATTAATAAAATTATTGCTCGCCACTTATTACATGGGATCTAAACTAATTAGGGAATTTGGGTGTACATCGGTACGCCTCTGCTTAACCATTCGGGTAATACAGGCGTGATGATATGATATATTATGCTTTGAACTGTCACAGTAGGTATCATACTTATCCATAATCATTAATATTATACTAATAATTATGATACTACAATATTCTTGATATTTAAAAAAGTATAAATTATCTGTTCAAAACTATTTACAGTTAGTTATGTTAATAGTTTTTACATTTTTAACTTAATTATACTATTAATTTAATTTAAATACAAGTATGAAATCAATTCAAACATTAAAAGAATACTAATGAAATTGAATAACCATAAATAAATTCTCAGCCTTTTAATTTTGTATGAAAACAGCAACGAGATCATTCTTTGTGATGATGAGAATAAATTTGTTCACATGTTAACAGCATGATGCTGATTGTGATGAATCGAAAAATTAGGTTGATTAATATGCGTTTAATTTATTTAAATGATTAAATATTGTTTTCGTGGTAGAGTACCTATTCAGTGATCGACGAGTCGGTAAGTCACATGGCAAAGTTGCTTATAGCGCCTCTAGCGGTCACACCAGGAACAATATTGTCATGTATTTCATCATCATCATCATCAATGGATGTGGAGGGATGGAGGGGTAGAGGGAGGCTAAAGAAAAGGTGGATGGATTGTGTTAAAGCGGACATGATAGAAAAGAGAGTGACTGATGATGTGACGGCTGACAGAGATGAATGGAAGAAAAGGACATACTGCGCCGACCACAAATAAATTGGGACAAGGGCAGGAAGATAATGGTGATTTTATCATCATCAACCTATATACTGTCCCAAGGGCATGGGTCTCTCTCAAATTGAGAGGCAATATCTATGCTATAGTCCACCACGCTGTAATGTGGGTTGACATACTTCAGATACCGTTGAGAAAAATTACGACGTCTGTGTGTGGTCTAATGGTTCGAGTGACGGATTGCCAATCACGAGGTTGTGGATTCGATTCCCACAGGACATAAATATGCGATGAACATAAGTGTTTGTGTTTTTCTGGGTGTTTCTTTTGTATTTTAAGTAGGTATGTATTTAGATACAATTAAAAAAGGTTAAAGTAGGTGCGGATTAGGCACGAAAGCGTAACAGAATGAAAAACAAAGTTACTTTCGCAGATTTAATGTAGAAATGTAGTGATTAGTTTTATCAACACGAATATTTGTACTATACGTATACGTCTTGTTTATAAACAATAATTGTTGCTCATTGAATACACGATTTAGATTCGTCAATAGACGCTATCGACTGTCGTTGTACGTAAGCGCAAGGTACGGCTACCAGTTGCCTTTCAAACTACTCATTTATTAATGTTCTAATCAAAGAAAACAACAAAAAGAAAACATAAATAGACCTAGTTATCGTTATATCAATTGAATTCATATCTCAAAATTGATAAGACCTCTCCTAACTTGCATTTAGTACTATTAAGCAGTTGATCTTACATTGGATAGTTCTTTATTAACAAGACATATCGATGTATCTGTAATTATGACGCACTATATTCAATTCATAAAATGACAACGTTCAATATAACATCGGCATGAACCTTAATATTGGCACAATAGAGTCTGTTATTGTGAATCAAAACTACAGTCGAAGCATCACTTTGGTCAATGCGTATTACAGCCTTACTTGTCCAAGAAATCACGTTTTTTTTTCAAATGGATTAAATGTAAGTAGGTGTTGAAAGCTACATTATTAAAACAAATAGAAGGTGTAATTATATATGTAGTTATCTGCAGGATGATTATTACTTTTATTTATTAACAAATTTACCTGAAAGTATCTAGTTGTTAAGTTTTTTTTAATTTTCTAATTTCCTGCACAGTGTTTTTAAATTTTTTCTTTCAAAAGTACCTTCTGGTGACAAAAATTGGCACAACAAAAAAATAATAAGCGAAATTGTCCCATCCGTTCACGGTACATAAGGAGTACATAAGGAGTACATAAGGAGTACATAAGGAGTACATAAGGAGTACATAAGGAGTACATAAGGAGTACATAAGGAGTACATAAGGAGTACATAAGGAGTACATAAGGAGTACATAAGGAGTACATAAGGAGTACATAAGGAGTACATAAGGAGTACATAAGGAGTACATAAGGAGTACATAAGGAGTACATAAGGAGTACATAAGGAGTACATAAGGAGTACATAAGGAGTACATAAGGAGTACATAAGGAGTACATAAGGAGTACATAAGGAGTACATAAGGAGTACATAAGGAGTACATAAGGAGTACATAAGGAGTACATAAGGAGTACATAAGGAGTACATAAGGAGTACATAAGGAGTACATAAGGAGTACATAAGGAGTACATAAGGAGTACATAAGGAGTACATAAGGAGTACATAAGGAGTACATAAGGAGTACATAAGGAGTACATAAGGAGTACATAAGGAGTACATAAGGAGTACATAAGGAGTACATAAGGAGTACATAAGGAGTACATAAGGAGTACATAAGGAGTACATAAGGAGTACATAAGGAGTACATAAGGAGTACATAAGGAGTACATAAGGAGTACATAAGGAGTACATAAGGAGTACATAAGGAGTACATAAGGAGTACATAAGGAGTACATAAGGAGTACGTTCGTTAATTAATCTTGAATTAAACACGGGCATCCTTTTAGTAAAGTAATAAGGCTTAGGCCACACCATACGTGCAATGCTCATGTATAACAGACGCCAGCACATCAAGCTACCACAATCCATCAAATTTCTTTGAGTGATTTTCAACTTTAAAACATAATTATAAGGTTCATATTATTAAATTAGGAAAATTTGACAGTTTTGGATAGCTTGACCTGCTGCCGTCTGTACAAGAAGTAATGACATTTAAATTTTAAATTTATAGACTCACTAACGGCCGTTTTCAATATCAAATCCGTCGGTAGATTAGCTTACTAGAGACAGGACTTTGACATTACTTGTATGGACGTTATGTTAAAATCCTATCCATAGTAAGGAAATCTACTGATAGATTCGTTATTGAAACTGGCCATTACTCTATATAATACTTATTTCGTATGGGAAATAAGTAATAAATGGAGTTTTTTATAATACTAAAAATCGTCATGGATCCTCCGTCACCCGGGGAGGTGGCAGGGTATGTCAGACTCATGCCGACTAAAAATCGCAATTGGCTTCACCTGCCTTATAGTCATGGCCATGGGATCCGTGAAATTCGCCACAACCATGGCAGGCTTAGGTCCAGCAGGTACTGGCTCTTCGATTAGCGGCCTTGACTCGCATATCGACGGCGAAGTGCCAATACCTTCTAACTGACAAAGACCAAAATTGACACAAAGTGAAAAAGAAATTAAATTTCCTAAAAACTACAAAATATTCCGCGGTCAAATATAGTCGCGTTGTTCGTAGATAGGAGTTGTTGTTAAAAATACAAATAAATGGTTTCATAAAAACACGTAGGAACCGACCTCAAAGTCATATTCTATAAGAAAGTAAATTTCTCAAAAAATTTAAGATAGGAGGTATTGGTACTTCGAAGTCGATATGGTGCTCGCATGTGTGCATCGCAGTGCTCCACGAGGACATGTTGTGTTGGCAGTGGACTTTGACCCTTATACTGCCAACCCAACTAAACCTCTTTCATTTTACAGGGTCGGCAACGCGCAAGTGATACACCTGGTGTTGCAAGAGTCTATAGGCTATCGTAACCGCTTACCATCAGGTGGGCCGTATGCTTGTTTGCCACCGTAGTAGTATATAAAAAAAATACTAATTGAAGGCACGCGTGTTCGCCACACGTGCCGCCCACCGGGGCGATTATCTAGTCGGACGGTGGAATCCCTCAATTCAACCACCCGCAGGTCACCGCTCATGGACACCGCAGGTCTGTCTGCACCTTCCTACTTCCTATTTAAGCCTGCCAAAAAGAAAAAATAAATCAGATTAGGATGAACATTTTTGTATGAAAATGGTCCCTCTAAGGCTTGAGTGGAGCGCGTTGGCCCACTGCGACAGTTGCCAATACGTTTGTTCACTAAGTATCACTCAGTAAGCACTGGTATTGGCTTCTAGCATTAAGCCCGGCTCCTAGTAATGTGTCTCTACCCTAAAAAACTCTAAATCCGTATGAATATTCTATCAAAGTGACTAAGTACGTAACTAATTGGATAATCGCCAATTAAATGAGACGTCACTGATATATAACAGATTATCATTGTAATTTCTATGAATATTTATGCGAGGACCGGTTAGTTAACCAAGGTTAATGGCCAACACATTGTCATACTAGCTTTGTGAAATTTTGGGATGGGTTATTCTTAGAATCATAATCACAACATATGACATCACACTCGTATTGAGGGTAGATGTGTGTGTCTTATGACTAAAGAAATACGTAAGTACATACATACATACCGTCACGCCTGTATTCCCGAAGGGTTAGGCAGAGGTTTACTAATGTACACGCACATTTCGCCGGTATGTTTAGTTCCCATTTAATAGGGGGCGAGCCTATTGCCATTAACCGGGCACAAATCCAGACTCCGAGCTGCTACTGAGAATTTCATAGAAAAACTCAGAAAGAAATACGTTAATCAACCAATCTGCAAAGTTAAGCTGCATTAGCCGCGGTCAGTCTGTGGATGGGTGACTATTCTTAACACATCCATATCCATAACACAGCCGTCGGTCTTGGTTGTCATTCAAAAAACTTTGATAATCGTTAGTAGTAGTCAGAAGCTCAAAAAGCCTGACAACCAATCTATCCTCAAGGCATCGGTATTGCCAAGAAATTGAGTTACGGAGGTCTGATGGAAGTCGCTTAATGAAAAATACTGATATTCAGCTGCATCTGGTTAGGCTGGAAGCCGACCCCAATATAGATAAGGTAAAGCTCGGAGAATGATTCATAAACAGCCTATCAAAAAATGAAGCTTTAATAGTTTTCCCGCTTTTTAGACCCGAGGAGAGTAATAAATGAAATAAACCAAGTCATTTAGCAGTGATAAGACCATTGGACTGCCAAGTCAAAGGTATTTTTCGAATCCAAGGCGTCCTGATAGAGAGACCTCTGATTTAATTAGATATCACTCGCTTGTGAAGGAAAACATCGTGAGGAAACCTGCATGCTTCAGAGATTTTCTATACAGCGTGTGACGTCTGCCAACCCGCATTAGGCGAGTGTGGTGGACTAAAGTCTAAACTATCTCGTCCCGAGAGCTTACAGCTCTTAGACACTTGAAACAACAGCGGTATCACTTACGCGATGCCGACCTGTAAAACGAAAGAGGAATAGTTGTGTTGGCAGCATAAGGATCAAAGTCCCCTCACTGCCAACACAACGTTTCCTCGCGGAGCACTGGCAACCTTGGTCACCGTTAGGAACACAACACAGCTCAAAGCATTGTTATTTCACTTTTAGATTTTCTACAAGACGGAGGTACTTTCCCAGTCGGGCAGCTCCAATTTGAGTGGAATTACTCCCACTATTAATGTTATTCCCCTACTTCTATTAATTTTATGAAACTTTACAGTATTATTATTTATATACCAGATTAACTTATAAGCTATAATTTGTAACGAGTTCGAGTTAATTTTCCAAATCACAACGATAATCGAAAGTAACTTTTCCACGCGAATGAAGTCGCGAGCATAAGCTAGTCTTAAATAAAAAAAAGGTCTGCCGCTCGCAGGCAGCTCGCAGGCTCATGGAAGCCTAAGGTCTGTCTGCGAGTTAAAGTCATAACCCTGCTAAAGCGATGATAGATTCTATATTATTACTATCCTGGCAATTAATTACTTATCAATAACTAAGACATCAGTTCCTGCAGACCTTGAGATACGCC
The DNA here is from genome assembly GCA_964056405.1 of Acronicta alni. Lineage (NCBI taxonomy): Eukaryota > Metazoa > Arthropoda > Insecta > Lepidoptera > Noctuidae > Acronicta > Acronicta alni. The sequence goes on along the minus strand of OZ043932.1, from coordinate 12,933,165 downwards.
CGTCACTTTATTTGTGGATATTCTTGTGATATATTTAAGCCCAAAATATTTCTAGTGTCCCCTTTGAGTACTGTCAGGACCAGTGCGGGTATGTATACTATTAATAAGCAAAATTAAACTTGTTGTTTAATGAAAAGCGCATATAACGTAAATTTGAACTTTTTGTCTATACAATTAATCTCATTTTATATTACAGCAAAATTGTGGCAAAATATAATTACCATTACGTATTTTACGACACTGTTAATAGATTGGAAATATGTATTTTCAAAATATACATTATAAATGCCCTGTTAATGACAGAAACCATGTAATAGGGGGCGAGCCTATTCCCATTAACCATGCATAAACCCAAAATCCAAGCTGCTACTGAGAATTTCTTAGAAAATCCCAATAAAACTTTGCCCGACTTGAGTATTGAAGCAACAAACACAGCAAGTCTCGCTTAGGATTACTAGACTAACGCCAATTTCATTTAGATTCATAATTTTGTAAAAGCTAGCATGGCATATATGCAAGCTAGATTTCTAACACCGAATAGTAATAATAGAGACTATTGTAGCTAGTCGAAAGATTTAGGCTTCAAAAGCGACTGAAAGATAATACGTATTTTTTGTATATAGAACGTTTTGTCATACTTGTAGCTCTTGAAGCTTTGTTCGACACATAACGGTTATTTGACACAATAATGCCTACATCTAATATTATATTTAGAGTAGGTATCTATGTATAACTATCAATAAAAAAAATATCAGTAAAGAGGGGCTCGTGGCTAGTTCACTACGCTGATCAATCGATCTTCAGGGTTGCACTAGGCGCGGTCAGTCTGTCCATTCTTAACAGATCGAGACCCCGTGCCTCGGAAAACACGTAAAGCCGTTTATCCCGGTTGTCATACGAAAACCTGTGACAATCAATAGTGGTTGTCAAATCCCAATAATTTTGAAAACCAGTTTGTCCTCAGGATAGCGATCTAAGTGTTCTACATTTCTAAAGCATAATAACCACGCCGAACGCTATTGAGGTGGTCGTATATTACTTGAAAATTGTTTATTGACAAGATAAGAAGAAGAGTGTAGATAAGAGATGCAAATTCCATTGAAGATATTATTATCAATCTTTTCTAAATAATATTTTTGCCTCTATTGAATGAAATATATTTTAAATTGCTTAAAGCTCTTTCAAAATTCAACACAACTAAGTTACTTCAACGATAAAACTCAAGACTGGTAGAAATACTGTATTACACCGAACCAGTCTTACTATGAAATCAACAACTGTCCGGCTCCGTAGACGGATGGAGTTGAACAGCACACACACACACAGTTTCTTCAAAAAATATTGATACGGATCAAAAGCTTTTGAAGAAACTGAGTTTCTATCGAAATTGTTTTAATTCAAAACAATACCAATAATCATTGAACTTAGAGGTCAAATATCAAAGCTAAATCCATCTAAATCCCTATTAATACCTACTATGAAGTGATTAAAACATTGCCAACAGCTCCAATATTATTGTTTATTACCTATAAGAAATCAAGACAATCATTCAGCGCGTAAACCACATATTAGATGCCACTTGAACTTGGAACTTTACGCTCATCTTCACCACTATATCCGTATCCCTCTGAAAGAAAGAACACATTTTTGCCAAATAAATTTACACCTTTATACATCGACAGAAGAGGTGTACGAATCTAAGTAAGCGTTAGAGAGCGGCAAAGTTATCTTGGCAAAATCATATGAGCACGTTTTTTAGAAGACTTTTCAAACGCTATAAAAAGCAAAAGTTGCTTCATTGTGCCACCAGTTTAAGTGGGATCAGCTGCGCATACACATCCCTCACAGGGATAAGGACGATGATATTGGTAATACTTTCTTTTGTGTCATTGTGGTGTGATAAGTGTCTTATTGTATTAGTTGCGCAAGAGTAATTCGATATTTGATTTCGAGTTGCGAAATTTTTCGCGGCAGTTTTCGGTGGTGAAATTTAAGCATCTCTTTTTGTGTCATCAGTACTTACTATTGTCGTGTTGCAAAACATCTTATATCCTTTTATCTCATATAATTGTTTAGTTAATATTTTATTTTCACAAGTATATATTTTTTTAATACCAACCTTGTGCTATCTTTGAAGAAAGACAGAAATAAAGAAAAATAATTTATTGAGCACAATTCAGACAAATACTTATGATACTAGGTATACCTAAGTGGAATGATAGGTAATGTTAGGTGTCAGACACTGATTAAATTTTTAAAGAACTCTCATAAACTTTTTCATAAACAATTTCAAATTAAAAAGGAAAGAAACAATTTATTCCTTGCAAAATAATGAGACTATTACTAACACAAAAAGAAAATAATTAAATTACATCATTTGACAATTGATATGTTAATATAAGATAAAAAAGATAATATTTTTGGGTTCGGGATTAACCTACTTTTTCAATGTACAGACAGCTTTTTTACAGATAAAAATTACAAAGCTTAACGCGATTATACTTACTAAAAAATATAGAGAACATAGGACACTTAAAGCCGTTACATTTAAATCTCAATTCTAATAATATTACTGGATTCAAATTAAAACGTAATTTCTACGATACCATTTTAAAATTCAAATTATTGTTTTAACTTTGCAGTTTTTGAAATTAAATAAAACCTCCTTACTGAATATTATTCGAATATAAAAACTACAGTTCTATTGTAAAAAAAATAAAATATATAATAAAATGTTCTTTTGGATATTCACTATAATATTTACTTTTACTTCAATATTATCATTCTTAATATTTTTATTTTATTTTTAGCTTTAGTCATATTAATAGTCATGGTAATATTCCACTAGTAACATTATTGTCACTGGGATCTATTTTTGCATAAATTAAACAACTGATCATTTACATAATTTATCAATGAAATAGGATATGGAGCGATTAATAAGAATCAGGGTTTCTTTCCAATAAAACATAAACATATATAACATACCATCACGACTGGTCCCGGAAGGGTTAGGCAGGGTAGGTGTACTAATATGTAGCCACACTTCGCCGGTATGTTTAAGTCCCATGTATTAGAGGGCGAGGCCTATTGCCATAAACCGGGCACAATATATCCAAACGCCGAACTGGTACTAGACTGAGAATTTCATATAAAAACCAAATAACACTCATCGGCCTAGAAATCTAACCCAGGACCTCTGGAGTAGCTGTCTTATTTGCGTCCACTAGAATAATGAGGCAGCCAGATAACACAAGATCTATTTAATTGCAAGAAAGCGATTTCTAGCTTCAAAAAATACTATTGATGCTAGTGGCTTGTCTTATAAAGGGGTATCGTAGTTAAGAGAAGGGAATAGCAATAAAAAGGGAACAGAAAAGTCAAATTTTAGAGTGTTTGTGTAAATTGTGTGTGCAATTGTGTTTGGAAAAAGGGCAATTAGAGAAATTTCGCTAAAATGATATTTGGGGCACCATGCATCAGTCAGAATAAATTATATAAATAAATCATCTTTGGAATACAGAATTTGGAGTCATCATTATCATCAGCCTATATATCATTGCCCTTGGCTTTTCGCATCCAGCTTTTACCAGCAGCGTTTCGCAAATCATCATTCTATCTCGCCGGAGGGCGACCAAGGCGTATTTGGAGTAAACTTTGGGAAATGTTCTTAAATTCAGACAACGTAAAAATTTGGTACATAGTGCTTGCCTTCGATTAATCTTTCAATATATATATAAATGAAATGCTGTCCATTGGTAAGGCCTTACTTATCTTATCTTAGCATGCCCTTACTTGAGAAAGGTGGGATAGATTTTGCAAATCTTTTTTTAATGTTATTTTGAGTCCAAATTAATAAGGTTTTTAGGGAAAGAAATATTGGAAAAGTTGCCCGAAAAATTTGACAATTCGTGATAAAATGAACGTGCTTTTACTATGGAATTTTTGTATGATTTATTGAAATTTGGACAAGAAAATGTCTGTTGGGTCACCAGACATAAATTATGTTTATTGAAGTAGACACAGCTTTTTGTTTCAGATATATCGCATTTATAGTTAGGTACTTGAACCCAGAAGTACAAATTGCTGGTTTTTGTGATAAATTTTATTCGTCTGCTATAAATATAGTGCAATTACCTAACCGATTAACTTTCGACTGACAAGTGAAAACTTTGCATGAAATCGTTTAGCGAAATATGTTAAAAGCTGAGACGAATCGATAAATAAACTAAAAATCTGAAATGTTATATATGAGTTTTAAAGAATTCTATTTTAAGATATTTATACTAAAAGGATTTTTAATGATAGATTAGAAAAGCATTATTGTAGCGTCAATACAAATGTTATTGACATTATAAATCACCCAATCAAATTCTAATCTGGATTTTTTTCTGTTAGATAAGTTACGAAAAAAACCATTATTTTCGCATTTGATATATCGACTGCTTGAAACATGATTAGACACGCTAATTTAGGATACAAAGGCATATACCGCCTTTTTGTATTTGACAAAAGTCTAAAGTTATAAAAAAGTGGCAAAACAGGATTGTGGTTTTACTTCATTTGCATTTTATGATATGTGATCATTTGAACTTGTGACCTCTAGATCTGAGCATTTATGCTTGATGCACGCATCCTGTCCATGAGATAATAGATCTTCAAAAACTGGACATCTCGAGGTTGACTTGAAACCTTTTTGTATCTCGCTGAAGTTTTGCACATTATTGCAGTAATGTTACACCATTATTTTTTCTTGTTTAATGTATACATTTGGATTTAAGACGGAGATAACTGACACTTATAATTTTTGATAAAGGTTTTTAAATAAAAACACTGTATCCTTTCTAAAGCGGATTTGTGTTTGTGGATGAAACGGAGAAAATTGTAGTGTTAGGCATTTTTTTCATAAAGAGAAAGAATTATGAATTTTAACTACTTGCTTTTAACATTAAATAATATTATTTAACCGGTTTAAAATTGGGAAAACCAAATTTAAGTTATACATCTGTTACAGGTTATATTAACCGCGTTAACAGCGGTGTGCGGGGCAGCGAAGCTGAATACAGGCTACCTGCCGCCGCTATCAGCTAGAACTGCTGGCGGTAGTCCAGGTGCATTACAAGCTCCTTTCGATGGAACTAGCCAAGGATTCCCCACCGGCAGCTATACAAATGATGCCCAAGGAGTCATTGTAGACGCAGTTAATCCCGGAACTAGGACGTCTGGCGCTGAACCTACTGGTCTAGGTGGGCCAAGAGCTTCATACGGGTCAACAAACTCCAAAGTTGGAGACGCAGCATTCAGTGGCTCTGGGATTAGGAACTCAGGAGGTGTCAGTACTAGGATAGCACCTGGTTTCGATTCCATTGTTGGCTCAGAGGATTCTGAAGCTGCTAAAACTCGCGGCAGCACCTTGAAGTTCGCCACTGATGTTGGATTGAACAATTATAGTTATGGATTTGAGACTGACAATGGTATATCCGTTGGAGAAAATGGTGTTGCTGAAAATGGCGTACAAGCCCAGGGTGGTTATTCCTACAAGGGGAATGATGGTAAAACATACAAAGTAACGTACACTGCTGATGAAGGAGGATATAAGCCAGAAGGACAGCATCTGCCAACACCACCACCCATCCCTGATGAGATATTGAAGTCTTTGGAGAAGAATGCTAAGGAAGAAGCTGCGGGCCTTGTTGATGATGGTAAGCGTTTCCAAAGTACTTTTAATTTTAATATTACTTGAAAATTCATAAGTTATGGCTAACATAAATATTCAGTAAGCTGATGATCGAGAGGTTTGGGGTTCACATTACGTCCGTGCTTTGGGGAACTGCCAAAAAGTAGTCCCTTAGACTACTCAGGGACTATTATTTTGGTTTTTATGGTTACTAAACCATCAACATCGTTCTAGTGTTTCTTTGCTTTCATCACACACTGTTTACCAAGATCTATTTGAGAAACTGGTGCTATAATTTTGATAAAATATCATTGAAACAGATGTTATAAGCAAAACGAGTTGCCAAACAAAAATAATAATAGAATACCTACCAAATATCTAGTTTTCGCAAAGAGGTTGCAGTGGATCATATTTTTAGTAGTAGGTTCACTAAATTCCTAATATTAATAATTGGATAAAATGAAATAAAGGTTACCTGGAAGAAATCGCTGTTCGTGATAAGGCCGCCCGTTGTATGTTTTAAATGAATTTGTGTCCTGATGTATTGTATTTTATTGGTGTATAATAAAGTGTATATAAATAAATAAATTAAATTGGATAAAATTTGTCAAAAATAATTAAATAATTTGGAGGTTGTAAACTAGTTTAGATTCCTTCGAAAAAGTTTAAGACGTTCGTTCTATTTTTCTAAATATAATTTTGTCGAAAAATAAAATAAAATGAACATCGTCAGTGAAACAACTTGCCTAGTTGGAGGATGAGATAAAAAAAGAGTTTTTTGTAGCGTTTATTGGAAAATCATTCAGATTCTGGTTACTTTAATTAAGTGATTTCATAGTCACCATATATAGTAAGTTGTATATAAAATTGCTACCGCGGATTAATTTAATCAAATTCTGATGAAAAATGACATCATTTATATAGCTAGTAATAAAAGTTAACCTAAAAATATTAGATAATATGAAATCGATTCACAATATTTATTTGCTAAAAGTCGTGACTTATCAATATAAAATCCGGTCTAGACAATTACATCTTTAGCTTCACGAGTGTTGCATAACATGTAATTGTTTGGCATATATTTCTTAATTTGGTACAAAAAAATATTAAGAAGTTGGGTAAATGGTAATATAAAAATAACAATTTGTATAGAATCGAATTATTGTTAGCACAATAACGTTAAAGAACATTTTGAATATGTTACTCTTCTGGAGATGAAGTTTTTACATTGTTTGATATAGTTCTGTCTTCGTTCATCAATTAATACCTACATAAATCCTATTTTATTATTGTATTTACTAGATGTATCTGGCTAGGCATAGCTGTGATGTAGGTAGGTACTACATCACAGCTATTTTTGACGGTATGGTTAACATATTCAAAATAAAACTATGTAAACAGGAACAGTACAGCATTGGTATTGTCAGTTGAATTAAAGGTAAACATCAATTTTATTAGTATTTAAATTATGTGGTGAGGCTAAATTTACTCGCTCGTATAATAATTTCCTGAAGCAATTGCAGATAAAATACCAGTTGCAGTAGATGATAAAACTTTGGTTAATATTCTTCCGTAGATTGCTTCCGCGCTAACGGGAAATACTTTTGAGTGCTTTGCAATAAAACTAGTACTATACTATAGACAACAATATTTAAATACATAACTTAAATAAATAACGATTCTTTGGATTAGTTTCAGTGCCAACGGTGAAGATTAATTCGGTTGCAATATATTATTTATTTTTAAATATATTAATAAATAATAATAAAATTTTAAATTAAAAAAAAAATTGTAAATAAATATATTTGTAAAATGAAGGTACTCAATTAAAATAATCAATTCTTTAACTATACCAATTTAAATATAAATAAAATCTTTTTACTTTAATTTAAATTTGCACTATGTATTCCTGTTTACATCGTTTCTTTTTGAATTATGTTATATTGCGTGAATTATAGATTGTATTAATATATGATGAGATAACAAGACTAATGCTAAACCCACTGGTAGGTAAACCCACACGCACAGATTATAAAGCAGTTTTTTCTTCAGTTTGGCAAAGACAATCTGTACAATAGACAAATTAGCGCTTCCTATTACTGTTTGCTTTTAAAATTGATCTGTGGCGAATGTTTGTTTTATTCTTTAGTCGAAATTTTTAAATTGCTACATTTTACGGATTAGGTTATAAGGTTTTCAAAACAACCCTTCCAGTTTGTTGACCAAACAATATCTAGAACTGGCTTTCTGTTTCAGCCCGAACCAGCTATGTGAAATATATAAAAAGCTATAAAATTCTTAAGTTAGAAGCACCTTGAAAAATTTCCGTTCGTTTAGATGACCTTCACGGTCATCTAAACGAACGTTAAAGTTACGTATATAAAAAAAAAATATCCTATATATCGTAGTTATTTCTAGGATATTTACAAACATGACCATAATAATTTACGGCCGTTATAATTTGGGTGAAAACTTCAGTAAAATTGGCGGCAGGAGAATGGCGGCTAATAATCTTTATACCATTGTTTACCTTGTTGATTTGAATTTAGTAAATTGGCAATCAGAATTCTGTGACCTTTACACTCAAATCAATTTACGGATAGTGTGACATTATGAAAGATTCCTTTGCCTTATCAAAGAAATAAAAAATAAAGACATTACAAAATAAGTATACTTACCTAATATTACACTTAAAAAAAATGTTTCTTGTTGGTCTAAAAGCTTAATTCTAAATTAGAACACTCCTTATAAAGAAATTCCTTTTCTGTTATGAAACATTCCTGTACCGTTATGCTGCCTAGAGATTGTCTATATACAAACAATTTTATACGCATGTCAAAAAATAGGCCCTCAAATAGATCACTCCAAATATTAGACACACAATCAGTCATACCGTCAATGCAGCTGCTCACCAAGAAACTTTCATTCACAAATTCAGTATCGTTACACTTTAAAGGCCTTTGTATGACTTGATAAATGTACCTTTAACACAGGTATCAGTCGTTGACAAATTGCTTACTTACGACTTTCATTTTTATTTGCAGGCTCATACGACGCACAGAAATACAATGACGGAGGCGATTACTCGAGCAATGGCGCGGCCCATAACAATGCAATACCAACATTAGGCGGCGGAGATGCAACGGCAAGTTCGTTTGTGAATCAAGGCAACCAAGTTTATCGACCCACCTCAGGATTGTTGATTGGATCTTACAATCCTGGCTCTGCTGCAAGCCAGTCTACACAACCACAGGGTGCTCAAGGCTATGGTCAAGCTTCTGGTAACACACAATCCGGATTTAGTTTGAACAAGGATCAGATCGGATCACAAGTTTTCGGGATTTCTGGAAATGGAGCTGCTATTGGAGGACAATTTGGACAAGCTGGTTCAACATTAAATTCACAATCAACTGTGAATAAATTTGGCGTTCAGGCCTCTAAACCTGAAGGGTCGTTATTTGGTTCCCCTGTTAGAACTCCAAGCTTTAATAATTTGCCCGGATCTCCAAGTGAGAATTCTGCCTTCAGCTCAGCGGTTACATCTGGATTTGGTAGTGCTACTGCTTTTGCTTCTACTAGTTCTCCTGGTTATGAACTAAAAAATGATATCATCCCTGCGACCAACAATTTTGGATCAGCTGACCGGTATAATGAAGGTATAAAATCTGGATCGGATTCATCAGTTGGTGCATCATTCCCCGCACAATCTACTTCTGTAGCATCAGCCTCCGTTTCAGGAACACCTACTTTTGGCCAACAGTATAGTGGTTCTCAGCAACCTTCCATTCAAGGATCAACTGTTTCTCCTCAGTTCTCATACACCACACCGGCTCCTAGTAATACCAAATTTGGATCGCCTTCTTATTCTCAAAGTGGCCAATCGAGTGGAGTTGGTTTCAATAATGAATATCTAGCTCCTGTGAATGCATTTGGTTCCACTGGGAAAGTATCTTACGGTTCCAATATTCCAGAAGTAAATTCGCAAAACCAATCACCAATTCTGCCCTCGAGTGCCTCTGCGTCTGCTTCTGTTAATCAACCTAACATTGGCCAAGCAAATCAATATTTCAATGGTTTTAAGGCTGAATCAAATCAGAACAGTTTTCCAAGTAGATTTGGAGAAAGTCAGCAGTCTGGTAACTCAGCAACAAACAGTGAGTACCTCCCACCTGTGAATATAATTGAATCAACCAGCGGACCAAATCTTCATTCGAAACCTCAAGGTTTTGATTCTTCTTCTACCGCATCAGCTGTTAATTTGCAATCATCACCCAGTATTTCTGCCAAACCTCCTGGTTCTGGGTCTTCCAGTTTTGGAATTTCTTCTCAAGGATCCAGTTTCCAGACCCAGTCATTAAACTCAAAGCCGGGTCAATATTCGCCGGTCAACAATGTAATCTCTCCATCAGCAGGTCTGCCTCAGTTTGGTAACACAAATACACAATTTTCAAGTGTCCAACCAACTAAACCTACTGTAGGCTTCGGAAGTATCTCAACACAAGGGCCAACTAAAGTACCAGACACTGAATTAACTACTCCTTTTGAATCTAATGGACCTACGTCAGCGCTTAACTACCAAACTTCCAATCAGGTTTCAAATACTTTTATTTCTGGTAATAACCCAGTTCCGACTCCAACGCCAGCATCCTCCATCTTTTCCTCCCAGCAGGGCTCCCAATCTAGTTCAGTTTTCGGGTCACAATCTAAATTCCCCTCTCAAGAAGCTTCTGGTCACTACAAACCTACATTTTCACAGGGTTCTTTCCCCCAAACAGCGTCCACTGATGCTAGTACTCAGCAGCCCGCACTAAGTCAACAACAAGGCAGTGATGATTCATATCACTATAAACAGCCTTCCAAGCCTTTTGTCACCCCTCCTCTTAGCCTTGGTAACCAATTTACCAACAACCTTCAGCCAAATGAGCCTGTGAGTTCGTTGTCTCAGCAAGGATCGAAATACCCGAGCTCTTCATCTTACAACAGCGGTGTTACACAGGCTGCCATATCTTCATTCCCTTCTGGTTCTTCATCTTCCGGGCAATTTTCCTCTCAATCTAACCAATTTGGTTCAAAACCAACTCTGTCAACACAATTCGGCCAATCATCACAATCTAGTCTGCAAGCATCGTCTCAATTTGGAACTATTGGAGCTCAACAGACACCCTCTCAAAAGCCAATATCTCAATTTAACCAGAAGCCTATTGTGCAAAGCCAGGCACAGTTTGGCCAAACACCTATCAGTCAGAATTCTGACAGTTCCCAATCGCTAACCCAGCAATATCAAGGTACTATTTACCAATACAACAAGCCAGGTGAAACTCTGCCTGAACCGGCAAATATCGATTCTCAGGCTAAACCCAGTCAGATTTCAACTGATTCCAGTTTTGGATCTCAGCAAGTCTCATCTCAGTTTAGCAGTCAATCTACTGGTGGTAAGCCTACTTCCACTTTCCAGCAGACTCAAACAGCATCGAATAGCTTGTTTGGTCAAAAGCCCAATTCTCAAGGACAATTCGCGCAAACGTCCCAATTTGGTCAAAAACCGTTGTCTAACTCACAAACTATTGATTCTTATTATCATCAATCGCAGGTTAGTGGATCGGGAACACAATTTAGTCTAAAACCACAAAAACCTCTAGGTTCTACTTTTTCCTCAAATACACAAAGCCAACAATCACTGTTTGGGAAGAAACCTACCCCTTCCACGCAGTCTGTTTCGTACTATCCACAGGCAACTTCAAGTACTGGATTAAGCTCAAGCTCCGTTACACAAAAACCATCCTCTTTTGGTCAGACACCTTTTGGTAGTTCACAAACATCAGGCTCTTTTGTTGGTCAAACAACTCAAAGTTCTAGTTTCACTTCAAACTCTCAAAGCCAAACATCCCAGTTAGGACAGAAGCCTTTTGGCTCGGCTTTCCAAAAACCATACTTTGGATCAACTAGTACTCAGTCAGGTCAAGGTAGCGGTTTAGCGTCAACTGCCGGCCAAACATTAGTTGGCCAAAAGCCATTTGGTTCAACTGGTTTTCAATTTGGTCAAAAACCACAGTTGACACAGGGATCTTCTTTTACGACAACTACGGGCTCAAAAGGTCAATCTGCACCAACTCCACAGTTCGGTGTGACTGGTGCATCTCAAAATTCTCAGTCACTTCAAGGTAACAGTTTCGCTTCGACTACTGGGCAAACATCATTTGGCCAAAAACCTACCGGCTCCTCATATCAGCAGTCCCAATTTGAATCAACTAGTTCCCAATTTAGTTCGCAGTTCGGTCAAAAACCGCAATCATTAACACAGAGTTCTTCTTTCACTTCAAACACAGGGTCAAAGGGTCAATCTGCTCAAACCTCACAGTTTGGTGTGACTGGTGCATCTCAAAATGCTCAGTCACTTCAAGGTAACGGTTTCGATTCGACTACTGGTCAAACGTTATTTGGCCAAAAACCTACCGGATCTTCATACCAGCAGTCTCAATTTGAATCAACTAGTTCTCAGTTTGGGCAGAATTCTCAAGCCCAAGGAAGTGGTTCACTTTCTTCTGCCGGCCAGTCATCGTTTGGTCAAAAACCTTCCACTATTAAACCAACCGGTGCGACCAATCAACAATTAGGATCAACTAGCTCTCAATTTGGGTTTGGTCAAAAACCTCAGTCAGCACAGGGCTCATACTTCACTTCAAACACAGGGTCAAAGGGTCAATCTACCCAAACTTCACAGTTCGGCGTGACTAGTACATCTCAAAATTCTCAGTCACTTCAAGGTAACGGTTTTGCTTCGACTACTGGTCAAACGTTATTTGGCCAAAAACCTACCGGCTCTTCATACCAACAGTCCCAATTTGAATCAACTAGTTCCCAATTTAGTTCGCAGTTCGGTCAAAAACCGCAATCATTAACACAGAGTTCTTCTTTCACTTCAAACACAGGGTCAAAGGGTCAATCTGCTCAAACCTCACAGTTTGGTGTGACTGGTGCATCTCAAAATTCTCAGTCACTTCAAGGTAACGGTTTCGATTCGACTACTGGTCAAACGTTATTTGGCCAAAAACCTACCGGATCTTCATACCAGCAGTCTCAATTTGAATCAACTAGTTCCCAGATTGGACAGAATTATCAAGCCCAAGGAAGTGGTTCACTTTCGTCTGCTAGCCAGTCAGCATTTGGTCAAAAACCTTCCACTATTAAACCAACCGGTTCGACCAATCAACAATTTGGATCAACTGGCTCTCAATTTGGGTTTGGTCAAAAACCTCAGTCAGCACAGGGCTCATACTTCACTACAAACACAGGGTCAAAGGGCCAATCTGTGCAAAATTCCCAGTTTGGTGTAACTGGCTCGTCTCATTCATCGTTTGGTCAAAAACCTGCCGGTTCATACCAACAGTCCCAATTTGGAACAACTGGTTCTAAGTTCGGAGAAAAGCCGCAGATAACTCAAGGTTCCAGTTTTTCGTCAAATTCGCTCTCTCAAACTCAGACTTCCCAGCTTGGTAAGAAGCCCGCTAGCTCCATACAAAGTGCATTCCAACAAACACAATTTGGTTCCACTACCTCTCAGTCTAGTCAGAATTCTCAATCCCAAGGTAATGGTTTATTTTCATCTGTCGGCCAGTCATCTTTTGGCCAAAAACCTTTCACTACCAAACCAATTGGTTCGACCAATCAATCGTTTGGATCAACCAACTCCCAGTTTGGGTCAACAAACTTACAGTTTGGATCAACTAACTCCCAGTTTGGGTTTGGGTCAAAACCACAGGGTTCATACTTTGCTTCAAACACAGGGTCAAAGGGTCAATCTGGACAAACTTCACAATTTGGGGTGACTGGGTCATCCCAAAATACAGGATCAGGCTCTTCAATTGGGTTAGGGTCTAGCTACCAACAAACTCAGACTTCTGGCTTCTCTGGATCCAAATTTGGCCAGAAACCACAGACAACTTCAGCAACAGTTTCTCAGCCCTCTGCCCAATTTGGTGTAAAACCTTTCGGCTCCCAAATATCTCAAGGATTTCAACAGACACAGTTAGGTTCCACATCACAATCGTCTCAAGCTAATGTTCCAACATCAACCACAATTTCCCAAACTGCCCAATCTACACAGTTTGGCCAAAAACCGTCAGGTGTCTCACAAGCTACCTTCCAGGAAAACACATTTGGATCATCTGGGTCCGTGTTCGGTCAGAAGCCGCTTATAACCCAGACGGTTCAAAAACCAAGTTCTACTTTTGGTTCATATAGTCAGTCTTCTCAGTTTGGTACCCAGACAAAGAAACCTTTCAGTAACACCCAAACTCCCTTCCTAAGTCAATTTAGTTCTACAACTGGTCAATTTGAACAGCAGCCACAGGCTCAAGCAAATGCATTTGCCTCTAGTTCAAACCCTGATGCAGCCAAATTTAGCAGCACGCAATCAAGCCAAGTTTCTAAATACCAACAAACTTCTCAATTTGGTGTACAAGGACAGAAACCAGTCCAAAGTTCTCTATCACAAACTAACTACCAGCAATCTCAGTATACACAAACTTCTGGAAGTCAGACTAATGTAGGTAGTGGACAGCTTGGAGGTCAATCTTCATTTGGTGTCCAGGCACAAAAACCCACTGGATCGCAGTTCAGTACATTCCAAACCCAGTTTAATCAGGGCAAAAAGCCAATAGGTAGTTCTCAAGGTTCTGCCTTCCAAATTGGTCAATCGGCTGATCAGAAAACACAGCCCACTCAAAGCAGCATCACAACTACAAATTTAGCTAGCCAGTCTGCCGAAAATTCATTTGGTAGTGGACAGTCCTCTATCGGATATGGTTACAACAAACCACAAAATGCTTTCAACTTTGCCTCCCAATTCGGAAGTCAAGCGAGTGTTCCAAAAGATCAAAAAGTACAATCGACTCAAACAAACTTTAACTCAGGAGTATCCACTTCACAAACACAAATTGGCGTTGAACCTATCAAGCCTTTTGGCAGCTCATCAGGTCAGGGTTCCTTTCAAAATTCCCATTCTAGCTTAGGTGGATCTCAGTTTGATGTGCAACCTACTCAGGCGACTGACTCGAGTATATCGCCATCTCAGTCCTCGCTATCCCAGTTCAGTGGGCAACCCTTCCAACCAGCTAGTACTGTATCCACACTGAGTTCTAGTTTCCAGAGCGGGTCCTCATCCACCGCTAATTCTCAATTTGGAATACAGCCAACTAAGCCATCTGTGATACCACATTTCAGTGGACAACCTTTCAAACCAGCGTCAACACAAGCTTCTTCAAGCTTTGGATCTCAAAGCCTGTTTGGTCTTCAATCATCACAGAACGTTGCCTCTAGTACTCAAAAACCTAGTCAAACACAATTCAGTATTGCGCCATTTAAAACAGAGTTTAGCAGCACTCCAGCTCCTAGCATCCCTTCTAAATTAGGTTCTAACTTTAGTAGTAAGCCAGAGGGACAGGTCGTGTCTACTCTTCAAACTCCAATCGTACCTATTCCTGGTTACGAAATAAATACCTCTACACAGGGTACCATTGGAGGAGAATTCGGAGGTCCCAGGGACCCTCCTAAGTTTGATGATAAAACTGGATACTATTATTGAACAGTGCCATATAGACTGGTTGAATGAAATGTGCAAAGAAATAAGGTTGTAAAAGAACTACAAGAAATTGACAATACAATTAAAGATTGAAATAAAACATTTTTTTACTAAATTAGTCGCGTTACCTATATTTCAATTGAAAAATTACGTTTTGGACCCTTGACAGCGTCACGGGTAGATGTAGCATAAGAACATTTCAACAATATGAATATTACGCGATTAAATCCTTTTAATAAGAAGTTTTATTCCATTGGAGTTGAATTTTAATTTCTAAGATAGAACTTTACATTATTGTACTCTAAGAGAAAACTGCAATGCGTTAATTTAGCGTTTCGTTTTCAAAATCTTGTCAATTTCTAGCAGTTTATAGATATATATATTTTTTTGTGAAATGTAAACATCTAAAGAAAAAAAATCTACATTGTGAATGTAAAGAATTATTTTAATAAATTATAAAAATGTAAATAATAATTTTGGGATATTATTTTGATCAGATTAATAATAAAATCCTGTCCTTTTTTCAGTCCTATACATTTGAAATCATCATCATCATCACCATCAACCCATATAATGTCCCAATGCTAGGCACGGGTCTCCTCTCAGATCATCTCAGATCTCAGATCTCATGTAAACTGGCCCAGCTTTAGGATTACAATCAGAGACGAATCTAAATGAAAACAATACTGCTATACTTTTTAAAGGAATAATATAATAAACCGCGTATCAAAAATACTGATTAAGCGACAAAATTACTGATTGAGCACCAAAATACAGATATCGGTTAGGTTAGGTTAGAACTGTGACCACACATCGCACGAGCCGAGCGAGCGAAGCGAGCGGTGGCGCGGCAGCGGCCGGTGAGTGCCAGAACTAAATCTGAATGTTTTGAGTGTATATAACAATATTTTAATATTTTGAGGTGACTATTTTGCTGCTCAATCAGTAATTTTGTCGCTCAATCAGTAATTTTGTCGCTCAATCAGTATTTTTGCTGTGCATGTTTTGTATACAAAATGTCATTTTTTGATTGGCAGTTAAATACTAGCCCTTTTTAAATATGTAAGATTTCAAACGGGACACTTGATATAATGAATGATATAATGATTAAGCGGAAGCCACAGCCAATATACGCCTGCGACACCATCGGTATCAATCGCGCGTGTCATCTTGAGACTTCAGTTATTAAGTCCATATTATGCCCAGTAGACTGGATACATTGCCCATCAAATTGGAACACAATAATGTTAACTGTTACACAACATTGTTCCGATGCAATGTAGCCAATAGGATAATTAGAGGCAGAATACTTGACAATACGTTGGTATTACCCCAGACGAACTCAGAAGCAAAGAGACAAAGAAAAATATTTATTGTCATAGTCTTGGACAATGCAAACAATAACATTAAAAAACTTGATGATATCAAATAAAATAAGAATAAAATTTCTTCAAAAGGCCATATCCGACATTGCCCTACATTGTGACATTCACATCAATAATATTAAATATTATTTGATATTATTATGTCTGGACACTATAAGAGACCATGATTCTCTAAATTTGTTTTGGTGTTTCTTCTCAGAAGTCGTCAGTTAGGAAATGTCGGCATCATCTAACATTAAAAATTCAAAACATTGAATTATAAAAGTGTCTTTAAAAGATCTCATTATTTACAGAAAATAAATATAATTTTTCATCATTTTATTTCATAGGGGCCGACCCTATTGCCATTAACCGTGCACAAATCCTAACTCCGAACAACTACAGTTACTGAGAAATTTTAATTCACAAGTCTAATAACACTGCTCGATCTGGGAATCGAACCCTGCGCCTATAGACATCTATGATCGTCCGATTTGTCGAAAGCTTATGTCATTTCCATACTTTTTGTTTCTATTCGTTCGTCGATTCGATTGTCAGATTGCCACTTGTCTAAGCCCTCAGGACCTCTAGCGTAGCAGTCACGCTTACGACTACTAGGCTAATGAGGCAGACATTAATTATTTTGTAGAAATTCAAAGAAATATAACCCAATTAGTAACCTTTATTTTTTGTACGTAGATCTACAGCTGATCCGTCCGGTTTTTTTTTATTATATATTATAATAAATTTATTAGGTATATTCGTCTCAATTTGGTTGTCATCAATTTTAATGCCTAAAATGTAACGTTAAAAAAATATAAAGAATTACTTTTTTTTTCTAACCCAAAGTTTGGGAGTCGGCATTTTTTTTATGTTATTTATTAAAAGTTGAACTACAAACTTCACGATCAATAAAAAAAAAGTTTTATATATATATATTGATACGATGACACCTAGATTAATGGATTTTATCTAAAATAAACTCCTTAGGAATAAAAAACCGGACTCCATTCAAACCGACATAGTTTTAAAGTGTAACTTCTGAGGCGAAGTTTTTTTTTATTCATAGGTACCATCGATTTGACCTTTGTCTTTGAGAATATAAATTTTAGTTAATGTCACAGAGCCCGATATTTGGCTTTCATCCAGTCACTGCCAGCTGCCTTCCTCAAGTCGTCACTCCACGTGGCCGCTATATACAACGCTCACCAAGATTCGGTCTCGTAGAATACCATTGATTTTTCTCGACTGTGTGTGAAGTCCGAGAGAAGACCCGTCCCCAGCAGTAGAACAGTATTATGGGTTCATGATGATGATGAACCTAAATATATACGACCTTCTTCGTAGCACAGTAAAGTTGATTTTTCAGTGGTCCTCGGTACCAGATCTTTGCGTGACATCAGCGATTTTTGTATAGAATAATATTTTTATGCGATATTATGAATATCAAGGCCAAAGATAGAACATTAATAATATATTTCCTGAGGTTAATAACTCCAATATTATGATGTTATCTTCAGGTAATCGATCAGGCCAGACTATTCCGACAAATTATAATATTTGTGATTATAATTAATTTTAGATTGGAATTGTATTTTAAATTTATTTTTAGTGCCTATTATTATAAAAAAAGACAGTCTAGTCGCAGAAACTGTCAAGGCTAAATTAGCAAATGATAAATAATGATATTTATATCTCTATCTGTAAAATAAAACTTATCTACAGTAGTGTAGATAAGTTTATTTTACTAACAAACTGTAATAAAAATAAAAAACTACAGGGTAAACTAAAACTAGACTAAAAAAGAGCATCAAAAAACTCATCCGCATCGCCATCGTCTGGTAGCGTACCCAAGAGCTGGCTGCATTGCCACGTTGAATGGCAATGCTTAGTCTCTAGCTGAAGTAGAGGCCAGCCTTTGGGTCACGTCGTTTAGACGTTTGGCAATGTCTTTAAAGAGTAAAGTAGCAGTAAGATAAAGTAAGTAGTAAGATCTGTAAATAGATATTTTAAAGACATCTTTACAATTGAAATAAAACTACTTTTTACGGATTTCGACGTTTCGGACCCTTTACAGCGTCCATGGTCACGAATCATGGTTAATCGAAACGTCGGGATTAATAATATCAATATACGCGATAAAATCCGTAAAAAGTAGTTTTATTTCAATGTATTAATATTCGCGTAAATGTCAGAAATCAAGACATCTTTAGAAGTCAATGTTTTAATAATACAGCGCTAAGAAACATAATTTACTCACATACACACAAACACAAACGTTCATCACATTCTTTGTAGGAATCGAATCCACGACCTTCAATTCGAGTAGTCCAATACTTGAACCAGTAGTGAAAAATGTTATTATGATTGTTACAAATTTACAATAATGCAGTACCTATATCATAACTTATAACTGGTTACTCAACCCTCGCTCTGCTCACGTCGTTTGCGCATGGCCCTTAATTAGCTCAACTTAATCTTACGACGTGGTTTCATAAATATTCATGCTGACTATTATTTTAATTGATGTGATTGCTTGGAGGATTACATAACATACCATCACGTGTGTATCCCCGAAGGGTTTGGCAGAGGTGTACTAATTTACACCTACGTTTCGCCAGTATCTTTAAGTCCCATGTAACGGGGGGTGAGCCTATTGCGATTAACCGGGCATAAATCCAAACTCTGAGCTGCTACTGGGAATTTCGTAGAAAAAACCCAATTACACTTTGTTCGATCTGGGAATCGAACCCAGGACCTCTATCATATAGCATAGCAGTCGCCTAATGAGGCAGTTCTTGTTCACGATTGATTAAAAAACAGAAAATCGATATAGAGAGCCCGATATTTGGCTTTCATCCAGTCACTGCCAGCTGCCTTCCTCAAGTCGTCACTCCACGTGGCCGCTATATACAACGCTCACCAAGATTCGGTCTCGTAGAATACCATTATTTTTTATCGACTGTGTGTGAAGTCTGCCAACCCGCATTAGGCCAGCGTGGTGGACGTAGGGTTATCCCTTTCATCCTGAGAGGAGACCCGTGCTCAGCAGTGGGACAGTATATGGGTTGATGATGATGATGACTGTACGAGAGGGAAAGAATCCTCAACTAATGAATGTGCTGCCTCTAAGTTATTATGTAGTAGGTTAGGTTGTGGAATCCGCTCCCGGCCGAGGTTTTCCCGAGAGACTATAGCATGGTCTTCTACAAGACGGGTGTGAAAAGATTTTTACAGGGTCGGCTTCGCGCAAGTGATACCTCTGGTGTTGCAAGCATCTGTAGGCTATGGTAACCGCTAACATCAGGTGGGCCGTAAGCTTGATTGCCACCTTAGTGGTATAAAAAAAAGTATTATTGTGTTCCGGTTTGAAGGACAATGTAGATAGTGAAATTGCTCAGCATAGGTATGAGACGAAAACGTATTAGTGTTGTCATTGGTGTTGCTGACGATTAGTATGTTTGTTTGTCACTTTATTACAATAAAATAAAAAAAGTTTCTTGATATACAATTCACGATAATGATCTTTGTCTATACGGCGTCACAAATAAAATTGATAAGTCCCATTTATCTTCTATAAAACATTGTTAATTAGCATAATTAACTAAAAACACACAAATAACATTCATATTGAGAAGTGTTCGTTCTAAATAATACACTAATAATATTATGCTAGCTTGAGAATAAAATTATCATAAGTAGGTACCTACTGCGAAAATCGTCCTGCTGAGGTCAAACCATCTCAGTTTATTTAATTTATATCTATATTAAAATATAATAAAGCTGGAGAGTTTGTTTGTTTGAACGCGCTTATCTCTAAAACTATAGGTCAGACTTGAAAAAATCTTTTTGTGTTCGATAGTCCATTTATCGAGGAAGATTATAGACTGTATAACATCACGCTACGACTAATAAGCGATGAGCAGAAAGTAAAAAAGGCGGGTGACACTGCAGGCGGCAGGTAGTTCTAATATAATAAGGCCACTCTAAGCGACTTTGTTTGTTTGGACGCACTAATTTCTGAAACTATCAGTCAGATTTATAAAAATCTTATTTGCATTTCATAGACCAATTCTTGTTAGGGTATTTGACATCACGTTACGAGTCTTAGGAGCCGAGAAAAAAAGGAAAAAGTCAGGGCAGGTGAAATCTACTACAATTTGGACTGGACAACGTCTTTGGGATCTACTAGTGTCATTATAAAATCGTAAAAGACCTCTGTCTGTAAATTGAATATTATATAAAAAATACAGTAGGTAGTATATAAACGTCCCCGAACCAATTTTTTTATTCTTGTCCGTTTATCTGTACAGTTGGCATAAAAACTATTTTTGTAATTTTAATTGAGTGAGTAGGTATAATGTAGATTTTAATTCACTGTGAAGACATAATAATTATGTATTCACAGTGAATAAATAAATAAATAGCATATATTATATGCTCTAACTTTAAAACTGGGGTACGTATCTTATATGTTAAATAGAACCTGAGATAGAGCTTGACCTCTCTGTTATATGCAGACCCATACAATGAAGAGATCATCACTGTTGGTCGATAAAATATAAACGTGACTGAAACCGCGGACAAAAGCTAGTTATGTCTACATCTACTTAGAATTAATAAATAGGTGGCTCGTGGCTAAGTAATAACTAAGCCGATCAATCGATCTGTAACTTGCCACGGTCAATACATGGATGAGTGTTGATTCTAAGAATATGAGACTCCTCCGAGGGTTCAACCATCAATGCTGGTTGTCATACCAATACCTATGAAATCGTAGGCTAGAAGGATGATTATACAACGTCTTACAAAATACCCCGTAAAAAATATAATTAATTATCAAAGCCAAAAATTTTGTCAGCTGTCATGTCAGGGAACCAGATTATTTAAAAGAAAGGCCTATTTTACTCAATAATTGTCTACTTTAATAGTTTTTCTGTTTTTCATTCATAAATGTTGTTGTTTTCCTATTTTTGGGGTATGTTATACAGCGTTACTACGGTTCTTAAATATTGTGAATGGACTCGTTACAGGGCCCTATTTAACCTTCTCTCTGCTTTACGGGTAGTTTTGTAACACCCTGTATAGTTGGTAGCACGCGAGTTTGCTATACGCGCGCCTTTGAGTGGAAAGCGAGGAGAATCTTCCCCCTTTTATGGAGTCTGGTGGATGTACTGGATCATAGCCCGACATGGTCGTGGTGAATGTTACAAAATCCATGGCGATGACTACAGGGCAAGGGACCGTAAGTATGGTTATTGTCGGTAAGCGTCCGACAACTCTACCTCTCTAGGTGGCAGACAATCCATTATGAATTTTATGCACATCAATAAAAAGGAAGACAATCTTCTTTCTCCGAGCCTTTTCCCAACTATATTGGGGTCGGCTTCCAGTCTAACCACATACGGCTGAATATCTGTATTTTACACGAAGCGACTACCATCAGACCTTCGCAACCCGGTTTTTGGGTAATTTTATTTATTTATTCATTTATTTCATGCAACAAGGCCCATACAAATATAATAATACAATATAAAATAGAACAAAAAATAAAATACTATAAAATATATACAACAATAACAAAACTAAGTATTACTATGCCACACGTAAATTCGTCGTGCGTCGCTCGGTGTTAGGTATCCGGCCTCGGAACCGCCGGAACAGTACACATTCGGCCAAAACTCTTCCTTCATGAATGTCGACAGATACTACAGTCGACAGGTAATACTGATACCCTGAGGATAGACTGGTTGTCAGGCTTTTTGGGCTACTGACTATCACCAACGATTGTCAAACGAGAGTTCGTGTGACAACCGGGACCAACGGCTTTAAAGGAAAAAAGGAGGACTTATATGAGAACAGTCATAGGACTCTTCTTGTATGCAAAATTTTATACGTCTAGGTATTTCACAAATATATTTAAAATGGAATAAAAAAATATAGCATGACACATCTAGAACTAATAATACAAGCTAATAACATCCTGTTTGGATGCAAAACCAGTTAAATAATGATCTAATTTGGAAACGAGAACTAGTGCTCTTTAAAATAAGATAACACTAACTTCTTTTATTTCTATTCGGTTCTGCCTATACTGATTAAGTGCCTTACCTATTTAGGTACCCATATTTTTTTAAATGTACGGAAAATCCTCATTGAGGAGGTGGCAGGGTATATCTTTTTTTATTTTTGGGACATTTTTACACAGCACCATCTAGTCCCAAACTAAGCAGAGCTTGTACTATGGGTACTAGACAACGGATATAATACTTATATTTTTTTTGTAAATACATACTTATAATACATAAGAAACACCCAGACAAACACAAATACTCATGTTTTACCCACAGAAATATTTGTGTCCTGTGGGAATCGAACCCACAACCTCATGATCAGCAGTCCGGTACTCGAACCACTAGACCACAGATGTCGTATCGACTAAAAACCGCACTTGCTTTCACTTGCCCTATAGTCATGGCCATGAGATCCGTGAAATTAATTTACATATAGATCTGTTGTAATCCCTTTTTAAAAGCTCGCACCTTTTAATTTATTTATGTATTATTATCCCTACTAATTGGACGGCCAAGTCGAAGGTCTCAAGTTTTTCAAATCAGAATGAAATGCGTATTATTAATTATCACTCGTTTAAATGGCGAAGAAAACATCGTGAGGAAACCAGCATGCCCGAGAGATTTTTTTACGGTGTATGAAGTCAGACAACCCTCATTAGGCCAGCGTTGTGAATTATAGCCTAATTAATCCCTCTCATTCTCAGAGGAGACTTGTGCCCAGCAGTGAGACAGTATATGTGTATGGGTTGATGATAACATTTTTTTATTTTATTTGCCATTAACGTATATTAACATTTTAAGGGAAGGCAACGCACAAGTGATACCCCTGGTGTTACAAGCGGTTAAGGCTATGGTAACTGCATACCATCAGCTGGGCCGTATGCCTGTTTGCCATCTTAGTAATATAAAAAAAATACAATGCACACAAATACACTCCTTCTTTCCATAGCGGTCGACAGAAACTAAAGAATTGTACTTGCATACTTCTTTTGCTTCACCCACAATCATGTATCTTGTCATACACACACGCTGGTTGCGATTAGGTACTACGCACCTGACCTTTTTGAAGAACCTCACCTATAAGAAGATGAATTATAAAAACTACTATTCTCCAATCAGCTTACGTCATTAAAATTTATAGCTTTAGCTCTCATTAAGTGTGAGATGTTTATTAAAACGTATTTAGCGTCAGTATACGATATTGTGAATAGACGCGAAACGATATTTGAATATATTATTAATAAATAAAAAATACATGTTTTTAAATTTTTTGAATGTGACCTTGAACTTGAACATAAAATTTGTAAAGGTAGGATACATTCTGTCCGTCCCCCGCCGCTACGAAAAACTTGGTAATACAATACATATCAATCTTAAAATCGTAGCGATTGTCTTTGTATTTGTCTGGTAGAAGAGTTTATCTGTTCTGCGGTAAATATAAAATTGTGGCATATTTTATACAATATTTATCGCCAACAGGCTGAACAGCTGTTTTTTGATAATATTGCTTAGTAAGGTATAAGAACAGCTTTATGTTCACAATATTATCTAGTGACAGGTACCAGCTCTAGATCTCGGAAAAAAAAATCGTTTGCTAAATAACTTTACTAAATTTTGTTTTGTTTCATGAAACTTATAATTATTTAGAAAAACATTTAAAAATAACAAAATCAAAGATTTTTTATCATCGTTTATATAAATAAAATCCTAACGTGTAGTAGGTAGATACTACAGTAGGTAATATGCTTTAAAAATTAAATAAGCTTTATAAAGTCTTTATTGTATTTGGCATTAAAGCACGCTATAAACAATGAGCAGAAGATCGGGCTCAGTGGCTTTCACTAAAGGAGTCCTACGTCCAGCTGCAGGGGAATGAGGGCTGATGATGATGATCATGATTATGACGATGATAAAAAAATTAAAATATCATAAATGAAGTTATCCTATAATGGAAAATGTGGAATCGTATGCATTGATTTGCGGTAGCTCAGTTGATTGAAGCATCTGGAATAATGAACCTGAGGACGTAGGTTCGAATACTGCCTGACGTCGAATTCTTTTGGCTAAAATTCATTATTCTGAAAGAGTTTGAAAATATTTCAGATTATACAATAAATTTTGTTACTAGGTATAATGAACAACGTTAAATTTGTTTATAAACATTCTGTTTGTTTTATGTAAGTATACATACATATTTTATCAAATTATTTAGCGATAAATCGTGTTAAAAATTGTTTTCTTTCAGAAAGTGTATCATTCATCTTATTCAATAGCATACTATGCAATACATTGTAATAATATTTATTAAAAAACGTTAACGCCAAAAAAGATATCGGTGCACACCTTTACAATGACCGTGAACTCAGATGAACTAACACATTCATACACAAACAATCTTGTTGACATTTTTGGTCATAAAATATTTTATTAATATTATAAAAATATATAGATTTATAATTAACCATGAAAAAAAAATCTTTACATTTAAAAATAAAATTACTTAGTTTATTATTAGATTCATGATCTCTCTCTGAGTGTGAAGTTCTGAGTTTGATTCTGAGGTGTTATTCGGTATTTTAGAGCTTAATAAGTCATAGGTTGTTGTAGGTCATTGCTCTGTTCCCAGAGCCCAGACGCAGCTGGTACCAGAAAGAACACCGTGTGGTTTCTAGTCGGTAGGTCACCCACTCTGGGTGGAGTCCGACTTCCCCGGGCGACGGAAGTCTATGAGGATTTTTCAGACATTAAGCAAAAAAAAAAACTTGAGTAGCTGGCGTTTTTATAGACTGCGGCACCAGGTGACCCGTATGCTTATTTGTCATCTTATACCTAACAATAAAAAAAAACAGTAACTGACGTCAGAACCTCACTCTCAACCATTGCGCTGTTCCCAGTAGACTGTTGAGACAAATTTAGAGACAAAAACAATAAAGAATTTCATAATTCGTCTACAAATTGCAATAGTACAAACGCCAGCAGGTCAAGCTATCCAAAACTGACAAACTTTCTCAATTGAAAATGAACCTTATACTGTTGTGTTACAGTTGAAAATCTCTCAAAGAAATTTGACAGATTGTGGTAGCTTGATGTGCCCTCTGTACCTACATACATAATATTTTAGTTTCATAAACTAGGTTAAGAATTGTGTGTATACATTACTGTATCAAATAGTTTTACTAATGATTATTGTCTAGTAGATTTAGTAAGCTTGGTAATGTATATTGTAAAGCTCCCTTTCTACTTATTTGTATTAGGAAATGACGCATTATTTTTGGCACGCGAATTACATACAAAAACCATTCAAAATCAAAATAGTTTTATTTTCAAATACTTAAACCATATAAAGGCACTTATGAAATGTCGAATCGACTCTTAAAGAAAGTTCTAAACAGTTATCCCATTTACAAACGGTAGAAACTAATAAACTAGGTATATAAAGCAACTGAACAAAACTTGTCACCAAGATTTACGGAATTAGATATAAGTTCATTAAGAATCAAGTCAAAAACAATGAAATTTAATATAAAATACAAATAACTAAGTTGGGATTGGTTAATACATTTAAACCATTTATTTTGCCACACATATTACTTAGGTACATTAAAAAACTTGAGAGACATATAAAAAGATAGGTTGCAGCACGGAAACCAGCTCAGTATTTGCTGTGTGGAGGGCTCAACACTGATTTTCGGCTGATCCCTGCCGAAATGAGAAAATAAAACTACTTTTTAGCGTCCGTGGTCCATAATCGAAGTCAGGATTAATATTCATATTCATACCATCACGCCTGTATTCCCCGAAAGGTTAGGCAGAGGTGTACTAATTGTACACCCACAGTTCGCCGGTATGTTTAGGTCCCATGTAATAGGGGGCGAGCCTATTGCCATTAATCGGGCACAAATCCAGACTCCGAGCTGCTACTGAGAATTTCATAGAAAAACCCAATAACACTTTGCGCGACCTGGGGATCGAACCCAGGACCTCTAGAATAGCAGTCGCGCTTAGAACCACTAGACTAATGAGGCAGCCAGGATTAATAATATCAATGTAACGCGATAAAATCCTTAAAAGTAGTTTTATTTCAATATTAATATTCGCGTAAGTTTCAGAAATCAATATGTTAACATGACTTACCATCACGCCTGTATTCCCCGAAGAGTTAGGCAGAGGTGTAGATACTTAATCTACACACAGTTTGCCGGTATGTCCAAACTCCGAGCTGCTACTGAGAATTTAATAGAAAAACCCAATAACACTTTGCTCGACCTTAGAATCGAACCCGGGACCTTTAGCGTAGTAGTCATGCTTAGGACCACTAGGCTAACGAAGCAAACAGAAACACAAAAAATGTGTGAATATAAGATTTTGTTTATACCACTAAGGTGGCAAATAAGCATACGGCCCACCTGATGGTAAGCGGTTACCGTTGCCTATAGACGCTTGCAACACCATGGGTATCACTTGTGCATTGTTGACCCTGTAAAATGAAAGAGGAATAGTTGGGTTGACAGTATAAGGGTCAAAGTCCCCCCACTGCTAACACAACGTTTCCTCGTGGAGCATTGACAACCTTGCTCACCGTTAGGAATTGTGTTCCTAACAGTGAGCAAGGTACAAAGCAGTTATTTCACTTCGATTTTCTGCAAGTCCACCTTGATACTTCGACAGTCGGGCTTCTCCAATTTGAGTGGAATTACTCCCACTACGCCACACATCTCTTTAATACATACATACCATCACGCCTGTATTCCCCGAAGGGTTAGGCAGAGGTGTACTAATGTACACCCACATTTCGCCGGTATGTTTAGGTCCCATGTAATAGGGGGCGAGCCTATTGGATTTGTGCCCGGTTAATGACATCTCTTTAATAATATGCCAATTGCTTTTTAAATCTTATTTTTGCAAATAATAAAAAGACAAAATATTAAACCTTAAGAAGGTCATAGCTTGAACACCGTGGTACTAGAAGTACCTATTGTAAATATACGTCTTTAATCATGAGATGAATTGCAAAGGTGTTACCAATACTGAACCATGTAAGTAATTATAAGCACCTATTTTACGCTCCAAAAATAAAAGTTAATGTTAGTAACTATTTCACACACACATTAAGTCAAGGATGGTAATATAACATGATAGTCTTTAATGTAATCAACGCTTGATTGAAGGTTAAATTAATATTTGCACTAGTATAATAAAGTTAAGTAATTAGGCTTCACATGCATTTTATCACGGGTTTGTCTGTACTTATTAAATAAAAAAACAATTTAAGGTGCATATACGACGTTTTTTTATATTAAACGCTAATGATATGAAAAAAAAATATGTTAAACTAATCCTTAATAATTTGGTATGTAAATATTTTGTATAGTTTTTCTTTAATAGAGGGAAAAAAAAATTATTGTCGTTTCAAACTCTTTGCTCAAGGTCCGGCGACCATCATCCTTTAAAGACTTTTTTAAAGGAATATAATAAACCGCGCATCAAAAATACTGATTGAGCGACAAAATTACTGATTGAGCAGCAAAATACAGATATCGATTAGGTTAGGTTAGAACTGTGACCACACAACGAAACCATAGAACCAAATCTGAATAATACCGAATCTGAAGACCAAGAAAGTGTATATAAGTAATAACAATTGATTTATTTGATGAGCAAATTTTGTGTGCAATTCAGTATTTTTGGTGCTAATTTCGAATATTTTGATTGAAAAAAGGGGATTTACAGTTATAGTATTAAATACCACCCTTTTTAAACGTTGCCCCAAAGACTAGGTAACTATCTTCAAGTAGTTGTGCGTCGTCTTTGGTATTACATTTTTTTTTTCTGTGTACGATCGAACTCGAACTTCAGGTAATTTAAAACTATATGTTATAGTTAAAATCTAAGGGATTAAAATGAACACTTTAGCGATTTCTATAGAATTAATTGCTCCGGAAATTCCTCTGGAATTATTTTATCCATTAGGTATGCTAAATGTGTTGCCAAAATAATAAAATAGGTACACTTTGAAATAAAACTACTTTTTACGGATTTTATCGCGTATATTGATATTATTAATCCCGACGTTTCGTATATCAATATACCTACGCGATAAAATCCGTAAAAAGTAGTTTTATTTCAATGCGCGTAAATGTCAGAAATCAATAGGTACACTTATTAATTTTACTTTAATAACGAATGATTTATGGAATTTAATTACTTTATTACGCATAATAGAAGTAGTATATTATTATTCATAGACGCACATCATTTAAAATGTCAATTAAGATTGCTATTGGTCCATTTAATTATAAAAACATAATCGATTCAATGGTTTGAATAGAGCTGTATTGGAAATAAGACATCCAATTAAATTTCGTTGAAATCTTTCGAAATAAATGCATTTACGAATAAAATATTATTTTGGGACATTTTGGGACATTTTGGGATATTTCACACAACATCATCTAGTCCCAAACTAAGCAGAGCTTGTACTATGGGTACTAGATAATGGATATAATACTTATATACTTTTTTTTTGTAAATACATACTTATAATACATAAGAAACACCCAGACAAACACAAATACTCATGATTTATCCACACATATATTTGTGTCCTGTGGGAATCGAACCCACGACCCCATGATCAGCAGTCGGCACTCGAACATTATTATTATGTATCATGGAGTGCACGGAACAAACAGACAGACGGACAAAAATTTTTTTTTTTTGTAAGTACCGTATTGCTTTCGTGTGCATTTAGTGAAAAGCTTTTAATTTGGAATTACAAACAAACATTATATTATAATATATTTGTGTTCTGTGGGAATCGAACCCACGACCTCGTGTTCAGCAGTCCGACACTCGGAACACTCTTTTTTTTTTTCGCGATTTCAGAGTACCTACAATGTTATCCTACAAGTTTTCAATATATTCTCCTTTTCTTTCCTTTAATAATTCAGTGTGTTTAAAATCATGAGTCTTTTTAATTTTCTGAAGTTCCTCACAGACTTAGGTGAAGGTCGAAGGCCCCTTAGTTCGTGATCATCTTTCTTTTGATCGCAATCAAATCAGACCAAAATACTCATGACTAGATAATTTAGGTAGATAGCCTATTTCAGAACGATGTTCGAATTTTGAAATCAATTCTTTTTATTTACGAGTTTGAAAAGTCCCCTTGACGTTTCCGATGGAGATTCCCACGACAGGGAATCCTACTGAGGGGTCTAGGGCTGTACCTATATAACTGTACTTTCCAGAATAATATATTATTATTATATTTTATTATAATATTTTATTTATTTACTCTCCACGTCGGTTGGGCGATATGTCTTTTGGATAAGTAGGTGCTCTTAGCAATTTTTTAGTTGCATGGGCGTATATATGTATACATATACGTGCGCACCGCAAATTTAGTTATGGCTTAATTTAAGAGAGGAAACGCATAGTGAGAGTAATCCCACTCAAAATGGAGCTGCCCTACTGTGGAATTACCAGCGCCTTGAAGAAAAATGACGTGACTAACACTGCATTAGACGCTTGTAATACGCGCAAGCGATACCTAGCGCGTTGCCGACCCTGTAAAACGAAAGAGGAATAGTTGGGTTAACAGTATAAGGGTCAAAGTCCCCCTAATGCCAACACAATGTTTCCTCGCGGAGCACTGGTGTTTACCGTAAGGAACAGTAGGTAGCTACAATTTGAGTGGAGTTATTCCCACCATGCCCTACCTCTGTAATAGTAATTCTAATATCTCTCTAATACTAGATAATAATCTCTGGATAATACTGAAATCTGAGGATAGACGCCCAAAAAGCATGAGAACTATGTCAGGCTTTAAATTTGCTTGTTGATACTGGGATCACGTCGGGGTCACCAGTGTGAAGAGGCGAGTTGTGTTAACACTCCATCCAAAGGGAGGATCAACCAGGCGGGTGTTTTGCCTTGCGGGCCACGGCCCGACGGGTGATGTTGGGCGGTTGTATATATCCAACTTGCGTTGCGAATGTTGCTTGCGCGATTCAGGATTTGTTCGTAATTCCATGTAGCGCGGTAGATGTCGCTAAACGCTTATAATCTTACTACCACTAACAATTGTTATAGGTGATTGTACGAAAAACGGGACCGACTGCTTTACGTGCTCTGCAAAGTATGGAGGGGTCACAGTTTATTAAAAATGGTCACCCATCCACAGACTGACTGAGCTTAGCCTTACAGATCAGTTGATTAACGTAATAATTACTTATCCACGAGTGTCTCTCACTTTCCTAAGACAATAGCTTACAATTTCATCAAACACTATCAGAGAGATCAATTAAGTTACAATTAAACGGTAACATAATGGTCAATTTTGTTGCGTCACCAAAATAATCAGGACAATGTAATAGATTGTCAGTCAAACTGACAGATGCTTGGCATTCCATTTGTTCACGTCCCATTGTCCAGCCATACTGATGGAATCGGCGCGACTTATTGACAATCTGATGACGTCACCGCATAATCATACTAGCTAATCAGTTAGTAAAACGCTTGGTAATCTTGCATGATAGCCTGAGTTGAAATCCAGGCCAGGTACTTCTGTTTTTAAAATGCCTATCATAAAATTTTTGTAAATTAAAAGTTTCAAAGTCAGTTTATTTCAATTAGACCATTAAAATAACACTTGTAAAGTTAAAACTAGTTGCATGGTAACAAAAAGTGGGCCTTAAGGAGATCAAACATGATACAATATTATTTTTAGTTTACCATTATGTTCTAAACAGTTCACAAGAATGCAGTTTCATCTATACAATAATAATAATCCAGTATGATAATTAAACAGAGAAAGATTGTCATTTCCAGTAAGCTCCGACCAGCCTCCACAGACGGCACCCGTACATGAGGTGTATATTGGCACCATTCGACTCAACCATGTTGTAGGTAATAAAACGACCCGACCCACAACGCCAGCATCAGCAGAACATTTTAGTGAGCATGACAAGCTCAGACCGCTAGGCAATTGAAGGGCACAATGTAATTACCTATAGAGTAATTATAAATATAAGTACTATATGCAACAGAGACATCAATGGCTGCACGACCCACATATTTTACAATTCGTGGATTGATGGCCCTACTCACCCTCCAACGACAGAGAAAGCTGAAGCTTCGAATCTCGTCTGATGTTCCTTAATCTACTCACATTTTTTACTATAAACTCCATTTGTAAGATGGCGTATTCAGATCATGTAGGTTTAGGCTAGCCCTTCATCAGGAGCGGATCGGATAATTACCTACTATATTTTTTTAACCTCCACATCTGCGTCATGTTTGAGATTAGCTATTCTTCCCTCCCTCATATTCTCCCATATTAGTAAGTAACTGAATAAATGTGATTTTCTTTCTTTCTTTCTTTTCTAACTTCCTAAGTCTTCCTTCGTGGACTTCCGTAAGCCCAAGAGTTAATAGTTCACGGAGGTTGGAGTTCGGAGCACTCCGGTACAGTGCTCAAACTGATTTCTTATACCATCATCACGCGTCACTCTCTTATAGTAAAACAACCACAGCAAAAGAAGGGTTGGTCCTTGAACAACCGGAACAACACTACAATAAAACACATTTGTAACCTTGAATGATAAATAAAAACAATACAATATAACCTTCGTCTACCGGTAATTATCACGATGATCCCTAATCAGACGACAGGGCGCCATAAACATAATCACGGTTGTGATAACCAATGTAAAAAATGTGTAACCTCACGATGTTTCGTGGTGCAAATGACCTGATATGCCGCGCCGATCAACTTATTGATTTTGACCAAGACGTAGTCACGCGTCGTGATTGAACTAAGAAAGTTTGGTTCTGTATGTATTTTTGTTTAGTATTTTAATAGAAGATGATTTTGCCGCAAGGCAAGTGAAGGAATAAATAATTATTTGTCCTATCAGACTATTCTTCCTACTATATCCTATCCTACTAATATTATAAATGTGAAAGTTTGTGAGGATAGATGGATGGAAGGATGGATGTTTGTTACTCTTTCACGCTAAAACTACTGAACGAATTTTGATGAAACTTTACAGTACTATTATATATACATCAAAATAACATATAGGCTATAATTTATAACGATTTTAAGTTAATTAGCAAAATTACAATGATAATTAAAAGTAACTTTTCCACACGGACGAATTCGCGGGCAGAAGCTAGTTCAAATATAAATTAATGAGATAACCACCATAAATGTGTTCTTTTATTTTATGTCTGCCATAATTATTAACAATATCTAGATTAATAACTACATCATCGTCCTAAGCAAGACTGCTACGCTTGAGTTCCTTGATTGGATTTCCAGGTTGAGAAAAGTGTTATTGGGTTTTTCTATAAAATCCTCAGTTGCACGTCGGAGTTTGGATTTGTGCCCGGCTAATGACAATAGGCTGGCCCCTTTTACATCTATCTATCTATCAGCCACGGACGTCCACTGCTGAACATAGGCCTCCCCTAATGATCGCCACAAAAATCGATCTTGCGCAGACCGCATCCACCGACGCCCTGCGACCCTCACAAGTTCGTCCGTCGCCACTCCAGGACTTTATTTCCCCTTTTACATAAAACCTAAAAATATCGGTGTACTGTGGGTATACATTACTAGGCGTGATGGTATATCCATTATCATTGTCTATATTATAGATAAACTAATCTAAAGATTAGGGTTAGGTGAACTAACATAACATGGTCATCGTCAAACCATATACTGTCCCACTGCTGGGCACGGGTCTCGTCTCAGATTAAGAAGGATTAGGCTATAGTCCACCACGCTAACCTAGCACGGGTTGGCAGACTTCACACACCGTCAAGAGAAATCTCTAAGGCATGCAGGTTTCCTCACGATGTTTTCCTTCACCGTTTAAACAAGTGATAATCAATATTAATACGCACATGAATTTGAAAAGTCAGAGGCGTGCATTGGATTCGAACTTAAGAGGACTTGGCAGTCCAAATGGTCATACCACTAGATACCACATAAGTTCAATCTTATAAAAAAAAAAACGAATTAATATACAAACTTATCTTTTATTCAGTACCTTGCACAAGAACTCAGCATTCTATTTTAGTCTGAATTACCAAAGGTATAATGTGGTGCATAAATACAACTCCAATTGACTCATTGATTGATTTTGATGAAGATATACTACTTGTCAAACTGTTTATACGTTTAAGTTCCGTATAATATTATAGTGGCTTATTCCCGTGCGCTCCAAATCTATTGTTCTCTAAAAATATTTTTTCCATACATTCATTACCAGGAGCTCCAAGGATTTTTATATTAAAATAATAAATAATGCCACAGCTATTCTTGGACGGGTGACAACTAAGGGATTATTGAAGTATAATTAACCAATTTTTTTAATTTGTGTACAAACCAAGGTAGAAGCCATAATATAGGAGTATTAGCCCCGTCCGACTTTTAAGTATCTACGAGTGTATATATTTTTATATTATATTAAAAATCGAATCGATAGTATAGAAATATTACATGATTGTATTCATTATATAGTCATTCTACATAACGAATACATGTAGGTACCTTGAATTTTATTGTTTATTTGCTAGTAACTAAATAGTATCAGTTTTAATTGCTTTGTATAATTTTTGCATGCTGTGGTCTCTCATTGAAGGAGTATACTAGCCAATAGTAATAGTGACTTATTTTTTTTTATGTATATCCTTTTTTAGAGATCCATAAGTAAATAAGTACCTAAATAATAAAAGATAATTTTATTGTTCTATTTCCAAAATTTTTTGAAAAACACCCTTCCATTTTGTGATTATAATTTTACACCCTGATCCGCTAAGTTTTACCAACTTTGTTGGGGTCGGTTTCCAGTCCAACCCGATACGGAATATTAGAAAATAAAACTAAGCGACTGCCATCAGACCTCCGCAACGCAATTACTATACAATACCAATATTATAAGGATATAGAAGACACATATTTATTGCTAAATCCTACCGAGTCATGATCTAGAAGCAGTTTCTCATGAGCCTCTCGATTACACACAAAAAGTCGTAAATAGCGGAAATGGCCCAACATCGCAAATTGTACATGATTTAAGCAATAATAAGATGTACCATAATTTACCTTTCGATAGGCACATAAGCTTTGTAAGTATTCTATAAGTTGCGACTGTGATTTGATTTGATCATCAAAAAGTTTGAAATTGAATTATTAGACGGATGTGGGAATATTGGAAACTAGCTTTTGTCCGCGATTTCGTTTCCATAGACTTCCTGGATAAAAAGTGTTTTTGGAAATTTTCCAATTTTCTGCGAAATTATCTTAATTTTTTCTTTCCGTAAGAACCTTCTCCGAGGTATTGGAAAACTTAAAAAAAAAAGATGAATGAAATCAGTAAACTTGTTCTCAAGTACAACCACCTCTGATGTTTTGAATTCATGTGCGTAATATTAATTAATTATCACTCGTTTAAACGGCAAAGGAAAACATCGTGAGGAAACCTACATTGTCATGCCATTGAGATTTTTCTCGACGGTGGGTGAAGTCTGCCAATCCGCACTAGGCAAGCATGGTGGACTACTGCCTAATCCCTCTTAATCTGAGAGGAGACCTGTGCCCAGCAGTGGGACAGTATATGGGTATCAACGTACATAGAAAAAAAAACCTTCCAATCAGTAAGTAAATCAGCGCATCACTTTAATTTGTAAGGAAAGCTTTTTTTTCGTTGTAATCATCGTTTCTTATTTTATAGACCGAGTGTGTTTCTTAATATATTTTTTGTAGGATTTTAAAATACGTGACATTATATTAATATTTATTCCTAGACAGCCTGATCCTCTTAGAAGCTTAAAAAAATCGTGATGCATAGTATATCCAACCCGGACGCATAATTATCTTAAGAGGCAAATAATCGCGTAATTATTTAAATAATTAAAAATAAAAGACTGCTGCGAATACCAGCGTATGAAGTCGGCAGAACAATAATTATAAAAATCTGTTATGGTAAATGCCTGTTATTGTAGATACATACGTAATTATATTTTATTAAAATATAGTTAGTGCGTAGTATTCATATAATGCCAGCAGGTCAAGCTATCCAAAACTGTCAAATTTTCCCAATTGATTATGAACCTTATCGTTTTGCCTTAAAGTTGAAAATCAATAAAATAAATTTGACAGATTGTGGTAGCTTGATGTGCTAGCCTCTGTACATAAATTCAGTATTAGATAAAATTTGAGCTCTATATTAAATTAGTTAAAATATTGATTTAGTATGTTTTTAGTAGTCGATGAAATTGAAAAAAAAAATGATTGGCAAATATTTTATTAGCCACAGTTTAATTTATCATATATTTATTTCATTGGCTCAAAGACACACCTATCCGAAATAAAATTATATTTGTCAGAATAGAAAATAAATAAATTAAATTGACGAAATAAATGAATAAGTTTTATATATTATATAGAATATTTGCAAGTGAAATATTTAAGAATACGTAACCTATATTTTTTACACAATTAATAAGTTTGGAGCGAAGAGAACCCTTTCACTAGCAGTGGGGCGTATGGGGCTAGAAATAATAATAATAAAAAAGAATTAAATTACTGTTAACAATCCCTGTTCTGCTTTACGTTAAAAATGTTCAAGCAACTTCTACGGATCTCCAATTTAAAATAAACAAAGTGAATCCCTCCATGTATGGGCCCACACACACATGCGCATCTTACGCTCACAGTAATTAGAGTATCAGTAATATCGATCGAGTTATTGAGTAAGAACCCACACATAGAAACATTGTGGAATCTTCACTAATAGTACTGTCAAAGGTTAGGTCCGTGAGCACAATTTTGAGTAACTTAGTGTGGTGAACGAATTTACTTCATATAAATAGGATGCAGTTACACTGATATGCACATTCGGTGATCACCCCGTGGTACCACAACAGCTTTAGATATGAAGCTGGTAATTAATTTAATTATAATTAAAAATAATTCATAAAAAAGTTATTCATAAATTGAATTATAATTCATAAAAAAGTATTTTTTGCTAAAAGCAACTGTTATTTCGAAATTTGAATAAAACGGTTTACATTCTTCGTGGAATTCGAAAATTTGAATTTGAAAAATTGGATTGCAGTGAAAGTTTAAGGTTGAATTTATCTAAAATTCTGGCCAGTGATTTTTTTAAGAGCAATCGATTCTTTTAATTATTTAATTAGGCTTTGAATGATTGTTCTTGTGTGTAACATTAAACTTTGTCTTCGTCAAGATCCGTTCAATCAAGGGCTTCCCTTTCTACTATGACTCAAACTAAATTTATGTCAATCCTGCATCTAAAGATTTACGTAAATTGACGTGCGTTTTGCAAAACCCTCATTACTCCTATTAAGTATAATTATTTTCATTTCAGCTCATCATATTAACAGTAATAGCGTGCAGCTATGCTGACAAATTGGATAGGACGTATTTGCCTCCTGCGAGCGCTGGTTCCGCTGGTGGGAGCCCTGGAGCCCTAACTGCCCCTGGTGGCGAGCCTGGATTTGAACTGCCTAAACGTCCATCTTCATTTAGCCAGCCTTCAGGCCCAGGATTTGGTCAGGCCAGACCTCAGGCTGGATCTGGTCCCGCTGGATTTGGACAGCCCTCAACTTCTGGTCAGTCAGGATTCGGCCAGCCCGCTTCTCAATACGGAGCTCCGTCTACTGGTAAATCTGCCCCTGGTCAAGGTCCTGCTGGATTTGGCCAGCCTGCTTCTCAATACGGCGCTCCCACTGGTTCCATTGGTAGCCCAGCCTCCGGTCAAGGTCCTGCAGGATTTGGTCAAGCCTCAACTCCCGGGCAATCTGGATTTGGCCAGCCTGCTCCTCAATATGGTGCTCCCACTGGTGCTTCTGGAAGCCCAGCCTCCGGTCAAGGTCTTGCAGGATTTGGTCAATCTGCTCCTCAATATGGTGCTCCTAACGCTGGTAATGGAAGCCCAGCTGCCACTCAAGGCGCTACTGGATTTGGAGAGACGCCTTTTGGCATCCAAGAAGCTCAAGATGCGACTGCTTATTCTGGCCAGCCTCAGCCTGAACGTGAACGTGCTTCCATTGACAGGAATGCTGAAATCTTAAGATACGACAACCAGAATGATGGTGAAACATTCGCGTACAGTTTCGAGACTTCGAACGGAATTTCTGCTGAAGAATCTGGTGTGGCTACCAACGGTGTTCATGCTCAAGGTGGCTTTGCTTACACTGGTGATGATGGCCAGGAATACAGAGTCACGTACACGGCTGATGAGAATGGATATCAGCCCCAGGGTGATCATCTGCCGACTCCTCCGCCCATTCCTGATGAAATCTTGAAGTCTATTGAGGACAACGCTAGAGCTGCTGCAGCTGGTACTCAAGAAGGTGAGAATTTAATTTCTAAGCATACCGTGCATAATATGTGATAAATTAATTATGCTTTCATTGTGCTTTGTTGTAATCGTGAGAAGTTATTAGTGGTCGTGATCATCATCAGTATCACATAAGCACAGTACGCATACTCTCTATATAAATAAAATCAATAAGGTTTAATCATAGGAATATTGGGAATTTCCCACCGGGTTGGGAAATACGAGACCAATGTTAGTGTAGTTTATAACAAAGTTTATTTATTTCCGTAACAGTATATTTTTGCGCTTATTTTTTCTAAACTCCCAAGGGATTTTTATTTGGTTTCTACTAACATTTAGAGAATTTTTACCGCAATATTACATGCATAACACAGAGCCACAGAGTTTTGTTCAGACAGTTACCTATAATACATGCCGCTAAATCTAATTTCTTTTGTGTACCCAAAATATGTTGCTGTGTGTATTAAAACTAGGAGAAAATATAAGTCATTTTGCCAGAAATAAGACCTAGAAAATTTTCTTTGAAATAAATTTAGAGAACAAAGAAACAAGAAAAATATATAAATATTACTTGTACTCGTGTAAGTAGATAATTTTTAATTACGTTGCACCCGTGTGAAGCGCTAGCTGTGTTGAATGTAGTCGCTTATTCACGCTCGTATTCCCCGAAGAGTTAGACAGAGATGTATTATAGTACACATACAGTTATGCTTAGGTCGCAAGTCCCTCCAAACTGCCATGAAGACTTTTATAGAAAAAAATAATTACCAAAATCTGACTACTCTGTATAAAGTTATGCGTGGTCATACCTTACAATCAGTGAGTGAACAATCAATCATCTCTTGTTTTCCTACCCTTATGGTTGCATTTTTTTATTTAAATTTATATGGGACCAACTTCGAGGGGGACCAAATAATTATCAAAATCGGACTACACTGTAAAAAGTTATGCATACATAAAAAAAATATATATGTTACGGTAAGAGTGGATAATTGAAGATTATTAATAATTATCTATTATTATTAATAATTACCGAAAGTCAAGGTTAAAGAGATAAATGTACATAAGTAACGCTCAAGGACCAAAAACAGCTCACAACGCGTTGTGGTCAATTATATTAGTTGAGCTCCAATATGCAAGGAATTATAAAAACTAAATAAAATTAAAAGTCGTACTTAGGCCAGGTTAGGTTGTTAGGTTTTTTTTTTATATATTCAAAAACTAAAAGTAATAAATTTCGATCGTTTATTCACATTTACCAAAACATGTGGTTATTATTAATAATTTTGTAAAAATATTAATAATTTTCAATTAATCAGATTTACCGTAACATATACACGTCGACTGGAAAACTTTCTTCGTTTTTTGTTTTTCATCGGTTGAGACTGTTAATGACTCAGTCGGTTGCATTAATCAAAAATAGTTTTTTAAACAACTATGTAACAGAAGACAGTGATTGACTGCTAACACTGTTTACAAATCTTTTGATACGATAATTAATTTAATTACGACGATTAGCATTTCGGCTCTACTGTACCAGCGTCTGTCATTTGTTTCGAGTGCATGACCGATTCCCATTAGAATGAAATATTATGGCTTCTAAAGTAGTGATGTGTATCATCATCAACCCATATACTGTCACACTGCTGGGCTCGTGTCTCCTCTCATATTGAGAGGGATTAGGCTATAGTCCACTACGCTATCTTAGTGCGGGTTGGTAGACTTCACATGCCGTCGAGAAAATCTCTAAGACGTGCAAATTACAAATACGCACGTGATTTCAAATGTACCTTAGGCAATACGGAGTTTACCCTTATTATCCGCTTATGTATCCAACACTCTTTGTTATAGGTATGGTTGGATATTATAAGCTGGAGGTAAGGCGGGACTTAGCGTTAGGAAAATATATATTTGAAGTGTTTCGTGGTAGAATAAATATCCCGGATGTATCGGAATCATTGAGGCTGCGCGTTCCGAACACCAAGTTGCGCCAGCCACCGAGGGTACAGCTTTTAGACGTACCAGTAGCTCGCACTAACTCAGGAAAATTCGCACCGGTTTCAAGAGCCATACGGCTATTAAACAGGTTCACAAAGGTTAGACATTTTTCATTGTTCTTTGGCGGAATTCGTGAGGGTGACTCTCGAATTATTCAGTAGATAAGTTATAGTTATAGAGGATAATCACATTATCGCATTGGGTGTGTAGACCTGTCATGATAGTGTTAGATTGTAAATAAATAAAAAAAATAAAAAGTCAGAGGTGCGTGCCTTGGATTCGAACTCGAGCCCTTTGACTTGGCAGTCCAATGTTCATACCACTAGGCTATATCTACTTATAAATAGTATATATATATGTATATATGATATGTAGTACACATATCTCCTTTACCTATATAGGAGGATACACAGCATATAGGCATATTTTATAGATGCTTAAGTACTTTTAAAAAAATATTATTGATAACGTTTCAGGTGCCTACAATCCGAACGAAGACTCTGGATCCGAGCCTCAGCAGTACTACGGCGCAGCTTTCCCCTCTTACCAAGGCCAGGGTCAGCTTGGACAGTCTCCACCAGGCTCTTACCAGCCTGGTCAGGGACCATCTTCTCAATACGGTGCTCCTACTCTTGCTGGCTCTTCAGGACCTCAAGGATTGTCAAACCAACGTGGTCAAGGACCGTCCTCTGATTATGGCGCTCCTGCTCAATCTGGTGCAAGTGGAACTTCTGGATCTGGCTTCCCTACCCAGCGCGGACTGTCTGCTGCTACTCAGTATGGTGCTCCTGCTGAATCAGGACCTGCTGCAAATGCACCTTCTGGATCTGGATTCCCTGCCCAGCGTGGTCAATCTCCTGCTTCTCAATACGGTGCTCCTGCTCAATCTGGACCTGCTGCAAGTGTACCTTCTGGATCTGGATTCCCTGCCCAGCGTGGCCAATCTCTTGCTTCTCAATACGGTGCTCCTGCTCAATCTGAACCTGCTTCCAATGGACTTTCTGGATTGCCGTCAAAGGGACCTTCTTCACAGTATGGTGCTCCTTCATCCTCTCCTGGATCATCTAGACCTTTCGGATCTCAGGGTAGCCAAGATTCAGGGTACCAGTACAATTCTCCAAGCGGGTTTCCATCTGGACAAGGTTTCCCTTCTCAAGGTAGTCAGACACCTAGTTCCCAATATGGTACTTCTGCTCCTGGATCTACGCGACCATCAAGACCTCAAGATTTCCCCTCTCAAGGTAGCCAGACTCCTACTTCTCAATACGGTTCCCCTGCCAGTTCCTCTAGACCTGCTGGACCTCAAGCTACCCAAGCACCATTGAACCAATATGGTGCTCCATCTTCCTCTGGATCTGCCAGGCCATCTGTATCTCAAGGCTTCCCATCTCAGGGTACCCAAACTTCATCAAATCAATACGCTACACCCTCTGGTTCACCTAGACCTTCTGGAGCTCAAGGGTTTCCCCAGGGAAGTCAGTCTCCTTCTTCTGAATATGGCGTGCCTGCTGGTTTTCCTGCTGGTCCCGTTAAACAATCTGGATCCCAAGGATTCCCATCTCAATCTTCTGGAATAAATCAAGGTTCCCCCTTTGCTCCTGTTGTATCATCTGGCTCCAATGGACCTGCTCGCTCTGGACAGGCAGCTCAAGGACAAGATGACGGATACCAGTACAATAGACCTAGTAACCAATTTGGACGGCCAGGTCAGTCTGGTCAACTAAGCCAGCAGCCACAAGTCCAAGGACCTGCTTACTCTAGACCTACAGGCCAAGGATTTGGTTCTTCTAGACCTGCTGGCCCATCAGGATCTACTGGTGTCTCTACTAGCCAAGGACCTATTGGTAATGGTCCCGCAACAGGATTTGGTCCTTCCGGTCTCACCGGTCCTACTTCTAGTCCTTACTCCGCTCCCCAAGGATCTAGCTTCTCGAGGCCTTCAGGATCCTCTAGTCAAGGATACCCCAGAGGTCCAGCTGGATCTCTCTCTGCACCGGGTTCCATTGGACAGGGCTCGCCATTCTCAAGGCCAAGCGGTTCAGTTGGGCAATATACACCATCTGGCACCTCTGGCTCGTCAGGCCCTACAAACTCTGTAGGTTTCCCTAGGCCCAGTGGGCCTGCTGGACCTGCTTCTGGACTTGGTCCTAACGCTCAGGGACCTTTCGGATCTCAACGTCAACCCTCCGGACCTAAAACTATGCCTGACTCTGGATACGAGTACAACCGCCCTGGATCTCAAACTCCATCTGGACCAGCTCAGGGTCCTCAATCCGGTTTTGGTCCTTCTGGACAGAACAGGCCTGGGCAAGGTGGATTTGGACCAGTCCAGGATAAACCTGGTCAGAACGGCCCTCAGTCTGGCTTCGGTCCATCAGCGCAAGACAGACCCGGCCAGGAGTTCGGTGGACCTCGCCAGCCCCCAAGCTTCAGTCCCGAGGAAGGA
This sequence comes from Acronicta alni, assembly GCA_964056405.1. Classification (NCBI taxonomy): domain Eukaryota; kingdom Metazoa; phylum Arthropoda; class Insecta; order Lepidoptera; family Noctuidae; genus Acronicta; species Acronicta alni. The sequence continues at coordinate 12,890,649 of OZ043932.1, read as the reverse complement.
TACAAGTACTAAATAGACCAAGGATAGATTAATTAATTTATAATTAAGTAACAAGCAATAGATAAAAATGTAAAAAAAATGTTACGCTACGCTTAAAATATTTTGTACATAATTTATATGAAATGTATAGAATATAAATGTGGAGTCACTGTGTGACTGAAATGTTAATGAAATAAATGATGCAAAGCTATTCCAGCTTTTATTATATTAAAAAAAAAAACAAATCGTTTCAATTATGATATCCCAATAGACTAACAGATAATCAAATTAATTGATTGATATTTCTGTATTTAATCCAAAACTCTTAATTGAAATATCGATACTGTTAATTAAATTGAATCAGCTTACTCAATTGCCGCTCACATCCGAACCTTTTTTTTTTGTTTACGGGGCGAAACCTTCAAAAGGCTACCGGTCTAAGGGGGTTAGACCGGGGAGTGTGGGATTCTTACCCACTAAAACCACCCCGATGGCCACCATCAGCATTGGGTCCTCTTAATAGACCACCCCAGAACCCCCTGTGCACCGCCTATTAAGGCACATCCCTGGGGAGACTGTAAATGGGTCTCCCCTGAATCTGTCCCTATGTACGGCAGCACGTGACCACTGCGAACCTATTTTAAAAAGTTTTTGTGTGTAAAGACAACTGAAATTTTGGTAAGAAATTGGCTCAACAGCCTAGTGGTAAACGTGAATGTTAAGCCAGAGGTCCTGAGTCTTATTTCCAGGTCGAGCAAAGTGTTATTTGGTTTTTATATGAAATTCTCAGTAGCAGCTCGGAATCGTGTCTAGTTAATAGCCTATTTCATGGGGGATCTAAAACATACCGGCCAACCCTAAATATAGGCCTGATGGTATGTGGTATATGTATGTATGTCGTTTTGTTTGTTTTGTGAAATATAAGTAGTTTCAAAAATGTGTGTGTCTCAGTTATGTAGGTACCTAGTTCGTTATAATTATATTTATAATAATGTTATTCCTTAGACTCCGAGGAAAAATAAAACATTTTGTACCAAAATAATATTAAAAAAAAATATTTTTGGGACATCTTTACACAACACCATCTTGTCCCAAACTAAGCAGAGATTGTACTATGGGTACTAGACAATGGATATAATACTTAAATATTTTTTTTTTGTAAATACATACTTATAATACATAAGAAACACCCAGACAAACACAAATACTCGTGTTTAATCCACACAAATATTTGTGTCCTGTGGGAATAGAACCCACGACCACATGATCCGGCACTCGAACCGCTAGACCACAGAGGTCGTCAAAATAACACTAACTAACACTAAAATAACACTATTATAACTCTTTAGTTGGCTTATCTTTATAAGCCAAGGAAAAATACGAACGCGGGCAGGATTCGAAACTGCGTCTTCTGGTAACACCAGACGCTATGTAAGTTTACAATTTGTTGTGTTGTGTAATGCTTTACATTAAATGAATAATCTCGTCAGTCTCGGTTGTCATACGAACACTTATGTGTGTTAGTCAGAAGCCCAAAAAGCCTGACAACCACTTTAACCTCAGGTTATCAGTATTGCCTAGAAATTGGGTTGCGGAGGTTTTTTAGCAGTCGCTGATATTCAGCCGCATCTGGTTAGTTTGGAAGCCGGATCAACATAGTTGGGAAAACGCTCAGAGGATGATGATATGTAGGTATGTATTATGTTTTTATAATGTACGAATGAAATATATTAGCGTTTATGCCTAGCCGCAGAGGGTAGGAAATGTGGCGTATCGTAATACCGACATTCCTCTCCCCTTGCGGCCCCACCGTGTCCGCAGTCCTGCGGCTGCGACCCCGTCGAGGCCGCGGAAGGTAGGGAGAGCCTCTCTCGCCGCGGCCCCGTAATAATTCAGCCGCAGTGTCGCACATACAACACCGCGGCCCGCCTTAGTTGTGGTGCCTCCCATACGACACCACAAACTAAAGTGGCCGCTCCAATGCGAGCTTCCTGGGCCAAGCCCGCAGGAGCAGCCCCACCCTGAGGGCCTACTTCGCTTCACCGTGTCCAATCCACGGTTACTAAGCCCCGCCGTGACAAGGCGAGAACCCATTGAGGGGGAAGTTTGTATATCCATATTTGTCTGTCTGTAAACAAAAAAAAATATGTACATAGAAACCTTATATTTATACCTATTTTTATAAATAAATAAATATATTCTTGGACAATTTTATACAGCAACATGTAGTCCCAAACTAAGCAGAGCTTGTACGGTGGGTACTAGAAAATGGATATAATACTTATATCCTTTTTTTTGTAACACTCAGACAAACACAAACACTAATGTTCATCACTTAAATATTTGTGTCCTGTGGGAATCGAACCTACGAGTTCTTGATCAGCAGTTTGACACTCGAACCACTAGACCACAGACGTCGTCTGCCTTGAAGAAGGAGATGACTACCTTCTGCCTGAGCTCTTTGGTTTGCAGGTAAAACAGCTCGTTATTAATAAGTGCATTAAACTATCTTTTTGTATATTTTTGGCATTTTCCATGCTAAGATTTTAAAGTTATTTAGAAAAGGAAAAATACGACCGCGGGCAGGATTCGAACCTGCGTCTTCTGGTTCGGTACACCAGACGCTATGACCACTAAGCACCGCTTCCTTTTCTAAATAACTTTAAGTGCATTAAACTCTAATGTTATGTTATAAAAACGATAACAAGCCAAATAATTGGTTGTAAACTAAATTAAACAAAATAATGTGTGAACCGAACGAGTTTAGAAACCGTATCTTGTGTAATGAGTACATTACAAGCGAATCGTGCTCAGATACCACTATAGTGATGACAGTGAGGCGTGGCATGATTATTGCTATATTTATAGTCTGTTCTTATAGAGATTTGTTGATTTATAGTGAGTAGTAATTAGATCGATATCTATAATGTTTTCTATGTATTGAATCTATAATTGAATATAATACAAGCTGTTGCCTGCGGGTTCACCCGCATCTCAAAGGGTTTTTTGAGATAAATGGTAGCTTATGTTCTTTTCTTCTAATCTATCTCTGCACCAAATTTCATCAAAATAGATTCAGCTGTTTAGGCGTTAAAGCGTAAATGCGAAAGAAAATCTGTTAGAGTTACTTTCGCATTTATAATTCACGCTATTTCTTATTAATATAGGGAATAGACTACCTCATTAAGTTAGTGGTACCGCTACGCTACTGGATTCGATTTCCAGGTCAAGCAGTGTTTATTTATTTATTTATATATTTATGTACACACATAAAAAAAAGTAAATTGAGAACTGTGTTGAGTAAGTCTTCTTAGGATTTCCAGTAAAACTCTCAGTAATGACTCGGAGTTTAGATTTGTTTGTTGTGGTATGGGAAGAGATTTCTATTAAGGGGGGCCTAAATATCAACTGAAATATGTATAAATCAAAATAAAAAATCCCATGTTATAGGTACCTACTTATTGTTGTTTTAATAAAAAGGAAAAGATAATTAAGGAAAATTGATGGAAATCTCTCTTATTATATTTCTTTTATATAATTTTGATATAGTTGGGAAAAGGCTAGGAGATTGATGAAACTGTGGAAGTTTGCGTGTTTCTTCGGGACAAATTCCAATATTGCTCCAACATTGACGTGAGCGAAGAAGCAGAAAATAGTTAGTATATAGGTATTATATAATAATTATTACTACTAAGTTACAATTACAGACCATTAATAATATGTGGTCCACACAATTTTATTATACTCGTAGCAGGCTGTTTCATTGAACTAAAATAGTTAAAAAGTGGCCATTCTTCTGCGTGAAGACTGTACAGTTAAAACTTAAAAGGTAATTGTGTAAAGGCACACTAATAATAGTGATCACGCTATCGGTTGTGATGTTGATTGCAAAGATAGAGGCTAAGTGCCCTAATACACGAACCAACATTGGTGGATTAAAATGCAATACAAAGTTATAGTGTGTTATCAACGTAAAAAATTAAGGGTTGTACCCATCACGAACAGCTCTTCGCAAAATTAAAATCAGTTATTCTTTATAACATAATCATCTCCTGTTTCGTACATTATATAAACTAACTACTACTAACTACATTTATAGAATTTAAAAAACACTTGCCTCAGCTGGGAATTGGACGGAAGTGAAAAAAAAACATTCTAAGTAGGATATTTTTATGAAACCAAGCGAAGGGGTCTAATTATAGGAACCAAATTCTTTTAAATGATAGTTATAGAATATCCTAAAAGGGAAGATCATTGAATTTAACAATAATTTAGGTATCTTTCAAATCCTCCTGACACACTAGTTTTTACGCAATATTTTAGAAGAATAAATTGACCAGTTTGTGGATAGATATAATTTCGCGGTTTATAACCATTCTTAACACAGCGAGCCTTTCCGTGCCTCGGAGGGCAAGTAAAGCCGTTAGTCCCTGTTGTCATACGAACATTTTATAACAATCGTTAGTGACTAGTGTTCGACCGAAGGTGCAATTCTGGCCGAAGCCGAAGCCGAAGCCGCTTAATCGGTATACACCAAAACCTTCGGCCGAAGCCGAAGCCGAAGCCGAAGCCGAAGCCGCTTAATCGGTATACACCAAAACCTTCGGCCGAAGCCGAAGCCGAAGCCGAAGGTGTCATTGACCTTGAGAAATACGATAGTTACTTTGATCTCAGAATATACTAGATAGGTACATATTGTGAGAGCTTTAGAGATTTAGCCCAATAACGAGCCGATATAAATGCCGAGCCGAGCCGACCGCCCCGTACTCGCAGTAGGACTCTGCAACGCGGATGCGCCTATATCCTATCGGTTTAGGTAGTTTACTAAAAGTAAACAATCTTCACATGTATTTTTATCTAAAAATTGCATAAAAAAACATACCAACATTGTTTCCATTTAGTTTCCTACCTAACGTTACATAACCTAAAATATTTTAAACCAGACAATACTTACGGTTTTTTGGTTCTTAGAGTGCCTCACAATAATGAACGTATCACCACAGGTACTACTCAGAGTAATAAATAAAATATACCAAGAAATTGGATTGCGGAGGTCTGATAGCAGACGCTTCGTGTAAAATACTGTTATTCAGCCGCATCTGGTTAAATTGCCTACCCAACATAATTTAAGAAAAGGCTCGGAGAATGATGAGGTATTGCATAAGATATAATGTTTAGAATGTTTTATCTAAAAGTCTACCTTGTTCTTATAAATGCACTGTCAGAAAACGTTTCTTTATATTTTTCATGCACCGTTTGAATAATTTTATAACACAAATTACTCCGTTTGATTAGAGGTTACCGCCTAATATAAGTTTAAGCGTTTATGGCGCCGCGTACCTAAGTAATTAAAATTACTGTGTTTTCTAATTACTACCATAAACTATGTTTTCAATTGACAGAAATATGATTATCATTATACATAAACTGAAAACATTTAAGCAATAACATCATCAAAATTTTTCAACTCGTTTGTGTAACTCGAAAATTGATTTTTTGCCCGGTTAATGGCAATAGGCTCACTCCCTATTCCATATTAATGTCAGTTATACATGCCAGTTATTGCAGAGGCCATATAGTGGCCTGTGCATACAATATAACAACACGTTCCAGGTGTTGATAGGCCGCCGTGTTTTTGTAGCGCGTCTGCAACGTCCGCGTCATGTTTACCGACGCGGACGTTGGTAATTCTTCAACAATCATGCGCAAGAGATACGCATCTCTGATACGCAGTGTTAGCAATAGCCCCAACACTATTCTGAACGTTGGCTGATAGGTGGGACTCTTCAATCTTGGGGCGATGGATGCGACTGTACACAGTCAAGTAGACATTCCTCAGGATCGGCGTACCACACGCATTTAACATTAAATATTTATATTTGAAAAATATATTATAAACGTGCGGCTCTGTTGGTTCATGTAAAGACTGTACTGCTTCATTAGCATAGTAATCGTTAACGCAACCGATACTCTAGAGTTTCTGGGTTCTGTTTAATTCCTTTCTTATTACCCTTAGAACACAGCTTGTTGGTATGTTGTGTTATTTTTTATCAAAATTTAGGCCACTTTAACGCAGCACTATGTTGGTTCATGTAATGACGCTCTTATAATATTTAGCACGTAAATCACACGTTGTTCTTCAAATGATGGTAATATTATAGAATCATGCGCATAAACTTATGCTTTATGTTGAGAACACGTTACTATTGTGAGAGTTTGGTGCTAGATTCAATTATAAGTATTATTATTCTTTTGCAGGAGGCATATAAGCGGTACTTGTGGAGGTCTATGGAGGAGGCCGCTAAATACCAAACAATTATGTTTATCATATAAATATTTTAAAAGAGTAACCATGGAGTTTCTTGCCGGTTCTTCTCCATAGGAAACGACTAATTTGGAAACCGTGCACCTAGACTCGACATTTCATAAGTGCCTGTATATGGTTATTAAGCAAAGGAAAAATTCGACCGCGGGCAGAATTCGAACCTGCGTCTTCTGGTTAGGTACACCAGACGCTATGACCACCAAGCCACCGCGATACCTACCCGCCATGTCGAATTTTGCCTTCGCTTTCTGAATTTACGTCTTTATGGTGACGTCAGTGACACCTATTGAAAAGCAAGTATTTTGCTCCTCAACCGACACGACTTACTTTACAGTTAGTTCAATGTCGAACGACGCCACCTTACCTAGTTACTAACTATCTTTTTGTATTTTTTGACATTTTCCATGCTAAGATTTTAAAGTTATTAAGCTAACAAAAAATTACTTATCACAGAAAACCGGCGTGAAATAACGTTTTCGTTGTGTTTCGTCGAGTGAGTGAGGATACCGGAGGCCCAAACCCCTTAAAAGGGCGGCAACGCACCTGAAACTCCTCTGGTGTTGCGGGTGTCCATGGGCGGCGGTAATCGCTTACCATCAGGCGATCCGTCTGCTCGTTTGCCCACCCTATCACATAAAAAAAAAAACAAAAATGCAAAAAAATACAAAAAGATTGCCTGTATATGGTTTATTAGGAAAATAAAACTATTTTGATTTTGATTTGTGTCCTGTGGGAATTGAACCTACGACCTCATAATCAGCAGTCCAACACTCGAACCAAATAGCCTACAGACGTCGTCAAATAATGTCCAACATAAACTGAACACGACCTCAAAGATGCGCCTATTACTTATACGCTGTCAAATGGGAGCTCTATTTATTCGCCATGGTGAAGATATGAGAGGTGGTTATGTAATACCGGCCCCCCGGCCAGTGAGCTATCTGTCAGTCATGCCGCAACACACCTTGCACGATTAGCTGGAGGGTTCTACATTACTTATAAAATAAAATAAATAAACATTTGGAACATATAAAGAGCACCATTTTTTTTATCCCACTAAGGTGGCAAACAAGCGTACGGCCCGCCTGATGGTAAGCGGTTACCGCAACGTATACACGCTTGTAACACCAGAGGTATCACTTAAGCTTTGGAGACCTTGTAAAACGAAAGAGGAATAGTTGGGTTGGTAGTATAAGGGTCAACTTTTGACACAACGTTTCCTCGCGGAGCACTGGCAACCTTGCTGACCGTAAGGAACACAACACAGATCAAAGCAGTGTATATTTCACTTCTATTTTCTACAAGGCTGAGGTACTTCCCAGTCCGGCAGCTCCAATTTGAGTGGAATTACTTCCACTATGCCCTACCTCCCTGAAATATTGTCCCAAACTAAGCAGAGCTTGTGTTAAACTAGTTATTATATACTACTTACACACTTTTTTTTGTAAATACACTTACAAATACTTACAAAACACTCAGATAAATACAAACACTGTAATGTTTTCATCACAGTAATATTTGTGTAATGTAGGAATCGGTCCTACAACACGCATGCAGGTTTCCTCACGATGTTTTCCATTACCGTTTAAGCGAGTAATGATTTTGAAGTCAGAGGTGCGTGCCTTGGATCTTAAACTGGAGACCTTTGACTTAGTAGTGCAGTAGTCATATTACTAGGGTATCAATCACTGCTTTCTTTTAAGAAATGATAATCATCATCATCATCACCAGCCTATATTAGTCCACTACTGGACGTAGGCCTCCCCTAATATGCGTCATTTCACACTGTCCAGGGTTTTTCGCATCCAGCTTCTACCAGCAGCCTTTCGCAAATCATCACTCCATCTTGCCGGCGGGCGTCCTACACTAAAGAATTATTTATTTATTTAAAAACTCTTAAACTATAATTACAGGTTTAGAAACCTAATACGATAGCTAAGCCTACTTATAATATTAACTATTTTAAATAACACTATTACTAACAATTACAAATAACTGTACAATACATTAACACAAAATTACTTATAACTGAAACGATACAACCTTATAATTATAACAATGTAATCTTAACACAAAATTAACTTTAGTATGTTTTACAGTAAAAATAAAATAATAAAAGAACAATTAACATGAAATAAAGAATAAACATAAAATTACACTACATAATTGTTGCTTTCGTAACATATTATATATAAACTTACTTTTGCAAGTTCACTAAAGCAACACGAAAAAATGTCCAACCTATTCTGAATTTCGTTAACAGTACGAATTGCTCGCGTGAGAGGTGCTTTGGCCAGCAGGTTGGTTCTGGCAGTTGGCAGTTATTATAATATTATAATAAGTTATTATAATATGATACATATGATAAATCACCATCAACCCATGTACAGACGCCAACAGGTCAAGCTATCCAAAACTGTCAAATTTTCCCAATGGAACATGGACCTTAAGATACAAATCAAAGAAATTTGACAGATAGTGGTAGCTTGATGTGCTGGCCTCTGTACTATGCTGGGCAAGGAGACCAGTGTCGGAATGAGAGGGACTAGGCTATTGTCCTAATGCGGGTTGGCAGACTTCACACGCCGCGCCGTCTATAAAATCTCTCAGGCAAGCAGATTTCCTTACTATATTTTTCTTCACTGTTTAAGGGAGTGATAATTAATTATTAATACGCACATGAATTCGAAAAGACAGAGGTGCGTGCTTTGGATTCGAACTCGAGACCTTTGACTTGGCAATACAACGGTCACATCACTAGGCTATCACTGCTTATTGCTGTGTAAAATTGTCCAAAAATATTTTATGTATTTATTATTTGTCCTCTCTAATGGCGGCTGGAATGCTTTGCGAAATAAAGTCTATTTAGGCATAAAATAAAGGCCCATCAATTCTAGCATCTAATATTAATAGGCCATGCATTTAGATTTAGGTCGCGATTCAAAAGTGCACTTGCGACCATGATCTCTGAAAGCGGATGCTGCGGCATGCTCTTTAAGTCGTCGCGCATTCATAGTCTTGATTAAGTCGCAGTAATTCCGAGCATTAAAATATTATTACTTTTGCTAAATGTCTCAATATTTTTCCATTGTTTTGCTGAATGTTTCTTTGAAATCAAAGGCTTTGAGCCTTTTTTTTATGTGGCCTACGCAAATGTGCCTCTGATCTGGTATCGTCGTGCGACGGGTTGTTGAGCTCCCTAAATTATGGTTGAGCTACACAATGACTGATGCATGCGTGCCGTCAGTTGGGACTGGTCTACTCAAAACCGCTATAGCTCTTTCTTCAAAAGGTCATTTCAGACTTTGCCCTACATTGTAAGACCCATATTTGTTATTATTCTAAGTCTGGACTTTAAAAGAGATTATGATTCTCTGAGTTTGTTTCGGCGTTTCTTCTCAGAGTTCGTCAGCTAGGAAATGCTGGAGCCATCTAGCTTAAAAAAAAATGTGTAAAATATTGACTTGTAAAAGTGTCTTTAAAAAATCTATTTACAGAAATAAATATCATTTATCAAATTGAATACATAATTTGTACACCTATGGTCAAAACGTAGTGTCGAACTGTAGATTTGATTTACACCTAGTAGGTAAACTTCTGCTTAATCCTTCGGGAAATTCGCATATTATAACGGATATGTAGGTACCTAATTTAACACCTACATGTCCTTAAAACTGTTATGCTAAGGTAGGAAGGTTGGTTAGTGGAAAGAGAGAGAAGAAGAGAAGCCTCGTCTCTCTCTTTATTCACCTCTCTCGATGAAAAATTAGCGAATTTGCCTGATCTAGCTCTAATAAATTGCCTCAGTGATCCAGTGGTGATAACCATAGCTGCTGAACGTGAGGTCTTGGATGTGATTTCCAGGTCGAGCGAAATGTTATGACAGAAAGTTTCAAATTAAATTTATTATTGCGTTTGCTTTACACATTGCATTATTTTATACATTGCTTTTGTATTACAAATGGTCCATTAATTTTTACGGAATTACATGGCATTGGCATGGACCTAAAATATATCAGCAAAATGTGGATACAGTAATAAACCTCTGTCTAAACTTACAGGCGTGATATTATATAATTATATTAATTAATTTAATTGAATCAGCAAAAGTTGATCTTACAACCTTTTCAAAAATATTTCGATATCTAATTACTACATAATTATGAGTTTACAATATTCATATATAAAGGCTTTAAATCGATTATTATATTATTTGGTGTATGTAAGATTTGGCAAAACTTAATTAATCACGATTTAGACCACTATCACATGATCATCGGAAGCCGATCCATATTGTAAGGTCATATCGGTGTAGGGTGACCATAAATGTATGTATGTATGTGCTGTTTTGTGTGTGAAAGTAAAACGGTAGTAAAATCTGCCATAAAAGATGTGCAGTATAATATAATTAATGTTATATTATAAAATATTGAGCTCTAAAAGTCTATTTATTAATATTTTTATATTTAAAACAGCTGTGATAGTTTATTGGTATGACTTAAGGCCATGTCCTGCCAATTGAAAGATTCGAGTTTGAATACAACCTCACCTCAATTTTCACAATTCTTTATGCATAGGTATTTACTATTAATAATCTAAGAAACTATAATGTGGCCAGAAATAAATAAAAATTTATTATTATTATTAAATTACATAAGAACAAGAATAAATTATGAGAATTAATCAATAACAAGAATTAATTAAAGGTAATTCAATTGTCAGTGTATAACTACTAATTTAATTATATTAAACCTTCATAACATACACAAACTAATTACATTTAAATATTTATTTGCATAATAATCAACTGTATCATAAAATTAAGCAATTATTGTTGTTATTACACCACAATTTTATAGAAATTATAATCGAATTAACAAATTTTTTGACCCTTTGCTTTATTCCAACTAGCCCTTGCTATTTCCCTTGAAAATAAATAAATGCATTATCTTTACCTCCGTGGTATTCTTATTTTAAGATATTTACACACAATTTAATAATTACCGAAACTATTATGTCATTATGATACGCGATTGTTATGAAATTTCGTTTGTCCTACAGTTAGACAACAAAGTTTACAAGATTACATTAAAATAAATTCTATCCATTAGTTTTAATCTTATACCCATCTAATATTAAACGCGATTTGGGAGAGGCCTATGTCCAGCAGTGGACTGCGACAGGCTGATTTGATACCTACACAATTTTACAACTGTCATCATCATCATCATCATCAACCCATATACTGTCCCACTGCTGGGCACGGGTCTCCTCTTATATTGAGAGGGATTAGGCTATAGTCCACCACGCTGGCAGACTTCACAAACCGTCGAGAAAAATCTCTAAGGTATGCAGGTTTCCTCACGATGTTTTCCTTCACCGTTTAAGCGAGTGAATTAATAATACGCACATGAATTCGAAAAGTCAGAGGTGCGTGCCTTGGGTTCGAACTCGAGGCCTTCGACTTGGCAGTCTAATGGTCATACCACTAGGCTATCACTGTATCATGACATTACAACTGTATGACATTATAATTATTATCAGTAGAAGCCTTCGTATTAACATAGGAAATATCGAAAAGTTTAAATCGTAGTTAAAAGCGCCTCGCTGATAAGAAAAAATATTTTCAGAAAGAAAGAAAAAACACGTCTTTATATTTTAAGATGAATCCAGTTTCAGTAACAAAACTTATTTATATACCGGTTAATTAATTTGAATACCTGCAATTTCCGTCCATAAGAAGAAGAATATAGATAATGACTTCGTTATTATCAACAGCTTTAAAAAATCCCTAAAATTAGTTCCACACAATAACCACCGTACGTGATGCATGTACTTTTATTTTTAAAATCTCAAAGCTTGGTCAACCTACAAGAGAAGCTCACGTTGGAATTTGTAAGCGGGCAAGGTCAAAAATTGATGCGCGATCGAGACCAAGTGTCCGTATGTACGGTAATACGACCATTCAAATAGGATTTGTGTGTCAAGTGCAGTATGTAGGAGGGAACCAAAAAGTGTTTTGAAATAAAATTAAGTAGTTTTTTAAAATTATTAATACAAACATATTGATTTCTGATATTTACTCGAATATTATACATTGGAATAAAACGTATTTTATCGCGTTATATTGATAATTATTATTATTAATCTTGACGTTTCGGACCCTTTACAGCGTCCATGGTCACGGGTAGACCCGATGATGAGTCTACCCGTGTCAATTTTCAATATTTCTATCCCTTTTAAAACCAGATTACATTAAACTTGTCAATGATAATTTTACCATGATTACTAACATAATTTAAATCGTTTATTCAACCATAAATTAAACAAAAGAGTTTTACTAAACATATTATGTATATTATTATCATATTAGTTTTAAATTTTAAATTTTTTTTTTTAAGATTTAAGAAAAAAGAAGAATATTTTATTTAGCATGAAAAATGCTTATAAATACATTTCTATAAAATTCTAATAAGTAGATAATTAAACCCATGTATCTATTTACTTATTAAAAATATGATTCAACAAATAACAACAACAACAAACCAATCATATTTATAAATAATGACTTAACGAGCTATCGCACATAAAGCCATCCACGACAATTAGACAAGTCCATCCTCAAGCATAATATAATATCGTGATTATGAAACTTTGGCCACGACTTGAGACGATGTAGATCTTTGTAAACCAACTATATATACTGTATCGATACTGTAAGGTTATCAGTTGCATCCACAGCTTCTGTGTGGCAAGTTTATTCAGAAAAACAAAATACTACAAACAAAAATGAAATTGGTGAGCTTAAAAAGCTTCTTGTGTTAACAATTAAAAAAATATTAGATAAAATACACATAAGTAATACAATATATTATATTATATTAATGATCTCATTTAAAACGTTTAAATCTATGGTTTTGTTGTCAGAATAAAATAATTGCAAACAAACAAATGCAACAAAATTAGGCAGTTCTTTAAAAACAATCGAGTTATACTTAGTGATATTAACTACTGTTTCTTGTTGGGTTTTTCTATGAAATTCTCAGTAGACACTCGTGAGTTTGGAATTGTGCCCGGTTAATGGAAATAACCCCACTCCCTATTAAGCACTTGGAACCTAAACATACCGGTGAATTGTGGGTATATATTTGTACACCTATACCTAACCCTTCGGAGAATACAGGCGTGATGGTTCGTTTAACTAATGTTACATTTTCCAGTTCATTGTCCTAGCTGCCGTCAGTTTGGCGCAGGCCGCCAAACTGGACAGGACCTACCTTCCACCGAATGCCCAAGCTGCGGCTGGATCTGCCTTCCTTCAGACTCCTCGTGAATTAAACGGATTCCAAGATCAAAGCGGCGCTTATACCAACAATGGATTCTCCAGCCCCAACGCAAATGGAGCCTACTCAGGCTTTGAGTCCCGCCCCGAGCGTGCTCAGGCTGCTTTCGAGAGGAACGCTGCTATCCTTCGTCAGGACAACTCCAATGATGGAGAGACCTACGCCTATGCTTATGAGACTGAGAACGGTATCTACGCTGAGGAGAACGGAGTTGCTACCAATGGAGTACAAGCTCAGGGTGGATATTCCTACACTGGTGATGATGGCAAGGTTTACTCCGTGAGGTGAGTGATCAATCACATTATTTGATTCCGAACTTTATCAGAAAGGCGTTGCATTTCATCCGTTAGGAAGAATAAAGAATTCTAAATACTTATATTAAATCCCTTTATCTTTTACAGGTACACAGCAGACGAGAATGGTTTCCAGCCCCAGGGTGACCACCTTCCGACTCCACCCCCCGTCCCCGAGGAGATCCTGAAAGCTCTAGAGCAGAACGCTCGCGATGAAGCTGCTGGTATCTATGATGATGGTGAGCATTCTACAGACTGACATAATATCAGCAAATTACTTATGACGTCTAAATTAAAGAAAAAACAATAATAAAGCTTTGAATTTTGATCTGGAAGCCCGTTCAAATAATAAGGGAAATTATTTTTGGGAAAATTTCCTTTTTTCGGAATCTTTCTGCGTGTATTTTAAGGTACCTAGTAAGGACAATGTAATAACTTCCTTTTTTCTTTAGGCTCCTACAGCGAAGGCAAATACGCTAGCAACGATCAACAACAGTACTACAACAACAACGCTCAGGCTAACTACTACAGCAACGCTCAAGCCAACAACTACAACAACGCTCAAGCTAACAACTACAACACCGCTGACTCCGTTGTCACTAACAATGCCGCTCTTCTCCGTAGCGATGCCGCTCAGAGCGGTAGCTCCGTCGCTGGAGTGCAGAATGCATACCTCCCTCCCTTCGCCCAGCGCAGCTCCCAGACGAATGGAGCCAGACAACCATCTTTCAACGCTAGAGACGGATACCGCTATTAGAGACTGTTAATAATTGCTGTTAAATGACCTATTGAATAATATTATTTATGAGAACAAAAAATATACGTTTTTTCTGTCATTCCTCCACAATCCTAAATTTCACTAAATTCACGTTTCTAAAAACACAGTTCAGTTAACAAGAACAAAAAGATTCCTTGAGAACTTTCAAGTTCACTTACCAGAATATAAAGTTTAAGATTTCTTTATTACTCAAAGAGTAAACGTAAACAATTACGAGAAATGCTAATTGAGTTCTTTGCAGTCTATTTTTTTGAAACCACCAAGTCTGCTGCTGTCTGCGCTTAACGCTCTCCTGGAGGCCAAGCCTGAATGTGATGTGTTTGCGGATGAATGGAAGACATTTTTGTCAGTATGCTTGGAGTATTGTGAGTGCAGTGTATGAATGCTATGTCTTTAATTAATGTAATTGGCCACCGGCCGTTTTAATTAAAGTAAAAATAAATAAATAAAATAAATAAATAAATAAGTCATCCAGAACGGACGAGAACTCATAGAATCGTTTGTTTTATTTGTTTTTACCATTTTGTCTGAACCTGAATACCTTAGAGATTTTTTTCGACGGTTTGTGAAGTCTGCCAACCCGCACTAGGCCAGCGTGGTGGACTATAGTCGAATCCCTCTCAATATGTGAGGAGACCCACGCCCAGCAGTGGGACAGTATATATGGGTTGATGATGATGACCATTTTGTCTTAGTAGATCATACATTGATAATTATATCGTTCATAGAGCTAAAACGTTATAATCTATATCAATTTGTATTTGAAGTCGAATACTTTATTTACCTGCGATTCAATTAATAGAAACAACATTTATTTTATTAAGATAATTACTTACTTCAGGAAAAGTGAAAAGGTTCATCCAAGTTACAGCCAAATACCGATATCCTGAGGATGAACTGGTTATTACTTTAGGTTTAGAACTAGGCTTTTTGGGCTTCTGAATACCACTAAAAATTGTCAAAGATGAACATATAACAACTCTGGGCCCGTAGGCTTTCCGTGCTCAATTTAATCAAATCGGGATAAATATTTTTATACGAAAATGGTTCTCTATAAACCTTTGGTTTAAATCCCTTGGTGTGGGAAGAACTCGATGTGTTGCGACATGGTTTGTCCTTATCAGTGTGAAATTCCATACGTTTAAATAAATTCATTTTTTTAGTATCTAAAATGCAATGAAGTCTGATATGAACTCTATTCTGAACTTGATAGACAATATTTTTTTGAAGTTTTTTTTTAGTAAAATCTTACAAAAGCATGTTAAATTCTGACACTTCTATTCCATTCGTTCTAGATCCATTCCATCAGACTTCTGTAGCCCAATTTTTGTAGTAAGTCAAAATCATAAGGACTAGTAGGTAGTCAGGCTTTTTGGGTTTAATAATAATAATATTTTTGGGACATTAATTTACACAGCACCATCTAGTCCTAAACTAAGCAGAGCTTGTACTATGGGTACTAGACAATGGATATAACACTTATATACTTTTACTATTTTTTTGTAAATACATACTTATAATATATAAGAAACACCCAGACAAACACAAATACTCATGTTTTATCCACACAAATATTTGCGTCCTGTGGGAATCGAACCCAAAAATGTGTTTACATGATGACGGGATCAATAGTTTAACGTACAGGGTCAAGGGATCTTGATGGGTAAAGAATATTCACCTATCCATAGAATTACTGGCAATCGCAGCTTAATTTTGAGCTGTGTTGTCTTCCTTACGGTGAGCAAGGTTGCCAGTGCTCCACGAGAAAACGTTGCGTTGCCAATGGGGGGACTTTGACCCTTATACTGCTAACCCAACTACTTATTCCTCTTTCTCTTTACACGGTCGGTAACCCGCAAGTGATACCCCTGGTGTTACAAGTGTCTATAGGCTACGGTAACCGCTTACCATCAAGTGGGCCGTATGCTTGTTTGCCTCCTTATTGATTGAAAAAAAAAAGATCAATTGTTCCGCATAATTATTACTTAGCCACGAGCCACTACTATACACTTGTATAAAAATAAACAGAGTGCCGTTTAAAAAACCAGTCTAGTCAAGGTGAATGTTTTTAGCAATTGCGTTCCAGTTATTGACCTATTTGCTTTCGCGCATCACGAAAAAGCCATTTTAGTATTATTGCATTAAGACCGGTAGTAAAGATCAACTTTTCAGGGTTAGTAAGATGATGTATTTGTTTTTTTTTATAGCAAGTTTTAAGGTCGGTACCATAAACGTTATTTATTTGTATATAAACAAGCTATAGTTTTTGCACTGGTATTTTTTTTATACCACTAACGTGGCAAACAAGCATACGGCCCACCTGATGGTTACCGTAGCCTATACACGCTTGTAACACCAGGGATATCACTTGCGCGTTGCCGACCCTGTAAAACGGAAGAGCAATAGTTGGGTTGGCAGTATAAGGGTTAAAGTCCCCCCACTGCCAACACAACGTTTCCTCGCGGAGCACTGGCAACCTTGCTCACCGTAAGGAACACAACAGCTCAAAGCAGTGTTATTTTACTTCCATTTTCTGCAAGGCGGAGGTACTTCCCCAGTCGGGTGGCTCCGATTTGAGTGGAATTACTCCCACTATGCTCTCTCTTACATGGTATGGTCTAGTCTGAGGCCACAGCGTCGAGGTATCGTTGGATCTCACAGAAGAACCTGGATCTCCTGCGAAGAAGAGTCCCAGGATCACTGCAGTTGCTAATATTGATCTAAAATACATTAATAAAAGCATAATGGGGTTGTATTATCGAATCTAAAGGGGTCTTTTCCTATCTTTCTCAGATCGTAGTTAATGAGGCTAATAAGAAATAATTATTCTCAAGTAATTTTAGTTCTATTACATTTCAATGAATAATGGATATTTTCTGAAGGCTTTAAATTAAGAACGAAGCGCCTGAAGCATACAATGACCTTAAGTACGTGGTAATTTAACAATTTGTGCTAATATGCAGGGCATGCTCTTGTTTTACCTAAGTAATTATGATATGTGACCTCCTTGGAATATGATATGTTAAGAAATAAGATTTATGAAGAGCCTATTTCATTTTTAGATAGGCACTTTGATCATCACATTATCAATCAAATCATAAGTCATAAATAGGTATTCTGGTAATAAAAAAAAGAAAATAAAAAACATATATATAGTATATAATTTCTTGAACAATTTCACACAGCACCATCTACTCCCAAACTAAGCAGAGCTTGTAATATTGGTACTAGACAATGGATATAATACTTATATACTTTTTTTTTGTAGACACATACTTATAATATATAAGAAACACCCAGACAAACACAAACACTTATGTTCATCACATAAATAACCCACGACCTCGTGAACAGCAGTCCGACACGCGAACCACTAGACCACAGACGTCGTCAATTAACCGAGTAATTCCATAACATGTATTGACACACATATAAAATACAATTTTAAGTTTTCATCTCACTTGAACTTTTTCTATTGATTTTAGCGACATTGAACATTACATATTGGGCAGAAAGTTATAGATTGGGTTCGATTCCCAGCAAAGTGTTAATAAGTTATTCTATGAGTCAGTCTGCCCGTGACCATGGACACTATAAGGGGGCCGAAAAATATGACGCGACGGAATCCGTAAAGGGTAGTTTTATTTCAATATTCGGGTAAATATCAGAAATTAATAAACAATATTGATTTCAACTTGGAAAATATAAATAGAACAAAATAATATAATAAATAGAGACGTCTCCCTCTCTCCTACTAAGCTGTGCTGTGCCTAACAGGGTCCATAATTGATCCCTATTGATTTTGTGTCTTATTTTCGAACTTAAATATACGACTTGGCATTCCAATGCTCACATCACTAGGTTATCACTGATATTTAACCCAATTCGATCTACTTTTGAATGCAAGCCTCCTCTTCCTCACGCCAATCAATCAATCCAAGCCATTACACCTTACTAATACTAAAACTTTCTGAACTAGACATCTCTCATAAGGTCAACCACAATTAGATGATCCTTCGCATAACATAATATCGTAATAATGAATCATTGACCGCTACTCGTTGTGAATGATCGATGTGCAATTCACTATATAAACTGTATGGTTTAGTTACAGTATCATCAGTTGAACCCACAGCTTCTGGGTAGCAAGTTCTTCGATAAAACAAAATACTTTACTTAAAAATGAAATTGGTAAGCTTAATGGTAGTAAATTATTTGGGCTTCTTGAATTAACAAACATTTTTACTTCATCACGTGGCCTTTTTATAAATAACCATTATTAATATTGACTAAAGAATATTACCTTTTCAAATAAGAACTCTCTATTCAAATAACAATAACACAACTTCATCATTTTAATTCACTACGCATACCAGTTATCGATCAAATAGCAATTAATTTTATTATACTGTATTTAGAGCAGTGGATCACAATAAGCTGAAAATTTTATAATCATCTTGTTCCCTCTTAAATTACAAAAAACTTAGATTCCTACTATCGAAACTAAACCTTATCATTATCTTTTCCAGTTCATTGTCTTAGCCGCCGTCACTTTGGCTCAGGCCGCCAAACTGGACCGGACATACCTCCCGCCCAACGCTCAAGCATCTGCAGGATCTGCCTTCCTTCAGACTCCTCGTGGTTCAAACGGATTCCAAGACCAAACCGGGGCTTACTCCAATAATGGATTCTCCAGTCCGAATGCTTATGCCCGAAATGGAGCATACTCCGGTTTTGAGTCTCGCCCCGAGCGTGCTCAGGCTGCTTTCGAGAGGAACGCTGCTATCCTTCGTCAGGATAACTCTAATGATGGAGAGACCTACGCCTATGCTTATGAGACTGAGAACGGTATCAGTGGTGAGGAGAACGGAGTTGCTACCAATGGAGTACAAGCTCAGGGTGGATACTCCTACACTGGCGATGATGGCAAGATCTACTCTGTGAGGTGAGTGTTATGTTGGATTTTCATAATATCATCAGTCCTCGACTATATTATTCTGTTGATTTCATCTTAACTTATTCACATTTAACAGGTACACAGCTGATGAGAACGG
Source organism: Acronicta alni (assembly GCA_964056405.1). Classification (NCBI taxonomy): domain Eukaryota; kingdom Metazoa; phylum Arthropoda; class Insecta; order Lepidoptera; family Noctuidae; genus Acronicta; species Acronicta alni. The sequence continues at coordinate 12,870,877 of OZ043932.1, read as the reverse complement.
TTTCCAGCCTCAAGGCGACCATCTTCCCACTCCTCCTCCGATCCCTGAAGAGATCCTGAAGGCTTTAGAGCAAAACGCTCGTGACGAAGCTGCTGGCATCTATGACAATGGTATTATTGAGTTACTTTCACATGATAGTCTCTAATTTGTGGCTCACTCTAAGTGACCTGTAACTCCAACCAGAGTTTTCGTGAGCAATAGACGATAGTATCAAGTACAACAGTACTTAATAAAACCGGTATAGCGCCTCTGAATACGTGACGAATTAGGTTTTCCATAAAAACAATTTGATACGCAGTAAACTCCTGGTTAAGTTACTGATTAAATTCTGTTTCATACTAACTTTACGAAACCTACACTTTTATGCTCATTTCTACTTTGAACTGCACGTTCAGCATAGCGGTTTAGGTGGTCACTTTGCCATTACTACCGTTGCGCTGGATGTCGGTTGTACCGAGAAAAATATTTATGTGATCTAAGGATATTTATTTCGGTCTGTCTTGGTGTACTTTCTGTCCGTTATTTGTATGTTTCTAATATCCCCCGTGGCACAGCTTGTTCCTCAGTACCAACGATCTATTTTTTTAAATGATCAAAAGGATATTATAAAAAACATAGAAACGACATCGTTTGATTTATCATGTCTATGTATCGTTTTCAGGATCTTACAACGAAGCGAAATACGCCGGTGATAACCAACAACAGTACTACGGTAACAATGCTCGAGCTAACAACTACAACACCGCTGACTCTGTTGTCACCAACAACGCTCTTCTCCGCAACGACGCCGCTCAGAGCGGTAGCTCTATCACGCAAGTGCAGAACGCGTACCTCCCTCCCTTCGTTCAGCGCAACAACCAGAGGAGCGGAGCGAGACAACCCTCCTTCAACGCTAGAGATGGATACCGCTACTAGAATGATAATATTTTTTTGTTAAACGACCTATTAATTAATAATATATTTATGCCAAAAAAAATCCTTCTTTTTTTCAAAATAAAAGTCCATTTAGATTTAAGATCATTCAAAGTGTGATGGAATCAATGAGAAGTGTTTACACTTATTATTCTATCAAATAGTGAAGGGATTTATAAAAGGTTTCATATACAACGATATGAATCGATATATTTTTCCATAAATTCAAATTGTATGGATATAGATATACAGGTTTGCCAAGAAAATGGGACACCTGCTTAAATATAAATGAAAGATGAAAGGCATATTACATGAATATTCTAGATTGAATCCTTTAATTGCTAAAATATACTTAAATTTTCATATAGTTAGTACCTTTCCTTACCCCGGAAGACGTAGGACAGTCTCCAACGAGATGGACGGACGAACTGGTAATCGTCGCTGCGAATAGCTGGATGCAAGCGGCATATTGCCGGTAGTTGTGAAGATCTATTGGGGAGACCTTTTTTCAGCAGTGGATGTCCTTTGATTGATGTGATGACCAAGTGTTGACTCCATTTGATCCCAGTTTTGTCTGACGGAAAGCACAAACGGGGTCTTAGAAGAATTAATAATAATAGTTGATTAAAAACGTTTTCTACAAACCTAGGATTATAATAAAACTAAAAATGTGTCATAATCCTCTACGCGTTGGACCTGTGACCTGTGGAAATATATTATTCCGTGATATCTGCGGAAATACTAATAAAAATAATAAAAATGTGAGTGTTTGTGTTTGAAAAGCACCTACAATACAGGAGAAAATCTAAGTGTGGGGCAACGTAACCCTAACGTATCCTTACACAGAACCATGTAGTCCCAGACTAAGCAGAGCTTGTACTATAGGTACAATACAATGGATATAATAGCTATATTCTTTTTTTATAAATATATACTAATAATAAATAAGAAACTCCCAGACAAATACTTGTGTTCATCACATACTTTTTTGTGTTCTGTGGGAATCAAACCCACGACCTCGTGATCAGCAGTCCTATACGCGAACCACTAGACCACAGACGTTGTAAATTCAATATTTGCCGTAAGCCTTCGGGCCCGGTTGTCATACAATCGTTAGTGGCCAGAAGCCAAAAAATCCTGACAGCCAGTTTATCCTCAGGATATTGTAGTATTACCCAGAAACTGAGTTACGGTAGTCTAATGGCAATATGTTTAGCTCCCTCTAGTATGGTCGAGCTACACAATGACGGATGCATGCGTGCCGTCGGCTGGGATTGGCCTACTCAAAACCGCTGTTACTCTTTCTTAAATTTTTCTGCCATTTCAGACATTGCTCTACATTGTGACCCTCACATAATATTGGATATTATTATGTCTGGACTTTAAAAGAGACCATGATTCTCTGAGTTGGTTTCGGTATTTCTTCTCAGTGGTCGTCAGTTAGGAAATACCGGTGCCTTCTATCATAAAAAAATAAAACATGACTTGTAAAAGTACGTGTTTTTAAAAGATCTATTTACAGAAATTGAATATCTTAATATGAATATCATTGATAAAATAATAAAAATTTTTTGGACATTTTTACACAGCCAGAGCTTGTACTATGAGTACTAGACAATGGATATAATACTTATATACTTTTTTTTTGTAAATATATACTTATAATACATAAGAAACACACAGACAAACATAAATACTCATATTGATTTCTGATTATTTACGCGAATATTATACATTGAAATAAAACTACTTTTTACGGATTTTATCGCGTATATTGATATTATTAATCCCGACGTTTCGGACCCTTTACAGCGTCCATGGTCAATTAAGGGATTAATAATATCAATATACGCAATAAAATCCGTAAAAAGTAGTTTTATTTCAATAAATACTCATGTTTTACCCACATAAAATAATATTTGTGTCCTGTGGGAATCGAACCCACGACCCCATGATCAGCAGTCCGGCACTCGAACCACTAGACCACAGACGTCGTCGTCATTAAATGTATACCTTATCATTTCAATTTCAGTTCATTTCAGTCTCTTCATCTAAAATACTGATATTCAGCCGCACCTCGTTTGAGGAGGCCGACCCCAACAGAGTAGGGAAAAGGCTCGGAGCCTGATTAGTTTCTGAAACCAGCCAGTCAAGGTGAATGCATCACTTTCCAGTAATTGCGATACATATATTGACCTTTAAGCTTTATGTATGGCTCACGAAAGCGTAGGTTAAGGTCAAATTGTGTTGGCGCACTCATTCTGAATGCATGTTTTGTTGCAAGCATTAGTTAAGAATCTCAAGTTTTCATAACTGTTCTTTTTTTTAATTGCGTGCGTTTGATACAACTTTCGAATATTTCTGTATGCGTATGCATACAGAAGTTGTGCATTATGAATTTGTATTATAAACATTTTTTTAAAATAAATCTTTATTATTATATAAGAAACTCTGTATCACCAGATTCGAAATACAACTTTTTATAAACTGTAGAACATTTTGTGGACATAGACATATTTAGTATAAGTTCGGTTTGAACGGGAATCAGGAACTGGAAAATAGAAACTACATAATTATAACTACTTGTTGATTGTGATATTTGTAAGTACAAATATTTGTTTAGAAAATAATAAATGATAAAATAATTAATTAAAGTTATTTAGCGAAAGAAAAATTCGACCGCGGGCAGGATTCGAACCTGCGTCTTCTGGTTAGGTACACCAGACGCTATGACCGCTAAGCCACCGCGAGTCCCACCCGCCATGACGAATTTTGCCTTCACGTTCAGAATTTACGTCTTTATGATGACGTTAGTAACACCTATTGAAAAGCTTGCTTTTCAACCGACACAACTTACTTTATCTTAGCATGGAAAATTCCAAAAAAATACAAAAAGATAATTAATTAAAGATAAAATCTATTACTTAGAAAAATATGTTTTTAATTACATTTGACATTAACACTTGACTTTAAGACGTTGAATGAGGAAGAGAAATTCGACAGCACAGGCAGTATTTTCGGCAGCTTAGTTAGCTAAAGCATACAGTGTACTCAACCACAGGGATGCAGGTTGAAACCAACTTGAGATCGATTTTTTCTATATCTAAAATGTATATCCTTAAAAATATAAAAATCACCCTGAAAAACACAAGCATTATTTCCATCACATGAATATTTGGGTCTTATGAGAATCGAACTGTCGTAAAACAGTCCAACTCTCGAACCACTACAAATCATAAACCATTTATTTGTTTTTAAGCAAAGGAAAAATTCGACCGCGGGCAGGATTCGAACCTGCGTCTTCTGGTTAGGTACACCAGACGCTATGACCGCTAAGCCACCGCGATACCTACCCGCCATGTCGAATTTTGTCTTCGCTTTCTGAATTTACGTCTTTATAGTGACGCGGTCGAATTTTTCCTTTGCTTAAAAACTTTAAAATCTTAGCATGGAAAATGTTAAATAAATACAAAAAGATCATTTATTTGTAATAAATAAGGTATACATAAAGTGGTGTTTTAACAACATTTTATACAGAACAGACCATTTAGACATTACACATTTAAACAGAATACAAATATTATATACTTAAAAAATTTTAGATTAATTCACATTTCATTCACAAAAACTAAAACGTTATACCTACACATATTTTAATAAAATATATAATAAAAAGTTCCTCGTTAGTCTAGCGTTCCTAAATGTGAACTGCTAAGCCCTTTGCCCTTTGCCTAAGCTTTGCAGTCGCAGCTAGGAACACTAGACTAAACCTAGGTTCGATTCCCAGGTCGAGCACAGTGTTATAACGTTGTTCTACGAAACTCTCAGTAGCAGCTCTGAGTTTGGATTTGTGCCCTAAACATACCAGCGAACTATGGTTACACGTTGGTACACCTCTGCCTAACCCTTCGGCAAATACTGGACTGATTGTTATGTTTATAAGTTATAGATTTTCCTAGTGATTCTGAAGGAACTAGTTTCAGTTACTCTCTGAAGAATTATTAGTATGAACAAACTTCCGCTTCGTGCCAAGCCTTTCAGTGCGACGTTAGTTTCATAACAGCCTCAGATAAGGTCACCCACAATTAGGCAAGTTCATCCGCGGGCATAACATCATAATCGTAGTTATGAAAGATTGGCCGCTACGCATCTTATAATTGATCTGCACTTGACTATATATAGTACGATAATACTTTAACATTATCAATTGCATCCGCAGCTTCTCGGCACTTGGTAGTTAGTTCAACTGAATAAAATAAAATAACCAAAAATGAAACTGGTAAGATTTGAAAAAAATTCCTGATCTTAGGACTAAGAATTTATAACAATTCATTCATTCATAAGAAGTTATTCATAAACATTCATTCTTATGAAATTCATAAAAAAGTTCATAAGAATTTAAAAAAAAGTTCATAAGAATTAATAAAAGTTCATAAAAATTCCTAAAAAAGTTCATAAGAATTCATAAAAAAGTTCGTAAGAATTCATAAAAAGTTCATAAGAATTCATAAAAAAGTTCATAAGGGGAACTTATTTATCATTATTTTAATCTTTTCCCAATTATGTTGGGGTTGGCTTCCAGTATAAACAAGTGCTTTTTGGGCTTCTGACTATCACTAACGACTGTAGGTATTCGTATTACAACCGGGACTAACGGCTTTACGTGCTCTCCGAGGCACGGAAAGGTCTCGAAGTGGTAAGAATGATCACCCATAGATAGAACAGCTTAACCTTGCAGATCAGTGCTGAGCCATGAGCCCCTCGAATACTAACCTATTCATTATCACAGTTATCCTATTCATTATCACAGTTATTTTTTCTTATTAGATTGACTAGAAAATACTATCTGGTTTGGGATATATTGATTGAAATCATTGACAATTGACTCAAGTGAAACAATGAGCTTAACTTTAATTTATTAATTGTAGTAATTTCATTTTCCAGTTCATCGTCTTAGCTGTTGTCACTTTGGCGCAGGCCGCCAAACTAGATAGGACATACCTCCCACCCAACGCTCAGGCATCTGCAGGATCCGCCTTCCTTCAGACTCCTCGTGGTTCCAACGGATTCCAAGACCAAACTGGAGCTTACACCAACAATGGATTCTCCAGCCCGAACGCTTACACCCAAAATGGAGCTTACTCGGGCTTCGAGTCCCGCCCTGAGCGTGCTCAGGCTACCTTCGAGAGGAACGCTGCTATTCTTCGTCAGGACAACTCCAATGATGGAGAGACTTACGCTTATGCTTATGAGACTGAGAACGGTATCTACGGTGAGGAGAACGGAGTTGCTACCAATGGAGTACAAGCTCAGGGTGGATACTCCTACACTGGCGATGACGGCAAGGTTTACTCCGTGAGGTACGTTCCGCACCCTATAAGTAATGGCAATTTTATTATGTTTCATGTCTAGACTAACGTGTCAATCAATATTCTTCAGGTACACAGCTGACGAAAATGGTTTCCAGCCCCAGGGTGACCACCTTCCCACTCCTCCCCCTATCCCCGAGGAAATTCTGAAGGCCCTGGAGCAGAACGCCCGCGATGAGGCTGCTGGTATTTATGATGATGGTAAGCATTATTTAATTCGACATTTTGACCTCTATATTATTATTATTATGTCAGAGTTAGAAAGCAAAATTAATATAATTGTAAACTTAAAATTACGTAGCCCTCAGTAATTCATTAAATTAGCACACAGATGCTATTAACATGATCAGATTTGATTGATGGTTAGGATCAATCAATTTTATCCAATTAGGCCGTAACAGGCTTTTGGGTTTCAAAGTCATGACAGTCAGCTTACAAAAAGTTATTAGTTATGTAATAACAGGGTTACTGAAGTTTCATTGCGGTATCGTCAATATTATAGTCTCATAACTTAAATGAGTGTGTTGCTTTGGTTAGTTAGATGCTCATTAGTGGTCAATATTTATTTATTTGATTCTGGTCTACTTTCATACGTCAAGCAAATAATAGTTTTATAGCAGAGAGACGATAGTTAATTTTTTGTTAAAAAATTTGTAACTTCTAAGTAATTTAAGCTCACATAAAAAGTAAACATGTCAACTTTTTAGAATCGTACAACGATGTCAAATTCGCTGCTGGCAACAGTCAACAACAGTTCTACAACAACAACGCTCAGGCTAACTTCTACAACACCGCTGACTCCGTTGTCACCAACAACGCTCTTCTCCGCAACGACGCCGCTCAGAACGGTAGTTCCGTCGCTGGAGAGCAGAAAGCATACCTCCCTCCCTTCGTTCAGCGCAACAACCAGAGGAGCGGAGCGAGACAACCCTCCTTCAACGCTAGAAGTGGATACCGCTATTAGAGACTGATTATACTATTTTTACGAAGCAAATTATCAAATAAAGTATTTAATACAAGATATCAATTTTTAAATTATTTTTTTTGCAATGATCAATTTTAATTATAAAAGAGACCAAGATTATCATAAAATATAAAAAAAATGTTTGATATTCATACCTTGATGGCGATCAATGTATGAAAATTCAAGTAAAATAAGCTTCTTAAAAAAGAAGGAAATTTAAGTATCTTATCATAAAGCTTTTGAATTGAGTAGTCTTAAAATCTACGAGTACCTTCTAGGTATAGCTCTGGCCCCATTTTTTTTTTGCGCCAATAACGTGGCAAATAAGCATACCGCCCACCCAATGGTAAGCAGTTATCGCAGTTTATAAACGTTTGCAACCCCAGGGGTATCACTTGTGCGTTGGAGACACTGTAAAACGAAAGAGAAATAGTTGGGTTGGCACTTTAAATGTCAAAGTCACTGCCAACACAACGTTTCCTCATTCAACACTGTCAACCTTGCTCACCGTGAGGAACACAACACAGCTCAAAGCAGTTTTAATTCACTGAGCTTCTTCTCAAGTCGGGCAGCTCCAATTTGAGTGGAATTACTCCCACTATGCTGTACCTCTCTTCAAATTAGATTAGATTATCGAGTATAATAATTATTTAGATTCAGATTACTCTCAAAAGTTGAGTCGTTAATTATTTTAAGATGGGGTGATCTGAGTGAGGCAACTGAAGTTACGTACAAAAACTAAATTTAATTGAAAGATCACGATATTGTACAAACATTGATAGGCAGCCCACCTGCTGTCTAGATCTATTTTTATCTGATTATTTGTGCAATTTGTTATTAAGTAGCATTACGTAATACTTTTTATGCAAGAAGATGTACTGTTATTTACATTGCCTATCACTGATTGATCTATGATTATAATCTCTATAGACCTTTCTACATATTAATCTGGAATGCAAATGTTTTAGATTTCAAAAAGGGTTTCAGCTTTATCTTTATGAGAGGTAATGTCACGCCTGTATTTCTCGAGAGTAAAACAAAGGTTGACTAATCAAATGTATACCCACAATTCCCGTTATAGGTATTTGAAAGTCTTAATAACCATGAGCCCTATACCATTAACCGGACACAATCCAGACTTAGAGCTGCTAGTTATTAAAGTTATTATGTTTAAGTTATTAATAGAACATTTTAATAACACTGCTCCCCTTGAGAATCGGCGCGTCATGACGAGAAGCTCCGCCGTAACCATGCAGAGTTTTGGTAAATTTGGATTCTGTTGGCTCTATTTTGACGTCAACTCCTTTTACTCGTATTATTTCCTAGAATAATACTGAGGATTATAATATTAATAAATATTTGAGGAATTTTACATAGCGCCATATTATAGTCTCAAAGTAACTTATAGTATGTACAAGTTACAAGACATTGGATATAATTCTTATGTGTATACTCACTTTTTTTTGTAACACAACAAAATTTAAACTACATTATACATAAGACATACCCATACATGACAAACATATATGTTCATCACAAATCAGTGAATACTGTTTTCAAAGATAACGTCTATCTATCATCCTATACCGTCCTATCTTCTATCTATCTTTCGTTCGTGTATCAATCTCGGGCTGAAAAGACTTTAATGTAACACAGATAGAAGTCGTATAACCTATCATGGTTATAGCCGCAGTCACTGATGGCTTTATTCAGGTTTGATTGATATTCAATTCAGGTTTCAGGTAGATGGCATGGCATGGTCGCTGCTGTGTCTGTAGGGGAAAGATAGTGGCGCACCAGCATCGGTCATATAACTAGACAAGATATCGTCCTAGCCTTTTCTAAATAAAGTTGTGGTCGGCCACCAGTCTAACAAGATGTGGCTTCACGTGCTGTTTGAGGTTTGGAGGACACAAGTCACCCATCTACAGACTGACTGCAGCGCAGCCTAACCTTGCAGAGCGGTTGATCAATGTATTTATTAATTAGCCACGAGCATTTCTTTAAGTAGACAAAATAGTAAAACAAATTGTTTTCACTATTGGTGCAAATCGTTACAACTTTACTATCTACGAGCACAAATTAATAACACCAACAATAACACAACAATGTCACTTCAAGTCAAATATTTTATTTCCATTAAACCATTAAAATAGCACTTTTTAAAATTAATTGCACGGTTCCAAAAAGTGGGTCTTATAGAGAACAACCACCAAGAAACTCCATTAAACATAATTTCCTTCAAATTACTCAATATTTCAAAAAGCTAATTACGTACTTACCTGCAACTAATTTGTATCATATTTATATAGGTATCCCACGATAACCGTGGGATGGGAATTATTATAATAACTTTATCAAATACACTTTCAGATCAGTAACGCTAAATTTACTGCCTGATAAGTGATGTCATTATGTGTTGGTATATTTTGTTTAAGTTAAAAGCATATTGCAACAGTGTTATTGAAAATTTCGTGACCTCTATTTTTATCTGAAGTTGGCTATACTGGCTGTATTGATATAGTTAAATGGGGTGAATAAGTGTGCATGGGTGAATCAGGACAGTAACAGTATTCAATGCTTATTAGATGTGTTTTAAAATGTAGGCAAATCTTAAAACAAAAAATCTGAATCTTTTGAAGAAAGAGCCATAGCAGTTTTGAGTTGACCGGTACTTGCTGACTGATTTTGAGATTTTGTGACAAATAGGTGAGTGTTTTCTTAAATTACCTCTAAATATTAATGCTAAAACTCTACTCTAAATATTAATGTTCAATCAGGTGTTACAAATAAAAATATCCCGTCGTTGTTATCGATTTCAAAAAGATCAAATAGTTCATCTAGGACCTCATGCTTAAGGTAGAAATAATTACTACAAAAAATACAATAGACCTTTTTACATTATCATACATTTATATTAGTTGAAAATCATAATAATCATCAGTCTTTAATAACGGTATCCATCTCTTGCGTTGAAGGAGGGTCGTCTCGCTCCGCTCCTCTGGTTGTTGCGCTGAGCGAAGGGAGGGAGGTACGCTTTCTGTCCTGCAGCGACAGAGCTACCACTTTGAGCAGCGTCGTTGCGAAGCAGAGCGTTGTTGGCTTGAGCGTTGTTGTTGTAGTACTGTTTTTGGCTGTTGCCGGTGTACTTGCCCTCATTGTAAGATCCTGAAATGAAAACATTTTATGTATTTAATATATTTTTTACAATATCGAATTGACAGAACATTTTAATGTTAGGAATAAAATAAAAACCCTTCTATTAGTATAACTATGGTGTTATTTTTTAAATAATATTATACCTTTTCTTTATAATACAACTTAACTAAGAGATAATTATAACGTACTCTATTTGAGATGAGATACAATTCATGATAACTACCATTGACTGTCATTTTTGTTCCTTACCGTTATCATAGATGCCAGCGGCCTCGTCGCGAGCGTTCTGCTCTAGAGCCTTCAGGATTTCCTCGGGGATGGGGGGAGGAGTAGGAAGGTGGTCACCCTGGGGCTGGAAGCCATTCTCGTCAGCTGTGTACCTAAGAAACATTGAGATATAAGTTTGTTCATAGAAGTTTATAACATCAATAAAAAAATGGAAACCTCACCTCACAGAGTAAATCTTGCCGTCATCACCAGTGTAGGAGTATCCACCCTGGGCCTGCACTCCATTGGTAGCAACTCCGTTCTCCTCACCGTAGATACCGTTCTCAGTCTCATAAGCATAAGCGTAAGTCTCTCCATCATTGGAGTTGTCCTGACGAAGGATAGCAGCGTTCCTCTCTAAAGCAGCCTGAGCACGTTCGGGGCGGGACTCGAAGCCGGAATAAGCTCCTTTTTGTGCATAAGTGTTGGAGCTGGAGAATCCATTGTTGGAGTAAGCACCGGTTTGGTCTTGGAGTCTGTTGGATCCACGAGGAGTCTGGAGGAAAGCGGATCCTGCGGCACCTTGAGCATTTGGTGGGAGATAGGTCCTGTCCAGTTTGGCGGCCTGCGCCAAAGTGACAGCAGCTAAGATGATGAACTGGAAAATGAAGAGGGGTAACTTTTGAAGACCTCGTATGCATTGAAGGGATACGCTGTGTACAGAAGTAAAAAAAACTTCTTAAGCATTATGTTAGATACCATACTGGAATGTTGTCCAGTCAGCGTCAAATAGTTAGTGACACTCAGGGTATTCAAATAAATAGATGCAACCAAAAAGTCAATAATATCGGTACAAACAAAGTTTCCATATTGTTGTCAACATTATAGTCGCTCAAAAGGTCGAAACGTTTAAAACGTCACATAGATAGGTTCAGTCAAACCGTCATAAATATGGTAACAGTCATCCAGCCAATGGTATCCAAGCATTCTAAGTGTTCAAAAATATGGAACACATTCGAAAAATAAACCAGCATGTTATAGAAATAAACGGTTTCCCAAAGATGAAAACCTCTTTAGGCAATCTAGTGATATTTGCATGTCATTATATTTATCTATCAGTAATATCAATGTCAAGTGCAAAACTAAAGCAAGCTAGAAATATGGCTACGCATTTGTGACACCACAAAACATCGAATTATATATTTGAGGGAGGAAGGTGTCTCCTTATCAGATATTTCAAATGAACTGGGAATATCCTTATGTATCTATCGTTTTAGATGTTACGTGTAGTTACCTATCGAATTATACTCATCTCTCTAGATTCGCACATATATGTATAAACAAGCACACAGCCCGCTTGATGGTAAGCAGTCGAAAACTAGAGAAAATTGAAAAGATGCAAGCGATTATCGACCGTATTGACATTATTTTATTGCTATTTTTAGTTATTCATCCACACTATTACCTTGTTTATGTTTAAAATAGCAGTTTTTGAATAATAGTCAATAAGGTTAAAAACTTTGCACCTCTTTTTGCAAGCACTATCGAGTCTAGTTTTGTCGACGTTCATTGTTAAAATAAAATAAAATGATCATGATATTGAATCATATATTTTAATTATGCACTCTTGCTCTATGAGATATATAGTCATACTCATTATCAATGAGGTTTAGGTACATCTATTTTTAGTCAGCTGTATATTGCTAAGTATCGTAAACGGCTATGCACGAAATTCTTTACAAAACAAAAGACATGTCTATGACGTCATGCTTAAAATGAAAAGGACAACAGTAGTTTCTATTCCTTTCATTTTTGTGTATAAATGTTTTCACATTAATTGATGTGAGAAATAATATTTTAAATGTATAGCAGTAAAGTTTATTTTTCTAATGTGTTCCATATTTTTGAACACTTAGAATGCTTGGGTACCATTGGCGGGATGACTGTTACCATATTTATGACGGTTTGACTGAACCTATCTATATGACGTTTTAAACGTCTCGACCTTTTGAACGACTATAATGTTGACAACAATATGGAAACTTTGTTTGTACCGGTATTATTGACTTTTTGGTTGCGTCTATTTATTTGAATACTCTGAGTGTCACTAACTATTTGACGCTGACTGTCCCACGACATAACAACGAAGGCTCACATTGTTTTTCATTCCAAAACTAGTAAAATCCCAATAGAAATTGTGTGGTAGGATTTTAATCAAACATCTCTTTGTTTTTTGTTTTTAGATTATTTCTGAAAGATTTTAACAAATAACTTAATTTACTTATAATATTTCAATAATATCATGTTTGATTTTAAATTGCACGCTTGCAACGTTCATTAGGTAGATCGAATAGTTATTAACGTCTTCAAGCACTTATTTAAATTCCATTAGCTTACCAGTTTCATTTTTTCCTAAATTATTTTTCTAATGATCTGTATACACAGAAGCTGTGGATGCAACTGATAATTTAACAGATCTAGTACATTATTTATAGTTTGGTTCAGATCAATCCACTTCGTAAGTCGGGGTCAATGTTTCATCAGCATGATGTTCAAAGATGGGTTAGTCTAATTGCAAATGACCTTAGATGTGTTGTTATGAAAGTTTTGGTATTTAATATGGTGTAAGGATAACTTGTAAGTAATCTGGTTTCCTGGTGGCAAAGGTCATAATGTAAAGTGCCGTTTGTATGATGTAGTTAATGAGAATTTACATGATGTTTATTTTTTGCGATTATATTAAGCGTGGTCGGCCCAGACGGAGGTGACGCGATGAGCTTTTACGAGAAAGACTGGGTCGCTAGGACAGAGTGGCCTGGAAAAGGAGGCCTTTGCCGAGCAGTGGGACAAACTGGGCTAGAAGAAAATATACTTATATATATCAAGCATAGATATGACCATTGGACATTTATCTAACTTTTCCGAATCTATAAGTAAACTATGTAAGGAAATAGTGATTGAATTATTATTATCCGTCGCACTAACCAGACGGGGTTTTTTTTATACAACTAAGATGGCAAACAAGCGTTGCCATCTTAGTAGTATAAATTAATATTAATAGTGGACAATAGTATTAGTAGTGGATCGTATGGTCCACCTGATGGTAAGCGGTTACCGTAGCCTATAGACTCTAGCAACATCAGGGGTATCACTTGCGCGTTGCCGATCCTGTAAACGAAAGAGGAATAGCTGAGCTGGCAGTGTAAGGGTTAAAGTGCCAACACTGCCAACACGTTTCCTCGTAGAGCACTGGGAACCTTGCTCACTGTAACAACACAACATAGCTCAAAGCAGTGTGAATACAGGCATGATGGCATTTTTATGTTTAACTGGGTAATACTCATACCCGAAACAATTTTATCTATTAGGCCATACAAATTATATCTATTCAGTGTTGGGACCAAAGTGGCAACCAGGGTAGTAACTGTTGGCTCTAGTACACTGCCATCGAGTCGTCAATATCTGCAGGATGATTTTTAATTCCAAACTTCACAGATGGACAATTTTACAGTATCTATGTGGTAATTTTTTTAGGGTTCCGTACCCAAAGGGTAAAAACGAAACCAAAATCAAAATAAAAAAAACCTATTACTAAGACACCGCTATCCGTTTGTCCGTCTGTCCGTCAGTTCGTCTGTCTGTCACCAGGCTGTATCTCATGATAGCTGGATAGTTGAAATTTTCATAAATGAATTATTTCTGTTATCCCCTATAACAACAAATACTAAAAACAGAATAAAATAAATATTTAAGGGAGCTCTCAACAACAAACGTGATTCTTTTTCCCGTTTTTTGCTTGTAAATATTAGTACGGTACCCGTCATGCGCGAGTATGACTCGCACTTGGCCGATTTTTTATATATTCTACTGCTGAACACAAGTCTCTCCATCTGATTCTACTGATCTCAGCTTATCAATATTTAAAATTATAGATTATACAACATATAACGGGTTTTTCAACAAGAACTTTGTTTTCTATAACAAAATATAACTTAAAGAATTGACATCTGTCAGCGTGGTCGTGGTGGACATTTGCCAGATATCATTTTTCATTAATAATTGCCAAACTTTTCTCTTCGTAATATCTTTTATATATTCGTATATATTTTTATCTAAATTCTTTGTTTTAGAAAACAAAGTTCTTGTTGAAAAACCCTGTATATCCAATAAAGTCAGATTTGCTAAGAAATAATAACCATTCTGTAGAATAAAAAAAACTAATGAACTTGTTTCTTCATTCACCAAGCTTTACAGATATACCCACCTTTCTAAGCCTAATATCATTGCAGCGTAATGCAGAATCATTTGCACGTCATTTTTATTAACTGAAATAAATTATTGAAGTATTGCAACACTGAGCTTTTGAGAGCATTAGTAATCATCATCATTGCGGTATCATCACGCCTTTATGGGGGTAAACAGTACAAGTAAACAAGCAGACGGATCACCTGATGGTAAGCGATTACCGCCGCCCATGGACACCCGCAACACCAGAGGAGTTTCAGGTGCGTTGCCGCCCTTTTAAGGGGTTTGGGCGTCCGGTATCCTCACTCACTCGACGAAACACAACGAAAACGTTATTTCACGCCGGTTTTCTGTGAGGCCGTGGTATCAAGTCCGGTCGAGCCGGCCCATTCGTGCCGAAGCATGGCTCTCCCACGGTAAAATATATAAATAAATATATAAAATATATAAATAAATAATATATATAAATAAATTTTACGCAAAGCGACTGCTATCAGACCTCCACAACCCAATTTCTAGGCAATACCGATATCCTAAGGATAGACCGGTTGTCAGGCCTTTTTGGTGTTTTGAGTCCCAGTAACGATTGTCATAGGTAATATGTATATGTTACTGTAAAAGCTCGAACTACGGTAAATCTTATGATTTAAGTGTAAGTCTTAGGATTTACCGACATGAGTTGGTAAATTTAAGTATTTCTAGAAATACGACGATTTTTTCGAGCTTTTACCATTCGAATTCAGTATATGCTAGGTTTTACCACTGTCAGCTGGTAGATGTTGGTTTGAATATAAATTTGATGATGGTTTGAATATAAATTATTATATTAATAAACGGAATATAATAAACCACGTATCAAAAATACTGATTGAGCGAC
The DNA here is from genome assembly GCA_964056405.1 of Acronicta alni. NCBI lineage: Eukaryota > Metazoa > Arthropoda > Insecta > Lepidoptera > Noctuidae > Acronicta > Acronicta alni. Next base: position 12,855,144 of record OZ043932.1, on the reverse strand, counting down.
AAAATTATTGGTTGAGCAGCAAAATACAGATATCGGTTAGGTTAGGTTAGATCTGTGACCACACAACCAAATCTGAATGTTTTGGGCGGCAAGCTACAAGTCAATGCGCTGAGCACGTTATGACTTGTTTTATTTTTCAACATTTGCTGTGCATTAATGTAAATCCTCAGATTTACCAACGGAATGGTGGTGAAAGTTCGAATCGCAAACCTTTTGGGACATTTACCATTAGGAATTGGTAGATCTTAGGTTTTACTGGAATATCTTAGGATTTACTGCAGTTCGAGCTTTTACAGTAACATATATATATTATGTTAGTTTGTAAGGTATTTGTCTATGGGCCATGGATGCCTGAAATAAAAGAATAAATAAAAATAAATAAATAGGTGTTCGTATGACTACCGAGGCTATCGAGATTACGTACTCTTTGAGGCACGGAGTGGTCCTGATGTGTTAAAACTGGCTTCAATCCATATACAGACCACTAGTACAGCTTAACTTTGCCGATCGATTCATCAGGGTAATTATTACTTAGCCCCGCGCCCGCCATTCCTGTAGGTGCTGTCAAAAAGGTCTGTAGATTGTTATTTGTAAAAATGCAATATTATTATTATATTACCTTTAACTTCACAAAGTATCACACAAAAAATCCCTAATTCATCAATTCTTTTAAAAAGTAAAGCCGGTATTCGACTCTAAACATACCTCAATAACATTCGATTAATCGATATTCAATTCGATTCACAGACAAAAACTACTAATACGAATTCTCTGAGCTTAATGATTCACAATCCTTTTATCGTGCATCTAAAAATAAAATACATTTCGATCAATACCGATTTGGAAATCGATTCATAATTGCAACATCCTTTTATGACTTGGAATTCCGATTAGGTATAGTGAGTAGAAAAAAAGATTTATATCGGTAAAGGTCTGTACACAATACATTTGTGCTGAGGTATCCGCAAAGTTAGTTTTTTTTTTAATTGTAATCATATTACAAATACAACGTGTTACAAAATACCCCGTAATAAATATAATTAATTATTATCAAAGCCAAAAATTTTGTCAGCTATCATGTCAGGGAACCAGATTATTTAACAGAAAGGCCTACGTACCTATTTTACTCAATAATTGTCCACTTTAATAGTTTTTCTATTTTTCATCCATAAATGTTGTTGTTTTCCTTTTTTTGGGGTATGTTATACAGCGTTACTACGGTTCTTAAATATTGTGAATGGACTCGTTATAAGGCCCTATTTAACCTCTTTTCGGCCTCCTCTCCTCCTTTTATGGTTGAGCTTTTATGGTTCTCCTCTCCTCCTTTTATGGTTGAGCTAATCGGCGTGGATGAGCAAGTCATGTCCGTGAACGGATGCTGTCGGTCGGGGCTGGTCAACTCGCACTAATAAGCAGTTGAAACTCGTAAATGATAGAGAAAAAGAAACAGTGGACTCGCGTAGAATTAAGAACAATGTCCCATAGGAGCAGCCTAACTGCCCAAATATAATCAATTACGCATTCTAGTTAGTTAATTAATTATTGTAAAAAAGGCGCGGCCCTCCAAGTCCGCGGAAAATAACTAAAAAAAAAGACCTCCTTTCGGCTTTACAGGTTGTTTTGTAATACCCTGTATACATAGGGGCCCCCTGATGGCAAGCGTCAGCATCAGCCTAATGATGAAGAAGCAGTGATAGCTTAGTGATATGACCATTGTACTGCCAAGTCAAAGGTCTCGAGTTCGAATCCAAGGCACGCACCTCTGACTTTTCAAATTCATGTGCGTATTAATAATTAATTATCATTCGCTTAAACGGTGAAGGAAACATCGTGAGGAAACCGGCATGCCTTAGAGATTTTTCTCAACGGTGTGTGAAGTCTGTCAACCCGCACTAGGCCAGCGTGGTGGACTATATATAGCCTAATCCCTCTCAATCTGAGAGGTGCCCAGCAGTGGGACAGTATATGGGTTGATGATGATGATCATTTTGAGACCTCGGTTGTTAAGTCTCATATGTTCAGTTACTTCACTGGTTGCATTGACCTTGAAATCAGAACACAATAATATTACATTATTACTTAGCGGCAGTATATGCGGTGGTAGATACTTCCCATAGAACTTAGCAAAGCCTACCACCACCTACAAAATAGCATAATTATACTTTTAAGAAATATGAACCTTAAGAACAAGTTCACAGTTCACCTACGACTCAGAGTAATTACAAAGACAATAACGATTATCTCACAGTTGACGTTCGATCGTGTGTCCGACGACCTTTCACTGTTCGACTTGTAGGCTGCACGCGCATGTCGTGCGATTAATCGCATGCGACTTATTCTGATTGTCCACGTCTTTAGTCTAGCGGTTCAAGTGCTGCTTTGCCGATCGCGAAGTCGTAGGTTCGATTCTCACAGGACATAAATATTTAAGTGATGAACACGTTTGTCTGGGTGTTTCTATATTTGTACGTAACTATTTATTTACAACAAAAAAGTATTTATGTAGATAGGTATTACATCCATTGTCTAGTACCGCTAGTACAAGCTGTGCTTACTTTGGGATAAGATAGTGCTGTGTAAAAATGTCCTGAAATATTTATTTATCAAAATAACGAATAATTATCATCACGCCTGTGGAGTACGCCGAAGGGTTTGGCAGAGGTATTATACAGTATTAATGCACACCCATAGTTCGCCGGTATGTTTAGATCCCATGTAGGTAGGTACCTAAAAAGGTGCAGCCTATTGACGTTAACTGGCTGTAAATCTCAACTCCGAGCTGCTACTGCAAATTTCATAGAAAAAAATCAGTAACACGTTGCTCGACATGGGAATGATATGCATGACTTGTACCATAACAGTCGCATTAATGTCCACTATAAACGAACGAATGAGGCAGCTACAAAAATCGATGTTGCAATAAGTCGTCTGCGTGAAGAAATCCTTATTTCTTTCTAGCATGAAAAGAGACTATATTAGTCTGAATATATTATTGAACAGTGATTTATTGCAGTTTATTTTTGTAACATTTTAAACAATAGCTAATTAAAAAGATACATGCGATTAATTACTATTGTAACTAATGATTCATTTTGGACTGCGATAATCATCATCGAAAAGATTTCTATCAAGAAGTTATAATTACTTAATGCTATGAAATATTCTATTCCAGACAATAAGTAGGTAATATAAGTAGGTAGGTACCGCACGACCCGTGTCAGAAGCCTGTCAGGAGACCTGGGTCTCCAAGAACGTTAGAGCGTCGCGCAGTTTTCTCCCGCGTCAAGTGCAAATCTTCCTGCTGAGGTTTTCCCGACATGGGGTTCTTAAAACGTTGAAGCGAAGCGTCGCGACATACACACATCAAAAAAAGTTAGCGATCACTTTGAAAAATCTAAATCTTTTTTGTTACGGTAGATTATATTAGATTATGATTTATTTATTGCTATTTAATTATAATATAGATATTTATATTTAAAGAAAACACAACAAGAAAATTTTCTGGATAAAGTTCAATTTAAAAAATTATATCAGCTTATACAGGGTGGAAGGGACATCGACGCGCAACGGCTTACCATGACTTCAGTACATCATTCTGGACCCCCCTGCGTTGGAATTTTTCGTCGGAGTTTTCTTAAATTTTACAACTCGCAAGTGAACTCTAAGGAAACAGCTGACCAGAATATCTTTCGAGTTTAATTTACAATGCTGTTTTTAGTGAAAAAAGTAAATTAATGACTTTTTAATTAAAATTCTTATTGGGTTAGATAGAAATAATTATTTTATACAGTTTAAAGCTGAAAAAACTGCAAAAAAAAACGTAAAATTTAAGATAAAGCCGACGAAAAATTCTAACGCAGGGGGTCCAGAATCATGTACTGAAGTCATGATAAGCCGTTGCGCGTCGATGTCCCTTCCACCCTGTATATGCTAGTGATCGCAAACTTTTTTTGATGTGTGTATAAATAGATGTGTGTATATAGTTTATAGGATTTTACTAACACTGAATATTGTAATTTTATTTATTGATGTATTGTACTTATTTTAATTGTCTAATTTTAAAATTCTATGGATTATTATAAAATCTGAAATAAATTCATTAATAATAATAATAAATACTATATTGAATTGTATCTCAATCAACTGACGTACAAATTCGTCGGGACGCTTTGCTTCTACTCTGTGATAGTTTGAGTTGAGCAAAATACTACCTAATTTTAATGTAAATACTAAATCTTCGGATCAACGGACTTAGGTAGTCCGTTGATCCGAAGACTGCTTTGAACTCAAACAAATATACACACCTGTGTATATAATATTTAATATTTGGTCCGTTAGGGGATCGAACCTGCGACATATCGTCGATTAAATAGAAAAGTGTAATTTCTCAAACTTTTATTTTATTCAGTATAATTTATAAGATAATATGTCATATTTTCTAGATGTAGCAAGTGCAAAAACACCAGTTAGTTAGAAGTTTAGTTTTAAAACCAAATTTTGAAAAATTACAATTTTCTATTTAACCGACGATATGTACTAGTAATGATCCAAAATTCGACGTTGAATCTAGATCAGAAATTGTAATTCTGAACATTATGCAGAATTTACCTTCCGATTACTATAATCGAAACCAGAAGCCATTTTTCCTTTAAGGATAGCTGCCTAGAATAACAAGGAAACTTGAACAAAAAGACTCTGAATTCGAAAGCCTTACAACTCACTTATATCACTTTCAAAACGTGGGCAAGCGTTTGTCACCAACAAATTACAGTGCTGGCCATAAAAATGCCAAGGCCCTATAATTTTACCACGTGATGAAATAATAAAATAAATATGCTTAATAATTTGCTTATAGTGACAGCAACAATTAGGGGATTGTCACGCTGTCTGCCTGTCACGTACACACGAACATCTAAATGGTCATTATGGGTTTATGTGGTGGTATAAATAACATTAGTTTTATTTGGGATATCACACATCTCAAGTGAGTCCTGGTAAGGAAACATCGAAGGAGATGAAGTGGTTTTTGGTTGGTATTTAATCTTGTATTCACTTTTATTGTCAATTGAAAAGTGTTAAAAACATTTATTATAGCTCTTAGTAATTTTACGTAATGTTTTGGTTAATTGGGATCAAGACTTAAAAGCACAAGATTAGAGCATATCTTTAGCCTATTTAAATACTGTTATTTTAACTGTCCAGTTTCTCAAAAAAAAAATCTAATTCCCAAATTCAATAATTTATAATCAAATAAAATATTCAAACACATTTATGTGTCCCGCAGTGTACATCGTAATTAGAGTTAAACGAAAGCTCTTAAACTCTCCGGTGACAATACTTACAATGAGTTCTCATTAAAGATTGATACTGTAATGTGTCTCCTTTGTGTTTTCATCTAACACAATAAGATACACTTTATTAGTGTAGAATAGGATGTATTACGGTTATTGGCTAATTGAGGATTGAGGTTGGATGATTTCCGGGTCGATTTGCGTAATAGAAACTAGAAACTAGTTAGTCACCATCTGTATTGAAGATTTCTGGACTCGTTTTAAGTTGAAATAAAACTAAATATTTTTTACGGATTTTATCACGTTATATTGATATTATTAATCCCGACGGTTCGGAACCTTTACAGCGTCCATGGTCACGGCGTCATTTCCAATAATTAACAAAAATATGGAATAGCTGTCAGTAATTATAACATCAAGACGCCCATCACCTCAGTCTACCCGTTACCATGGACGCTGTAAAGGGTCCAAAAATGCCAAAAAATACAAAAAGATAGTTACTCTCACACAGTTTAATGCTCTACGCCCACAGTTCGCCGTTATATGTATAATATACAGCCTTTGCTATTAACCGAAAATAAATTATTCAAGCTTTGAGTCGAGAATTCAGTGAAAACCCAATAACACTTTAAACTTTCCTAGATTCGATTCCCAGGTAGGAATCGAATCTAGGAAAAAATCTCGTGCTCAGCAGCAGCACTTGTGACCAACGAGGTAGTGATTTAAAACAATAGATACAAATCTTTTTTACCTGTTAGTTTAATTATTTAATATATCTTTCATTTTTCAGATTTTCCTGGCCATAGGCCTCGTAGATTCTGAGAAACTGGATCGCACCTACCTCCCACCACCAGGTGCTCAATTTTCTGGAGGAAATCTTGGAGACCGTGATGTGCCTCTGGCACCTCCTAATCATTCTCATTCAGGACTCCTCACAACTGGACATGAAGTATCTCCAATCAACTTTGGACTAAGTGGAGAACCTGGAAACTTTGGGGATAAAATACCCAAAGTAGCGGTTAGTAACTATCCAGAAAAGGTTCCCACTACAACCACCTCTTATGCGTTCACGCAAACAACAACTTTTCCACCAGCTGAAAACTATGAAACTACAGCATTGCCCATAAATCCTGTTACTGGGCTTCCAGTTAATTTGGGTCAGGGTAACTACCCTTATGGTTCTCCTGGTGGTCTGCAAGATGCTCAAACTCTACCAAACTATGCTCAGAATCAAGGACAAAGAGGAATACCCTATGGAAGCAATTTTCAACCTGATTTAAGCTCTACAACTGCGCCGGCTACCTATGACAGTTCGAGCTATAGCCAATCTGGAAACCAGCCGCTAAACCAATATCTAGGACAAAATATACCTGGGGGCTCTGTGCAAATTCCTGGATCCGTTTATACGACAACTAACCAAAATAAGACCCCAATTCAGTACTCTGGTGAACAGGGTAATACGGAACAGCAAGGAATCTCAGCTACTGATGTTCCTAGTAGTAAAAACTTTGAAAATTATCCTGGACAGAATTTGGTTAACCCCGAAAGTGCAGTTATAATTCCTAGTGGCAACCAAAACTCGATTCAATATCCGTATGAACAGTTAACCGGACAGCAAGGATTCGTATCTTCAACAAATTTTCCAAGCAATATCCAACCAGGTGACAATCAATATGACGTGAAAAACGATGGCTCCCAGGGACCTCAACTTAATCAAGGATCGTATCAAAACCAGGTACCTCAAAATATGGAAGGAACACGATCGCAACAATATTCCTCGAGAAATCCAAATATTATTATACCAGAATCTGGGTTAACTTCATCTACTACTATACCTTCTTTATACTATAATGATGCCTCCGGCACGACTGCTGCCCCTGGTTTTCCATCTTCCACTTCAGCATACTCTTCTGTTACCCCAGTTTATCGTCCAGAAAGACCTCAAGCTGCAGCTGATAGGAACGCCGTGATACTCAATTATGAGAATGTTCGTACTCCAAATAGTTATTCATACAGTTATGACACTTCAAATGGTATTCATGCTGATGAAAGTGGGGTAGTAGATAATGGAACCAAAGCTCAAGGGGCATATTCTTACATTGGTGATGATGGAAAGGTCTATAGTGTTATTTACACTGCTGATGAGAACGGTTTTCAACCACGTGGTGACCATTTACCTACACCACCGCCAATACCTGAGGCTATTAAGAAAGTAATTGAGCAGGCAGTTCGAGATAAGGAGGCGGGAATTGTTGATGATGGTAAGTTTAAGAACAATAATTGATTAACTTTATATCTAAATATAACTACTTTAAGAAAAAATCATAAGTATCTTTGCTGTGACAGTTGTGACGTGCAATAAATAAATGTGAAAAAATGTGTATAATTACGACTTACATTTTGTATATTTCATTACAGGGTCTTATGATGCAGCTAAATATGGTGACAAGAAATATCGAGGACCCGCGAATCGTCGTCCCTCACAGAAACTAAACTCAAACCAGGTTAGAAACAAACCGTTGAATGAAGATCAGATAAAACCCATTGCTGGAATAAATGACTCCGAGTATGATGAAGGCATTTCACAGGATCAGTATATTAGCGACCTTCCTGTCACTAAAACTAGGCAACAGGGATCAAATAACAATATACCTTCAAGGACTGCTTACCAGATAAACGAGAAAAGTAATGGCAAAAATATTTCTGAAGGCAACAGTCCACTAATTGGAAATTATGCACAAACTAATGAAAATGGCGCGCCAATAATAAAAGATGGAATAAATGAGATTGCCAACTATGGAACAAAGAAGCAAGTATCTTCTGTTGGTGGACCAATATTTAGTGAAGATAATCTACCTTATGCTAAAGATGCCAATCAAAATAACCAATTTGGAGAGAAAAGCAGTCTACCTTCTAGACGCCGCCCTATAGGTGTTGCAAAGGATATGAACACAAAATATTCTGAATTCCAAACAGACGGTGATGGTACGGATTATCCAAAAACTGGACGAGACAGATATTATGAAGGAGAACGTCAAAATATGGATTCTGGTAGCCCTAGTGTATTTGATGGATCAGGTGAAATTATTGATACCAAATACGATAGTGCAACAGGTTCTCCAATCAAAAGCAAGCAATTTTTGAAGCCAAGAGTACAAGGAAATAGACGACCTTCTATAAAAAGCACTGCACACAGTAAAAATGTTAGACCAGGTAATGTTTACAGCAAAGAAACCGATACGCCTTCGATTTCAGATTATATAAAGAATGCTGTTAAACAACCAGCTTCAAACGAACAGACTACCCGACAAGATGAGTCCGGATACCATTATCAGCCACCAAATACAAAGTTTGAGCAAACAAAATTTCCAACAAGATTCAATACTCAAAAAATATCTTCCGACTCTTATCCTGATCAGGGGAGAACCGAATTTAATAGAGGTACAACACGAAAACCGTTTATAACTCCCAACGTTTACAGTCAAAATGTTGAAACCCAACCATCAACCACTAGAAGACCGTTCACGACTATAGGAGTTACCTCACCTATGGATAGTTCTTATACCGATTATGATGAAAGTGATGATTATGGTACTGATCAGGATATCGATGATGAAGGGATTGATTCTTCTAAAGATCCAAATAAGAAAAATGACTCTGCATATCGACCTCATCAAGAAACATCGACTAAACTGAAACCTCAATACACTCCAGATCTCTCAGTTCAAAGAACACGTGTTACGCAAAAAGACTCGGTAAATCCGGGAGATCAGATCGAAAATTCAGGAACCTTAACGCCAGGATATAGGCTTAGCTCCACTACTCCAATGCCAACTCATACTTCTCGATTCGGGAGCACTGAAAAATCTCGAACACCTCAACATGGTTTGCCATCATCTACTATTCATGACTCTTCAACTGCTGTTGGTAGACCTGCTTTTACTAAAATTCCCTCAAAAACATCTAATTATAAATATCAAACTACAAGACCTATCTCTAAATATCATAGTACAAGTGGAGTGCCTGGGTATCCACCTACAGGTATTACTACTGGCTTGGTTTCTTCCACTCCTGGACTCTCAGTCCCCAAGAGCTATACTACTTCCACCTATGGGCCTTCACAAGGTTATTCCAATGTTACGCCAGTACCTTCAATATCTGGATACAATCCTGAATTTGGATCTCAGATTCCATCCAGCACACCTGTAGTATATCAAACACCTGGAAGTTACCATACAGGTTATCATTATGGACCACCCAAGTCCGATTATTCCGTAAATGTTTTGCCAAATACATTCAGCCCTGATCTTGGATTTTATACACCTTATGGAACTCCAGGTAAATCCTCAATTTACCAAACCTACCAACAGGGCCGTGACGGTTTTCCTAGTACAACTTCGGTACCAAAAACTTCCGGAAAATCAGACCCATATATTCAATCCCAACAAGGAAATATTGCTCCTGCGTCTTCACCGATAGGTACTTATCAAGGAAATTTACAGAATATACCTTCTACTTCTAATTTTTTTTCTACGACAGTGGCTTCTACACCGGGAGGTAGACCTGTGATCGGATATCCTGAACCGTCTACCTCTCCTAATTTCCAAAATGTAAATGGATATGAATATGGACCCTCAAGCCCTTCATACTCAGCAACTGATATGCCATCAACGGTCAGAACCACTTCTGGTTCGTTTATTTCCCCTGCTGTCCCAACCCAGGGCTATTCAACAACTTACAGTCCTGGCTTCCAAACTACCAAAGACTCATTTATAAGTGGTCCTGTAGTTGACGGTTTCGGAAGACCAATCACTGTTGATCAGGGGGGTTCTCATCTAGGATTTGATCAAGGTACGAAAGGACCAATAGATAGTGAAGGACCAAAATTTGTTGTTACTGAAAAGTCTACCGCATACCCTTATGACCAATCTACGGTTATCGGTGAAGATTTTAGTGGGCCTAAGCAACCACAAAGGTATGATCCTGAGACCGGTTATCATTACTAATGAATTGTTGTTATTTAAAGATATTTATGCTTGTTATAATGAGAGCAATGTTGAAAATGAATAAAAAAGTTTATATTGATTATTCTGAGTTTTTTTTGTTGTATACTGTTAAAGTCGTTCCGGCCGATCTATTCTCAAATGATGCTTACAAACGAACAGCATTTCATTTTTATTAGATTTAATCAACACTCATTAATTGATTGCGAAGATAACGACACACAGAATTTTTAAATTCCGAACTACTTATATTTTATATTTCACTTAGATTTATACTTATTTTAGTGATAGAATGATTTGAGCTAAAGCAGGATTCCAATTGTGCATCCTCAGATTTGATAAGCCAGAAATTACTTTCACGTTTCTGTAATATTTTATGTAGGTATATATGTATAGGACCTTCCAGGCTAAAACAACATATATACCTCTATATTTTTTGTAATTACACACTTTTTTTTTAATGTTTGGACACTTTTACACAACACCATCTAGTCCCAAACTAAGCAGAGCTTGTACTATGGGTACTAGACAATGGATATAATACTTATATACTTTTTTTTTTGTAAATACATACTTATAATACATAAAGACCCAGACAAACACAAATACTCATGTTTTATCCACAAAAATATTTGTGTCCTGTGGGAATCGAACCCACGACCCCATGATCAGCAGTCCAGCACTCGAACCGCTAGACCGCAGAGGTTGTCAAATATTATAATATTTACATGAGAAACACCAACCAAACACAAACACTTATGTTTATCACATAAATACATTGTGTTCTATGGGAATTGAACCCATGACCTCGTGATCAGCAGTCGGAAACTCGAACCACTAGATCACAGACGTCGTCATATAAGATTCCAGAGTAATTCCATAATGGCCTTGTTAGTCCAGTGGTCCTTAGCACAACTGCTACGCTAAAGGTCTTTTTTTATAATACGGAAAATCCTCATGGATCCTCCGCCACCCGGGGAGGTGGCAGGGTATGTCGGACTCATACCGACTAAAAACCGCACTTGCCTTCACCTGCCCTATTGTCAAGGCCATGGGATCCGCAAAATTCGCCACGACCATGATAACGCTAGAGGTCCTGGGTTCGATCGAGTCCAGGAAAAAAAAAAAAAAAATGTTTGTAGCAGCTCGGAGTTTGTATTTTTGCCCCCTATTGCATGGGATCTAAACAGCAAACTTCGGGTGTGCATAAATAAATATTAATATTATTGGACAATTTTACACAGCACCATCTAGTCCCAAACTAAGCAGAGCTTGTAATATGGGTACTAGACAATGGATATAATAATACTTATATACTTTTGTTTGAAAATACATACTTATAATACATAAGAAACACCCCAAAAACACTTATGTTTATCACATAAATATTTGTGGTTTGTGGAAATCGAACCCACGACCTCGTGATCAGCAGTCCGACACGCGAACCACTAGACCACAGACGTCGTCATTATTGTAAACCTCTGCCTATCTCTTCGGCGAATACAAGCGTGAAGATAGTATGTTTTTTATATTATTTCTTAGTTGTATTCGGATCCACCTCATAATTATCTTGGAATCATTACTAGTTATGACTGCACTAATTAATTGAACCGTTCATATATTTATTTTCCCTTCAAATGTCAAGGTGAGCACTCTAGAACAATTTTTACCCACGCATTATATAAAATACATTATGTTTCACTGTATATATTGAAGACGAATTTGCATTTATAAACATAAAATTAAAATTGCATAATTTATCAATTTAATCTTGTGAACTGGTCACGTTCATAAATTACTTAGATAATAAACACAGAACTTAATTAATATAATTATTCCTTAGCAGCTAAATCCTTTTATGGTACTTCTGTGGTCTCATTTCAGTCTTTAATATAACATGTATAACGTTTTATTAATAATTCCTGCTTAAACTACATCATAATCAAATTTTCATTTAAATTCTTCTACACTTCTACATCTCAGCTTACGCCCGAAATATTCAACCTTAAATATAAATTCAAAGTTTAAAAGCTCCATCTATATTCACACAGTAAAAGCTCGCCTATGATTTATGAACACAATTTCTGCTCGTACGCATTGAACGCACACAAATGTAAATTAGCTTTGTAATGTTATCTATGTTCAACAGATGGCGCGTTTATATGCATTGTAAGATTGGAATCCATTCATATACTCAGAATTATAGCCGTTGGATGCAGGCGACATATAATTGGTCCTTTTGGAAGTCTTTTGGGGAGGCCTTTGTTCAGCAGTGGAGCTCCTGTGGCTGATATGATGATGCTACTCAAAATAATTGACATCCAATTTCTAGACAACACAGATATTCTAAGGATAGACTGTTAGGTTTTTCTAATCCCTACTTAATATTATAAATGCGAAAGTAACTCTGTCTGTCTGTCTGTTACGCTTTCACGTCTAAATCACTGAATTGATTTGAGATAGAGTTGACCTTGTGAAAGAACATAGGATAGTTTTTATCTCGGACTTTTGAAGAGTTCTCTTGGAAACGCGATATAACCGAACTCGACGCGGGCGAAGCCGCGGGCGGAAAACTATATGTATATAAATGGGTGTTCGCATGCCAACTGGGATTAACGGCTTTACGTGCACTTCAAGAAAAATGGGTCTTACAATGCTCCGCGAGGATTTGTCGGTAGTAGTAGTAGACTTTGACCCATAAACTGCCGACCGAACTATTCCTCTTTTGATTTACAGGGTCGGCAACGCGCAAGTGGTACCAGGTGTTGCAAGCGTCTATAAGCTACGGTAACCACTTACCGTCAGGTGAGTCGTATGCTTGTTTGCCACCTTAGTGGTATAAAAAAAAATGATCACCTATCCACAGCGTTGTAGTTATTAGCTACGAACCTTCTAGCCACAGATTCTTAATTAGCCAATACGAATATGATCATAATGTGATCATATTTAGCAACATATCTATTGTTCTAAATACACAATCAGCGATCATCAACAATTCCAGTGATCGTGAGAAAGCCTACACGTTTATTATAAATAGCGATCGTGTGTGAGTATGACGACAGCGCCACCTGTCGGACGTGTCGTGACGTACCGGCGCGAGCGCAGCGAGAACGTTCACTGTCCCACGTCTGCTTATCCTTTCACTATCATCAGACATTTATAAGTTTATACGATGACGTCTGTGGTCTAGTGGTTCACATGTCATACTGCTGATCACGAGGTCGTCGATTCGATTCGCTCAGGACTCAAATATTTTTGTGATGAAGTATAGCATAAGTGTTTGTGTTTTTCTGGGTGTTTCTTATGTAGGTATTGTAAGTACGTATTTACAAAAAAAAGTAGGTATATAAGTATTATATACATTGTCTAGTACCCATAGTACAAGCTTTGCTTAGTTTGGGATTAAATGGTGCTGTGTAAAATTGTCCAAGAATATTTATATATATAATTATGTATTTTTTTTAAGTAAAACTTGTAGTTATGAGAAAGATTATTACAAAGGTATACCATCAGGCCTGTATCTTCGAAAGGCTGGGCAGAGATCATATAATTATACTAATGTACACCCACAGTTCGCCGGTATGTTCAGGTCCTATGTATTAAGGGGCGACCCTATTGTCATTAACTGGACATAAATTCAAGCTCGAATCTGCTACTGGGAAATTCATAGAAACACCCAATAACACTTGGATCGTCCTGTGAATCAAACCAGAGGTAGCAGTGCTTATAACCACTAAGCTTATGAGGTAATTTCGAGAAAAAAAAATGCAATTTCTCTGGAATATTATTTGACAACTTTACATTAGAAAGAAAAAATACTTAGTATTAGAAAAATAATACTTAGGTATGTGTAATATGTGTTCATTATATACCATCACGCTTATGCAGAGGTATCCTAATGAATACACACTAGTTGTCGATACGTCGCCGTCGGTTTTTGATCCATGTTGGGCGAGTCTCCATTAACCGGGCGTAAAACTAAAGTACGTGTCTTCAACCTTCTCTTGAACCGCATCTAAGAAAAGGCTCAAAGGATTATGACTAAATAAAACACCAAGACATTATCAAGTATTGTTTTAAAGTACTTTTTTTTATTTGTGCTACCAGTGGTTCTAATTGTATATAATTCATCATTAAGCCATATACTGTCCCACAGCTAGGCACGGGTCTTCTCTCATATTGAGAGGGATTAGCCTATAGTCCACCACGCTGGCCTAGTGTGAGTTGTCAGACTTCACACACCGAAGTATAATCTGGATGCAGGTTTCCTCACGATTATTTCCTTTACCGTTTCAGCACATGATAATTAATTATTAATACGCACATTAATTCGAAAAGTCAGAGGTGCGTGCCTTGGATTCAAACTCGAGACTTTTGACTTGGTGGTCCAATGGCCATATCACTGGGCTATCACTGCTTCTTTTTATGATTAAGCATAGTTCTTAAGATTTGCCCTTAAAATATGGCAGCCCTAAACAATTAATATTTAGTAAACACCTTGAAAAAAAAAAACTTGTACCATCAAGAAGAAAAAGCTATTATTATTAATAATCATTATGTAGTACCAAGAACTGATGAAGAAATAGAAGCCTATTAAAATAATGATAACATAACAACTAATAATGTACAAATTGTAATATTTAACAATCATCTTTTAATTCGTTCTCATCAAAGCTTACAATTGGATGTTATGTTTTTTTTTTCTCGTCTGATTTTTTGTTGGACGCTAACGACTACGGGTCATCAGATCCGGTTTCGGCTTTGGTTCCAAGGTGAAGGTTAACCAATTAAATTTTATGTATGTTCCAATTTCAAATTTTCATCTGTCATCCCGATTATTCTTTTTTGAAATATAATCTCCTTCTTTTTGAAGTCGTTTAAAAAGAGTATTGTCTGTTTTCTCGTTGTGTCACTAGGGAACAAGCTCTGTATTACAGGGGACTTTACTAATATGTAATTAACGGACACAAAGTCCACCTAAGTGTATAGTAGTGGTATTAGTAGCTTAATTGGCTAAAGCGTCTGGTGTACTTAACCGGAGGACGCAAGTTCAAACCCTACCTGGGATCGAATATTTATGTCTGTATATTTATTACTGTTAATGTAAAATACAATAATAAAATAAAAGTTATTATAAGGGAACATTGCAGTTTAAAAGATAACGTAGTGACGAGAATTGAGAAGAATAAATGCTGAGATGGTTTGGGCATGTCGAGAGAATGGATGAAAGGCGACTAACAAAAGGGATTTACATGGCGAATGTCAGTGGAACCGCCGAGAGGGGAGGCTCTAGAAAAACTTAAGCCAACCTTATTGGTTCTTGGGGGTTCTTCAAAAAGGTCAGGTACATAGTACTCGCAACCGACGTGTGTGTATGACAAGATGTATGAATGTGGACGAAGCGAAAGAAGTATGCAGTATCATGGCAAGTGGCGTTCTTTAGTTTCTGTCTGCCCCTATAGGAAAGAGGCGTGTGAAGTAAAAATAATATTTATTACAGTTATGTATTATAATAGATCTAACACAGTAATATCGAGTATAAAGGTCAGGAAGGTACAATACAGCAGTGACAGGTTGGCAAGTCTCCGCCCACGAGTGCAATTAGTGCATAAATTGTACAGATGCATCGCGTGGGTTAAACCGAAATAAATAATATGATTCTGAATAATACTGGCCGTAAACCTATACTAAATAAATATGGACGTAATAATCTTTGATGGCTTCATCATGGTAGGGTATTAGTTTGGGCAACTGTTTAGAAATACATCGTGATACAATATTTCTGGTATCCTGCTGTTTTCCCAAAATTATTTTGACAAAATGTTGTCAAAATAATTTATTATTAAACAAATTTTAGCAACCTTTTTTATACCAATGCGATATTTAGAATTATTTGGCAGAATATTATCAAGAATAATGTCTTTGTCTTAAATGAAATAAAAATAATCTTGGACAATTTTACACAGCACCATCTAGTCAAAATCAAAATAGTTTTATTTTCATATAAACCAATACAGGCACTTATGAAATGTCGAGTCTAGGTGCACGGTTCCAAATTAGTCGTTTCCTATGGAGAAGAACCGGCAAGAAACTCCATGGTTACTCTTTTAAAATATCGTTTTGTATTGTACAATGATGGATTATAATTTGGATTGGATACTTACACGAGTTCGTTCGAGAATCCAATCCAATTTAGTAGTAGTCCCAAACTAAGCAGAGCTTTTACCATGGGTCTAGTACCCATAGTACAAGCTTTGGAATGAATATAATACTTATATAGATTTTTTTGTAAATACATACTTATAACACATAAGAAAAAACCAGAAAAACACAAACACTTATGTTCATCACCGAAATATTTGTGTTCTGTGGGAACCGAACCCACGACCTCGTGATCAGCAGCCCGACACGCAAATCACTAGACACAGACGACGTCAATAGCGTGTAAAGAATCTAGTAGACTCACGATATGTCAATCTTCATATATTTTCATGCCAGTGAAATAATAGTCGTGTCAATGTGAAGAGTACTTTGGTTCATGGGTGCGGTGCACGATACGGAATCGTATGTTTTACAACATGCTCGTCAAACGTGACGTGCGTCAACTGAGATGAAAGAGCCGCCGATGTTTATAAGTAGTGCATGGTATTTAGCATTTAATTCATGTTCTCGTGATCCTCCTAGTCTTTCCCCGTATACGTAACGGATCCGATACGATGGGCATTCCAATTCCGGACCGTGTACAGTCACGAGTATAAATATTATATAGATCACAGTTTTTTTTTTTTTTTTTTTTATTCGCGATAGGCCTACGCTTGACCACTAGTTCGCCTGATGTTAAGCGACACTGCTATCTACGGCGGAGTGCGCTTGCCTAGAATAAACCGATTCACTCGAGATTTAAAGACACACAGATTATAGTTATTGGGGAAGACCCACTCAGGAAGCTCATTCCACATTTCAGCGGTACGCATGATGAAACTTGATTTAAAGCGTTTCGTTCGGGCTTTTGGGATGTCCACCATGAATCGATGACGCTTTTTCGTGCTTCTGGTCGAAAGTTGAAACTTGTTCTTAGTTACAACGAGTTTTCTTTAGTGTACCATAGTAGACCATTGACGCTGTAAAGGGTCTGAAACGCAGGGATAATAATATCAGTACAACGCGATAAAATTCCGTAAAGTACCAAATAAGTACCTACTCTAGCATTGAAATAAAACTATTTCAATGCTAGAGTAGGTACTTATTTGGTAGGAATTAAAATTATGCATTTTCATCGGGCACCCACCAAGCCTAGTTATAGCCTAGTGGTATGACCATTAGACTGCCAAGTAGAAGGTCTCGAGTTCGAACTCAAGGCATGCCTTTGACTTTTCGACTTCATGTGCGTATTAATAATTAATTATCACTCGCTTAAACGGTGAAGGAAAACATCGTGAGGAAACCTGCATACCTTAGAGATTTTTCTCGACGGTTTGTGTAGTCTGCCAACCCGCACTAGGCCAGCGTGGTGGACTATAGCCTAATCCCTCTCAATATGAGAGGATCCGTGCCCAGCAGTAGGACAGTATATGGGTTAATGATGATCGGTCACCCTAAACTTTGTCTAAGGAATACTTAAATGGTGTAGACGGTGTAGTAGCATTTATCAATTTAAAATTGACACAGTTTACGTTTAAATTGTGTCAAGTATTTTGTTTAGATTGTGTCTATAATAAGAGCTTGGGTGCGGCAACACAGCTAAGGAATCTAGTCCTTAGCTAAGCGTTCATCTTAGACGCAGACGTGACACGCATCTTGTGCAGTCTAGATTTCTAGATGAAAGGACCGCCAAGGTGAGGGTAGCTAGCTACTAAAATAATCATAATGATCTGTCTAACTTATATCTAATCATTACTGTACTTCTTAAAACATATTGATTTATTCTTTATGTACAGAAGCCAGCAGGTCAAGCTATCCAAAACTGTCAAACTTTCCCAATCGAATATGAACCTTATTGTTGTTCTTAAAAGTTGAAAATCTATCAAAAAAATTTGACAGGTTGGGGTAGCTTGATGTGCTGGCCTCTGTACAAAGGCGGTATTAATGTTGCTATGTTTGACAGTTGGCTTTGACTTGTTTGACAGGTGTCAAAAAAAACGTCAAGTCATAGTTTCTTAGCGACTCTTCGAGTCAGTCTTTCTAACTTAAGCGTTCTGCTGTCATTGGTATGAAGTTGTAATGTTTAACGAAGTAATGTGCCTGAGAATGACCAGAGACAGTGAACAAATTATATGTACCTATGGTTATATAAAACATGATTGTATTATAAGTATGTATTTACAAAAAGTATATAAGTATTATATCTATTGTCTAGTACCCATAGTACAAGCTTTGCTTAGTTTGGGACTAGATGGTGTTGTGTAAAATAATGTCCCAAAAATATTTATTTATTTATTTTATGATTAAGAGGTGCTTTTCATAATTTTTTTAGTAATAATGCTATTCAAAATTAAGTCTTCATAGGTAAAAAATAATATTTGGAACAGTGTAAATATGAGAATTAAAAAAATTAAAATACGTATTGCTAATAAATATTCTAGTTTCTTAATCGCAATAAAACTGGTAGTCAAGTTGAAACAATACTATTGTAAAGAAATTTGAGAAGAATTCAGAAAATTTACAGTAAGTTCGTGTTAAACTCGTGTTTACTGACTTTTCTTGACGAAGTACATCTCAGCTCTTTCTCCATCAAATAGCCGGACTTCATAGATGAAAAAAGTATAATGGGTATATATATTTTCAACGTTAACTTTGAATAAACGTAACACAAATTCCTAGAACAATCCGAAACCTGCCAATAACTGTCAATCCTTCAACACATACTCTACGAAAATATCAAGGTTGGCACAACAAAAGATTTACGCAATCAGCTCACATTGTGGTCGAGTTCATTTCGTTGGCACTTGACCCCTTAGAGGCAACCTTAGACTTAGAATGAATGGATATAGATCGAATACCGACTGATGATGCCGATGGCCATATTCGAAACAAATCACGATTCCGAACGATTGTTTTTCTTTGAACAATGGAAGTACTTTTGTTTTTAAAGTTTATGACTCTTTGTGTGGCGTACAGAAATGTTTCATAGAATTTTATTGGAGTTCTTACTTATATTTTAAATGTTTTTATAGCAAATTAGTTATTACGCGTGGTGTCAACCGCATCCTAAATGGTTGTTGAGACGAAAGATAAGTACCTAATCGATATCTGTACAAAATTTCATCAAAATCGGTTCAGCAGTTTAGGCCTGAAAGCGTAACAGACAGACAGAGTTACTTTCGCATTTATAATACATATTAGTTGGGATTAGCAGAGATTAGTAGGGATTATCTAGATTATTTATTTCATTAAAGAGACTTTTTAAATACACATTGTACAAATCAAAGTTCTGAAATGTCTTTTGAGAAGTTTTTTTTTTACCTTTATTTGGGAAAATAAACAGTTAGGCATTAATATAATACAAAAAGAATTGCAGTGGCAGAGTTAGTAAATGTATAACCAACAACATTCTCCATACATAATTATATTACAAAGAAGTTAAATAACAAGTAGGTACGATGTGTAATTCTCAATAGAATACAGCTGTGGTTAGTATAAATATAAAATCTGACGTTAATATGTCAAATACATTCAAACCGGAAAGAGAAATATGTATAAAAGTATAATATCTAAAAATTATGGAACATAATCAGTCAGCGTCTTAAGAATGACATTACGAAACTTCTCAGAAGAAACAAAAAAGAAGTCTACATTTTGGAAAGTAAGAAAGGAAGAAATGCCGAAAACATGCCCAAGAACTTAAAGAATCATAGTCTCCGTAGAAGTCTAAACATAGTAGCAACAAATAATGTAAGTGTTACAATGCAGGGTAATATCCATAAAAGCTGTTTGAATAAAGATCCATAACAAATATCTAGCCCCAACTGGTGATAGCAAATGCCTGCAAATTAGTGGTGGTTATTCGGTACAAAGCAGGCATGATGAACAATGTACCCATATACTCAAACTGCAACAGTACCCAATGTTTATGACCAAACAATGAAGGCTCGACGTACAAACATTCCGAGCATCACCTATCACCGACGAAGGCACTTGCCGGCTTATAATGATCCACAAAACAACGATGATCTACATAGCATGTCGCAACATCGTTAAAGATCCCTAGATCCAGTAATCGGTTCGATAAAATTGTAGACGAACGACTTACCTATGCGATTAAAAAATAAAGACTAAAAAATTGTATCTTATCATACCGTACAATTCATAGGATAACTCAAGCGCAAGCAGCGTAAGGGTACAATATTGAAGCCGTGGACATATCTTCCGGCTCTTATAAAGGGAAAGGCGGAGGGTTATGCCGGACGACCGACTTTTTAGTCGGTAGGAGTCCGGCATAACCCTCCGCCTCAAGTAGCCAGAGGTGGCCGTGTGGTTTTCCACACGGCCACCTCTGGCTACTTGAGGCTGACCGAGGGAGGCTCCAGTATAAAACACAGAATTACATTTTGTAGCTTATAAGATGTAGTTTAACGTGGCCAGCTCTCAAGAACGGAGGATGAAGGCTAAAAAAGATCTGCTAATCTTTTTTTATTATGTATGCGTTTGCGCTTGACTACAATCTCACCCGATGGTAAGTGTAGATGTGACCTAAGAAGGAACACGCTTACCCACAAGATGCCTATTAACTCTGTCCTTGGAAAAACACATATTGTGGGTGACAGGGAAACACATTGAAGTCATAATTTTACAAAATCGCTCTCATTGCAATAATTAAACGTTCCAAAAAGTCTCCCGTTTGCACAGTCCGACGCATGCGCACAACCGCAGGCTAAACGCTGCAGCACGACCTATTACGTTGTGCGATATACACAAAATTATGAGTTGCTGCAACTGGCCGATTGTCGGGTCTTAGTGTTTTGACCTTTCAATTGAAAAGTAAAGAATAGAGAGAGAGAATTTACTATTGAATAATCTTTAACAGATTTCAAGCTAAAACATAGTAAAAATTCAATACATACATATGTATTGTAAGTATATTTACAAAAAAAAAATATTTACTTGCATTATATTCATTACTAGTACTCATAGTACAAGTACTACTTAGTTTGGGAGTACAAATCATCCAAGGTTTTCGTAATGATTAAACTTGTTGTACAGAAAAAAACCTATAACACTTTGTCTGCTAGGGAATCGAACCCGGAATCCTACGAGCGATGCCATGGGACCACAAGCCTAATGAATTTTCTCATTGTTTATGGGACCAAATCGTGTTGTAGGTAGGTACCAAAATTCACAGAAAACCGATTTATCATCAGGATCGTTATTTTCCAGTAATTGGATTGTGGTGAATTAATCAATGATTGATTAATGATTTTCAGCCGCATCTGGAGCACGAGCCATTAAAGTATGATGCGAGACAAGACCACAGAGAAGGTTCCAGAGAATACCACAACCTGCGGGGTTGTGGTAGAATTGATTTCGAGTTCCAATATCCCCGACTATACACAAAAGGGTGTAGGACAAAAGGACTACACCCGTCATACTCTTGAACGGGGGCCGTCAGTCGGGGCTGGTCAGCTCTTGCTGTCGATGGTAATCTTTTTTATAGTTATTTAGCGAAGGAAATATGCGACCGCGGGATTCGAACCTGCGTCTTCTGGTTAGGTACACCAGACGCTATGACCGCTAAGCCACCGCGAGTCCCACCCGCCATGACGAATTTTGCCTTCACATTCAGAATTTACGTCTTTATGGTGACGTCAGTAACACCTATTGAAAAGCTTGCTTTACAACCGACACAACTTATTTTACAGTTAGTTCAATGTCGAACGATGCTACCTTACCTACTAACTATCTTTTTGTATTTTTTTGGCATTTTCCATGCTTAGGTGTACAAGGTGTGTAAGGTGTACCCACACTTTCCTTGTATGTTGAATTCCTTTTTTATAGTAAGGAAAATCCTCATCGATTGTCCGCACACGAGGCGGAAATTCACCACGTAGAGGCAAGCCTAGAGCCATGAACCGGGCATAATTACGTATATCTAAAAACCGATCTACTACAGAGAATTTCATAGAAAAACTCAATAACATTGCTTGACCTGGGAATCGAAGCTACGGCGTAGCAGACACGACACCTAGACTAGAAAGAAAGAAAATAAGTTTATTTATGAAGACTAACGAGGAACTTTTAAATTCCAGCTTAAACCGGATTTAAAAAATAGAGTAGATACTACAATTATCTCAAATCCGGTTTTGTAAGGTGAAGGACGGTAGCCGGAGGGTTTTATTAAGCACCCATCGTTTCCAACCCACGTTATGATCGTGTCAGTTCCATGGCCATATTTTGACAGGCACTCTTAATTAGGCTTCATTCGACCTTATTTTGAAGAGTAGCAGTAATTTGACTTTGTATAGTGTTAATATGATCAAATTGGGTTATTATGTAGTAAAAGGTTATTGTTAAAATGCGGTCCATCTACAGGCCTTATTGGTAATCGGGTAATTTGGCAATGAGACTGAAATTTTGGCGCGTCACCGCAATTAGGTATACCTGCTTTATTAAGGCCAACGCAGATCAGGACGGCATGGCAAGGGATTCAATTTTTTTATAGATAAAATGATGCTGCGTTTATTTCAATTAACATTTATTTATACATAAAGTACACCAACAGTAGGTATAGAGCGGGATCAGTTGACCAAAGAGCCCAAATACATACATAGTGCTTAAAGTCTATAAAATAAGGTATGTATCTCTTACGTATATACCAATAATTATAGGTGTACATAACATTTACATACGAAGACAAACGGATAAAATGAATTAATTACAGTTTAAGAAAAAAAAATATAGTTGAAGTGCCTATTATATTATGATTAAATGCATTATAGAAAAAAAAAAAAAAACTATATAAATTAAAGCAATTTATATCGTATTCCTATATCGATACGTTTAAATCCCTTGCCATGCCGTCCCGGTCTGCGTAAGCCTTTAGACACAACACATAAGACGAAGATACTAGTAGTCAGAAGCCCAAAACATTTGACAGCCAGTTTATCTTCAGGATAGGATATTGCTGCGAATTTTTTTTTATATCATAGGGGGCAAACGAACATGCGGTTCACCTGATGGTAAGTGACTACCGCCGCTCATGGACATCAGTGACTGTCACCAATGCGTTGACGGCCTTTTAAATATGTGTATGCTCTGGATTGTGGAGGTCTAATGACAATCGCTTCGCATAAAATATATTTGATATTCAACCATGTCGATAAAGTGGAAGCTTACGCCAACAACGTTGGGCAAAAAGGCTCGAACTCAATAGTAATTACTATTGAAATTGATAATGTGGAGAGGCGAGGTGTGTTGTTCTCCAACCAGGCGGGTGTTTTGCTTGGCGGGCCACGGCCCGACGGTTGTTGTCGGGCGGTTGTATATAATTATGCAACTTTCGTTGCGAATGTTGCTTGCGCGATTCAGGACTTCGTAGTTCTATGTAGCGCGGTAGATGTCGCTACAACAACATGATCATCCGAGACTAATTAGTCTCAACAAAATGATGTCAAAGTTTAAAAAAGTCGACTAATTTATTCCAAAGGTTAGCCATTGAACTGAATTATTGGGACGGTCAAGTCTGTCTCGAATACCCTTCGATGGAGACAACTCCATTAAAAATGTATGTATGTAATGTATGTATGTGTTACATACAATCATCATGTGGCCCACTTGTATGTGATTAGCACTGTAAGGCTCCAACAATTCACACGTTCGCACCGTATATGATGGCGTGGGGAGGTCAAATAGATAGACGATCTTATTAATTAATACTATGATTAATAGGTATTTTAGACATGGATCGTGAAAATAATGATATGATAAAAAATAAGTAAAGTAAATCAATAGAAATAAAACTATTTCTTACGGATTTTATCGCGTTAAATTGATATTATTAATCCCGACGTTTCGGACCATTTACAGCGTCCATGATCACGGGTAGATATTGTCTACCCCTGATCATGGACGCTGTAAAGGTGTTATATTCGCGTAAATGTCAGAAATGAATAAGTAAATCAATCTTTCTCTTCTCTATTTGCCATAAAGGATCCCATGGATGGCCATGGGACATGGTGGTATTTAGTCGGTACGAGTTCGACAAACCCTGCCACCTCCACGGGTAGGGGATGATTCATGAGGATTTTCTAAACTATACATAAGTATTACTGACGGACGTAGGACGCCCGCAGTCCAGGTGGAGTAATGACTTGACGGAAAGCAGCTGGCAGTGACTGGATGAGGAAAGCCGAAGATCGGGCTCTGTGGCGTTCATTAGGAGAGGCCTACGTCCAGTAGTGGACGAATATAGGCTGATGATGATGAGGTATTACAGTACTTATACCATAGAGAACTCTATGAAACTATTTTAATAGACAAAATTCGTCAGTCGATTTTATAGAGCATTTTAATAAACTACGTCGTGCGGGGCCCCTAGCACCCGATGGCGTAAATTCGTTTCTTGTTTCGGGTTCCCCTTGGCTGGTCAGTGGATATATACTTTTTTTTACAAAACTGCAAAATAGTTTGTTGGCGCTTAACAATAATCTGTATAAGTTAGATTAACATAGAAAATAAATACATAGGTAAGTAAGATAAGTATTTCTCTTGAGGACCGGGGCCCAAAATGATAGATGATAACAACTGCTGAGGTCTCAAGTCTAATAAATGTATAGATTTTAAAAACCGTTTACCATCCATACCAGTGTTTTTTAAACGTCTTGACATAGAGCCGTGATCGTACTGATTCTCTTTTGAAATTACTGAAATTATTTGTCAAATGGTTTAAGATCAAGGAGCTTATTGAGCGACAGTTGAGTGCCTTTCTATAAAATATTTTAACTAACAAGGTTTTCACAAAAGAACCGATACTTAAGTGGGTACTTACCTTATTTATTACAAATGCGAAAGTTAACACGCTAAAGGTTGCACAAATTTGAATTAGCATTACAATATTTTAGCACAGAAATATTCTACACAACACTTAATCCGAGGCTGCATCATATTTCGGGAGCGGCAGTAACTAATAAACTCCACTTATTAAGCAGCACGTCATCATAAATCTCGGAGCGTGATCCATAATTTAATGTCCAAACAAAATGCCTTCAAAACTTGCAACTATTATAATTGCAGACAAAATATGGTTTTAGAACGTGCACTCCGAACGTGTGGGAGCTGTTAGTCATAGTCACATCACTATGTTACTCGAAACCCGTAGGGATGGGACTTGTTCAATCGATTTCTGATATTTACGCGAATATTAGCGATAAAATCCGTAAAAATTAGTTTTATTTCAATTGTTCAATCGAGTTATACTTAGGAATGAAGTGGTCATTTTGGATGGGTGACCAGTTGACCATTCTGAACACATCGATACTCCTCCGTGTCTCAGAGAGCACATAAAGAAGTCGGTTTCGGTTGTCATAAATGATACATGATATTTATTTCTGCAAATTGATCTTTTAAAGACACTTTTACAAGTCAATGTATTGTATTTTTTTTTAACAAGGTTAATCCGGCTTTTCCTAACTAACGACCTCTGAGAAGAAACACCAAAACAAACTCAGAGAATCATAGTCTCTTTTCAAGTCCAGACATAGGATACTTATTAGCAAACATATTGTAAGTGTTACAATGCAGGGCAATGTCTGAATTGGCCTTTCGAATAAAAAGCCATAGCGACTTTGAGTAGACCAGTCCCATATGAACACTTAGGACAATCGTTAGTGGTAGTCAGAAGCCCAAAAAAAAGTCTAGTGGTCGTAATCGCTACGGCTACGCTAGAAGTTCTGGATTCGATTCCCATACTGAAACAAATACTATTGTTTTCTTTGGAAATCCTCAAGAGCAGAGCGTGCCGTCGATGTTAGGTGTTTCGTATTAGTAAAACTTACAAGGACGTTTTATTTAGTGTTACACTTTTCTTAAGTCACATGACACACTCAATACTCAATACTCAATACGTTTATTGCACTCCACAATGTTAAACAGTTGTTATACAGTTTATGGTATCAATCATGGACCCTGTCGGGCACGGCAACGTAGGAGAGAGAATAGAATAGAATAGAATAGATTTATTTATTTGCAAAGAGTGTAGGTACAAATTATTAGGTGTTACAAAGTTTTAAGGTCCCTTGTACATTCTACCTTAATTGGTATGCAAATTTACATTTTTTTTTTTTTTTAAATAAAACTTATCGTCCAAAATTAATAAAACTTATCATCAAATTTAATTTTTTTTTTTTTAATTAATAAAACTTATCATCTAAAAATTCTTGTACTGAATAATAACACTTGTGCAATAGTAGTTCTGTAACATGCTTTTCAAATTTTGTTAGTGGTTGTTCCTTGACATTATTCGGTAACTTATTATAAACTAGTGGTGCCACACAAATAACACTTTTCCTCAAAAGTGTAGTTTTAAAAACACCCGTGCTTAAAAGATTTTTATATTGGGATCTAATACCTATTGTTCTATTTCGAGTTTCTTTCAAGGTGGTAAACAGGTGTGAGTTCGTTTTAACAAATATACATAATTCCAATATATAAAGACATGGGAAGGTTAACAATTTATGAGACTGAAATATAGGTAGACAGCTGTCAGTTACTTTTAGGTCAAACATAGCTCTGATGCAGCGTTTTTGAGCTTTAAAAATACTTGCCTTCTCGCTACAGTTGCCCCAGAATATTACACCGAACCTTAGAGGAGAAATAACTAGTCCGTGGTAGGCAACCAACACGCTAGACAGGTTCACTTTTTTGGACAAATTGTGCAGCATGTAAGCAGATTTACTCAATCTCTTACAAATACCCTCTGCTTGAGCCTTCCAAGAGAGTTGGCTATCAATTAATATTCCCAAAAATTTTGCAACATCCACTGAGCCAACAGCTTGGCCATTGTGGTTTATATTCATGTTAATAGGGGGGATTCTTTGGTAAAAATGCATGACTTTAGTCTTTTGAAGATTTATTATTAAATTATTATGGTTTAGCCAATTTATTAGAGAACTGAGTGTGTTATTAATATCTTGTTCATAATTTTGTTTATTGGTACATTTTATTAGAGACGTACTGTCATCGGCAAATAATACCATTGGATTTAGTGTTTGCCGGGGGAGGTCGTTTATGTACAATAGAAACAATAAAGGGCCAAGGACGCTGCCCTGAGGGACGCCATATTTGATTATTCTATATGAAGATCTGTATTTTAATTCATTTTTTGTTTTTAGACATATCCTAGATACCTAAATATTAGATAATCAAATTCAGGACGTTTCCTCGAATACCGTATGCTTGAAGTTTTTTAAGGAGGATATCGTGATTAACATAATCAAACGCTTTGGACATATCTGCATAAATTGCACATATGGGTGTCTTCACATCTACAATAGGCAGTATTTTGAAAAGGAAATCGTAAATTGCCATATTAATGTTTTTATTTTTCCTAAAGCCCTTCTGTTCGTCGCATAATATATCGTATCGTGCCAAAAATGTGTAAAGCCTTTCATAGATTATTTTTTCTATTAATTTTGAGAAAACAGGTATCAAAGCAATGGGTCTATAGTTCGACATATCTTCTTTGCAGTTCTTTTTAAAAAGAGGTTTTACAATAACTGTTTTGAGGCTTTCCGGAAATATACCGCTGTAAATGCTAGCGTTAGTTAGAGGAAGAAGGCACTATATTTATTACTATATACGTAGTTGTTTGCTATATTTCCATTTATTTACTAAATAATTTTTATTTCATTTATACATATATTATAGTTTATTTATATAGCTATTATATTATAGTTATTACCTATATGCAAACATTTTTAAGAAAATTAATAGATAATATGTGTGTAATATATTATTTTATTGTAGAAGTATGTAAATTTCCTTATTGTCTAAGGAGATTATATTATTATAGTTTTTCATTTAAGAATTCTCTGATATCATAGTAACATTTTTTATTAGTCATTTCTTTAATTTCTTTGTAAATATTTTATCTTTTTGTTCATTTTTTATTGTTTGTGGTAGTTTATTATATATTTTAATAGACATTACAAAGGGACTAGTAGAATGCATTTTAAGTCGGGAGTTAGGTAAATTTAATCTATCTTTATGTCTTAGTGTGTATGGTAATTTTATGTCTCCACAGACTGACGCTAACGCGGCCCTAATAACTATATTAGGGCCCTTTCCCTGTCACGGGGATTTGCGCCCGCATGCGTACCATACCCGCGTGCGTGCCATTTATTTCATATAAAACATTTTAGTATCCTGCGTGAACCCCGGGTGGCAGGGCTAGGCGGGAAGGGCCAAACCCGCTTGCGTGCGTATATCCGTGTGACAGGAAAAGGGTCCTAACTTAGTTACCAGTGCCTCATAGTTATTGTATAGTGTTATTGGGTATTTTTTATTAGTCATTGTATAGTGTTATTGGGTATGTTTTTTTGAAAAATCTCGGAGTTAAACCTAAAAAAATACCTCCAAATTGTGGGTGCACATAAAATTATGTAGGTACGCCTCGGCCTAGCCCTTCCAAATACTATAGGCGTACACCCACAGTTCACCGGTGTGTTTAGGTCCCATATAAAAGGCGGCAAGCCTATTGCCAATTTGATGAAAACAATACTTATGTAGGAAAATCCTTTATGAATTGACCTTTCTTGACGTTCAAATTCTAAATAGATTTTTTTGTCAGTCTGAAATGCTTTCAAAAACGACATTATACTTACTCAAAACTACTCGACCCTAGCATTGAGAAACCAGAATTCTATTGTTTTCTTACACTCAAGCAAAGAGTTAGATATACACATAGCGAACCAAATTTGTAATTTTACACAGATTGCTATAGGTATAAAATATAATTATGCGCCAAAATGTTCAGTAAGTTCACTTTTAGGGATAAGACCTACAATAAAAATGCACTTATTTGACTGTTTTTTTTCACTATATCCTTTGATTTACAATAAAATATACTCTATCTATTTATCTATGTAGTACCTGGGTAATATAACACATAGTACGTGATAATTATTACTAATGTTTATCAAAACATAGATGTTTGATCTACCTTTATAACTAACTTTTTTGTCGACCGTACTTAGCAGCTAGCGTTAGAAATTTGAATGTAAAAATTTTGTAATCGCTAATGCTGTTTAATATATTCAAAAATGTGTACCTATATGAAATCACTAAAGAGCCCAGAGCTAGAAGATGAATAGGTATTATTTTATATTTGGAACAATAATATTTTACGATTGGACAATCGTCTTAGGAATTTTGTGCCAGAGGCGGTGCAAGGAATCTATTAAGTCTTATTGTTAGCGATGGGATCGATTGCGTGTAGATTGTTGTGTATTTTCCAAATAAATGTAGCTATCGTCACGCTTTTAATCGTGAAAGGGTGAGAAGAACACGAGATTTTGAACAATACTATTTAGAGGTGGTAGAATTCTGTACAACAGCATTGCCCTTCCGACTTGATAGCTATAAACAGTGATATTTCTAGGCAAAAATAAGGTCTCAAGACGACAAGAAGAGTACGTAATGGTTTTATTCTTATTTAATAATATATTTTAAAAGCAAGTAATGGAACAAAGATTGGTTACTTGATGCAACACGAAAACTTCATTACGACAATTATAGAAACAATAGCAAAATTGACGGAAAGCACAGAAAGGGACGACCTAGACGAAGAGACGAAGTACTATAGACCAAGTGAAGGAAACAGTGGGAATCGAGTCTTATCAAGAGGTCAAACAGAAAGCAGGGGACACAGAACAGTGGAGATTACTCCACCAACAAGAGCTGATGAACTCTTAAATTCAAGAAGAAGAATTGAACCAAGTTATACTTTAAGTCACATCACTATTAATGTTATGATTGTGCATTTCATAACAGAAACACGAGCTGCTATTGCGAAGCTAGTGTCATCAATCCCTTTGCAGCTCTTTGTCACACGTTACGAATTATCACAACTATTTCCAAACAGTGAATTGTTTGAGTAATCGGATACTGTTACCATATACGATTCGAGTGATATTATGACTCATTATTATATCCTACTAATAGTATAAATATGAAAATCAACTGATCAAGAATTGAGAAGAACATGTTGAGATGGTTTAGGCATGTCGAGAGAATGTATAAAAGTGACTAACAAAAGGGACTTATATGGCGTGTCAGTGGAAGATCCAGGAGCGGACGCCCTAGAAAGACTTTCGCCGACCTAATTGGTAAAGTTTTTCAAAAAGGTCAGGTGTATAGTACTCGAAACCGCGTGTGTGTATGACAAGATGTAAGAATGTCCATACGAAGCGAAAAAAGTATGCGAGAATCGTAGCAAATGGCGTTCCTTAGTTTTGTTAATTATAATGTATAACTCAAGATGACAACGCATTAGTGATACTACAATGGTACGGTCAGCAACGAAAGTGGCTGAACACAGTTAAATATTGAAAACATGACAGCTCCAAAACTTTTCAAGAGATTTTTTTTATTATGAAAGTAAAGTAAATATTTAATGGTCATCTACCCAATGATTTCGCAGGTCAGTAACTTCATATTAGAAATGGTATTGAAGATTGCAACATTTTAAGCCACTTTTGTTGCTGACTGTACGCATGCTTGTTTGAAGCCCAACAATAAAAAAAGTACAGATGTTTCATCATAATCATCACCCAAAGCCAGAATCTACTCATTGCTGAATATAGCCCTCTCTTTGCCTAAGCCACCTTTTTCAATCCTGTGCTTTTGCTTCAACGTTTGAAGAAAACAAATAATTAATTATTCATCATATTATCAGCCGCAAGAGGTCCACGGCTGAACAAAGGCGTCCCCCATAAACTTCCACAAGGACCGGTTATAAGCCGCCTGCATCCAATGACTTCCAGCGACCTTTACCTGGTCGTCATCTAGTTTTTTTTTTGTTATTCTGCTAAGTTGGCAAACAAGCATACGGCCCACCTGATTGTAAGCGGTTACCGTAGCCTATAGACGCTTGCAACACCAAGAGTATCACTTGCGCGTTGCCAACCCTGGATTGAAAGTAGTTGGGTGGGCAGTATCAGGTTCAAAGTCCCCCCCACTGCCAACACAACGTTTCCTCGTGGAGCACTGGCAATCTTGCTAACCGTAAGAAACACAACACAGCTCAAAGCAGTGTTATTTTACTTCGATTTTCTGCAAGACGGCGGTACTTCCCCAGTTGGACAGCTCCAATTTGAGTAGAATTACTCCCACTATGCCCTAACAAAGCCCTACAAAGGAGGCTGGAGGCCATTCTACGCTACATTTTCTGGCTTGGTTTTCACTCGACAACCTTTTTGCCCCAGCGGCCAGTTCAGTTCATCAGTTCTACGAGCTACTAGACATGGGCGGGGCACATAGCTAGTAAAACGAAATAAATCATTAATTCATCACTAAATAATAAATAAACAATAATTAAACAGATGTTGACCTTGCCTATCAGTTTATAAATAATGGATATCTACACATCAATTAGATTTCGATACATACAAAGTTCATCTTAAACTCATATTGAGTATTTTAATCAGAGTGTATTAAGTAATAAATGTGTGCATTACGCTGATGAACAAACATAAATGCAGAAGATCAACTTTGCTCTAAGCGGTCTCCCAGAATCCGTGGCGACAAGCGAATTCGCTTTATGGATCAGCGTCAACCATTAGCATCAGAAAATACATGTACACAGCATGATTTATGAAACATGAAACTTTTGTATATATGAAACTTGTGTTGCAAATGTTGCTTGCGCGAATCAGGATTTTGTATGTAGTTCCATGTAGCGCGGTAGATGTCGCTACATAGTCCATTCTGCTCGCGACACATCGCAGTATAATAATGTCGGAGGTGGCCCGCACACGGGGCACCAAGGAGAAACATCTTATTCGCAACGTAGCTTATAGCAATCGACACGTTCTTCAGAAAAGCAAAAAATATAGCTACACTGTTTCAATATATTATCATTTATTTATTTATTTAAAGATATAAATTTTAGAGACAGAAAATTTATCTTTTTGTTTTTACTACGGTTCAAAAGTATCTTTAAATGTTTAAACCTTCTGCATATAAATGTACACTGGAACTTGAAGATTTGACCTTAATCAACAAGTGCAGAAAGGCAATAAATTTCTTTGATCGTCTCGTACATGTTACGAATCTGGACCGTATGTGGTCAAGCTTAGATTGTAGTAACATGGATACGAAAACGTGTTAAGAAATCGAAAGTGTTTGCGTTCTTTTTTGTATATAAGCTATTCAATTTATTTGGTTTATTTTTACTTGAATAAAATATAGCAATTAATTTGTTTCGAATTGCGAATAAAATATTGCAGTAATCATTAATTTGTTTCGTAGACTCATTAAGGTTAGATATTCCGATATACTATCTATAGATAATGAGGATATCGGTGTCATCTAGAAATTGGGTAATATGGGAGAACCCGACCCCAACAAAAGGCACGGAGAATAATGATTCCATGATACCAGTTTTGTATTACTGTACTTTACAATAATTATTTTTACAATTTTATTTAAAACAATCTGAGAAAATTCTACTTCTGTACGGGCTACAAAGATTGTTGTAGTCACAACAGTCAAAGCGTTATATAAACATACCATCACGCCTGTATTCCCGAAGGGGTAGGCAGAGGTGCACCAATGTATACACCCAGTTTGGTATGTTTAGGTCCCGTGTAATAGTAGAAGAGCTTAATGGAAAGTGTTACATTGTTAAAATAAAATGAGTAGGAGAAAACAACGCATTAAATTACTTTTTTGTTGTTATGTGTATAATATTATGCTTTGCTCGACCTGGGACTCGTACTCAGGACCCTTTTTTTCTTTCAAAAAACGTTGCTACTAAGATTTTCTCCCTCCTGTATCATGGTTGCCTAAACACAAATTATTACTCCCACACCCGGAACAGGAACCTGCAGGTCATACAAAATCTCTAAGGTATGCAGGTTTCCTCACGATGTTTTCCTTCACCGTTTAAGCGAGTGATAATTAATTATTTATACACATATGAATTCGAAAAGTCAGAGGTGCGTGCATTGGGTTCGAACTCGAGATCTTCGACTTGGCAGTCCAATGGGCTATCACTGCTTCACTGCCGAAAACAAATAAAATAAAATAAATTAAACTCTATTTAAACTATGTGATTAGCCTTTCCAAACATTTGAATAGTCCAAATTATGTGGTATTATTAAATTTGCCACGAG
Organism: Acronicta alni; assembly: GCA_964056405.1. Classification (NCBI taxonomy): domain Eukaryota; kingdom Metazoa; phylum Arthropoda; class Insecta; order Lepidoptera; family Noctuidae; genus Acronicta; species Acronicta alni. The sequence goes on along the minus strand of OZ043932.1, from coordinate 12,821,526 downwards.
AGGTCACAGGTGCTAGTGCGATGACAGCCTCGTATCGGTTCTATTTCGATTTATTTGTAACACGACATGAAATAGAGGTTGCATTGATATAAGATTAATTAAGAATCTCCAGCTCATTCTTTAAAAACCAGATGTTTGTCCTACATTATAAAACACATATCTGATTAGCATGAATACTGTCTGGACTTTAAAAGAGACAATAATTCCGCCTCCCCAGACGACAGACGATGCTTGAGGTTTTTCCTCGATGAGTTTGTTAAGGTTTTATAATTGTATGAAATCTCAGAAACTGTTTTACTCAAAAGATTATCACGTTCTTACATTGGTAAGAATGCGGTAGTTAGTAAATTGTTAATTTAGGCAGGGGGACACTGATAATATAATTAATAATAAGTCATCAGGGTGGACATTATATTCATATAATTTAATTAAAACATTAAATTTTTATAGATTTTATTTTATTAAAATAGCGTCGTTTTATCTATCTGAAATTATGTACGTATCAATCACTTTTAATAACTTATTTGAAAAGTTTAACCATTTGCTAGAGAAACTTAATTAAACGAATTTCTATAATTAAAATGACAAATTATAATATTTATTTCTGAATATAGATCTTTTAAAGACCCTTTTAAAAGTAAATACTAAATATTACTGATGACATCAGAATCTGAGAAGAATCACAGGGCCAAATTCAGAGAATCATAGTCTCTTTTCTTAATATATAATTCCTTCGTTCATAGTAAATCATGGGAATTTGGGACAGCATAACATACCCAGCGCAGTTAAGGATCTCTAGATTAACGAGGCAGACATACCTACAAATACTTACTTCAAATGCAAATATTATTTACATTGAAATTTTTCATATTTCCAGGTTGAGCAAAGCGTTGGTCGTGGTGAATTTCACGGATCCCGTGGCCATAACTATAGGGCAAGTGGAGGCCAGTATGGTTTTTAAAGAGTAAATCGGACTATGAGTCCGACACTCTGCCGCCTCTCTAGGTGGCAGAAGATTCATAAGGATTTTGCTTACTTTAAAAAAAAAGGTCAACCTTTATTGTTTTTTTTTTATAAATTTTTAGTAGGTCGAAGTTTGGGTTTGTACCCAGTGGCAATACGCTTGCCCCTACTACATAGGATCTAAATATACCGGGTACCTATACGTCATGTGATATATCTCTGCCTAAAACTTCTGGGACTACAAGCGTAATGGTGTTATGTTATGTTCACCGATTTATTTTTTATGAGAAAGGGGGCAAACGAGCAGACGGATCGCCTGATGGTAAGCGATTTCCGCCTCCCATGGACCCGCAACACCAGAGGAGTCACAACCGCGTTGCCGGCCTTTAAAAGGGAGTACGCTCTTTTCTTGAAGGTTTCAAGATTATATTGGTCCGGAAATACTGCAACTTCAAATTATTGTATTTTCCAATGTAACTTCTATCTCACGTCTAACGCTTGACCGATACCATTGATGTATTATAACGTATCTATTCTATGGTCGACTCATCGCACACTTATGGACTGATCACTTGTATTTAGATCAATTTCGATTTAATATGTATTGATACTGGTAAACTAGGCAGTTCAGCTCCATTTGATCTAGAATTGTATAGAATTCCTCTTAGATTTATTAAGATTTGCTTAACTAAATATTAAAGCATTATTCTAATTAAGCGCGGGCGGAGGAGCGTGAGAAAGAGATAACTCGACGAATCCGACTCGGCTGGGCAGCGTTCGGGAAACTTCGCAACATTTTTTCGTCTACAATACCGCAGTGCCTGAAGACAAACGTCTTTAACCAGTGTGTGTTACCAGTGATGACATACGGCACAGAGACGTGGTCGCTCACTATGGGTCTCATAAAGAAGCTCAAGGTCACTCAGCGAGCTATGGAGAGGGCTATGCTTGGTATTTCCCTACGTGATCAAATTAGAAATGAGGAGATCCGTAGAAGAACGAAAGTTACCGACATAGCTGAAAGACTTAGCAAGCTTAAGTGGCAATGGGCGGGGCACATAGCTCGTAGAACTGATGGCCGCTGGGGCAAAAAGGTTCTCGAGTGGAGACCACGCACCGGAAAGCGCAGCGTGGGACGGCCTCCAACGAGATGGACGGACGACCTGGTAAAGGTCGCTGGAAGTCGTTGGATGCAGACGGCTTGTAACCGGTCCTTGTGGAAGTCTATGGGGGAGGCCTTTGTTCAGCAGTGGACTTCCTGTGGCTGATATGATGATGATGATGATGATGGAGGAGCGTGAGATTTGGCATCGTTAAAGAGTGCAAAAAGCTAGAATGTATACATTGTATCCTTCTGCGTATATTTGTACACTATTATAGTATACATATATCGTTATGTATCGTATCGTTTTTATACTACATAAGGTGGCAAACAAGCATACGGCCCACCTGATGGTAAGCGGTTACCGTAGCCTATAGACGATTGTAATACCAGAGGTATCACTTGCGCGTTGCCGACCCTGTAAAACGAAAGAGGAATAGTTGGTTTGGCAGTATAAGGGTCAAAGTCCCTCCACTGCTAACACAACGTTTCCTCGTGGAGCACTGGCAACCTTGCTCACCGCAAGAAACACAACACAGCTCAAAGTAACAGTGTTATTTTACTTAATCGTGCTTCGGAGAGTACGTAAAGCCGTTGGTCTCGGTTATCATGACAAATATAGATGGCAATGATTAGTGGTAGTTAGAAGCTCAAAAACCCTGTCAACCAATCTATCCTCAGGATATAAGTACTGCCCAGAAGTTTGGTTCCCAATCCAGCTGAATCCGGTTATACTGGAAGCCGATTTCAACATAGGTTTGGCGCTATCTCATGCAGACCTGCAATATGTTAATTGAAATGAACATATTTTATTTTTTAATTTTGTTTATTTGTAGTGCAAATCTGAAAGTCTTCATCGCGATTGCATCGCACGGGATCCAAACCACCTAATTATTCAATCACGAATGTGTTTCATTTTTTTTCTCCAATCGGTACCGGTAAGTAACCGTGATGAAATTTTATGCAATTTGATATTACTCAATGCGTTCCAAAAGTCGACCATCCCACGACCTGGGTACCTAATACTTTACTATATTTATTAGTTATGTAAGATTTTTGTTTAGCAATGGCAAGTATGGTTCATTTGAAATTGTTGCAAGTGCCTTATTGGCTCATGCAATGGCGTTTCTAGCTACAACTTGCCAAAACTCCAAGGTTCGGAAATTAATACTATGTAATATATAAGCAGAAATAATGCCATCGCCATTGGCTAACGGCCTCGAACTGGAATCAAAGTCACGCCTCTTTAAAATCATAATTATTTATTGATAATAATGAATAATATCACTCGCTTAAACGGTGCAGGAAGACATCGTGAGGAAAACTGCATGCGTGGGAGATGTTCTCAGCGGCATAAGGCATCTATCTACATACAAATAAACCACAGGACTTACATACTTAAATAACATAATTAAACTAAACCTTTACTTTTAAAAGCACTGACAAATTAACACTATTAGTACATAATACATATTTAATATATTAATTCTATTATATTATCTAGATCCGGATCGGCAAATGCCATGATTGGACCAGAACCATGTATAGGGCTACCAACATGCGCCATCAAGAATGCCTTACAGGAATATGCCGATATGAAACACAAAGAGGAGTGGTGCAATAGCTTAGGGCTAGAGCACTCACGAAAGTTTTTCGGCAGCAGCACCACACGCACCTTCAAATTCATACTCAATAGTAGAAGGGACAAAGCCCGAGCTGTCATCGGAGCCCTTACAGGGCATTTTACAACAAATAACATGCTCTATAAAATAAAGTTGATCTTGAACAATGATTGTAGAGCTTGTGGTGAATACAGGGAAACCATGCAGCACATTTTGTGTGATTGTGACGTCCTAGCGACGAAACGGATGAGTCATCTCGGCAACGGATACCCGAATGGGCTGGCCGCCTTCATGAACCACGTCTTTGAAGAGTAAGGAATGTACCATGCTGGGGACAACACAACAGATCACATTTGGTCGAAGTGTTGCTGGCCATGCCAGCCCCCACTGCTAAGATAAGATAAGATAAGATATTATCTACATTTACGTAAATAGTACTGACGTCTTCCTCGTCTGATTTACCATGACAATCACAGGTTGATTTGCACTTGAAAGCCTAACCCATTATGTCTTTATTAGCTTTGTTATTTTAATGTTAATTTCCTTTTGAGAAATATAGACAAAGATATATATCTAAGTAATATGTTGTAAGTACTTATATTAAATGGTTACGTTAATACCGCTAATATCAAACACCTATGTGAATACGACAATTGGTTTTCTAAATACATCATCATCAGCCTATATTAGCCCACTGCTGGACATTGGCCTCCCCGCAATTACACCCTATCCTCGGCTTTTCGCATCCAGTTTCTACCAGCAGCCTTTCGGAAATCATCACTACATTTTTTCGGAGGTCATCCTACACTACGTTTGTCGAGTTTAATATATAGTCCTTGACTGAAGAGTTTAGGTTTTGATCGAGTTCACGATTGGAACCTGAAAGAAATGTCCTACATTTAAGTTTTTATTATTTTAGATAATTTTGGAAAATTTCCTACTAACATAGTTATAAGTCAAATTGTTACTAACGAAGTGGACTGTACTTGTCTGAAATAAATAATAATAATTATTAAAGTTTATAACAATATGAAAACTTAATAAACTTTTTAGGAAAATAAAACCGACTTCAAACATTGTGTGTAAAAAAAACAGTCGAGGTGGACAAATAATATCGCATAATAACGGATCCCCGCCTAATAACGGATGCCACGGATGCCACGGATGACGTCACGGGGCATCCATTTATTATATACCAAAACCAACAGAATATAACAAATACTTTTCTGAAAACTGAATCAAAATCGGTTCAGCCAACCGCGAGATAATCGCGGACAAACATACATACATACAGGTCAAACTAAGAACTTCCTCTCAAAGGTCTTATATCGACCTCCATGGCACCACTAGTTAGTATAGATAAATGTAAAACATGGTGTGGCAGCAATATAACAATAAATAAAGGCAGCCAAGTAAATATACCTACTTACATAGCTTTGAGAAGGTCCGCATAACAGCAATATTATAATAACATGATCCGCAGTTGACGTGTTCCGGCAAAACTTTACAAGGCTAAGACGATCACCTGCTACGGTCATTTAAGGCTGACGATGTAGTGCAAGCGAATGAAGATAGGATGCTACTTAAAAAATTTGCAAGAAAAATATTATGATTATCTCTAAAATCTAGTTTAGATCATTTGTCTTTGTTAGTGCATAACATAATATATCCATATTCCCCATAAAGACAATTTGCAGACATTGTTTTTCTGTGTCTGGACTTAAGAGACTTTTATCCCAATTACTTGGGGTCGGCGTAGCATGTATTCTTCTTTCATAATATATATCTTTCTCTATCAGCCCGTACCTAATTTATTTACTTTGTAGATATACTATATCTTACACAGTCCATCCATGTTTTCTGTCTCCCTTTTTCCTTATATCCATCCTAATTCCTGCTCAGAATCTTCCTGGTAATATGCTGTGATTATATGCAGTGATTTCAAAATGCCCTTAAAATATTTGTTTACAGAAATAAATATCATTTAACATTTATTTAGCTGGTAGGCATTGCTAAATATATCGCTTAGCTTTCACTGTAGCAACGCACTACAAACACCAGTGAACGGTCACATTATGAGCTATTAGCAGGCCGCACTTGATGCGTACAGAATTAAGTGAATCTATTACATGTTCTAGAATAATGATTAATATTCTTAATCATACTAAGATCCTTGTACTGATTTGTAAGGAGAGTTCATTATGAAGGCAGACAAGCCGAGAAGTTTTGTAAAAAGGCATGGGTCAGGTCTAATTCTAGAACAAACAAATTATCACTGAGGTTTCAAAGCTCAAATAAAGTACAGGTTTTTTTTTAGAAATTCTCAGTAGGCTATAGAGCCACAGTGCGACATTTCTACATGTTTTCCCTGACGGAATTTATTGAATAATACAAAATGTCTTCAACGAATAATGTGGGCAAGAAATTCAATGTGGTAAGTTGTGGTCGTGCTGCAGAGTTTGTACGGGACCAGTAGTACATTGTCAAATAATCTGCCGCTATGTGCTATGTTCTACCAGTACCTATTGTGTTCCGTTTTGAAGGACAATGTAGCCAGTGAAATTACTGGCCATATGAAACTTAATAACATAGGTCTCAAGATGATAATGCGCGAGTGATACTACTGGTGTTTAGTGATGTTGATAATCGATTATCAACATCGCTATCACAGCATTGAGATGACAGGAAGCAAAGGTAAATAAATCTTTAGCTTCATTCATTCATTATTATTGATAATTTAAGTGAGATATGTAGGTATACCTTTGAGATAGGTACCTAATTAAGATAATTTTATCTGTTTCGATCGATTATCAATAATCGATTATCGACATCACTTCTGGTGTCTATAGACTGCGATTGCCGCTTACAATCAGGCGCCCCATATACTTCAAAGTCAAAGTCAAAGTCAAAGTGAAATATTTTATTTCAATTAGACCAATAAAATAGTAGTTTTGAAAAATCTAAATCAGTTGAAATCGCTTCTGTCACCTCATCACGAAAAAAAAATACAAAAAATCTCAAGCAATGATTTCTTTACATTGGCTCAAGCGTACGGTGCTCCTCACTGGAGGATGCAGGTTCCTGCCTGAGTCTGATTTATGTTTATTTTTTTTATTTATAAAGAACGGGTAAGTAAGGTCAAAGGTTAACACAGAACCTGATCCTAAATGAATTCAATAAGGAAAATAATTACTTAGCACATAACTAGTTAATTGTAACACTTTTAAATTAAGATTACCGTTTAACCTTTACTTTGTAGCATACATAATTACCGGCAGGATGTGTTTAATTGAACTTGCTTTAATTATTTTATGTTAATTACGATTAAAAGCTGATGTTAGTTAAGTTTCTATATAAAGAAAGGAAAAACCAATGATGCTGATGTTGTCTTCCTCATTTTGACGTCATTAGAGGGTCTCTTGGTTAAATAAGTTTTAAGAGAGGTGGGGCATAGTGGGAGTAATTCCGCTCAAATTGGAGCTGCCCGACTGGGGAAGTACCTTGCAGAAAATCGAAGTAAAATAACACTGCTTTGAGCTGTGTTGTGTTTCTTACGGTGAGCAAGGTTGCCAGTGCTCCACGAGGAAACGTTTTGTTGGCAGTGGGGGGACTTTGACCCTTATGCAAGCGTCTATAGGCTACGGTAACCACTTACCATCAGGTGCGCCGTATGCTTGTTTGCCTCCTTAGTAGAATAAAGTAATAATTACACTGATCATGATGATCATGACTGATCATTCCCGAACTAGAACGACATGGGACCTTCAAGAAAAGAGCACAATTATATACATTTTAAAGGCCGGCAACGCGTTGGTGACAGCTATGATGTCATTGATGTCCATGAGTGGTGGTAGTCACTTACCATCAGGAGAGCCGCTTCTTCGTTTGCTACGCTAGAGGTCCTGGGTTCGATCATCGGTTCGAGCAAAGTGTTATTGGGTTTTTCTATGTAATTCTCAGTAGCAGCTCGGAGTTTGGATTTGTGCCCGGTTAATGGGAAAAGGCTCGCCCCCTATTACATGGGACCTAAACATACCGGCGAAATGTGGGTGTACATTAGTACACCTCTGCCTAACCCTTCGTGGAATACAGGCGTGATGGTATGTTTATGTTAAAACAAAAATCTCCTCTCAAAACCTCTGTTACAAAAATATAAAAAAGTTCTCATGAAATTTTGTAAATCAAGGTGTATGTGGCTGACGTGATCAAGAATCAAACTAGATAATTCTATATTAGGTATGTGCAGTGGCAAATCGCACAGCGTAATACCAGAAGCTCAATATAAAATCATGCATTTTAAAAAGTCGTATGGTTCCTAATAGGCACATTACGAGTTCATTGATGTCCGTATAAGGCGAGGTCAATGTTAAAAACATATTTTATTAAATATAAGTGATAATATTTTTTAAGTCTACCCGTGGCCATGGATACTGTAAAGGGTCCGAAACGTTGGGATTAATAATATCAATATAACGCGATAAAATCCTTAAAAAGTAGTTTTATTTAAATGTCTAATAATTAATAATCATATTTTGGGACATTTTAAACAGCACCATCTAGTCCCAAACTAAGCAGAGCTTGTACTATGGGTACTAGACAATGGATAAATACTTATATACTTTTTTTTTGTAATTACATACTTATACCTACATTAGAAACACCCAGACAAACAAACATTTATTCCCATAACATAGATATTTGTGTTTTGTGGGAATCGAACCCATGACGTCGTAATTAGCAGTCCGACACTCGAACCACTGGACCACAGACGTCGTCAATAAATAATAAATATGAATATAATCAACCTTGTTGGTGTAGAGGGGCTCATGTCTAAGTAATAGGTAACTATGTAGGTCAACCTCTCTACAAGATTAAGCTGCGTAAGCGTGGTAAGTATTTCAATGACCATTCTTTATTATTATACTTAAACTAATGTAAGTAAAAACAGTTATAAAATACAATAAATTGCAGCGCCTTTACTGGGTTTCGTATTGATACCAAAACTCTTATAATGTCCATTTGAATTCTTTTGCATGCCCAACTGCAGTAATATGTTTTGGGACGAATACTAATTTTATTGTCAATGTGTATTATGGCGAATGTCAGTGGAACCGCCGAGAGGGGACGCCCTAGAAAAACTTACGCCGACCTTATTGGTGAGGTTCTTCAAAAAGGCCAGGTGCGTAGTACTCGCAACCGGCGTGTATGTATGACAAGATGTATGAATGTGGTCGAAGCAAAAGAAGTATGCAAGAATCGTAGCAAGTGGCGTTCTTTAGTTTCTGCCTACCCCTATGGGAAAAAGGCGTGAGTGTATGTACGAGTGTATATATATGTATATTGGCAGCACCTTATTGTATCCTTATTCGCAACCTATATGATTTGATTTAATTTATACTGTATAATGAACGCAATAAAGTTTTGAATTGAAGAGACTCCTCTGTGCCTCGGAGAGCACATAAAGCCGTCGATTCCAGTCATACTAACAGCTAAATGACAATCGTTTGTGGTAGTCTGTAACTCAAAAAGCCTGACAGCCAGTCTATCAGGATATCGGTAATACCCAGAAACTCTATTGCGGAGGTTTGAAGGCAATCGCTTCGTGAAATATGTATCTGGTTAGACTGAGAGCTGACCCCAATATAGTTGGGAAAAGGCTCAGAGAAAGATGACCTTGGCGGTCAGGGGCAGCTGCTGAGCTTAAACTTTTGACGACAATTGACGGTATTTTTTTATTTTTTTATTCTACTAAGGTGACGAACAAGCATACGGCCCACCTGATAGTAAGGGGTTACCGTAGCCTATAAACGCTTGCAACACCAGGAGTAGGTATTGTGAGACCCTGATGGGGTCCACGGCGGTCGGTATAAAGAAACTCTCGGTTAAAAGGGACTTTGCGACTTTATTCTTCAAAGGTCAAGGAACAACTCTGACAACCATTAATCACTTTGACTAAACATTCTACATTTAAATTCAAATGATTATTTCTTCTTAAACCAGCCAGTCTCACGCTGACTCCTGGTAGCGACCTCTACATCAGCTACGCCCACCATCATGGATAATACTTCCAGTGTTATCCATATAGAGAAGAAATAAACATGTCCCTACCTAGTGCCTAACTCGAACTGTCAGTTTCAGGCGAAAATATTATTACACCGCACGTGAGGCATGTCCTTTGCTAAAGGATAGTTTGTGGCGTGTTGCATCTCTTGTGCTAAATTAAAAAAAACATTTACCTAAACTAACACAAGAGAAATAACATCTATCACAGTAAAGAATTAAAGAGAACAATGTCGCCAGTCGCCACAAACTTCAACGCGACAAAACGCCTGGAAAAGACGCGAAGCAGCCTCCTCTCTACTGATGCTTCAAAATTTAATGTACAATCAGCAACGCATCATTCCTGAAGGGTCTAAGAAATTCAAATTAAATACAATACCACATCTTAATTCTTAACTTTTTTCTAACGCAATTGAGTCAGAGAAAGGAAAAGATTAAATTGCCATATTGTCTTAGCATGAAATCACTCCGAATAAAATGCAAAAATTTACTTGACTTCCCATATCTAAATCTCAATAAATACACATTAACGTTCCATTGAATTAAATATGTTATGGAACCTTCGGATATTGCTGAATCGGTTGTGTTCAAAACAAACACACTTTGCAAAGACTATATCTTATCAACAAAGTCGAAAACAGCTTTTTCCGAATCCTTCCCCCTCTAGATAGAACAAAAAAAACCCTCTTGATTTTTTTTAATCGGAGTTCTTTCACAAAGTAGTGTTTTTTAGGTCGTTGTCATCCGAATTTCCTTTCTCCAGCTCGTTCAGACAGCCATCATTGATATACATGAAAACAAACAAAATAATTAATAATATGTCGCTCAATTTCCAAGCTGAATTAATGTTTTTAAATGATATCAAATTAAATAACTATCGAATATGAAATGGTTCTCTATACGATATAAATAAAACTTTAAATGTTTTTTATTTAAATGTCGGAGTGTATAAACTAATAATCTATATAAAATTAACTTTGTAATAAAACCTTTTCTATTATTATAATTTATTTTTAGTTTATTTCTTATAACACTTAAAACCTTTTTGAAAAAAGCTTTATAAAAATAAATATTATGTCTTCTGACATTGACAATCTTATCATGGTTACGATAGTTACCCTTGGCAACCATAATAACCGTTTGATATAAGGGCTTTGTTACACTAAGCTTATTTGATGAAATTTTATTAACTTTCATTTTCTTTAAAAAATGTTTTTTTGTTGCTCTTGGTGCCATAGCTACCTGAACATCCTTTAACTCACCGTGTTCAGACTCCAGATATTCAATCTCTGAAATCTTTGCTTTACATAAATCGTTACCATCCTGCTGGCATGACACAGAATCTTTATAAATTATTTGGCGATTATCTTCATATTTATTACTATTCATAATAACCTCACCTAAATCATCCACTGCTTCAACAACAGGTAAGTCCAATGTCTTCCTATCGTTCTCCTGGTCTACTTTCACACAATATAAATAATCAATTTTTGAATTAACATTTGTAACATTATTATTATTATTGTTTATATGGTGACAACGTTCATCATATGTCACAGAGTGAGATATAGACATGTTATTCTGTACATATGTTTTATCCAAAAACTCCACATTTAAACGCCCCTTTATTTGTATACAACTATTATAAAAATCTATAACTGCCCCATTTTTTAATAAGAAATCTTGTCCAAGCACTAATTCTTGATCAATATCTTTAATAACAATAAATTTATTAGTAAAGAAACAAGAATCTATCATAAAATTAACTATAGCTTCTCCGATAACAGTCAAACAAGAACCCGAAATAGACCTTACAAAACGTTTATCCGCAGGTTCACAATTGTAGCGTAAATTCAAATTTCTTGTCAGCTGTTCCGACATGCACGAAACAGATGCACCGGTGTCTAATAGTGCGACACAAGCCTTATTAGCAATATAAATATTAACGAATGGACAGAACTGACCCGATTTCATATTTTCTTCAGAATTCTGTTCCATCTCATACACAGCATGGACGCTGCGTGAACTGCATCTTTGATCTTTATATCTTTGGTAATTTGAAGTATTTGGAGCTCGCGGCTCCCATCTTGAGCTAGAATTATAGTAAGCTTTGTTATCTGCACATGTGAAATGTTGTTGTGGTCGCAACTTGTATTGCGGCTTAGGCAACTCATCCCTGATAGGTGACCTAGACGTGGTCTCACTTGACGGATGATAACTTCTCATTTTTAGAGATTCTTCATCATCAAATAAATATTTTATTTGAAAAATCGTGGCACGTAGTTCTGACTTAGACGAATATATATTTGTGCCCAATTTAAGCTTGTTTACATATAATAACCCCTTTAAAAATCTTTTGATGAAAATATGTTCATCATCAATTTTAGCTTTTGTAGCTATATCTGATAATCGATAGAAAAATGTAATTAAGTCTTCATTAATTTCTTGCTTGGTTTTATAAAATAGTTCTACATAATTAATTTCTGATGGGAATTCGCTTCTTAATTGATCAGAAATTGTCACAAGGTTTACCCCATCATAAAATACAGATTTATAGAAAAGAAGCGCAGGTCCTCTCAGGTATGCACCCAGTATAAGCGCTAGATCGCTCTTCGGCCATTTATTTACTGCCGCGACCAATTTAAATTGAATTAAAAACTCGTCGAGGGACACATAATCGAGCCCAGAAAACAATTGCATTTCCTGTGCCATCTTATACAAAAATATTTAAACCACTTAGCTCTGGTCAATGGATATTCACTATACTCCTTCGATTAATATAAATTCCTTCCTTGGGGGTTCATTCATCAGTTGTCGCCATAAACTTAGTCGACGACTCGCTTGGCAAATTTTTCACTCGCTCCACTAAAAATATAATATATTTATCAATAACTTTTCAATCCTACCCGGCGCCTCCGCCACTATGTGAGACCCTGATGGGGTCCACGGCGGTCGGTATAAAGAAACTCTCGGTTAAAAGGGACTTTGCGACTTTATTCTTCAAAGGTCAAGGAACAACTCTGACAACCATTAATCACTTTGACTAAACATTCTACATTTAAATTCAAATGATTATTTCTTCTTAAACCAGCCAGTCTCACGCTGACTCCTGGTAGCGACCTCTACAGTATCACTCGCGCGTTGCCGACCCTGTATTTAAAGAGAAATAATTGGGTTGGCAGTATATTAGTCAAAGTCCCCCCACTGCCAACACGTTTCCTCGTGGAGCACTGGCAGCGGTATTAGTCCCGGTTGAACAGTGTTGTTGATTATGTATGAAATTTTTAGTAATAGTGTGGATTTGTGGCCAGTATGTGGTACCTATTGAGGCACTTGTCTGGTATGGTGGTGGACTCTCTAAGTCGGCCTCCACATGCCACACTGAAGCCTTGATACCTTCACATCATCAGGATGACTCGCCACAGGAGAATGCAAATTATTACTGACGAAGCTAGTTTACATAAAACACTCACGCAATATTGCCGCGAGCATACAAAGATCGACATTTGTGTAATAATGATGATTGAACGTGTTAAACCTTTTCAAAATTTCAGAGTACAATAGCTATGGGCTATGAAAAATGGTTTATGTAATTATGTGTTCAAATTCGGTATTCATTTTGGGGTTAGAGGTCATGGCGTCTATTTATAGAGTTTAAAAACGATAATTTATCTGTTGCCTAGAGGTTTTTGAAACACCAGTACGGTTGGTACAAAGTCATCACAGGATTTTACAAAAAGACGTTGGTTTTTTTTATACTTCTAAGGTGGCAAACAAGCTAAGGCCCACCGTTAGCGTTTACCGTAGCCTATAGACATTTGCGACACTAAGAGTATCACTTGCGCGTTGCCGACCCTGTGAAACGAAAGAGGAGTAGTTGGGTTGGCAGTATAAGGGTCAAAGTCCCCTTACTGTTGACACAGCCTTTTCAACAACTCAGCTCAAAGCAGTGTTATTTTACTTCTATTCTCTGCTGGTACTTCGCCAGTCGGGCAGCTCCATTTTAAGTGGAATTACTCCCACTATGCCCTACCTCTCTTAAAATTATAATAATGACACTTTTCGCAATGTGTGAATAACATCCTCACGTTTGGCAGCCAAGTTTAAAACCACTACACCGATAAGGCAGTTATCTAAATGAATTATAAAAATTCTCATGATTGAACTTGCAAATCATTGTGACGTTTCTTTGTTTCCTTGTATGGAAACAATTGAATCACGCAATTTGCTCTTTAGGCTAAAAACATTGCCATACAATGTACTAGGTTAAAGGTTGCCAAAGTATTGCATTGCGTAAGCTTTGGGCCTATGTTTATTCATCATAGAAACATGGGATTTTTTTGGGTACTGAAAATTCCCAGGAATCATCTGCCATCGGGGGGAAGCGGCAAGTTATATATCAGTGTAATACCGACTCAAAACCGTTATTTTTTGGCGAAATAAATACAACGTTTTACAAAATACCCAGTAAAAATATAATTAATTATCAAAGCCAAAAATTTTGTCAGCTGTCATGTCAGGGAACCAGATTATTTAACAGAAAGGCCTACGTACTTATTTTACCTAATAATTGTCTACTTTAATAGTTTTTCTATTTTTCATTCATAAATGTTGTTGTTTTCCTTTTTCTGGGCCATGTTATACAGCGTTACTACGGTTCTTAAATATTGTGAATGGACTCGTTATAAGGCCCCTTGTAACGTCCTTTTGGCTTTACGGGTAGTTTTGTAGCACCCTGTATAATGGCGTCTGGTGTATTGAACCGGAAGATGCAGGTTCAAATCCTGCCCGCAGTCGAATTTTACCTTCGCTAAAATATAACTACTGGAAATACTATATTTATGATAGAAATTTCTACGGATCTGCTATGCATTCCAGGATCTGACTGAACGGACTATAGCCAAACCCCTCTTCTAAGAGGGGATCGTCAGTGGCACAGTAATATTAGTCCAGTGGTCCTAAGCGCGACTGCTACGCTAGAGGTCCTGAGTTCGATCCCCAGGTCGAGCAAAGTGTTATTGGGTTTTTCTATGAAATTCTCAGTAACAGCTCGAAGTCTGGATTTGTGCCCGGTTAATGGCAATAGGCTCACCCCCTATTACGTGGGACCTAAACATACTGGCGAAATGTGGGTGTAAATTAGTACATCGATGCCTAAACCCTTCGGGAAATACAGGCGCGATGGTATGTTATGTAGGTATGATGTTGATGATGATGGCAGCGAACATCATCATCATCATCATTGATCACTCTCTAACTGCTGGGCACGGGTTTCCTCTCAGACTGACAAAGTAGGGTATAATCCATTGGCAGATTAGGTTTCCTCGCGATTTTTCCTTCACCGTGTTATTCACTACTAATTTGACTCAAACAGAACGTTGTGTTTCTTCATCAGCCGAACTATGAATAACCACACATACAATAATTTTAACAAGTTAATTACTCTAAAAGGAACTTGCGACATCGCATAACTCTTAATAACGCGATCTTTGACCCCGCCTTCACGTAACCTGATTTCTGACATACAGCTCCACATAAAATTATACAGTCCAATATCATAAGTATTTAACTACCTTCGTGTATCTACTAAAGCTAACACGATGTCTTTAAGAGTTCGTCACAGTTGGCTAAGCTAGGTAATATTATAAGCATTATGTACAGTCAGCAACAAAAATATGTTTTATGATTGTTTATCCTTTTGAAATGGAAAGAAAGAAAAATATTTATTGACACAGTCACGGATAATATTTTATAATGTACACAATAACATTAAAAACCTAATGAATGAAAGAAGGTTCGCCCTCTATTACATGGGACCATAATGACATACCAGCGAACTGCAGGTGTACAATTATTAGTCCTTCTCCCTCCGCCTGACCCTGTGTGTGTGTGTTTTTATGTGTAAGTGTGTGTGTGTATGTGGGTATGTGTATGGGTGTGTGTGTGTGTGCGTGCAATGCATGCACGTGTGTGTGTGAGAGAGTGTATGTGTATAATAGCTATGTTAGGTTAGGGCAGATCTCTAGGATTCTGTGATATACCTATACAAATATTTTTGTTGTTGACTGTACACAGTCCGGAATTTTAATGCCCATCGTATCGGATCCGTATACGCTGTAAATTGTCTCGAGTTCATAACTTTATCTGGTTTTCGTGATCGTAATACCTACGTTGATCCTTTATTATTTTGTTAATTATGTTTATCTTTGGTCCGATAATTTTACAATAAGTAAGGCAATGTATACAACTCTGTACCTTATTTATTACTTGATAATATGTTATATTAGAAGGGAAGCAGTGATAGCCTACTAATATGACCATTAGACTGCCAAGTCAAAGATCTCGAGTTCGAATCCAATGCACACACCTCTGAATTCATGTGCGTATTAATAATTAATTATCACTTGCTTAAACGAAGGAAAACATTGTGAGGAAACCTGCATGCCTTAGAGATTTCTCGACGGTGTGTGAAGTCTACCAACCCGCACTAGGCCAGCGTGGTGGACTATAGCCTAATGCCTCTCAAACTGAGAGGAGACCCGTGCCCAGCAGTGGAACAGTATATGGGTTGATAATGATGTTATATTATTTAACGTTAATATTGTTAATGATTGTGTACCATATTGTATGTCTAAATAAACATTATTTCATTCTTTCTATATACCAACCTCTTACGTCACCGCAGTTAGTAGTAAAATTTCCTCCGCAACCAACATCGCATAGGTCACAGTCCGCTATAAACGTCCACAAGTTTCCATAAATCTATAAATTAATTGACACAAAACCATCAAAATTAATTAGGTATCATTTAATTAGTGTAAGGAATAACGTTTACAAGACCTTTCTGTTCTTGCTGACTCTTTGACCTTCCATACCTGTGGTTAGGAAGTCTTAATAAAACGACCTCGATACTTTAAATGCAAAGGCTCGATAGATCCTGGTGTATTCCGGATCTTCACGAGGATTGTGAATGAAGTAGCAATTCATTTTAAATATGAATGGCAGAATTTTTTGACAACCTCTGTGGTCTAGCGGTTCGATTCGAGACTGCTGATCATGGGATCGTGGGTTCGATTCCCACAGGACACAAATATTTGTGTGGATAAAACATGAGTATTTGTGTTTGTCTGGGTGTTTCTTATGTATTATAAGTATGTATTTACAAAAAAAAAGTATATAAGTATTATATCCATTGTCTAGTACCCGTAGAGATTGTACTAAGCTCTGCTTAGTTTGGGACTAGATGGTGTTGTGTAAAATGACCGAAAAATAATATTATTATTTTTATTGAAATACTACTTTTTACGGATTTTATCGCGATATATTGATATTATTAATCCCGTCTACCCGTGACCATGGACGCTGTAAAGGGTCCGAAACGTCGGGTTTAATAATATCAATATAACGCGATAAAATCCGTAAAAATGAGTTTTATTTCAGAATTATTTTTCTTACATTATTATCTGTGTTTCGAAAAGTGGAGTTCGGAGTCTGAATTTGTATCTGGTTAATGGCAATCAACTCATTCCTATTAGATGGGACCTAAACATACCGGCGAACTATTGGTGTAGATTGGTACACCTCTAACCCTTAGGGAAACACGGGCGTGTTGGTATCTTTATGCTGTCAACTCTTGGTTAGTTTAGACTACAATAAAGGTATGTAATAATAAAATTATGCATTACACAGAATGCAGATCAGATCCGTATCATAATAAATGTTTACGTACTCTGTTGTAACATATTATAAAGTTATTTAGCGAAGGAAAAATTCGACCGCGGGCAAGATTCGAACCTGCGTCTTCTGGTTAGGTACACCAGACGCTATGACCGCTAAGCCACCGCGAGTCCCACGCGCCATGACGAATTTTGCCTTCACTTTCTGAATTTACGTCTTTATGGTGACGTCAGTAACACCTATTGAAAAGCTTGCTTTTCAACCGACACAACTTACTTTACAGTTAGTTCAATGTCGAACGATGCTACCTTACCTACTAACTATCTTTTTGTATTTTTTTTGCAGGTTCGAATCCTGCCCGCGGTCGAATTTTTCCTTCGCTAAATTACTTTAAAATCTTAGCATGGAAAATGCCAAAAAAATACAAAAAGATACATATTATAAAGTTATTAATTATAGTAATACCATGGTGACACGTACATGACGTCGAATGCTTATTAAGAGATTAGTAATAAACGTTCTGATGACTAATTAATGCCGTTAGCTCGATTATTCCGGTTGATGATTGTGTTATATAGAAGGGGTTTGTTGCTTAGTAATAATTACGATAATCAGTCAGTCTATAAATGGGTGGCCATTTTATAGCAGATGTATAAATCCCTGGTGAGCTACGAGAAGAGAGAGTTCTATAGCGTTTTTCTATAAAATTCTCAGTAGCAGCTCGGTGTTTAGATTTTGAGGTTCGCCCTTCTACTAGGTACCAGGAGTACTACAACTGTGCCTAACCCTTAGAGGATACGGGCGTGATGACCCCCCCTCTCCCCCGACCACTGCTCACCCTCCCGACCCTTGCTCGACTCCTTAAAGCTACTGGCTCGGCCCACGCCGAGCCAGTAGCTTTAAAATCGCCCCTAAATAATTTAATTTTTAAACCATGATCCAGCTGTCACTACTTGTCTCCCCAGAAACGCCTTAAGCCGAGGTCCGAGTCTCGTTAGGGGACGCTTTACCTGCTGTTGCTTTTACCAATTCCTGTTAAGTTATCAAAGTTCATTGAACTATTAACAAAGTCCGTCATAGAAAAGAATGTTGAGGTAGATGTATTTTTGTATAAGCCGCGGGATGATTCCCTCTACTTATTTATACATACATATCTCTATTGTATTTCTATGAGAGGTTTTGGAATTGAGAACAGCAGATGATACATATTTTTTTTTAATTCTATCTCCTATCTCTTGCTCTTTATCTGTTACTATCCCGAACATTTCATTTACGTTCAGTAAACTCCTCATCATCGGTTTTGACCTTTGAAGATGATGATGATGATGGATTCTGGTTTATACCAGTTTCAGTGGTCGGCAAAACAAAGGGCTTGTACCGAAAGGAAAAATCCTCAATATACTTGAAGTAAATCTTTTGTTATTATTCAAATTATGGTCTAAATTTACCTCAACCATCTTTCAACACAACACACAATTAGGCTTTATGGACTTCGCCCAGTATATCGTATCAATTTATAACCGTTGCAGTATAAGTTACTGCCAGAAAATATCCACTATAGCCAAATTATATAATAAATGTATAGGTTTTTTTAATATATTTATTATAAACAGAAATAAACTTTTTCGTGTATTTGATTAGATTATTATAGAATGGTCTCTTTAAAGTCCTTACAATATGCTAAATATTTCACCCACAATTTAGGGAAATATCTCTGAAGATCCAATTTTAGCACTAAACAAATATTAATTTTTACAATACTATAAAAATAGGTATCGATTTTTTTTGAAAACTAAATATGTAATTATTATTTTAATACTTAAATCTATTGTAAATAATGTAAATATATTAAAACGAATAAATATTAAGTATTTATACTAAAAAAAACAATACGTCGATTTTAAAATGACGAAACTATTGTTTTGTCTTTAACATCATTTATTTTTAGTTGCAATGGAAATGAAACTATATACAACATATTATTTCCAATCGTTAAATGGTTGTCCAGGCTCAACGACTGCCCGTTCCATAACAAAAAATGTAAAAAAAATATTTCATAACGTTTGCATCGTTGTGTTACGGTTTAATGGGCGTAGTCCTTTATACAGACTTCGCAACATCCCAGATAATCTTTCTCGTACATGCCCATAACAAATCTAGTCTCCCTGTCCATATAAGTGTTTATCTGAAGAAGTGTTTTGCTAAGCCTGCTCGGTTATGGTAATATTAGGTATGCATGCATCAGTAGGTATGAGAAGTACGATGACTCTTTGACATTTGAAGTGACGAATGAAGGTGATACGCACAAAGAATATTGTGTCGTTAGGGCTGTACTGTGTGATATTGTGCTGTAAGATGTGTTAGCCCTTTTTTTTTGTTTACGGGGGAAACCTTCAAAAGGCTACCTGTCTACGGGGTTAGACCTGGGAGTGTGGGATTCTTACCCACTAAAACTAACCCAGTGGCATATGGAGGGGGGCACTGTGTCCTCTTAATAGACCACCCCAGAACCCCCCATGCAACACCTATTAAGGCCTAGGGATACTGTAAACGGGTAGTTACATGAGTAAGCATTGTATAAAGGTATTAGCTATTAAACGGTTTCACCGGCAACTTAAAAGGGGGTTTTGAGTCATAAGCCTATGTCCTTTAAGGTCTAATCTATCTCTGTACCAAATTTCATCAAAATCGGTACATCTGTTTAAACGTGAAAGTGTAACAATCCAGAGTATCTAACTTTGACCTGAGTATCATCATGCGACAGGTTATTGAGCTCTCTAAATTATGGTCGAGCTACACAATGGCTGATGCATGCGTGCCGTCGAGACTTGTCTATCTACCCTAAACCGCTATGGTTTGGAAATACCGGAGCCATCTAGATTTAAAAAAATTAAAACATTGACTTCTAAAAGTGTCTTTAAAAGATCTATTTACAGAAATAAATATAATTTATCATTTATGTATGTTGCTCCACCTTAGGATCGAAACCATGACGTCAAAGTCTAGGCGACTAACTTAGTGACAAATGTGGCAGTTACTACAAATATTATATCAGAAATACCTTCCAAGTTTTACGATACACGCCCATAATTATGAACATTCATTACTAAAGTAATACAGAAGCTGTATAATGTTATTTAGCAATAGTTCACAAGATCGCTCCTGTACATGAGTGGCTAACAAGTACCTTCACCCGTGTGAAATGTTAAATAGTTGGTAAGTGTATCACATTTTATCATCAACCCATATACGGTCCCACTACTGGGCACGGTTCTCCTCTCAGAATGAGAGGTGTTAGCCTACCACCACGAGTGGTCCACCACACTGAACTAGTGCTGGTTGGCAGACTTCACAAACCGTCGAGAAATCTTTGTTTTACAGGATCGGCAACGCGCAAGTGCTACTCCTGGTATAACAAGCGTCTATAGGCTACGGTAACCGCTTAACATCAGGTTGGCCGTATGCTAGTTTGCCACATTAGTGAGGTGAGGAGGAGAGGAGAGGTGGCAGGTTAAGTATGGCCTTACCCAACGATCTATGAGGATTTCCGAGAAAAACCCAATAACACAGTGCTCGACTTGGAAACCTAACCGTAGTGTTCAGTGTATTTTGAGAAGATTCTGACTTTTAAATAGACCGTTTGCTAACATAACTGAAATAGAATATTACGTAATCAAACTAAAAGTCTAATTAAAATGTACTGGCATTCTAATAACAGGCACTGAGAACTTGCAATTAAAAAGTAAGTTTATGTCAGAACCAAGCCATATTTACGTGTAAGTAGTTATAAATCCCTAAAGTTATAGGCAAAGGTCGTCCGTTCACAATTTATCGCAGTTTTGGGTTTGAACGACACGTCTTAAATATCAATCATTATATTTCGCTCGAGATGCGGCTTGCTTGTATGTTCGTCAATCCATTGTCTAGTACCCATAGTACAACTTCTGCTTAGTTTGAGACTAGACGGTGCTGTGTAAAATTGTCCAAGAAGTATCTAAGAATCGCAAAAGCTTACCGCATCAACTTACTCATCATCAACCCATATACTGTCCCACTGTTGGGCACGGCTCTCCTCTCAGAATAGCTGGCTTAGTGTGGGTTGGCAGACTTCACACACCGCCGAGAAAAATCTGTAAGGCATGCCGGTTTCCTCACGATGTTTTCCTTCACCGTCATTTTCCTTCCTCTCAATCTGAGAAGAGTCTGTGTCCAGCAGTGGGACAGTATGGGTTGATGATGAAGGCACGAAGGGGTCTTAATTTGTTAAGAAAGGTTACCCATCCACACTAAGGTTTTAAAGTTATTAAGCAAAGGAAAAATTCGACCGCGTGCAGGATTCGAACCTGCGTCTTCTGGTTAGGTACACCAGACGCTATGACCACTAAGCCACCGCGCTACGCGCACTAAGCCATTTTAACTTTAAAATCATAGCATGGAAAATGCCAAAAAAATACAAAAAGATCGAAGTTATATTGCTTCAAATCCTCTCTTCATTTCAATGAGGAAATAGATAATTCTTAAGGCAATGCGCTTGTCAATCCACCAAGCATTTCTATTCGTAATTTTAAGGGACAGGTCGAAATACCACTGTCGTAATACGAACCTTATAATTACAAGGTATGCAACCATTAAATGAAGAGCTACAAACTATCCTATAACCTACTAATTCCAATTACAATTAATTTTTATGAGCCCTTTATTTTAATATCAATTAGTACATTCCTTGGGTATAAATGGTAATACCTTTAAGTAAAGTTAATGGCGTACAGATTAGTTGACAGGCAATTAAATGATATAGCATAACATACCATGGGCATGTGATGAGGAGAGATGAAACGCATGTTACTGAAAGAGTGATGAACATGAATGTGGAGGGATGGAGGGGTAGAGGATGGCCAAAGAAAAGCTGGATGGAGTGTGTTAAAGCGGACATGTTAGAAAAGAGAGTGACTGATGATGGGACGGCTGACAGAGATGAATGGAAGAAAAGGACATACTGCGCCGACCACAAATAAATTGGGACAAGGGGACAACATAACATACCATCTCGCTTCTATCTTCGAAGGGTTAAGTGTCCTTTTTGCGAGGAGGAAAGCTTCAAAAGTCTACCGGCCTGCTGAGGTGCAGGCCAAGGTGTGTGAGATTTTTATCGCATTTTTACCACCTTCCATAAATGGGGATTAAGGGTATGTGGTGACTACCACAGTGCGATTGCAGAGCACCTTACCAGACCCAATCGCATGTGGTAAACGAATGCCCACTTCTATGTTTCCCCGGTGTAATGTCGGAAGTCCACAAATTAACACTAGCCTCCTCAAGCAAGCTGGCTGAAAATATCTACATCAAATCAAATTTCTACATCTAAGGTATGTAAAAATTTGATCCGTGCAGGACGACTGCCATACGCAATGATCATGATCGCACTTAAACCCCCTGGTGGCCATCTGCAGCGCAAAACTGGCTCCGAGACTTAGTTTACTCTATTGGAACTCTGTGCTCTGCCTATTAAGATCCGTGGCTGACAAGGCCACCTCTTTATTTCATCTCTGTGTGGTGCAAAAGGTGCCTTCTTTGCTCCCTCGTCCCTAAGGTTACTTGGTTGAAGCCCAAATCCTACTCTATGGGCCCTTGACCCCAGAGGCACCCTGCATACTATTTGAGTAACACCAGGCAGGAGGTTTACGCATATAGCCCTGATAGGCTCCACGACCATATCGATCTTGCAGAAGGAAGCTACTGCCTTTAATATGTCGTCTCTACCAACATAATCACTAATGCTGGCTGAGAGATCCTGATCGATTTCATTGACCAGGATCCGCAGTTCGAATTCCCATGCAAGGCACTCGTCAAGCGTGTATTCGGCAGTATTTATCCAGTGTAGCTGTACGTGTGTATGTTCGTATATTTTTTCGAAATTTCAGCTATTTAGTAATTAAATATAGACACGTAACAACTTAAGCAGGAATTTAACTGCAAAACTATCAGTTCAGAACCCGGAATCCCTACTGTGTTGAAGCAATCGTTACATCTCAACTAAAACCACAGGCAGCCACTAGCAGAATTAGGTAAGTTCAATAGGTTGGTACAGCATTTCACTATCATTAGACATTTTAAGTGGTCATAAATTTAGCAATAGGTATCTAATGCATTAATATGTGTAATAATACTTTCGACTGTGCTCACTTAGGTAATTTAAGTGTTTATTCTACATCATAATTACTGACATTAACATACTCCAATAACAATATAATCAGGGATAGGATTGCTATAATCGCCTGATTTGAACAACAAATTACCAAAAATTCAGAGTCCAAATACCGCAATGTCAGGGACCCATTATTGGGAGATCCGCTCTAGAATTTATTATAGGTCCCGACTGTTGAACTCCAATAACAATATAATCAGGGATAGGATTGCTATAATCGCCTGATTTGAACAACGAATTACCAAAAATTCAGAGTCCAAATACCGCAATGTTAGGGACCCATTATTGGGAGATCCGCTCTAGAATTTTTATGGGTCCCGACTGTTAAAGTCGCTCTGTTGCTGACGGCCTTTTTTTTTTCTTATCAGTTCGGGTTTTTTATTGGTAAATTTACTTTTTTTATAATATCAGGACAAACATACAGGCCGTCGCTCTTGAAATGTTTAATGGGTCCCGACTGTTAAAGTCGCTATATTTCTGACGACTTGATTTTTCTTATCAGTTGGTTTTTTTTATTTTAAAATTGACATATTTTTTGACAAACATACGGGTTGCCTGATGGTAAACGGCAACCGCAGCCTATTAGCTATTATAATGTTTGCTTTGCGGCTGAATATTTGGCAATGCGGTGGAACCACCCTAGATGAACTGCAGCAT
Organism: Acronicta alni; assembly: GCA_964056405.1. Lineage (NCBI taxonomy): Eukaryota > Metazoa > Arthropoda > Insecta > Lepidoptera > Noctuidae > Acronicta > Acronicta alni. The sequence goes on along the minus strand of OZ043932.1, from coordinate 12,797,240 downwards.
GAGCAGAGCTTAATCCCTAATTCCGTAACCACATACGGAGACTAAATTTAGAATAGGATTGCGTTAGGATTGCTCTGTAAATGCATAGCAGTTCTCGTGGCCCCTCTACGATAGTATCCGCAGGCACATACAGAGTTTTTAATAGCTGATGATGCTGATGCTGATGGTATAGACAAATTCTCCACCCAAAAAAAGATGGCTTCGTATACATTTTAAGAGTAACAACGCTTTTTATTTCGCTAAAAAGTAAGAGACAGGGCATCAAAATAGAAACATTAGATAATATAGGTACCTACGTAATATTATAAATGGCTCTGAGCAATTTTTTTTTAAAGAATATTTATAATTTTTACCTAAAATATATTTTTAATGACATTGGTTTTCTGCGTTCTTGTATCTAATTAATTTTCTATCGGTAAAAACTTTTAATGGGCCTTATTTTTGTTACCCTGTCAATCTTATTTATAATAAAATAAAATAATCACTAAAGTCAAGAATCTCGTGAAAATCTTTCCGAACATGCAAAGATTGATGTCAGTAGAGTCATTGAGTCGAACATTTGGCCAATAGTGTTGCCAATGATATGGCCAACTAATTGTAATACATTTATCTACAATAGCTACTGAGAAGTCATTACTAGAAGATGAGTATTAAAAGAATGTTACAAAACGTTTCGTGTTCTCACGACGCTTGGATACACACGGGAAAGAGTTGCACCAAACTAGATAGTTTAAAATACTGTTACGCCTTTATTCCTCGAAGGGTTAGGCAGACATGCAATAATGTACACAGTTCACAGGTATGTTTAAGTTCGATGTAATAGGGGGTGAGTTTATTGTCACAAGTCTCTTCTCAAGTGTCTTAAGTTCTCTTCTTGTCTGTAAACTCTGAGCTGCTACTGTATTTTTGTTATACCATTAAGGTGCCAAACTAACATACGGCCCACCTGATGGTAAGCGGTTTAAATATTATACACGCTTCTAACACAGAGGTATCATTTGCGCGTTGCCGACCCTGTTAAACGAAAGAGGAATAGTTGGGTTGGCTGTATAAGGGTTCCTCGCGGACCACTGGCAATCTTGCTCACCGTAAGGAACACAATACAGCTCAAAGCAGTGTTATATCACTTCTTTTGTGACATTTACTAAGGAATGGCAAGTACGTGTTACATTCCATGTAAAAGCCATAATAGCGACGATTAAGATACCATAAGACTTAATACAGCTTTATCTGCGCAAACGCACCCAGCTGCCCACCCATTAACGGAGAGCTTTATGATACACAAATTGTACACATACTTTATTAATTACATATCAAAATAAATCCATACTCATAATAAATAGTAAAATAATTATACATATATATATTATGTAAAAGTAACTCTATCTGTTTATCTGTTACCTTTTCACGATCTAACCCTTAAATATATTTCTATGGCAAGGAGATAGATTGGCCCCAGAAGAAGGTCATGGGCTACCAATATGAAATTGCCATCTAGTATATAAATCTTAAACATTTACAGTGGTACAACTATCTTTAAGATTGATACGCTACAGTGTAATAGGCTCCAGGTGCACTCATCCTGTTCATACAATGGTTGTCTATAAGATATTGCTTTTAGCGATAACACCTCCAATTATACTGTGAAGTTTTTATATACTTTTACTGTATCTTTTAGTTTACAATATATTATACTCTATCTACTCGTGGAGGGGTGCCGTTTGATAAGGCTAGTCAGCTCTTACTGTCAATGGCAATCTTGTTCTGTTTAATTATTTATTATGCTGGATTAATTACATCAAACTGCATTGTTCTCATGAACTATTCAGAACAAAATTGTAAACCAAGTATAGTAACCGTAAACCGTAATTATATTCTTATTTTAAAGGAGTGTCTATTGAGTTTCTTGCAGGTTATTCTCCATAAGACCCACTTTTTGGAATCGTTCAACTAGTTTTGACTTTTCAAAAGTACTAGATTAATGGTCTAATTCAAATAAAGTGTTGTTTTGTTTTGTTTCGGGTCTGGGTGTTAGTGTATATGAAAATTTGTGTTTGCAAACGCACCCACGATACAGGAGAAAATTCTAGAATGGGGCAACGTTTAAAAAAATACTGACTTTATGTATTTATATAGATTTATAGAACGCAAGAGATTCCACGGACAGCACTAGTGTATATTATGATCAATAACGGATATTCTCCGATGAATAATAGGCACATCTCAGTGAGATCACTGCGTCTGCGATCTATGATCTCACGCGCAAGGTCTAGATCAGTATCTAGAAAAGTATGAAATTGTTTTGCTAGATAAATGTATTCAATTCATTTTCTAAGAATTTAGAATTACGAAGGATTTAGATTTAACATTTAAGTAGGTAGTATTATATTATTATTATTTATAAAACGGCAATAGTGTTTATCTATGTCATTATTTTCATCGTTTTAATGTGTTTTTTTTTATGGGATAGGGGCAAACGAGCAGACGGATCGCCTGATGGTAAGCGATTTCCGCCGCCCATGGACACCCGCAACACCAGAGGAGTCACAAGCGCGTTGCCGGTCTATAAAAGGGAGTATGCTCTTTTCTTGAAGGTTTAAAGGTCATATTGATCCGGAAATACTACAGGCGAAAGCTCATTCCACAGTTTAGTAGTGCAAGGCATAAAGTTTTTAGAGAAACGCACAGTGGAACCAGCCAACAGTATGTATTTTTGTTTCTTTGTGGCACTTTAGAGAACTCAAGACCAATTAAAAATTATAGACTGGATCAAAATATCCCACTAATGGGTCCCAACTCTTAAGTCGCTATGTTCCGCATTAAAATTTATGATATGTTTTATGTGTGTATCAATTACCTAATATAGTTGTAGACTACTGGACCTGTTTTCTTTTTTACAGTTTTTATTTAAAGTTCATCTTCAGGCAGTCGGGCTTTTTGATTTTTAAATGCATTTCCAGTTGTTATGTTGGGGTTGGATCTAGTCTAACCAGGTGCGGCTGAATATTGATATTTTACACGAAGGGACTGCCATCCATGGTGGATGTAACATCAGTCTATAAGCTGCGGTTGCCGCTCACCATCAGGTGGCTGGTTGCCATCATACCTATCTCAATAAAAAAAACCTTATCATTAGAATCGCGATATTTTCCACCATCTAAATTTAGTTTTACAGGATACTGAACCGTATGTTACGTATGAAGGCAAGTATAATTATTGTCCTCACAATAACTTAATAGATAACACAAACTCACAACTCCGCTGTTTCCTAACGTAATAGGTGCTTATTTATAGGGTTCCGTAAGAAAGCAAACGAAACGGTTTGCCAAATTTTTATTATGTATTTGAGTAAAAGATTTTTATGGAGGTTCCCTAATTGCTATGTCGCTCCAGCGATGGCCTCAGAAGAGTTGACTTCATTGGTTTCTCATTGTAATTCAGCATTAACAATATGTAATCATAATTTAAGTGGGAATACTAGCTGTTAACCGCGGTTTTATCTGTATCCCAAAAGGCTTTTTGAGACAAAAGGTACTCTATGTCCTTCTCCAAGGTCTAATCTATCTCTGTACCAATTTTCATCAAAAGCGGTTGAGCTGTTTAGGCGTGGAAGCGTAACAGACAAGCAGAGAGACAATCATCATCATAGCCTTTTTCCAACTATATTGAGGTCGGCTTCCAGTTTTACCAGATAATGCCAGAACATCAATATATTATCACGAAGCGACTGCCATCAGACTGATCTGCAACTCAATTTCGTAAGACCAGATCCTGTGGATAGATTGTTGCCAGACTTCTTTTTTGTTTCTGACTTAGTTATTTGTGTGTTCGTATAAAATAGTGATAATTAGCTGCATCTGGTTACACTGGAAGCCGATCCGAAGGGCTAGAGGAATAAATGACTTTTAAAAAAATGAAAAAAATATACCTAAATATTGTAATCCCTCTCCTAATATTCTGGTCCTTCTTGTCGTGAAAACAACCAGCAACACAGAACCAACTCAATATATTTGTTAAAATTATGAGTCAATATTTGCTGTAAGACTTTATAGTTTCTCTAATAACAAATTAACGAACATACTCCGTATTAGCTTTTGTCAAATAATGATACGAATCTCCAATAGAGCATCGGCTCCGGTTGACCGGCTATCGAAAGGTCACAGGTGCAAATCGAAGTAGTAAATTACATAACGTAACATTCCAATTGATTTGTACTTTATAGGTGCTGTGGTTCTTAGTTGAATGGAAACGACTTTTCTTAGATGTTCAAGATGGATATAATAATTTAGGACATTTAACAAGGTATCTTCTAGTCCCAAACTAAGTAAAGCTTATACTATGGGTGGTACTTAAATAGATACTATAATACATAAGAAACACCCAGACAAACACAAAAAATTTTTTCGTGTTTTGTCCTGCAGATATCAGCGCGATGTTTTCCTTCATCGTTTGAACATGTGATTATAAATTACTAGCGATCCGCCTCGGTTTTGCATAGGTGTAAAGTTTACATATTTTTTTTATATTCTGGAAGAAATAATCTTTCAAATGATAGTGAAAACCGCATCAAAATATGTTGTGTAATTTAAAAGATATCAACGTACAGAGGGATAGACAGCGGGAACCGACTTTGTTTTATCCATTATCTAGATTGTGCATGTGAAATACTTTGCAAAGAAATAAAATAAAATAATAAAGAAGAAATTTTATAGTGAAAAATATATTTTAAACCTTAAAACATCATTTTCATCATCAAGAAGTATCTATTAATAAAAAAGACATCTGTACGGAACCCTCCACTGTTATTTAAAATACATTTAGCATTTTTATAATCTGACATAATAAGCAGTTGGCTATTTGATGGACATCTGGCAAAAAATAGGCAATTTTAAGCTGCAGGTCAGAGGCAATGCTAGGAACCTGGTGATTCTGATTAACATGTTATTTGTAATACTTAAACGGTGTGAGGTAATGTTTGATCTAGGGTGTAAATGTCACTGACCTTTTAAATTGTTTGACATACTGTAACGCATGTATACTTCATGGGATTCAGCAGAGGATATGCACCCATAGGTTGACCTATATTTATTACGTACGTGCAGGTATTTCAACAAACTAGGTATCTCGTGAACATGATTTGGATATATTTAATGACAGCGTTTCTCAGCTTAAGCTAAATAAAAAGTTTCTTTACACAGAACTATAAATTCTAAAAGTTTTATAGATCTCTTTTCAAATTTTAATTGAATGTTTACATGTGAAAACTTGTAAATGGCATTCAATGTTATATTTAACGATTTTTATAATTATTGTACTAGCTGTAAGATTTCCGAATAAAAATAAAATATTTTAGGTGCCATGTAATAGGGGCTGAGCCAGTTGCTATTAACCGAGCTGCTACTTACCTAAATATTGTAAAAAATCCCATTGAATATCGATTGAACCCAAGTTGGATAAATAATTATGCAAATTTGGGTTTGTAGTAAATTATAAATGATATTTATTTTCTGTAAATAGATTATTTAAAGACACTTTTACAAGTCAATGTTTTACATTTTTAAATTGGATAATATTAATTATTAATATTTGGGATATTTTACACAGCAACGTCTAGTCAAAGTAAGCTGAGCTTGTACTATGTGTACTAGACAATAGATATCATACTTATAATTATTATACTTATTTTTGTAAACACCCAGACAAACACAAAAACTTGAGAGGTGTCAAGGGACACCCGGATGGAACGAAGTTCCTTTCATTAAAATTTAATAATTAAAAATAAAAAAACCTGTATACACTCAACAATTCACAACGCGCGAAATTCAAATATTGTCATTCACTCAATAATATTTGAATACTTGTCAACAATATTTGAATTTCGAAAAAAGTGTCGTGACAACTTTTCGTAAGAATTTTTTCCGTCTAGCCCCCTTTCACAACGCGCGATAAGGAACTTCGTTCCAAAAACTTATGTTCATCACATAAATATTTGTGTCCTGTGTGAATCGAACTCAAGACCTCGTAATCAGCAGTCCCATATTCGAACTACTAGAGCACAGACGTCGTCAAATGGCTCCGCCATTTCCGACCGGCGACCTCTGAGAGAAAACACAGAAACGAACTCAGTAGACACCTATATCACTCTAGACTATTGGCTCGCCCCCTATTGCGTGATACCTGACATTATGGGTGTGTATATCAATAGTAAGCCTCTGGCTAACCAAGCTAATAAAAGCGTAAAGATATATTATAATATTCTAATCGATTTCACGTTAGCTCAATGCATTATTCAATGCAGTGCGGTGCAGTGGCTATTCGGAGTTCTTCGTAAGAGGTCGTAGGCCAGATTCCCGCATCGGGACTACATTCTTGTTCTGTTGAGGTCAAGAGAAAGAGCTTCTTGTAAAGGTTATAGGACCGATAAATTAGACTTTTATTGTCCCCCTGCGTCATAGGCTTGTCACCTAGTGAAGGAGTTTAAGAGAGGTAGGGCATAGTGGGAGTAATTCCACTCAAATTGGAGATGCCCGACTGGGGAAGTACCTCCACCTTGCAGAAGAAGTGTAAATTGAAGTGAAATAACACTGTTTTGAGCTGTGTTGTGTTCCTTATGGTGAGCAAGGTGGCCAGTGCTCCGCGAGGAAACATTATTCCTTCTGCCAACCCAACTATTCCTCTTTCGTTTTACAGGGTGCCCAGTGTGAGCCAGACATTTTAAGTCTAAACGAGCCATCGAAGCGCAGTGATAGCCTAGTGGTATGACCATTGGACTGCCAAGTCGAAGGTCTCGAGTTCGAACCCAAGGCACGCACCTCTGACTTTTCGAATTCATGTGCGTATTAATAATTAATTATCACTCGTTTAAACGGTGAAGGAAAACATCGTGACGAAACCTGCATGCCTTAGAGATTTTTGAGAAATGGATACCCCTCAAATGTTATAAGGTTATCAACCCCTACGTATTGTAAACAATGTGTATATTTCTGGACTATATAATAGCCTAATCCCTGTCAATATGAGAGGAGACCCGTGCCCAGCAGTGGGACAGTATATGGGTTGATGATGATGATGATGTGTATATTTCAACCGTGTTATATAAAAAGTGATAAAAATAATAATACTTAATTATGAATGATCCCCTTAATGATAAATGCAGGTATAATAATTTATTTTAATATCCATACATACATACCATCACGCCTGTATTCCCCGAAGGGTTGGGCAGAGGTGTACTAATGTACAGAGGCCAGCACATCAAGCTACCACAATCTGTCAAATTTCTTTGATTGATTTTCAACTTTAATATAAAGTGATAAGGTTCATATTCAATTGGGAAAATTTGACAGTTTTGGATACCTTGACCTTCTGGCGTCTGTACACCCACATTTCGCTGGTATGTTTAGGTCCCATGTAATAGGGCGCGATCCTATTATCATCGACCGGGCACAAATCCATACTCCGAGCTGCTAATGAGAATTTTATAGAAAAACCCATTTACACTTTACTCGACCTGGGAATCGAATCCAAGATCTCTAGCGTAGCGTGTTTACGACCACTCTAGATTTATATTAATAAGACATACATACTGATACAAGTCACTTATTTCATTAACAGATAATAGATGACTATGTTATTAATAATGCGATAATAGAAGTTATTGTTATTTAATTCTCATGTCTTCGTTTTTAAATAACAATATGATTAATGACAACACTAAATAGTTCTGACAGAATTCTTGTAAATATTTGATTTGATTAATTGGTGTTTCTACACGAGAGATTATTATGATAGTTAATATTGTTAAAATATGCTTGTTACTGTCAGAAAACAGAATTCCTAGCTACTAACTCACTGCACTTTTTTAATGAATAAGGTAACATACCAGGCATCACGACTGTATTTTGAATTTCTTTAATTTAACAAAGCTGTTTTATATTTTTAAATAACACAATTAAGCATGTATTCCCTGAAGAATTAGGCAGCGGCTTACATGTGTGGGAATGAATGAGTGTGTACGTGTGTGGACTTGTGGAGCGTCTGATGTGGGTGTGTATGTGTTTTGTAGATACAGCCACGTATAAACTTAATGAAATTCTAAAGCGATTTCCTTTCTCTATTCAGTAGTTTTTGAGCCAAACTCTAACAAACAGACAAGAATTCCAAAAAAGATTTTTTACGCTTCGGAAATCTTATGTCACTTACGTTTTCTTAGAAAATGTGTCCAAGAGCATAATATTAAAAAAATACATACTAAGAACTACTTTGATATCAATGGATTTTATCATAAAAAAAAACTCTAACCCACTTTTTTATATCCTCATTATAAGGACTTGTAATTTACAATTGTATAATAGTAAATGATGTCAACGTATATAAAGTATTGACCTAATCAAATTTTAACAATTTGCTCCAAGCAATATTACTACATCTTGTTAAAATATCACTTTAAGCTCGACTGAGAGAATTCGTGATCAAATTCAGCTACTTAAATGATCCCCATAATTTACTCAGTTCGTCTAAGCAGGTTATTAATATCAGTTTCAGGAACGTGAAATATTAAAGATTTTACCTGTCCTATATTATTTATATACTAGCTTACCTGCAGATTGACCCATATCCCAGAGGCCTTTTTGAAACAAAAGTTAGCCTATGTCCTTCTTCAAGGTCATTAGACCTTGAAGAAGGACATAGGCTACCGATTTTCATGAAATTTGATACAGAGATAGATTACTATCTCTGTATCAAATTTCATGAAAATCGGTTCAGCGGTTTAGGTGTGAAAGTGTAACAGACAGAGATACTTTCGCATTTATAAGGGATTAGGCTATAGTCCACCACGCTGCGGGTTGGCAGACTTCACACACCGTCGAGAAAGATCTAGGTATGCAAGTTTCCTCACGATGTTTTCCTTCACCGTTTAAGCGAGTGATAATTAACATAAATTCGAAAAGTCAGAGGTGCGAGCCTTGGATTCGAACTCGAGACCGTTGACTTGGCAGTCCAATGGACATGTCACTAGGCTATCACTGTTTTCATTTATTATTATTATTATATTTTTTGTTATATTATTATGTAAGTAAATAGTTTTTTTATGCTTTCTGTAAATTATTTTTATTAAGTCAAATAAATAATGTTATATGCTAATTCTTGAGGAGGTTCTAGGCAATTTTACGTTATACTATGATTCTTGGGAGTTGGGAAGACATTAATAGGCGGGCGAAACCGTGGCCACACAGTTATATATGTTTTGTCTTCCGATTGACATCAACGCAGAGCATAATCCTCTGGGGCTTGAAATGTTGGCCCTTTGCTCTTTATGTTGTAAGCCTAAGTGGATCTCAGGAAGGATTTTTGGAATTTCACCCTTAAGGTTAGGTTACGGCGGCAGTCCATGAGGATTTCCACAGAGGAAAAAAAAAAAAAAAAGGTTAGTGACCAAAGCCGCCGCTATATCTATATTACTTTCTCCTAGCCTTTTTCCCAACTATCTTGGCAACCCCAAGATAGTCAGGATGGGGCAAGGAGTAGGAAAGGTAGGAGGCTTTCAGTCTAACTTCGCGTAATGGGTAATACGTTGGTCTATCCTGAGGATAGACTCAACTAAGCAGTTGTGTTGTCAGGTTTTCTGATTACAACATTAACGGTAGCGGCCGACGAATACTTTGACGCCTACTAGCGTTTATACTTTTATTTATTTCTATTTTATTTTTTGTTTTGGTATAGGTAATTATGTATATTTTGTAAATATGTAATTATTTGGTAAGTATTTTTAAAATACATTAGGTCATAGGTGTTCGCATAACAACCGGGAACGGCTTTACCTACTCTCCGAGGCATGGAGGGGTCTTGGTGGTGTGTTAAAAATGGTCACCCATCCACAGACTGACCGCGACTAGTGCAGCTTAACCTAGCAGATTGATTGATTAGCTTAGTTATTACTTTCGCTAATATCTATATGAAGTAGAAATTTAATTCTAATGACAAAACAGACAATAATTAAAATACAATAGTTATGGCACAGTGACTAACCGACCATCATTATTTCCTTCTCTCAACACAACACACACACAACACAACACACAACCACAACTCTACACCACACACATCTCTCTTCATTCACCTCCTCACACACACTTCACTACTCTTACGCAGATTTAATTTACATCACATTACAATACGTTTGTTGGAATAACTTTAGAATTAATTAACTGTCATTAGTACAATACCCAAATTTGAATGCATGTATCTACTTTTAAAAATAAAAACATCACTGTTTAACATCAATTGGACGGTTGGATGACCCCCATAAAGCATGGGGGCCATTAATCTATCTGCTTGACCTCTGTTTTCTTTTATAAGTGCTATGTCTGTGTTTACATTATCCATGTACTATGATGACAAATAAACTTATATTATTATTTATATTATTATCAATTGTGCAAAATTTGCAGGTTCGTTTCCAGTACAGAAGAATCATTTGTTGTCATTCATTGTCTTTTTTTTGAGTGCTGAAAATCCTCATGACCTGTCTGCCACCTGGTGAGGCAGTAGGGTATGTCGGACACTTACCAACTAAAAACCGTATTTGCATTAAAAAATAAAACACAATTTACAATCACCGAATGCCCTTTGAAATTCGTCTTTGACATTGGAATAAATTTTAGTTCTTATTTTCGAACTAAAACAATTTATTATGAGTTTTACTAAACATAGAGTACCTATCTAAGTACCTACCTATTTATAATTTTTCAAAACAAATCGTTTATTTCGTGAATATGGCGAATATTCAAAAATGGCGTTAAAGCAATTATAATTAAAGTAATTTAGTAAAGGAAAATTCGGCCGCGGGCAGTATTCGAACCTGCGCTTCTGTTTAGGTACATAAGACGCTGTGACCACTAAGCCACCGCGACTCCCACCCGCCATATCGAATTTTGCCTTCACATTCTGGTAACGTCAGAAGACGCAGGTTCGAATCCTGCCCGGGCTCGAATTTTTCCTTTGCTAAATAACTTTTATATCTTAGCATGGAAAATGCCAAAAAAATACAAAAAGATACACTTAAGATAAATACTGTTAACACCTGTATTTCACCATATTCTTAAAAATAAATGATATCGTATATATATAGTTCCAGAACTTAAAAGACCTTTAGGAATGCATAATATGAAGTTATACATAGAATAAATACAAAAATATCAACTATGTCAAAGCATAGGCTTTTATATTCATATTTATTTATTGCATTCCATAATGTACAATAGGTAATAAATACAATACTTAAATAGAAACAATTATGGACCCTGTAGGGCGCAACAAAGAAATTTTTAAATTAAATTATAATCAATTTAGAGAGAGAGGATGTAATTTATTTATTCTATATATGTATAAGTATTATTTTTTAGTTTATTGTTATGTATTAATTAATTAATTTATTATATTTATCTTTATTATTATTATTTTTTATTCATATTTAATATTTATTTATTTATTATCTTATATAACTGTTTAACATATATTTATCATACTTATATGTTTCCTTTATTTTTATTAATTTTCTATATTTCATTATATTATATGGGATCAATACGATTGCATTAGTTTATTATGGGTATAATTATAAATAAATGGGTCTGTTGTGTAGTGTATGAGCACAAGAGTTATACTGAACATAATATATTAATTATATAAAAAGATAACTCTATCACGCTTATAATAATATCCGCCAATAAATAAACAGAGGTGTACTGCTTAACACATTCGCTGGTGAAGATACTAAGTCCCGCGTAATAGGGGGCGAGCCTATTACCAGATCGAAAATAGACTAGAATTCCCCTAAATACTTAACAATACTTTAGCCGACCTGAAAATTCAACTCAGGATCTCGATGAAGCTGTGAAAACATCGCTGCAAAGGAATTGGTTCAAATGATCTAGTTTTATTATGCATCAATATCGCTGGCTGACCAATCACTGAAGTCAGACCCTATTGCAGTTTCCTTATACCGTCTTGGTCGTGTCACGAATCTATTGAACATGACTATAGGGCTAGGGAATGCAAACACAGTTTTTAGTTGATACGAATCTGACATACCCAGCCAAGTAGTAGACAATCCAAAGGAATGTACCCCAAAAAAGGTCCGTACTCCAAAAAAAAGTAGCTTTCTTATAAACACCGAGAAAGACTTGATGGAAATATAAACGGGCTAAGATTTTATACTAGATAACGTAAATTTATGCAGTGTAATCAAACACATTTTACATCACGTTGCATTTTTTACACAAAGTCAAAAAACCTATTGAGATTTTCACGTTCAACAATAAAAGAACACAAATCAACCCTTCGACTAACGCGGATGTCGACACATATAAAAAAATATGTATATCAGCTCTCGATCCACATTCTCTTAATAAAGGAAGAGCAACCTTCTTACGAAGCTTTAGCGGCCCTGATATCATTTTCAGAATCATTCTCGCTCATCTCGAGAGGTATATATTGGTTGGAACGCTAGAACACATCACAGTCAACGCAACATCGGTCGACACACAAGTCGTCTTCCTTAGAAAATTATATTTTAATATAAAATAATGAAATTGGTAAGTCGATTTGGTTTGTCTGGAATCGAGGTGCAGTTTAGAGTTACGTTGTCCTTTGTAGGAAGAATCACTGACTGACGCGATCGCTGCGATCAGTCTGGTTTGTCAGCCTATACTGAGTGACAGTCACGAGACTATAAAAGTGTCATTCTGTATTCATAACTGATCTAATTATCCCGGAAAATACAAGGGGAGAAAAAAATGCATCTTTTTTTAAACAAGCTAATTTTATTTCTTCAAACTTTTCTATTTCGTTCGTCATTTTAGTTTTTTAAAATGAAGATCCATAAATCCCACCTTACTATAGCAAACACCATTAATTAAAAAAAATGGTTAACATAAATATGACACTTCGCAATTAAAGTCATACAATTTGTCTCCATAAAGTTATAACTACTTTATTCACAGTAAAACTGTGACTAAATGCTTGATCAATTTATATTTTCATGCACTTATCCACCAATCGCATAAACGAATCGCATAGTGGTACTATCTTGTAATACCTTTGCCTATAAATAATATATTTTTTATTTAATAAATAATGTTGCATTGCTGCACATAGTTGCAAAATCCCAATTGCATAGAAAAAATATCCTCGCAATTGAAATTTATGAATGTATCTATCATTCGCAACATGAAATCGACATTTCAAAGTATAATTACGTAAATAGAGTTAAACTTAGAGTGCAATTAAACAAAATGTCTATAATTAAAACATGCTCATCAATGATTTGAATTTCAATGAGGTAGCGTCCATTTGAGGCAAAAAAAACTGGGTTAAGCAATCGGGGCAGGGTTGAATTATAAACTTATTTTTCCAACTCACTAGTTTGTCTATGCGGTGAATCTTGACCTGGCTTTTCCTTATAATCTTAATAGGTACCTTTCGATATGTCTAAAGCTTTTTGCATATTCCGAAGATGTTGTATTTATAAAATGATTTTGTCCCATCTACAGCTCGTGGTAGCCACTATCCTCGGTGCCTGCTTAGCAGACCGTCTGGACAACAAGTACCTCCCTCCTAGAGGAAACGCTGGCGCCGGTGGTTTCGGCCCTGGCTTCGGTGCTGCCGGAGCTCCTAGTTTCGGTGCAGCTGGTGGTGCACCTGGATTTGGTGCCGGTGGGGTGGGTGGTTTCGGTGCTGGTGCTGGCGGTCGTGGTGGAGCAGGAGGCTATGGCGGCGCTGGCTCAGGTTTCGGCGGTGGAGCCGGTGGAGCTGGTTTCGGAACCCAACACTCTGGAAACGTATACAACGCTGGTAGTGCAGGACAGTACAATGCCCGCGGTGGAGCTTCCGCTGACGCCAACGCCCAGATCCTTAGGCAGAACAGCGAAGTGACCGCCGATGGATTCTCATACGACTTTGAAACATCCAACGGAATTCGTGCTGACGCTCAAGGAGTAGCTACCAATGGTGTGCAATCTCAGGGAAGCTTCGCGTACAAGGGTGATGATGGCCAAGACTACAGCATCACTTACACCGCTGACGAGAACGGTTATCAACCCCAAGGCGCTCACCTGCCCACTCCTCCCCCGATCCCTGAAGCCATCTTGAAGTCTCTGGAACAGAACGCCCGCGATGAGGCCGCTGGCATCGTTGATGATGGTGAGTGATCAATTTAAAATTTTCAAGCTTATAATTTTCCAAAACTATAAGATTTCTGCACACAAAGATTATGATCACAAAATCTTAGATCATAAATTAAAAACCAACGTGGCACTATGTGCCAAAACTTTTTCTGATTACTATAATCAACTGCTAGTATGGTTTTTATATTGGTCGTCTCAAAAAATGTTGACATAGCAAATTGATAGAATAATTTGATTTAAAAACTAACGTCTATTTTTTTACGCTAGCATGAAGAACATAATTTATTTTGTTAACCAGAAAAAATATGATAACAGTAAAAAATTACGCTAATCGCGTTTAATAACCCCAGTGTTACAAAGCGTTCGGATTGTGGTCAAAAAACTTGTGTAAAATTATGACCATTAGTAATGAGTGTTCAAATATTTTATAATGAATTGTGGTAGCTTTTGTAAAAAAAAATCGGCAAATCGTTAAGGTGATCGTGGGTCCTAAATGTGCGGGTAGCCACTGATTGACCTTGCAGCTAATGCAGTAGTTAAATGGACATCATTAACTTTGTCTTGGATAGGAAGAAGAGGTTCCACAATATGGTCTTAAAAGACAAAAGAGTGATTACAAAAGCGACAAGACATCTTGTCCTATGAATCAGTAATTAACGACATTTTACCGTTAACATTAATTTAAATTAAGTTTATGATCCTACAGAGCTTCTTTGGAGTACTAAAAGCTCTTTACTGCTTATCAGAAATAAAGCACTAACTATAAATCAAAACTTTGCCAACTTTAAGCAATATTCACTGCAAAACCTCTTCAAATTTATAGTTGAACAAAAACCATTGCTTAGACTTTAAAGTAACCGTAATAATCCGAGCCCTACCATTAGAAAGCCTCCCATTTACAAATACATTACAATTTACTAACAAAACACTGAGCAACACTAGATGTGTACTTAATCTTGTCAAGTACTAACATTACCTCAGGTATCTTGAGTCATAGTACTGACACGACACTTGACTCTCAACAAAGAAATACCTACACACGCACATTCACAAATCGTTTCTTTACTTTAAAAACTTAGTGAATCATCAGTCTCCTTACAACCCCACAGAATTCTATGTAAACGATTCTTGTGTGCGTGCAATAGATAAATAATATAAGGAGTGTTCTTAAGTAATTTGTTCCCTTAGCACTCAGTACTCTGGTACTGATGAGTTACAAAATGACGTGGGATCGTTGCATCATGCATCGTGATCTCGGTGGAAGCAAAGTAAGGCACTGCATAGGTCGGATTTTAATTGATTTCACAGCTATTCTGGTTGAACATTGCAGATGAACGGATAAGGCTGGAAATAAATTGCTTGTTTGTTCACCATTGAAGATTCTAGATCAAAAGTTGTTCACAAATAAGGCTATTTTTGGTAGTATTCTAAATATAGCTGATGAAATTAAGTTTTCGCATTCATTCTTCTGGTAATCTTTTAAAAGAGTTACAATCAAGCTTATTTTTTTTATTTTTATAAAAGGTCTTTTTATACGAGTATCAGCTGGTAAGTGCATACACTGCTATGTTTAAACTAAAAACCTTGTCTCGGTCCTGCGAAGTCAAGATCCTACAAATTAAAGGCAGATTCACTAATTAAAATCAAACTATTTGCCTTTGATTGCCCATAAATAGGCTGCAAAATGTAAACAATTAGGTTAGAACGTAGTCATAAAATATACAGCCATATTTAAAGGCAGATCTTCACAGCCTTGCGAAATGAGAATTCTTGGCCATCCCACATAGCATACTTTATTGAAACGGTCAGTTTCATAAATATTGATAGGATTTTCATTTATATTCCGCAATAAATCAGGTATTATTTCCACGTGTTTCTAATTTTAGTGCAATCTTGAGTCAGAAATCAGATGTTTTATCAAAACGTGTGAATTCTTGCAGTAAATGGTAGCCGTAGGCGTGTTTCAACTAGTACAGGTAAACTCGATCTTAAAATGCAACATTCTATTGTTTTACGTGACTTCCAGAGATAGTAAAAGCTCGCACAAACCTTCAGATAGTCTGATTTATTGCATGAAGAGTACAAACTATCATTTTGCTAACGACACTGCAAAGTACTAAAAATAAGTCGATGTATGAACATCTAATAGTCGTTTGAAACCAAATTGATCCTGTCCATAGCACCGATACTTAATCTGCTCATCCAACCATCATCATCGATCTTAGGCGAACATTAATAAATTTAGCAGTGTGTAACGTTTTAAGACGGAAATTGCTAGATCATAATAATTGAAGCCTGTAAAAGCTAATGACAGATTTATAGAGATAATACTAAATAATATTCACCCAAGTTCTAGTTTCGCTTGTGAGAAATAGGTCACAGTAGTGATCTTTGATACTTATTGTCAAACTATCCTTCGAACTGTCACTTCACACGTTACAAGCGATTGTGACCTTTTTTTCAAAACAGTTCAACAATACCTGGTTTAATTTCATATTGCTCACGTTTCTTCATTCAGTCCTATTATTATTTTTAGAAGAAATCATCTAGCATCATTCCTTTTTACTATGTAAAACTTGAATATTGACGTTTTCAAGAAGTACTACAAGGGAAGTATTTTAAGACCAATGGAAAAATCAGCTGCCTATTTTTCCAAGTCGGCATTTTCAAAAGTTTTTATATGTATATTAAGTTTTCATGTAGATATTGAAATATACTAGCCTAAGTATATGAAAACTATTTTTTTGTATGGTTTTCCTTGGCTAGATTATAAAGTTATTTTAGCGAAGGAAATTTGACTGTAGGCAGGATTCGAACCTGCAATTTCTGGTTCAATACACCAGACGATATGACCACTAAGCACCGCGAAAATCTATGGATATTTCTATAAAAAGATTCTATGGAGATTATGCTCTTTGATAATAAAAAATAATTTGCCCTAAAGCATTTGAATTCACAGCAAATTCCCAATTCAAATTCAAATCGAGATCATATCTATCGATTTGTCCATTCTGTTGCTTACGCGACGAGTTTGAAGATTGATTATGGAACGCACAGATGAATCTGATAAAGTCCACTACGTTATTAATCTGTTGTATCTAGATGAGATGATTGCGTTTATGAATAGGTAAATGCGTTTTGTGAGATGTTAACGCTTTTTTGTTTGTTTTGTGTGTAAATTTTAGTGTTTGCTTTTGTATATTTTTTATTATTACCAGTGGCAATAATAAGTTCTGTTCTTTATTTTTTGTTCATTTTAGTCTTTATGTTACTAACTACGTATAAAAACTCATAAAATCTTTTATTAAATTTTGACCTCATATAATCATATCAGCACCAATGTGCACCAAAATAAATAATATAAACTGTTGTGTATCGAAGCGAATCGAAACTGCACATCATCATCAAATCACTGTAATTCACACCAAGTTGGCAGAATGACCAATTTCTCAATAACAGAACGATATTAATGTCACAGTTCGTACATAAACTATGGTATAATCAAAGGTTATTTTACAATATTGCTTCAATTAACCTGATTCACACTCAGCCTCTTCGTGGAATGACCGATTTCTCAACAATGTCGCAACAGGGGCACAGCATTCGCATCGTCCTAATCGCAGCAAGGCTAATATAGTGCATCACTGTTTCGACATAAACTTACTTGCTATGTCGATCAAAACTTTTATTTGAGTGCAGTGTAAAATTAACAAGCGATTTTTTATAGATCAACCGACGTGACCACTGTGCGATTTCAAATACATCCTCCATTTGATGATAATATCAAAATACAAAAAACTATAGCTACCGCATTTTACATTGGTGAATCTTATGCATATCCAAAGTATAAAAAGTACCAACAATACGATAGGATTACAAACAAACCAAAATACCTACCTCTTAATGTAATTATCAAGATTCAACAGTTCTCAGAATGACCAATTTCTCAACAATATAGGACGATACTAATGCTTCGCCCCGGTTCCACTCGGTCACGACGTGACCGCACCACTCACTGGTTAGGCGTGGTGCACACGATCCAGACTGCAGATAAACGAAAGGTCAGACATATGCAGTCTGTCTTTTTAGCTTTGAGAATGACATCTACTATTCGTGGATTGTCGATTTAGGATTTCATTAAATGGTATCAATAATCCCTATAAAGTTTAAAATGTTGTTAAAGTTTTTTGTTTAAAAAATAAGACAAACAATCATTTTGCTATTAATGAGCTCTCTCTTGTTTTAAACATTTATCTTTGTATCTTTTTATACAAAATAATGGACTGAAATCTATCAAAAAAAGATCTTTAAAATTTCTTAGAAAACATCGTGCTGACAGCAAGCTAACCTAGAATAAGGCAGTGGTAGGAGCCTAACCCATTTTATTCTGGAAGATCATCGCGCTCAGCAATCAATATTAATGGGTTTTTGATGGAGTTTGGAAAAAAAACAATCATAACTTCTATCATTTCAAAACCCGCACTTTTCAACAAAACCCATAACCTAGCAGTTGCCTTACCGAATTACTCAAAAGCAAACGTACCATAATGAGCGCGTTTACCGGAGATGGGCGGTAATCGCGAATATTAATGACTCCTGCTACAGTAATAAAGGCTTCATCTAGATAATGACGCGTTGCAACACTGATGTGCACTGAGCTTTACATTTTGTAACTTTCTGCTAGTTTTAGCGAAAGTGTTTGCGATGTTTAGGTTATATTTCCTTTAAATGAAAGTTAAGTAAGAATTTTGGATTATCTTTGCTACTTATAATCTATTTTTCGTCTTAAACATTTTTCTTAGAAATGTAATATTTATCCAAGTTTTTTTTATATCCCATCTTCTGTATCCCAGTGTGCCTTACCTAATTTATCTTAATATCTGTCATTTCAATATTATCCTGGTTTGAGCTGTCATTTTGTCCATACCTCTCATTTGTTGCTCCACTGTCTCTATTTTTATATAACTAGCATTTTCATGTAAAATTTCCAATACCTACACATGTGACATTAATAACTTAGGACCTTCGTACTAACAACTCTTTAGTTCTACAATACCCAATGTGTAAGTTCCTCACTACACACTTAAGAAATTTAAAGTACTTTTCCTCTCATTTTACGACAAAAGAGTTCATAAGTCACAAATAATAATGCTATCAACATTAACAAAAAGGAATCATTTTCTTGGAACTTTACGTGTACCATTTATGGGGCTTTGTTTGAAATTCTCATAGTTACAAAATGTGGGAACTATGATTGTAAGATATTATGTGCTATATTAATTACCTCAAAATTTACAACGAGTTGAGAAACTAGTGTTAAAACTGATCTACCATCAGTTAAAAAGGCGTTAATTGAACTTAGGCTGTTGATTTTATCTGACGCTTCATAATGATTCAATTTTGTTGATTTAACTAGGAAGACATTGTAATCATGTTTCTTTTAAAAATAGTCATTTTAAGATTCTTGCCGGTTCTTCTCCTCAAGACCCACTTTTTGGAACCGTGCAACTAGTTTTGCCTTTTCAAAAGTTCCAATTGAAATAAAATGTTTGACTTTGAAAATGTTTGAAATTTTTTTAATCATAGGCATGTGCTAGTTTCTGTTGATCCTTATCTGGGTTTAAACTAACCTTAGTGTTACCTACATTAGCAAGGTATGGGTTTTTGTGTAAAAGCTAGTCTATCTTCTCTCACAATACAACTAGAAACACATTTTAATATCTCTAGTTCATACAAAAAGGTTTGTTTCACGTAGCAATCGAACCCTTTACACAAAAACCAATTACTCTACCCCTGCATCAGATGAATTCATACGTTGTCTAATTGCTCACGAAAGGAAATTTTGGTACAGACGCCAGTTATCTTATCCGAAACTGTCAAATTTTCCCAATTGAACATGAACCTTGTTGTTTTGTATTAGGGTTGAAAATCTATCAATAAATTTGACAGAATCGGATAGCTTGATGTGCTGGCCTGTGTACATAAAAATTTTCAAAATAATTATTATAATTCCAATCTACTTAGTCTCAGTTATCAGTACTCTACTTAACGTCAAAAGCGAACAAGTTAGTTTGTATTAAGATCGAAAATTTACTCAAAAATGACACTTTTATAACACTGAAACTGAAGAGGAATTATGTTTGGAACAATGTGTGTATCAGAATCATCAATTTCATCATTAGTAAAAAAAGCTTTACCGATTTATGTTGTCTCTGGCATAAATATAATACACACGGATATATTTATTTATAAATACGTACTTAGTGTTGTGCATAGCTTGTAGTTTACCACTAGTATTCATGTTAATTTTTTTTTACCTTTTTCTTCTTAACCCATAGGCTGACTAGCAGGGAATGCCATATGGCATTAAGTTCGCCTTATGTACGAATATTGTACATAGAAGATAAATCAATGTACATTAAGGCAAATATGACATTTTTGAGAGGACCGAAATTATATTTGGAACATAAATTAAGTACCAAAATTACCCTTTAGATTAAAAATTATATTTACGCAAAGATAACACCAATAAACGTGTTCATGTTATACTTTTCGTAACATGTCAAACTGACAGATATAATATTAGCCTCCTATTACTCGTTGGCTAAGGTTTACATAACAGGTCAACGATGAGCAAAAGTAACAAGATAGTTACTGATAATCAATTTGGTTAATGTAATTTTAATTACATCATAGTCGTTGAGCTTTTGAGTAAGCTACCAACTGATGTGGAAGATAATCAATGATGCTATAAATCGTATAGACTTTAGTAGTGATTACTATTTTCAGTGTGGGACAGTGTAAGCTGGATTTGGAAAAAATCTCAATACTAATTAGGTTAGGTTACTCTTATACTCCATTTAGTTAGGTACTTAACTAAAAGTAAACAAATCATAAATAAAGGTTCTTTTATAGGGCCATTTTTCGTTTCGAAATAAAACGTAACCAAAATAAATTATTTAATCATTTAAAATCACTTTGCCTTTTATATACTAGTATAATTAACTACTTTGTTTAATATTAAATGGTAATTATTAATTCTTAAGCTTGCGAACAATTAATTATATTAAAATTTATAATTATGTCATAAAGTATTGCAATGTGCCTACTAAAAAGAACCTAAAGAGACAGATATTCAAAACATTTTTCTACGTAGTAGACTTTTGATAACTCTGAAAAAACTGAGAAGTAGTAGGTACTGCGGGGAAGTGCTGCAAAATATATAACCGATATTACACCTGTCGGGTTACCAGACGCCATTCGTGACAGTTTGTGTTTACTTTATTTTCGTTCGTTTTTGAGTTTCTTTTGCCGTAAATTGTGTTAATTAGTTATTATTCCGTTTGTTCGTTGTTAGTTGTATTGTTATTAATTTTAATTGTTAAAATGAGTGCTCCCGAGCAAGGTACTGGCCTTGCTCACATAATAAATAGAAGATATTACATAAATTATACATATTTTATCAAACAAATGTATGTTTGTCCAATATAATTCTCATCTCGGTCTCGTTTTAAATTCAGAACTTTACCTGCTCTTCAAAAAACTATATATTTATTATTCTTAGGATTGCCATAATCTCACTTATTTCTAACCTATCAAGAATTTCTATTGATGAACAGGTGCAGGTGTACGGATCTCAGGTGCTTCCATCAAGTAAACGCGTCTAACCTAGAACCGCATAGCGTAAAGTACGGTCATCTTCGCATTCCAAATAACTCTGAACAATTTAAATAATTCGAGCGAACGTTAACGAGAGCGAGCACTAGCCTTGGAGCTTTCGATGAGTAGTGAGTGGCCATCAAACTAGCGTGCTTGATCTGCTAATGACGCGATGAATATATGATGAATACATGTCATGAGCATATTTCGTGGTCCCGCCGGTGATACTTCGCCCTTTGAAGTATTTTGTTTTTGTCTTTCTCTAAACATTAGTTATATCCAAGGGGTTAACTCGTATAGCTGGTTACGAGACTATTCAAGGGATCGAGATGATTCCGTAAACTTTCTCAGAGTGAGACAGTTTCTCACAGTTTTGATATTTCATACATTTTTGTGAAGTTCCTCCATGCTTAGAGGAATATTTACTGATATTCATAGGAATATTATATTACACTAGGCTCGCCCCTATTACATGGGACCTAATTATATGGCGTATACATTAATTAGCCCCTACTTAATCAGGGAATACAGGCGTCATGGTATATTATAAAAAACATTATTAATTATGATCATGAAAGAAGCAAATTTGAAACGCCATACAATATATAAACTTGAATAAAATGCGTGAGATTACTGTAATAATTGCGACAGTCATCTCAAAATGCCTGCAAGCCACTAATTTACTGTGACAATGAAAACACACTAAACTGCATCAATTTATATAAATACCATCATTATGATATTAAGACGCAACCGCTTATTTAATAGCCTCCAAACCGAACAATACAGTAATATGTGCGTGATCAAAATTGCAAAATTGTTTCGTAAATGAAAACTTGAAAATCACATATATTACGTGCCCCACTTGTTACAAAAGGTCGTTTTAAACACATCATTTTAATCATCATTTATATGTACACATAGATATTGCAAGATGAGGACACCACTTTGATAGTCTTAGTATGACACAATTTTGCTAAATA
This sequence comes from Acronicta alni, assembly GCA_964056405.1. Classification (NCBI taxonomy): domain Eukaryota; kingdom Metazoa; phylum Arthropoda; class Insecta; order Lepidoptera; family Noctuidae; genus Acronicta; species Acronicta alni. The sequence continues at coordinate 12,774,412 of OZ043932.1, read as the reverse complement.
CTAGAATTAAACTAAAGTATATTTGCAAGAATAATTATAATAGAGAAACTTTGCTTTACTCTATAATAGAATTTTATTTTTGCAATTAATTATAGTAAACAAACTTATAATTTTGGTAGCTGTCAGTAATTATATCATCAAGACGCCCACCACCTCAGTCTACCCATGACCATGGACAATGTAAAAGGTCCGAAACGTCGGGATTAATAATATCAATATACGCGATACAATCCGTAAAAAGTAGTTTTATTTCAATGTAAATAATATTCGCGTAAATGTCAGAAATCAATGTCTGTTTCTGTTTTTATTTTCGTTGTTTTGTTTCCTAATATTTGTTTTTCTAAACAAAGTTTTACCTTTGCTATTTCATAGCTTAATTTAAAGATACATAAGGCCATCTGCCCTTTTCAAGCAAGACCAACATTTTCCGATAATTACCAACGTTTTGGCCAATGTTTACGCCACTTTAGTGCTCCATATATATCTAAAGGATCTTTTACTTCTTGTTTAGTCTTAGAAACATAAAGATGTTGGTCAATGTTGGCAACCAACACTTAGTAAGATCGTTAGGCCTGTGAACCCGATGCGTGAAATGCCCTGAGAACGACAGATAATCTACTCTTGTGTATAAATTACGTCGACTTGATGTTGATATATTGCGTGCATTCACTATAATGATCCAGTAACATTTAATTATGTTGAAACAGGACTTCTTGGCGTGGTCCAAATTTTTTTTGGTTGCAATTTCCCTTAATATTTTGAAATATTATGCAAGAGCCTTTTCTTATTTAAATAAACTGATTACTTTGTAGGTAACGGTACGTACCTACCATTGCATAGATTGAGAATGTTTAGTTTTTTCGTTTTTTATTATGCTATCCAAATCCAAACTCCAAGCTGCTTGTGAACCGGACTGAGATCGACCTCTAGCGTAGCAGGCGGTTAGGACCACTAGGCTTATGAGGCAGTTTGATGATGACTTAAATCTTCTTCTAATATATAAAATTTCCATGTCACAATGTTAGTTACCGTACTACTCCGAAACGGCTGGACCGATTTGTATGAAATTTTGTGTGCATATCGGGCAGGTCATATCATACCCCTAAATGATAAGGGTGACCCACCCCAATATTCTTATATAAATATGTATCTATGCAGAGCCCTCAATGACATCGGTACATATATATAAAAATATTATGATGTCTGTGAAGGCTTCTTATCTGATCTAGTTACTAGGTATTAAGGTTACTTTATATACCAGCTACGGCATGCTGTACTTACATCCCACAAACTGCAATTCAACTGAAATCTTTTCCATTTCAGGTACCTACCGCGGTGAGGGTGCCGGCGGTGCTGGCGCTGGTGGATACGGATCTGGCGCTGGTGGGTACTCCGGTGCCGGCGCTGGCGGTGCGGGCGGCTACTCTGGTGCCGGCGGTGCTGGTGCTGGAGGTTTCGGCGGAGCTGGCGCCGGCGGCCGTGGCGGCGCAGGCGGCTTCGGAGGCGCGGCCTCCCGTCAGTACCTCGCTCCCAACGCTGGAGGAAGGGGCTCAGGATCTGGAAACTTCAACTCTCAGACTGGATACCGGTATTAAGATGGACTTGGTAACCCCGTGGTGATGCCTGGAGGTGATGGCTGTGCAAATGTAGAACAAAAAAGTAATAAATAAATCAGTAAAGGTAATATTTTGTAAATTAAAAATTACTACAAATAATTACTTTAGATTTTTTATAAAAATTTTAAGTAATTATTTTATTATTTTTTGTCAAGATTAAAATGTTGTAAAAAAAAACAAATGTTTTAATTTGCACAGTTGTTGAAACTATTATCTTTTTTCTTTGTTATCGACCATTGTATTTATTAATTTCATTACTTTCGCACTTTTTTATCGAACTACCCTCCGCCATCATTCACTGGTATGTGATGTAAAAATAACGATTATTTTGCTGTGAAATGATACTTTGTGATGATTATTTTTAATAATATTGTTATAATGTTTTGTTTATATAGAATAACTCTGTCTTCTTTTCTCTTAATTGTGATCTCAAATCTTTGTATAAAACTATTTTTCTGTTGTCAAATTCAATTTCTTCCTGTTAAAAATAATAGTTATTAGGTTTTTATACAGCAATGCAAGGACAGTATAGAAGTTAGATGGAAAATGTATAAAAAAAGTTACGTTTAGTTTTTAAGAATTGTAAATATAAAATGAAGCAACGAAATATACGACTTAATGCAAAAAAAAATGTTTTTTTTTTATATTGCACCTATCAAATAACTGAATAGTAAGTAATTTAAAAACTTGTCACATACCATCACATAATAGTATACATTATAATTAATTTAATAGACGACGTCTGTGGTCTAGTGGTTTGAGTGTCAGACTGCTGATCACGAGGTCGTGAGTTCGATTCCCACAAGACACTAATATTTATGTGATGAACTTAAGTGTTTGTGTTTGTCTGGGTCTTTCTTGTGTATTATAAGTATGTATTTACAAAAAAATGTATAAAGGATTATATCCATTATACCATTTACCATTATACCCATAGTACAAGCTCTGCTTAGTTTGGGACTAGATGGTGATGTGTAAAAATGTCCCAAAATATTTAAATATTTTATTTTATTAAGAGCAGTTGATTTAATACAGTATCGATAAATCCCTCAAAGTGTTTATCTCATATGATATTTATTTCTGTAAATTTTTTAAAGACTGATGAGAAGATCTCCTATAATCTGTAGATCATTTAAAGACGCTTTTACAAGTAAATATTTAATAGCTACTAGATGGCGCCGGCATTGCCCAGCTGACGACCTCTGAGAAGAATCATTACAGGAATATTCACGTTTATTATGTGTTTTTCTATGTAGGGCCAAATGATCTATAGGTATTATTATAAATTTCTATTGAAATCGAGGGAACGAGGTGAAATCATTACTTATCCTATACCTACCTTAAAAGAAAAGATAATTACTGAAACATAATCTTGGTTCACTAGCTTTATTTTAATAAACTGGAATATATTATTAGATAAGTACAGACGCCAGCAGGTCAAGCTATCCAAAACTGTCAAATTCTCCCAATTGAATATGAACCTTATTGTTTTGTATCAAAGTTGAAATTCAATAAAAGAAATTTGACAGATTGTGGTAGCTTGATGTGCAGCTCTGTACATAATTCGGTTCAGTATACTCTCTTTGACAAGTGAGCAATGAATCAATCAACTCGACCTATTGCGGCCTATTTTGTTAACTAAGTAACAAGCCTATGCAACATAACATAATGAGGTTTGCACACCAACAACCATCAATCAAATCCAATTAATCTTCAGACTATAAAAAGTGTTCTTGTATTTACAAGAACACTTTTTACAGCTAGACTAGCTTCGCACGGGTGAAGATTTTATAGACCTTAATATATTTTTTGTTCAGATGGATAGTCAACAAAAGAGTTAAGCATACAGATAGCAAACGAAATTTGCATTTTTAGACAGATTTCGACATAAATAATTACACGCCAAAGGGCTAAAGCTGCTTACAATACCTACATTTTGACACATATTCATAATACATTAATACACAATCTATAACAAAACACAGATTATTAATTAGTTGCCTGTATACCTAACTTATATTGGCCGTACCTAGTTTTTTACTCGACTGCTGAAGGAGTTATTTTAAATTAGAAACAAATAAGCTTTGTTTCTTTGTTTGTAAATTAACCATCCAGTTTGTCCCCGCCTACAATATCTACATGTGGCAATATTCAGTTTTAGAGCTTTATAAAGACTTTTAGTTAGTATTTTTAAAGCTTTTTAGTAAGTTTTTTGTTTCATTTAATAATTTATTTTTAATGTAATAATAAAATTGTCATGGTATAGTCGTTAGGTCAACTGCCTCACTTATTATGGGATAGGGGGCAAACGAGCAGACGGATCGCCCGGTAAGCGACTATCGCCGGCATGGACACCCGCAACACTAAGTTGATGATTGTTCAACCTAAGGCTGAGTGAAACGCGAACCTGCCGGCGTTGTCAGAAAGCTGACGAAACGCCACTTCATCTCCTGTCGGAATGCGGCTCTCAAATACATAAGTGCAGTGTTCATCTAGGGAAACATATCGTAAGCCCAGATGAACCAAAAGAGCTCACCCCTAAACAAATCCTGCAGTTTATAGTAGCCGCAGGATTTAGCGGTAAACTCTAATTCAACGAGTGGTGATCACAATATATCGACTGCGGTCCCAGTGATACTATAGTCGCATAATAACAATAGTGTCTAATGGCGTAATAGCGGGGAAACCCAATCCGGGTCTCGTGGAGATTCGCGATGGTGAAACCGGAGCCGCACCTCTCTACACCCCTAGCCGCTGACACCGCTGTTGCCGCCTTCTGTCTGTACTGGCAGCTTGACGGGGGGCCCAGCTAGTGAGGTGGCGAGTCACCGTCTGCCATCCCTATGGATATTTATTCGAAGTAGTAAGGCAGACGCTGTTTTCTTCGGTCCAACTAACACCCATATCCAAAAACCAAATAATTTTAAGATTTATACTTTGCAATAGTCCTGCACCCACCAGGGTGACTCCAGGCTGTACTCTAATAGTGAAGTTGTGGAGTACCCCAGGTTGATGCCCCATGCAATATTAGAACAAAGTTCCTCTCCAAGGGGCCTCTACGCGTTGGACCTGAGTCGCCGCGTAAGCCTGCCAAAGGACCAAATGTTTTCCTCCCGGGAGATATGCCGTGATATCCAAAATGGAGATAAAAATAATAATAAAAAAATGTGCTAACTTTATTGTATTCCAGTTAGAAGGGCAATGTAGACAGTGAAATTACTAGCATATGAGATTTAACAACTCAGGTCTCAGGTGATACCACTGGAGATGCTGGTGTCTTTACACTGCGATTGCTGCTTACCATCAAGTAGCCCGTATGCTTGTTTTTAATCTTTTAAAAAAATTACTAATATTTAAGTAATGAACATAATGTGTTTGTGTTCGTCTAGTGGTTTGGGTGTTTCTTATGTATTAAAAGTATTTATTTCGAAAAACACTATATAAGTATTATATCCAATCCATTTTGTACAATGTTTAAATATTTATACACCATAGACTACTTTTTTGTTACAGGTTCTGATTCTTGTTCTTTGAAATCAGATTATTGTTCTTGATGAACTTAGGTTAGGTATTACCTATATTATTGTTCACCAAGAACAATAATCTGATATGACTTTAACGTCACCAAACCAGTTTTAGGAAGAATCTATAAAAACACAATTTCTAGCGACTAACCTGACGTACTTAGCCTTTTTAAATTAATATATTAAATAATAATTAAAACCTGCTATGAAATATCAGAGATATAAAAATACAGATGAAATGAATACTACCTTTGCAGACAAAATCCAGGAACATTTTTGGTCCTTCCATCCGACTCTTGTATCCAAGGACCAGATATCTAAAAGTTTTAAACAAATAAATACGTAAGACCATTCGCCTCATAAATATTAAAAGAAGACCCAGATTTTAATAAAAAAACTTAGACTGAATAGAGAAGATAGTAACAAATATGTACTTAAATGGTATTTGTATTAGATCCATTGACTTGGTAAAAAACTGGTCCTGTCTTCATGGCAACGACTCATCATGTCTATGTATGGGATCCACTCCTAGATAAGTTTTTATAAGTTGATGGTAATAATATTACAGGTAATTGATGGAAAATAGATTTGTCAATGACTTACCTATATGGGTTGAATGGTAATGCGATATTGCACCTAATGTTAATGAATATTATTATTTGTAGTCTTTTGATATTTAAAGTTCCTTAATATTGGATTATAGTGATCGTAATATCAAATCTATTTGAAAATTGAGCGTCAATATATTTATTTGAACGGAAAAAAGACTGAGTGTTTTTTTTTGCGATTTACAATTTTACTGTATAATTCCACGTATATATGTACTGTATAATTACAAAAATTAATAATAAAAACAAAAATTGGGACATTTTACACGGCAAGATCTAAACTTGTCCTATCCTAGAGCTTGTCCTATGTGTACTAGGCAATGGATAAAATACTTGTATATTTTTTTAATACCTAAGAAATACCAAGAAAAATACAAATACATACATATACTTGTGGCCTGTGGGAATTGGACCCAGGACCTATTTGAGCAGTCGACACTCGAGCTAGACCCCAAAAAAAAAGCACATAAAAAGCTTTTAACAACTTTTAGCATAACAAACCACACACTTTTTTGTATTGTTATGGTTATAATAATAACATAAAAATATCGTATTTTTATTTCTACTTTATCTTAAAAACGTAAGCTTGTTTAGCGCCATCTATAAATTGGATCATAAACTACAAACGTTTCATGCTTAGGAAGCATGTAGTATTTTATGTAAGCAGCTCTGCTTAGAATCCTCATCTGTAATAGTTTCGTCGATTGGCCATTGTAATGGCGGCGGCGCCTGCGCTGCGCAATAGCATCAATGCTCCTAATTTCTGACTTAGATACATCTCAAGTAGGCGTTTCTGCAGATCAATTAACTAAATGGTTGCTTCCCATTTTGAATAAAGGCTTGTATAACGGCTACTATCACGGATATCTTCCCCAAAGATATCCGTGGCAAAGGTGTACCAGTGTACACCCACAGTTAGCCACAGGAAGGTATAGGTTCCATGTAATCAGCCTTTTCCTATGTTGTCATTGGCTTTGAGTCTAGCCAGGTTCGGCTAAATATCAGTATTTTACACGAAGCGCCTGACATCACACTTCCGCAATCCAATTTCTAGGCAATACTATCGGTATTGCCCTACTAAGTCTAGACTGGTTGTCAGGCTTTTTAGGCTTCTGACTATAAATAACGATTGTCATAGGTGTTCATGTAACAAATGGGACTTGACGGCTGTACGTGCTCTCATAGCATGGAGGCATGGAGCAATAAATCTACATATGTTACTTATAAATCAAATTGGACTTAAATCTAAAATCTTCATTTTCGTGACCAAAAGTAAAGGCCGATCCACACGGGAGGCTATAATTAAATGTAAGATTAATATTTTAACTTTATATTTAAATCACTTCCGTCAGTGCCCTTTTGTAACCTCTGCATAAAATACTCGTGTTACGATTATTGAATTAAGTAATATTTCAGAAGAATTCAAGTACTACTACTAATCTAAATTTTTCGGATGGGGAAATGCTCCTTATGCATGTCGCCCACTCGGGGATGCGGGACTGTTATGTCGGGCTCTTCGGCCAGGTGGCCAACATACCGACTAAAACCACCACCACCTCTACCTTTCGCATAGTGGTGGGACCACGGGAATCGCTCTCGCATTATCCGCGATCCCACCGCGGACGTCCATTGATGGACCCTCCCAGAGGGCCAAGTGCAATGGGCGACTGAAGACCCCAATTCCTCCGCCCATCTCTCCTCGGCCCTCTTTGCGATGGGAAAGATATGTGGTCCCGCCGCCGTCCACACCTCGGCCGCAGAGGGTAGGGAAAGCGGCGTATCGTAATACCGACATTCCTCTCCCCCTGCGGCCCCACCGCGTCCACAGTCCTGCGGCTGCGACCCCACCGCACAGTGGGCTGGGATTACAAGGTTGGGTCTTAAGAGATCAGATGTATTTTTTTGGTATCTAGGCATAAATTTAAAACGTTTTTATTCTTTGACTTTTTTTAATTTAACGAGTACTTTCGGAGATATAGCCATATCAAATTTGTATGAAGAGTCATGTTATTTTAGTTAAGCAATTTATTCCAATTAAATTGAAATTTAAAATAATGTATACTAAACGGCCTGAAAACCTCAATACCTACTTAGTTCTTAAAAAAAAAACAATGTTCGACATTTTCCACCACCATAGGCAGGTATGACGTAATTTGTTTTGAGACTTATTTCCGGGAATCAAGGGATAAGAGTGCGCGAGCGCAACAACAAGTTATGACGTGTCGTAACGTGATGGTACAATGATAGGGTACCTACGGAATGTTCGGTTGCATTCAAAAGTACTTCAGTGTTCTATTACCCACCATAATAGACGCACTACCCCCACACATTCATTACTTACTTATTTGTGAAAATGTTTGAAAATTTAGTGACAAACCTTGATCTTTTCGTTATTTTAAAAAACAGTGGCAGTATTAAAAATAATGACAGTTTGTGTAGTGAGATAAGATCTAAATTTTTAGTCGAATTAAGTGATGATCACGAAAAGACCTTAAAGTTGTTTTGTGCAAAATTTTGTTATAATTTAAATAGAAGATGGGAAAACGCTTATCGTAAAGAAAATATATTCAGAACTAAAAATAGTGAATGGTTACAAGAAAACATAATATGGCCAGACATTATTAAGTGTTTAATAGGCAGTAATCAAGATCAACCAGTACCGAGTACATCAACTCAGTATGTATCACCATCAAAAGTTTCTGTCGGTGTCTCCACCGAACAAACCCCAAGAAAACCTTTTTGTGAATTAGCGCCTAAACAGAAAAAAAGACGTGCAGAAAACTTTCATTTATCTTCGGACGAAATAAAATATGCATATTTTGAGCAGTTGAAAGCGGATGGGAATGAGGAGGTTGCTAAAATACTAGAACATTTACTAAAGAATCCCCTAGATGTAAAAAAAGTTAAAAAGTGCATATCTGTTAAAGAAACAAAACCTGTGTTTTCTCCGGATGAGGCTTTAGGGTTATTTTTATCACTTAAGCTGACCAAGTGGCAATACAATACTTTAAGAAAAAGTGTTAACGAAAAAGACAGTAATATATTTCCATCTTATTATCAAGTGCAACATGCGAAACAGAAATGCTATCCACCAAAAGATGCTATTACAGTGACAGAAACCTCAGCTAAAATAAAGTTACAAGCTCTATTGGATATAACGACAACAAGAATAATGACGTCACTCGTCATAGATAGTGGTTGTAAAGAATTTACACTAATCAGTAAGTGGGGATTTGACGGTGCTTCTAATCAAGCCAATTACAAACAAAAAATGCAAACAGACGATGAACAAGAAAGTCAACTTGACGATTCAAGCATATTTATGGGTAGTTTAGTGCCAATAAAATTAGTGTGCGGCGAACAAGTTATCTGGCAAAACGATTCACCAAATTCATCTTACTGGTGTCGTCCAATCTTTTTCGAATTTGTGAAAGAAAATAAAATAACGATATTGCGGGAAAAAAGTGCTATTGAGGAAGAGATTGTAAATTTAGTGAAAACAGAAGTTGGAGAAATAAAAATTTCACACTCTTTATTAATGACTATGATAGACGGAAAAGCAACATCAATTTTATGTGATACTTCATCTCAGAGATGCGACATTTGTAAAGCCACTCCAACAGAGATGAATAATTTGCCCTTAATTGCATCAAAACCGACTGATCCAGATCTCTGTAAATACGGATTGTCATCATTGCATACCTGGATACGAATGATGGAATGCATTCTGCATATAGCCTACAGATTAACGATACAGACATGGACAGTAAAGGGAGACAACAAGTGCATCATGGAAAGAAGAAAGAAAGACATACAAGACGCTTTTAAAAATAGAATGGGACTTCTGATTGATGTTGTTAAACAAGGGCACGGCTCCACGAATGACGGAAATACTGCTAGAAGATTTTTTGCATATCCAAACATGACTGCTGAGATAACTGGTGTTAGTGAAGAATTAATAAGGCGATTTGCAATCATTTTAGAGGCAATTTCATCAGGTTACCACATTGACACAGCGAAATTTCACGAATATGCTCAAGTGACCATGCAACTGTATTTGGAATTATATAGCTGGTATTATATGCCTTCAAGTGTTCATAAAGTTCTTATGCATGGTGCAGCTATTATTGAAAGTTTTGGTCTAATACCAATTGGAAAGCTATCTGAAGAAGCTGCTGAAGCTAGAAATAAAGACTTTCGTAGATACCGCCAATTCCTGGAATGGTTCCAGGAAATGCAGTAGAAAAACTACAAATGAAGACATTTTAAATAATTTATTGACCAGCTCTGATCCACTCATCTCAGCGAAACGTCACAAACTTCGCAGAAAACATAAAACTTTGTCAGTAGAAGCACAAAGTTTATTAATAATTGAACAAGCGGAAACATTTGATGATGACGAATACGAAAATTTTGCATTCGTTAATGTGGATACCCTTGACAGTGATTAGATTAAAACAGTGCAGTGGCCAGTAGTGATTGTGATTTTTACTTATTTATTTATTTTATTAGTCCTTAGTGGATTAGGCCTAAAGGGGAGACCACTACATAAAAAAAACGCGCCTAGTTCTTATACCTCTATGGTGGTGTGGAATAGAGAACAAAATTTGAAATTGCGACCAAATCGCAGAAAATCGCAACCCGAGAATAGGCGCTAAAATAGGACAAATATACGTACTATGCATACGTAGAGTCAATTCTTTGAGAAAATTTGAGAATTTCGAGATTTTCACATTTTTTTCTTTTGCTTCATACAAAAATTACTTTGGATATTTATAACTCTGGAAATACTAAGTTATCTGAACGACCTTCATAGAAATAATTACTTATAATCGATAGAAAAATCCAACACAATATTTAAAATTTCAGAAAAAGAAACTTTTTTTTTTTAAATGCTAAGTCCTTTACCGGCCCGTTTCAGCCCACTGTGCACCGTGGCCGCGGAAGGCAGGGAGAACGGCACACCGTAATACTCCTCTCCCGCTTACTATCAGGTGGGCCGTAAGCTTGTTTGCCACCTTATTAGTATAAAAAATATATATTCGCGTAAGTGTCAGAAAGCAATTTATAGTTCTTGTGTTGGACAGCCTTAAATTGCTCTGCATCTTTGTTTCTATCTAGGTCATACAAACGAAGGTCCGTATTATATCAATTTGGCAAATGAACAATATAGTCTTCATTAGTTTTTATCAGATACGGCGTGTACACGATTTTATAATCTGTTCGTTTGGTGATCTCATTTGTGCCAACCAATTAGGTTATTTTTATTAATGTAGCGTCACGCTTCACCTTTCGGTTAGGGCGGATTGTTTTGTTATTTATTAAAGGTTGTTAATGGTATTTTAAATACATTGTGAAACATATATCTGATAAGCATTGAATACTGTTACGGTCTGGATTTTAAAGGAGACCATGATTCTCTGAATTTATTTAGGCGTTTCTTCTCAGAGTTAGAGCTACAAAATGCGCCACCATCGAGTATTATTTAAATATTGACTTGTAAAAGTGTCTTTAAAAGATCTATTGATTTATTGCCGCTACCTTTTCTATATATATATTGTATATGAGGTTTGTATGTTCATATGGAAACACAGAGAGCTTTTTAAAACAACAAGCGATCTAGTTCCTCGAAGTCAGCGAGACCCTCACAGGCTTGTGCTAAACGATGCTTTACAAAATATAACAAAAGCTACTTGGCTATGAGTGTGCGTATATATAACAAGCTACCTAATTATCGAAAAGTCTTAAGCACTCGATTTACCTTTAAGACTAAGTTGCAAGGTTGGTTATGTGAAAATAATTTCTATAGTTTAAACGAATTCCTTGAAAAGCATTAACATGTTAATGAATAACTTTGCATGCTATGACTATTCTTAGCGAAACATATTTGTTCTATATACCGATTGTTAAAACCTGCTTATACCATGTTTTATGCAAATAACTATATTATTATTATTATATAAAGAAAACAAATTCATTTATCTCTTATAAGTCATTGATTGTCTCATATCATACTTTAGTAAACGCGACTGTTACATTAGAGCGCACTACCATACGAATTCAGTACATCAAGGTACTGGGTTAGATTCCCAGTTTGGACAATGTTCTTAGTAGTGAGAAAATTCTCAGTAGCAGCTCGAAGTTTGTATATAATGTAATGCCCGGTTAATGGCAATAGGCCCGTGGCACTACACGGGGATTACACGGGACGTTAACTGTGGGTGGACATTAATACAAGTCTGCCTAGCCCGTCGGGGAATATAGGCGTGATCATATGTTTTTTAATAAAAATCGCAGTCGCAGTTAAGATTTGTGCCCGGTAAATAGCAAAATTCTTGCCCACAGTGTCTAAAATGTAGGTATACCACTACGTTACCTGTCCACGTATATAGGCGTGAAGGTATTCAAATACAGCCGTGCGAATCAAAAAGTAGGTCAGCACAAATGTTTAGAGGTTCAATTTCGCGAACGTAAATTGTAACATCAATTACTCTGAATCAGATACGAGCACATCATTAGACGTCATTGCTTATTAATTCCCATATCACGTATTCTGACAAGGTTAAATTTACTATTTCTTTGTATTGTTTAAACTGCCTTAATAATCTAGTGGTTGCAAGCACGACTGCTAAGTAAGAAGTCCTTGGTTCAATGCAATGTCGATAAAAGTGTTATGGGTTTTTTTCTATGAAATTCGTAGTAGGGTCGGAGTTTTTATTTGTGCCTCTCGCGAATTCTCTAAAAATGATCGTTAGATACATTGTGTCCCGCCTGGCAGATCCTACATTTATGAACAACCTTACGCCGTAAGCCACACCCCCACTTAGAACGCACGAAACAGCAATATTTTGGTTCAAAGTTTGATCTAAATTGCGTGGCGTGCCGTTATACCAAATTTTATGAATTAAAAGTTATAATTTCCTGATGTTATATTGACAATTCATAATATAAGCTATGTTCAAGCAAAGAAAACAGTTCAAATATTGTTATTTTTAGCATTAAATAAATGAGTGGAAAACCGGGCGAAAAATCGTAGAAATATCAAGATTTATATTTATTTCAAGTGAAGGTTTTTGGACGAAATTGTACAGCAGGAACCTACATTAAAGGTATTCGAATCTGATTAATAGCACACCATCATCATCAACCCATATACTGTCCCACTGCTGGGCACGGGTCTCCTCTCATATTGACAGGAGACCGCATTATTGGATTAATAACACAATTTGGTTAAATTGTGTTTGTATATAATTACAATTTACTTCGGTATTAGGTACGTTTGTATGGGAAATTCACGCTCCGCCGGACCCTTAAACTACTAATTTATTATGTGTTCGGCATGCTGTACGCAAAACCAACGTACTCGCCTGGGTAGTTCACCTTATCTCATAAGCAGAACTGGTTACCCGCCTATGGAGTCCATTAAAATTGTAAACAGCATCCGTGTGTTACGTTCAAAAGTGGCAGCGAAATAATTTATTCAAGCAGACTACTAGGTAGTGCGTTTAAAACGTCATTTTTACATTTAAGACAAAACGCCAAAACGCCCGCCTTTCACTGCCTCCTAGTCTTTTAGTTGGGAAAAAGAAGCGGCGCAACAAACTCCCCAGCAACACATTTCTGTCTTGTAATTTACTCGTATATATATAGCGGTAAAATTATGTAAGACAACATTTTAATGTTGCTTAGGTTTACTTTTCCATTGTTTCCATAATGTCAGCCATTGCACATGTTTTTGTATCGAAGCTAATACGTCGTCGGTCGTGAAACTGTTAATGGCAATAATAGGCTCGCCCCTTATTACAAGGGACTTAATACATACCGGCTACATTAGTACACCTCTGCCTAACCCTTCGGGGAACACAAGTGTATTATCTTTTTGTATTTTTTTGCAATTGCAATGCTAATATTATCCCTCTGCAGCCGAAGTGTGGACAGCGGGGCCACGGAAATCTGTCCCGCCTCAAAGAGGGCTTGACCAGCGGAATTGGGGTCGTCAGTCACCCATTGCACTTGGCCCTCGAGGTGGGTCCGACACTGGACTCCGTGGTGGGATCGCGGATCATGCGAGAGCGATTCCCGTGATCCCATCACTAAGCGGAAGGTGGTATTGGTCACTACCAATACCAGTTTTAGTCGGTATGCTGGCCACCTGGCCGGAGACCCCGACATCACCGTCCCCGCATGCATAAGGCGCAGTTCCCCACCCGAAAAAAGAAAAGGTCATGGGTATGTCGAATACCACATGCCTTCCCTGTGGTCGAAGTCATGAGAATCATTATTACATTTGCCACGATCCAGCCAAACTATGGTCGAGCCATAACTGGACTGGACACCTGTATCGCCTTGCCTTACATCCTACCCAAAAGCGTCGCATAAGACCACCTACCTCAATCACAGTGATTCCACAATCCAAAAGCCTATCATTTATATACGAACCAGTTCCGTTTATCCTGCGGGGCCTTCAGATGTTCACGACATCATCATAAAGAACCGATCATGATCCGATTGATCGATAAAAAAACGTTAATTGAACCCATCACGAGCTGTTAATTAAACCGTGGGATCATTACGTACGCGGATATCGATTCGATTTGCGATATTTGAAGAATCGAATAAAAAATCGGTACTGTTGACAGAAGACTTATAAAATAGATGATGAGTTAAACAGATTCAGCAAAAAATCGATATTATTATTAACATCATGATGTTATTATAGCTAATTAGTAGTGTAAATTTTATCAATAAAATATTTTTTGCTTTTCATCGATCATTAATGATCGTAATATTTAAAAATAGAATCGAAACGTACCTACATCGAAATAGTTACCTTTAGGAACCACGAAGGCAAATATTTATTCAGTATTATAGGTTAAAAAAACAACAAACAATGTAAGGAAATCAAAATTATATCCTATAGGTACTGCATACTGTTTTTACCTCATTCGTGTCTAAACAAATAAAAATAGTCACGCAAGAGCATTAGACATTGTAAATAAAAACTTATAGGTATGGGTGATTCAATAGTTTTATTCATTTCCACAGTTTTATTCAAATTCCGCAATTTTAAACATACCTTCACATCTGAAATCCCCGAAGGGTTAGACAGAGGTGTACTAATGTACACCCACAGTTCATTGGTATGTTTGGACCCCACGTAATAGTGGGCGAGCCTGTTGCCAGTAACCATGCACAAATCTAAACTCCGAGCTGCTACTGAGAATTCCATATAAAAATCAACAATTGCGTTACTATGCTTCTTTGTTCTAATAAAAATAAAGGAGAATGGCAGGCTTGTATGGCAATTTCGTACCGGTATTAAAATTTCGTGTTTTGAGATATTTTTTGTTTTAATTGGTAGTTAATGTGATAGGCAAGCCCTTTTTAAATTGTTAGATTTTTAGAACTTGGGACGTAAAAGTTACAACCAGTTATATTTTTTAAGGTTATGTACTAGCGTACCTACTCAGTGGGGTGCATTACGTTTATTTATTAAAATATTTCTATTGATATTAGTAATTAATCCGAAGTTCTAAAAATAATATACTTACATGAAAATAAATGGCTTAGTTGCCTTAATAAGTGGTACAAATTCTATAACAGAACAACAAGAAAAGTATGCGGTACGAAATCTGCCGTTCGCCTTTATGAAATAATCAAAAACAAAAAAAAATCTTTCATTTGCTGCTCTCCAAATTAGGGAAATCAATTTGATACATTTGCAGTAAATCGAAGTGAAATAACATTGCTTTTAGCTGTGTTGTGTTCCTGTGTCAAAGTCAAAGTCAAACTCAAATTCAAAGTCAAACTTAAAGTCAAAGACAAAGTCAAAATAATTTATTAAAGATAGACTACTAGGTAGTACTTTTTAAACGTCATCTTTACATTTAAGACAGCCCCCAAAACGCCCGCCCTTCACCGCGTCCTAGTGTTTTAGCTGGAAAGAAGAATAAAAAAATAAGTTTGACACATTTCGTGAACTAACATTGCTTTTAGCTGTGTTGTGTTCCTTACGGTAAACAAGGTTGCCAGTGCTCCGCTAGGAAACGTTGTCACTGCCAAGTGGGGGGACTCTTATACTGCTAACCTAACTATTCGTCTTTTGTTTTACAGGATCGGCAACACGCAAGTGATACCTCTGGTGTTACAAGCGTCAATAGGCTACGGTAACCGCTTACTATCATCCGGGCCGTATGCTTGTTTGCCATTGTTGCCATTTAATGTATGGAGTAACAGGATATTTTTTCACGACT
This sequence comes from Acronicta alni, assembly GCA_964056405.1. Classification (NCBI taxonomy): domain Eukaryota; kingdom Metazoa; phylum Arthropoda; class Insecta; order Lepidoptera; family Noctuidae; genus Acronicta; species Acronicta alni. The sequence goes on along the minus strand of OZ043932.1, from coordinate 12,758,411 downwards.
TCAGAGTTGTGCTCAGAGTAAAAGTTGTTTATTGTAATACATTGTCGGATGAAAGGACCATTGGGAGTACAATGGTCCTTTGATTAATTTACGGTAATAAAAAAATATGGGATAAATTACGTTACTATGTAATTGTTAGGAGTAAGTTATCAAAGAGATAAGATATTTTTCTTCATATTATGATAGGATTTAATGAACAGCCTAACTAGCTACCATCATCATTATTAACTTTTTTGTGTTACAGTGTATTTTAGTTACTTAAGTCTTAAGCTATTTTGACTTTACTGACTTACCATGATAAATTATTAAAATATAAATTTTAGACGGTAATAAAACGGAACTCAGTTGCACACTTAGTTGAAAGTAATCACACTGACCACGCCACCTAGGAACTGACAATATTTCCGGAAGTTGATTTGCACGCCACCTAGGAATAGATAGTGCTAATTACTGGGATTTCGTGACGTTATCTTAATATAGATAAATCCAGTAGTAAATTTAATACGGTCAATTTAATTCTAAAAATTTAGAGTACTAAACTATAACCGGTGTTAATAATGGTAAATGCATTATCTTTTTATATTTTTTGGCATTTTCCATGCTAAGATTTTAAAGTTATTATATCATTGAGTTTGGTGCACCTAACCAGAAGACGCAGAATCGAATCCTGCCCGCCATCGAATTTTTCCTTCGGTAAATGCATTGTTTATTGTGGCGATGATGTTTGATAAGGGCGGTAAAAGTCCTTGTTACTATGTGCTAGAGAAAGAGACAAAATGATATTTAGTAACCGTTATCTCTTTCTTTTCAATTGTCCCTTATGTAATAGAGATTTCGTATTACTTACGTTCCTTAGTTCGTTATTTTTATAAAAAAAATAAAAATAATAAAGAAATTCAGTGAAGTAAATATTTATTTTGGACAGAAGAAAAAAAATATTTATAACAAATCACAAAATCCCGCTTCTCAGAAGGCTTATCCATATTCATGAAAGTTTGAAGGTCATTTACCCTAAATTGCACTACCTACTCCGACTCATGATGCAGGAATAAAATCAAAATTATTTTGTGCGTGGGTGGAATATCTAATTCTATGGGCGTATCTTCTAAGGAGGTTTTTAATATCGGGAAGCATTATCATGAAGCAGTTAAGCACTCCAAGTCGTGACCGGATACGGACCTACCTCAAACCTACGAAATCTATTTTACACGCATACATTAGTCTTACATCCGTAAAAAATATTAATTAACCTTTATGTGTAGATGAGACAAAGATCACCACCGCCTTATTTTGCTTTAACGTAATTAAGACAAAAAGAACGCATTTAACAGATGCTTAAAAAAAATTAAAATCTTGTTGGATAAAGTTTGGATGTGGTATAGTTAAGTACTACATTATAAAATATACCTTTTACTGTGTTTATAAAATATTATAAATGATAAGTATTCACGGAAGTGTCAGAAACATAAGTTATAGAATATTTTTGAGGAAGATCCTTAAAATTCTGACACCAGGAGGATCAATTCTGCAATTTTTTTATACTATTACAATTATTTTATATGGTACCTACTACATCTAATACGTTACAATAATAATATTATAATAAATAAATTATGGCTACCTATGACACAGTATCAAAATTAATTGCATAGTTATTTTGTATTCTTTATTATATAATTAATTATATATATAATATGACATCATAATACTGTACTATATACCTAATACTATACTGTAAAATATTGCTAGCAAGCATACGGCCCACCTGATGGTAAGCGCTTAGCCTATAGAAGCTTCCAACACCAGAGGTATCACTTGCGCGTTGCCGACTCTGTCAGACAAAAGAAGAATAGTTGGGTTGGCAGCATAAGGGTCAAAGTTCCCCAACACATTGTTTTATGGCGGAGCACGTGCAACATTGCTCACCGTAAGGAAGACAACACAGCTCAAAGCAGTGTTATTTCACTTCGATTTCTGCAAGGCGGAGGTACTTCCTTAGTCGGGCAGCTCCAATGCCTCCAATTTGACTAGAATAATTACTCCCATTATACTTCTCTTAAAATATAATACATATTAAGTAATAATGCAATTTTTTTAGTCATGTTTTTATGTGTTTTATGTATAAATGGTGCTGACATATTTTACATTTTAATGCATATTTTATCACCTTAAATTACACATAAGTCAAAATAACAACGTTCTTACTTTAAATACTGCTATACTTATATTACTTAATTCGATGTTGCTACCAAAAAAAACAGTTAAGGTATCGAATTAAGAACTAAGTGTTAAAGTCGTGTCTAGTTAATCAATCTCCGTTTTTGCATTTTAATCATTATGTATTAGACTATTAGGTACTAATTAGTTTTTGCCGCCGCCATTGCTGTTATTCATTAATCCTTAGAGCCATTTCCCAACTATATTGGGGTCGGCTTCCAGTCTAACCGGATGCGGCTGAATATCAGTCTGTTTTTATGCTGCTGACTACCACTAACGATTGTAATAGGTTCGTATGATAACAGGGACCGACGGCTTTACGTGCTCTCCAAAGCACGGAGCGATCTCGATGTGTGGTCAACCATCCATACATTGACCGCAGCTAGCACAGCTTAACCTAGCAGATCGGTTGATTAGCGTATTTATTACTTAGCCGCAGCCCCTCCTATTTATCCTGATAAGCATGAGAAGAAATTAGGTTAAAATTTATAGTTTTTAGGTTTTTTTAAGCGGTGAAAATTTTATGGTTTATAAATATATTGCTGAACTTTCTAGTAGTAAATATCTTCTAGTAAACGACTCGCCAATCGAAACCACGAATTCACACTCATCTTGATTCAAACTTGCTAATTGGGGTAGGGACCAATAAAACACAAACACCAGGACCAATAAAGCTAGTAAATATTATACACGGTTAAAAAGACCAATTAAATATTTCTAAGACTCCAAGGACCAATAAAAACGTAACACTATTGACTTGAATGTGTTAAACCCTCGTTGTGATTGATGTAAAACACAAATTTATAAACACAACTATCTACAAAGATATATTTATATTATTATTTTTTTATTAGGGACAAACAACAGTTACATGCAGAGTGTTACAATAGGTTCCTTATGTTAATTTTGTAAACATATAACCCACATCATTGTCCACGATTTATCTAGAAGAATTAAAAAAAAACTTTAACTACACATGCTAAAAGAATACTTACCTAGAATGCTTATGGCAATGTGATGTCAAGGCCTTTTATTATAAGCAGGATTTAAAATTGTAATTTGAAATACTCTTCACGATGCAATTAGTTATAATGAATCTCATTGAATAACATAAGAACTTTAGAAATAATCAAATCAATCACCTTATCTAGATCATTTTATATACAAAATATTAATTAAGACTATCAATGACTGTACTAGTGTTTGAAAGTATCTAAGACATATTAGATGTAATCCAGTCCAAGGTGGAAAAATATGGGATCTTCAGAAAAGAAACGTTAGTCACCATTATTTTTTTTTATAGTAAAGGTGGCAAACAAGCATACGTCCCACCTGATGGTAAGCGGTTACTGTAGCCTATAGACGATTGTAACACCAGGAGTATCACTTGTGCGTTGCCAACCCTGTAAAATGAAAGAGGAATAGTTGGGTTGGCAGTATAAGGAGACTCGTGGAGCACTGGCAACCTTGCTCATCGTTAGAAATACAACACACCTTAAAGCAGTGTTATTTCACTTCGATTTTCTGCAATGCGGAGGTAGTCGAGTTCTAATTTGAGTGGAATTACTCCCGCTATACCCTACCTCTATTATATTCTCTCTCCTCTCCTCTCTCATTTCCTTATATTGCGGAATAAATATCATGGATCATCACCAACTTGGGTATGTCAGACTCAAACCAACTGGGCTTGGGTAACTCATGAATGAGCCGAAATAACTGTTCACTTGAGTTAGGTTATAATATTATGAACTAAAAGCAGAGATAGGCAAAGGTCTCGAGTTCGAATCCGAAGCATGCACCTCTGACTATTTGAATTCATAAATGGTTATTAATAATTAATCATCACTCGCTTAAAACGGTGAAGGAAAATATCGTGAGGAAACCTGCATGCCTTAGAGATTTTTCTCGATGGTGTGTGAAGTCTGCCAACTTGCACTAGACCAGCGTGATGGAGTATCCTAATCTCTGTCAATCTGAGAGGAGACCCGTGCTCAGCAGTTGGACACTAGACAGGATTGATGATGGTGATTGTTTGACAGTGTTTTCTCTACAATAACCGATATATAGATATTGCCATTACAATCCGTTCTCTCCAAGCAACGTAGTGGTCCCAATTGGACAAGAATGACCACCCAACCATCTAGATACTGACCGTGGAAGGCGCAGCAATTAACCTTGCACAAATTGACGATAATGTTACGCACAAAAGATAATTATACATCTATTTGTATCGAGTGCAAATTCATACGCACGAATTATTTTGCACATAAGCCACATTATCTGTACAAGTTAAAAGGTGGGTATTATTGCGAAAGACACGACGATAATGATGAGAACACGCAACGCAATGAAACATTCAAGATCACGACCCAGACAGTGAACCGATTCGTATCGATATGTATCGAGGTATCGAAACTTTCGTTGGTAATCGATTTGATTGCTGTAACATCTGTAATCGGCTTCTGTATATAATTGGTTTGAGTATCTTATTCCCTATTTGACTGATTATTCCATTTATTTAGAATATTTTATTAATTTTGATCGAGATAGAAGGATTTTTATATCAATACACCTATACGCCTTTTCCCCGAAGTGGTGGGCAGCTGTGTACAGTAATGTACACCATAGTTCAGGCGTATTTTTAACCCCCGACGCAAAAACGATGGGGTGTTAAAGTTTGACATCTGTCTGTGTGTGTCTGTCTGTCTATGGCATCGTAGCTCCCGAACGGATGAACCGATTTTGATTTTGTTTGAAAGGTAAATTAGTCGGGAGTTTTTTAAGCTATGTTTGATGAAAATCGGTCCAAGATGACCGCCGCCACAAAATGCCGCCGGATTACATATTTTTTCACAACTCCCTCAATATGGGTATTAAAATAAATGTAAGGACTTGACAAGTATTGACAAGTAGAATAAGTATTCTAATTATCAAGTCCTTCAATTTAACATAGTGTATAAGTATACACTATATTAAATTTAAAATCCAAGATAGCCCCCACCACAAAATGGCGAATTACATATTTTTTTTACAAATCCATCCATTCAAATATGTGTATCAAATGAAAGGGCTGTCGGAGATTTTTAAAATGTTTAATTTTATTTGTTATGATCCATTGCGGGGGAGCTTATTACCATTAATCTTTTAGGCTCGCCCCCTATTTATAAAAAAAAAAAACCAAATAATCGCCTAACTTCGTTTATTTCAACGAAATTGTGAATGCCTTTGTCAACATTTTTTAACTTAAATAAGAAGTAGATAAACTGTAACAGAATTAGCAACAAGATTGAAATAAAATAAGGGTCCTTCAATGAGATAAAAAATACTTTCTTCGTAAGTAAACAGAAAACCATATAATTATTGCAGAATTGATTTATTGGTATATAAATAAATTATTATTATCAAAAAACTATTAAACTGGCTCATTAGCCTAGTGGTCCTAAGCGCGATAGCTACGCTTGAGGTTATGGGTTCAATTCCCAATACGAGCGAAGTTTTTTTGGGGTTTTCTATGAAATTTCCAGTAGTAACTATTTTGGATTTGTGTCCGGTTAATAGCAGTGGGCTCGTCTCTACCTAAATTGTATATATTAGTAAACTTCTCAAATCCTTCAAGGGAACACAGGCGTAATGATAAGATATAAACGTGAAAGTATGGTGCTGTTTACAGAATTAAATAATATTTCATAATTATAAACCCAATAGTTATAAGCCTAATTTATAATGGCATAGCTAAAATCGTGTAGGATCACAGGCTATAAAAGAGAACGTAGTTAAGATTTAGTACAACTATGTTTTGAAATAGAACTAATTATCATAAACCATTATAATTATACTAGCTGTTGCCCGCGAAAACACTCGCATCCTATACAACATTTGACACAGTTTCTTAGCTCATATCTTACTCCAAGATCCAGTCTATCTGTATACCAAAATTCATCCGTTGGTCCTAGGGTTAGGTGTGAAAACTGAAAAAAACAAACAAATATACGGAGAGATTTACTTTTTTAGAGATATTGCTGTGGATTCGTAGAGTCAAAATAATAATTCAAGAAATTGGGAGGACCTCGTGGAAATGTTGTAACTGATTAACTAATCTGTAAGGTTAAGATGAGCGTTAAAATAGCTGGGAAATAGAACTGATGAGTCAATGTATATTCACTATCAAATTAAATACATAATTATCAAACGTATACGGTTCTAATTAATTTGCGTCACGAAGTCTATTACAAATCTAGGTCACTCTAATCTGCCTTATCGGTAAAGAGGCTGATAACACGTATGCGGAGCGCGAAATCTTGATTTCGATTCCCGTTTGGATAAAGCGTTATTGAGTTTTCCTATGAATGCAAACTTAGGGGATGCGGATTGCATACGCGCAGTGCTCATCTACGGAAACACAATCATCATTAGCCCAGATGAAATAAAAGGAGCTCACCCCTAAGCAAATCCTGCACTTTATATTAGCCGCAGAATTTAGTCATCATCATCAACCCATTTACTGTCCCACTGCTGGGCACGGGTCTCCTCTCAGATTGAGAGGGGTTAAGCTATATTCCACCACGCTGAACTAGCGCGGGTTGGCAGATTTCACACACCGTCAAGAAAAATCTCTAAGGTATGCAGTATATTTCCTCACGATGTTTTATTTTAATTAATTAAAATAGCATCACGCCTGTATTCTCCGAAAAGTTAGGCAGAGGTGTACCTATGTACACACATTGTTGGTTATGTTTCGATTAAATGTAATAGAGAGTCTATTGCCAGTAACCGGGCACAAATCTGCTGCTACTAAGAATTTCATCTAAATCCAACCAATAATACTGTTGGCTGGGAATCGAACCTAAGGCCTCCTTACCGTAGCAGTTGCGCTTTAGATAACTAGACTAATAAGGTAGTTAATAAAAAAAATATCAATCAGAATAATCCAGCGCAAAAAGACCAAATGAATGGTCCTTTTTCCCATACACAGTTAATGGAATCCTTGAAGATTTACAGATAGATTTGACATACGAGGTCAATCACGTTCGGTAGCTCAAAGAAGCATCAAACTAATTACATAGCGGATCAAAGCTTCAGCTTACTATCTCAACTGTGACGTCACACACGATTGTTCAGGATCAGCAGACGGTATATAATACGTTAGTCCATTCACAGAATCACAGTTCGACTTGAGCTTCATCTACATTAGGTTTGGAGTGTTCCAACAAATAATCTTATAAAATGAAACTGGTAATTATATTTTGTTTGTTGCAATTTTTTTTAAAATAAATCAGTTTTCAGTTAAAGATTTGGTTGTATAGAGCTTTAGGCTAGTTAATATCTACGCTCATTCACCGATCTGCTAGGTTAAGCGCTAGCTGCGGTCAACTTGTGGATGGGTAACCATTCTTAAAATGTAGCGATTCCTCCGTGCTTCGCACGCACGGAAAGCCGTCGACTCCGGTTGTCATACTCTATGATAATCATTATCGTTATTCAGAAGCCCAAAAAGCCTGATAACCAGTCTATCCTCAGGATATCGCTATTACCCAAAAATTTGCAAAGGTCTGACGGCAGTCGCTTCGTGGAAAATACTGATATTCAGCCGCATCTGGTTAGACTGCAAGCCGACCCCAACATAGTTGGGAAAAGGCTCGGAGAAAGAATGAAAACCATCGCCTATGTTTACTTAATTTTCTAATATTACACATAAAAAAAGCTGAAATAAAACTACTTTTTACGGATTTTATCGCGTATATTGATATTAATAATCCCGACGTTTCGGACCCTTTACAGCGTCCATGGTCACGGTCGTAAAAAAGCTCTTAGAATTTCGACTAATTCGGTTTTTTTATACCTATATTGGTGGTAAGTATTTATTCATCTTACAATTCCGTTTTCACAGTTCGTGATCGCCGCTTTGGTCGCCGTGGCCGCCGCAGGTCGCCTGGAACACCTGGAGCGCTCCTACCTTCCCCCTGACAACAACGCCATCAGCTCAGCGAGGTCAACCTTCGGTTCTAACGGCGGCTTCAGCTCTCCAAGCTCCCACGGAGGCTTCGGCTCTCCCAGCTCCCATGGAGGCTTCGGCTCTCCGAGCTCCCACGGAGGCTTCGGCTCTCCCAGCTCTCACGGATCCTTCGGACCTAGCTCTGGTGCCTTCGGTGCTGCGGGAGCTGGTCTGCAGAGACAGAGTGCTGGTTCCTTTATTGGTGCTACCTCCAACCAGTACCTGCCTCCTAACCACGGAGCTTCTGTTTCCAACGGCGCACCTCAGTTTGGTGGGTCTGCCCAAGGTATATTCGATAACTTAAATTTACTTAAACTATAATTATCATTCTTCTGACCTGTATTATGTACTAATTCTGAATTAGCAGAACATTTGCCGTTAAATGTGGCAACGGCAAATTAATATTTGCATTTGAATCTCATTTTTTTTTCTTAAAAAACAAACACGTTGGATTCACACACTAAGGATTTCCTCCTGTATCGTGAGTGCGTTTACGAACACAAATTTTCGCATACACAAATACCCAGATCTGGAACAACTATGTAGGTCATACAAATATTTGTTCCGTGTGGGGATCGAACCCACAACCCGTGGCGAAGAAGCCGATCACTCAGCCGCTACGCCAAATGTGTCGTCAGTTAATGATGATTTTATAGTTCCTAATCAAATTATTAAAAAGTCGGTTTTACGGTTCGTTAACCTAGTGATCAATAGTGTGACTATAGCAGTTGCCCTTTGTTCCTGAGTTCATTTTCCAGGTCTAGAAAAATGTTATTGGGTTTTTCTATGAAATTCTCAATAGCATCTTGGAGTTTGGATTTGTATCTGGTAAATGAAAATAGGCTCACTCCCATAGGACTCAAACATACCCGTGAACTGTGGGTGTATATATAAATAGTACACCTCTGCCTAATTCTTCGGGTACGGTAGCAGCTACTGAAGTTTCATAGAAAAACCCAATAACACTTTGCAATACCAACAGGATTTGGCCAGAACTTCCGCAGCCAGCATGCGTCTCCCGCCCAACAATATGCTGTACCCAGCGGACAGTACAACTCTCTTCAATCTGCCAGCTCTTTCGGCTCACCCAGCTACCAGGCCCAGTCTGCGGCCACCAGCCGTCAGTACCTGGCTCCTAACCTCCAGAACCCACCTCAGCAAGCCTTCGATGAACAAACTGGCTACCAGTACTAAGCTGTATCTCTATAAAATGTAGTTGTCTTAGCTCATGCAATTGTATGTACAGATAATAAATAATTGTATATATTATTTTGTATTTCATTTGGTAGTAAAATCCAGACTAAAAGAGGGCCATAATGGGAGTAATTCCATTCAAATTGGAGCTGCCCGACTGGGGAAGTACCTCCGCCTTGCTGAAAGTCGAAGTAAAATAACACTGCTTTGAGCTGTGTTGTGTTCCTTACGGTGAGCAAGGTTGCCAGTGCACCGCGAGGAAACGTTGTGTTGGCAGTAGACTTTGACCCTTATACTGCCAACCCAACTATTTTTCTTTCGCGACGCGCAAGTGATACCCCTGGTGTTGTAAATGTCTATAGGCTGCGGTACCCATTTGCCAACAGGTGGGCCGTATACATGTTTGCTACCTTAGTGGTATGATAAAAAAAATGCAAGGATTATACATCTTTTTACAAGTATAAAACATTAACATACGAGCCGCCTGATGTTAAGCGGTAGCCACCATAAACGCCAGCAACACCAGTAGTATCACTAGCGCGTTGTCATCTTGAACTGTATTCCATCCTAGCTGCCCCCAGCAACGCCCTAAGCCGAGGCCCGAGTCCCGCAGGTGACGCCCTTAGCTGTGTAGCTTAGTTTATAAGTTGCCCCTGGCTGGAAGCATTCGGTGCCTCGCCACCTAGTCCGGTTAAGTTTTTAAAGCTCCCTCGAGCTAAAAACTATATCCCACATAAAAAAATAGACTAGAAACCAACCCCAAAATAGTTGTGAAAATGAACAGAAGATGATCCATAATTCAGATTGTTGCAGAGAACTCGTTACGGAGTACAAGCAATGACGCTTCAAGGTCAAAGTTCAATGTATCTTTAACACCTATCATCTACATCTCATAAAACACAAATGATAGTGTCATTAGGCCACAGTAACAAATGGTCACTATGATAGTTCTTATACCATAGCGGTCTTTAAACCCACTGCTAATGGATATCTACAAATTTATTTTTATCTATCATAAGTACTGGTTGATTAATTAGTACTTGATTTTAATTTGACGACGTCCGTGGTCTAGTGGTTCTAATGTCGTACTGCTGATCACGGGTTCGATTCCCACAGGACACAAATATTTATGTGATGAACATATAAGTGTTTGTATTTGTCTGAGTTTTTCATATGTACCTATTTACAAAGACAAAGGTATGATTGTTATATCCATAGCAACGCACCTCGTGCGCTGTTAATTTGGTTGAACGTCATGTGTAGGTACAGACGCCAGCAGGTCAAGCTATACATAGTATAAACCAACCTTTGTAGGCTGTCAAATTTTTATTGTTTTGCATTAAAGTTGAAAATCAATCAAAGAAATTTGACCAGATTGTTGTAGTTTGATGTACTGGTGTCACAATTTTACGGCGACATAGGTATACATATATTATGTTAAGCTCAAAGATCGAAAACAGCTTACAACGCGTTGTGATCAATTATATTAGTTGAGCTTTAAAATGCAAGGAATTATAAAAAATAAATAATAAAAAAATCCTACCTACTAAGGCTAGGTTAGGTTGTAACTTTTTTTTTAATAAATACAAAAACTCGATGCAAGTTTAAATTAAAACAAAGCTAACAACTGATTATTAAGCTGCTACTTTCTAATATTAAGACCACAACGCGTTGTGAACTGTTTCTTCGCTCAATGAGCGTTTTCGATCTTTGAGCGTAACATGTACATAATTTATAATTATGTCAGCACTGCGTTACCATAATAGATTAAGTAATGTAGCATTGGTTAAATTGGTCCTGCGGTCCGCAGACATTTAATTTAATACGGAAAATAGGAGAATGCATTATATTTTAAAAATGTTCATCATCATCATCACCAACCCATTACTGTTCCACTGCTGGGCACGAGTCTCCTCTCAGATTGAGAGGGATTAGGCTATAGCCTACATCGCTGGCCTAGTGCGGGTTGACAGACTTCACACACCATCGAGAAAAATCTCTAAGGCATGCAGGGATCCTCACGATGTTTCAACGTTCAGGTTAAATTATTTCAAGTAACATTTTAAAAGAAACAGGATACAAAAAAAGAAAAACTATGCATTCCGGTTAGTTTTGTTGTTGTTCGTGAACAATGCAGGGAGAAACCCAATCTCGTGCACCCCAGTTGGGAAAACTTAAATGTATATAATTAGGCACGTAGAATATCGTTAAACAATACAGATAATTATTTCCTTTATGGCTCAGATCAAATAAAACAAGCTCCGTGTAAAATTGAAACTATAAGGAAATTAATAAAACAAACAGCAAAATAAATCCGTGCAACAAAGGAATATTTTATTGATGGTTACTGTTATCTGTTCAACGAAGCTTAGATTCGTGTTGAATGGCAATAGGGTCACCCTCTATTACATGAGGCTTAAATGTACTGTAATTGAACTGTGGGATCTCTGCCTACAAATTTGGGAAAGACAGGCAAATGATCAATCATCATCATTGTTATCATCATCATCAGCCTATATTAGTCCACTGCTGAACGTAGGCCTCCCCTAATGAGCGCCATTTCACCCTGCCCTCAAAGTCAAAGTCAAACAATTTTATTTCAATTAGACCATCACAGCACTTTTGATAAGTCAAAACTAGTTGCACGGTTCCAAAAAGTGGGTCTTGAGGAGAAGAACCGGCAAGAATCTTAAAATGACACACTCTCTTTAAATAAAATCGGCTCGGCTTTTCGCATCCAGCTTCTACCAGCAGCCTTTCAAAAATCATCACTCCATCTTGCCGGAGGGCGTCCTACACTACGTTTACCGAGTCGAGGCCTCCACGTGAACAAATACCTATTGGTAATTATATAAGGCTTGCAAATGGGTACTAGCGTTGAAATTTTGTAGTAAACCTAATCTGGTTATGGGTAGACCCAATCTACCCGTGACCATGCTGTAAAGGGTTTGAAACGTAGGGATTAATAATATCAAATATAACGTGATAGAATCCATAAAAAGTAGTTTTATTTCAAACCTTATCTGGTGGGACTGGGATTCGTGGTTAAGAAAAAAAATTTCCTGAAAAACCGCTCTGCAAGATTAAGCTGCACTAGTCGTGGTTGGTCTTTGGATACGTCACAATTCTTAACACTCCTTCGTTCCTTAAAGAGCATGTAAAGCCGTAGGTCCTAGTTGTCATACGAACAACTATGATAATCGTTAGTGGTACTCAAAAGCTCAAAAATCCTGACTACTAGTCTATACACAGGGTATCAGTATTGCCCAGAAATTGGCTTGTGGAGGCCTGATGGCAGTAATTTCGTGTAAAATACATTATAATTTTTATTTATGTCGGTTTGGTGATTGATCCAGTTTAACCAGATGCTAAATTAATATTTAGCTTTTATTAAATGTTAGAAGGGTGATGGTTGGAGTAGAAACCAATGTCATTGTATCAAAAATTATAGTAGGTAACCTCATATTCTGAAGATGAAATTCATTAAATTACTTAGATGAAAGAATTTTTAGGGAACAGATATATTAATCTTTTTGTATTTCTTGTTCTTTTTCATGCTAAGGACAAATTCGACTGCGGGCAGGAATCCAATCTGCGTCTTCAGGTTAGGTACATTAGACGCTATGACCATTGAGCTACCACGACCACCTAACCAGAAGACGTAGTCTGCCGTAGCCGAATATTTTCTTCGCTAAAATAGATATACCTCTTAATTGTAAGGAATTTCCATTGTCGTTGTAATTAATCTTCACAAGACGCATATTTTCAACCATTTTTACCTATAGAAATCCATTCATAAATGGCCCTGACCATACACAAAGCAAGCCATAGCAACAAATCAATTAAAACGAAAAAAATAATCTGGCCAGTACAAAAAGCCTACAAGATTACACAATATTGCCAAACTAAATCGATTACATATAAATGGAAAGCATTCACACATCTACACTCAACAGATAAGTTCAGTGTCTGGGTCGTGATCTTGAATATTTTTATTTTTTAATTACGTTGCGTAAATACTCGTCATTATAATAATAATAATAATAATAATACTTTATTGTTTCAATAATACGTTACAATTGTTGGGACACTATCCTCCACACTAGGATTCCCTGTGTCGTGGAGGCTAGTCTCTTTCATCGTTTATAGAAGTAAACAAAAAAATATTTTTAAGAATAATTTGCGAGTGTGTATGTGTGTGTGTGTGAGTGTGTGTGTGGGGGGATGAGTGTGTGTGTGTGTGATTAATAGAATTACTGTTCAATTTTTAATAAATGTTCCGTTGTGTCATAATTCATGTCTTTTAAATAGTTTTTGATGGATGCCTTACAATTTGCTCTAGTCCTATGAAATAGATTAAGTTCTTTATTTAATTTACTATATATAAAAGGACCCATAAAGTTGAAGCATCTTTTGCCAAAGTCTAATCTTATTTTAGGTTTATGCCATTTAGGAGTTCTACGCGAACGAATATCGGTCTCAGCTGTCTCATAAGCGGTTTTATGGAATTTTAATGCAACGGCCATAACAAATAACTGTCTAACGCGTAGGACATCGGTATCATGGTACAGCAAATTAGTGGAATAGCGTAGTGGTCTCTTGAAAGTAACCTTGAGAATTGCCCGTTGCGAACGTTCTATGTTGATAAAATTTGTCTTTTGTGCCATCCCCCATGACGTGATGCAATAATTGAGAGTTGATTCACACAGTGCGTAGTAAATCATCTTCAGTGTTTTTTCATTTGCGATCTCACCAATTCTCTTAAAGATATACTTCAGTTTTCTAACACGTCCACTCACATACTGCAGCTGTTTAGTCCAGGTGAGGTGTCTGTCTATAAAAACGCCGAGGTACTTAATGTTGGCCACCTGTTCAAAGCTAGTGCATGAGCAAATAGCGCCCAAATTTTTATTACAGGTATGCATTTTAACAGTTAATTGTGCTGGACAAGGGTTTTTAGTAGTGACACTAAAATTGACAACTTTCGTCTTATCCACATTAAGTGTCAGCAAGTTATAGTTTAACCATGTGGCAACCTGTTCGACGCCTGACTCTGCGACCTGATGAACAGACTCCCAAGTTCTCTCATAGAAGACTATAGCGGTATCATCCGCATAGGCGAAAATTTTGGCATTATGCAGTGGTAGTGAGCAGAGACTATTAATGTAGATTATGAAGAGAGTCGGCCCAAGTACACTGCCTTGTGGCACGCCGTATTTGATGCTAGCGTAGGAGCTGTAGTCATCGCCTATGTGTATTCTCTGTGTGCGGTCTGTTAGGTAGGATTGAAACCACTCGAGATTAGTACCACGTATTCCTATACCTTCAAGCTTTTTCATGAGGATACTTCTAGAAACGGTATCAAAGGCTTTCGCCAGGTCAAGGAAAATACCAGTGCATTTATAACGATTGTCTAGTTTATCGACAATGAAGTCGACTAGATTCGTGACTGCATCCTCCGTAGACCTGTTGTTGCGAAAGCCGTATTGATTTTCCGACAACATGCCATTTTTTTCCAGATAACATAAAAGCCTATGGTTCATAATCTTTTCGAGTATTTTCGACAGCGATGTGAGTAAGGAAATAGGACGATAATTTGACGCAACATGTTTGTCCCCAGATTTAAAAATTGGACAGACATTGGCCATTTTCATAGCCGTTGGTACCTCCCCAGTGGTTATGCTTAAATTGCATAGAAAGGCTATGGGGGGAGCGAGGTATAATTTGTTAAGTTTAAGGATCTTATTATTAATGCCATCCCATCCCGCCGCAGAGTTGTCGTTAAGATTAGAAATTATCTTGTTAACCTCATAGCAGTCCGTCGGTTTCACGTAGAATGAGTTACATGGAGAAGAACTATTGTACATAGTGCCAGCGAAGGTAGCCAGTTCGGATTCAGTTTTGTTTAGAAGCGTGAGGGTTTCTGTAGCTAGTTGTTCACCCACAGTTGTAAAAAAGAGATTCGCTTTATCTAAGGACTCTTTAGGGTTTGAACAAGTGGTCAGAAGTTCGGTACTCTTGGAGTTGTTTTTTTTAATATTACAGATACGCTTTATAGCTGTCCAAGTTTTTTTATTATCTCCGTTTGCATTTTCTAAAGTTTTGATGTCATTCGCATTTTTAAGATTTTGTATCAGATTATTGCATAGGTTCCTGTAGTTTTTATATCTCTGTTGTATAGCGAGGTCACCTTTATTTTCTTTTTTATTAGCCTCAATATGTAAACGATCCCTTTTACGGATACATTTAATTAAGCCGTTAGACATCCATGGTTTTTTAATTGACTTTGAGTTTCTAAAAGTCTCTACAGTTGTGAAGTGTTGTATTGTTTTATTTAATGTTTCCGTAAAGTCAGTTATTGCCTTCGTGATATTAGTGTGTGTATATAATAAGTTCCAGTTGATGTTTTCAATGGCCTTTGTTAAATTTAAGAAGTCAATTTTAGTTTTGTGTTTAGTGTCGGGCAGCGTATGTGATGTTTCCCTGGTAATACCCACAATAACAGTGTCATGATCCGTAATACCTGTACTGCATATTACAACTTTAGCAGTTTTTTTAGATTTTATCAGTACATGGTCTAAACACGTGCGATCATGTGTAGGATGTTGGTGAGCTGGAAAGTAACCATAATGGCCTGTTATTTCTAAGTAGTCGCTTGCACGTTTATCTTTTGAATTTTTTGATATGTCTATATTAATATCTCCTATTATAGCACAATTAGGTATTTTACATAATTTTATAGTCTTTTCTAATGACTCACAGAAGTTATAAATGTTGTAATATGAGGGCGACCTGTAAATAGCACATATCGTGTACTCTTTACCAATGTGTATTAATAAACAGTTAGCGTCTCTAAAATGCGGTTCTTCGATTACTAGCTGGATGTTATTTTTGTAGAAAACGGCAATACCATCATTTTGGTTGAGATAATTTTTAGAATAATGACATATATAATTATTTAGGTAAAGCAGAGGAGATGTCTCAGTTAGACGACATTCAGTGAGTATAATGATGTCTGGCAAAAAATTTAAACTATGCAAAAAAACTGTAAAGCTGTCAAAGTTTTTTTGGATGCTGCGTATATTTTGACTAACTATAGTTAATTGTGTTTCGACATCACCAATATCCCGCAAGCATTCATGTGGGTAATCACACTTAGTACTTACATGAAATTCAGTACTGTCGAGGTCTTTAATCAAGTTATATTGATTAGCCATAATTTATATCATTGATATAGGGATGGTATGTAAACCTACTTGTAGTTGTTCCCAAAAAGAAAGTCAATATTGAAGGCATATTAATACTGGTATGTGGTGTTTGAGAAGTGTGTGTAAAGTGTGTGTTATTATTGTAGTATTTGTTATTATCTGTAGTGAGTGAGTGTTGTGAATAATAAAAAATGGCGAAGTGGTTTAGAAATATGGCATAGGTAAGCTTCTGCTTCTTCGTCCGCGTGGAAAAGTTACTTTTAATTATCATTGTAATTTGGCTAATTAACTCAAAATCGTTATGAGTTATAATGCCTATATGTTATTCTGATGTATAAATAACAACACTATAAAGTTTTTAAAGTTATTTAGAAAAGGAAAAATTCGACATGACGGCTAGGTGTCGCGGTGGCTTAGTGGTCATAGCGTCTGGTGTATAGACGCCAGCAGATCAAGCTATCCAAAACTGTCAAATTTGCCCAATTGAATATGAACCTTATTACTTTGCTTTAAAGTTGAAAATCTTTTAAATAAATTTGACAGCTTGGGGTAGCTTGATGTGCTGGCCTCTGTACCTAACCAGAAGACGCAGGTTCGAATCCTGCCCGCGGTCGAATTTTTCCTTTTCTAAATAACTTTAAAATCTTAGCATGGAAAATGCCAAAAATATACAAAAAATCTTAGCATGGAAAATGCCAAAAATATACAAAAAGATAGTTACAAGGTAAGGTGGCATCGTTCGACATTGAACTAACTGTAAAGTAAGTTGTGTCGGTTGAAAAGCAAAAACTTGCATTTCAATAGGTGTTACTGACGTCACCATAAAGACGTAAATTCAGTATGTGAAGGAAAAATTCGACATGACGGGTAGGTGTCGCGGTGGCTTAGTGGTAATAGCGTCTGGTGTACCTAACCAGAAGACGCAGGTTCGAATCCTGCCCGCGGTCGAATTTTTCCTTTTCTAAATAACTTTAAAATCTTAGCAAAAATATACAAAGACTGTAAAGTTTCATCGAATTCCGTTCTGTAGTTTTAGCGTGAAAGAGTAACAAATATCTATCCATCCATCCTCACAAACTTTCACATTTATAATAAGTAGAGTAGTTCTGTTATGGTCAAAATAATAGACATTTAAAAAAAGCAGTAATATGACCATTGGACTGCCAAGTCAAAGGTCTCATTGGGTCACATCTGTCTTTTTGAAATCCTGTGTGTATTAATAATATTTTTTCTTTTTTTTTTATTCACGATAGGCCTACGCTTGACTACTAGTTCGCCTGATGTTAAGCGACACTGCGATCTACGGTGGAGCGCGCTTGCCTAGAAGAAACCGATTCACTCGAGATTTAAAGACACACAGATTATAGTTATTGGGGAAGACCTACTCAGGAAGCTCATTCCACATTTCAGCGGTACGCATGATGAAACTTGATTTAAAGCGTTTCGTTCGGGCTTTTGGGATGTCCACCATGAATATTAATTGTCACTCGCTGAAACGGTGAAGGAAAATATCGTAAGGAAACCTACTAGCCTTAGAAATTTTCTTGACGGCGTGTCGTCTGCCAATCCGCATTGGTCAGCATGGTAGATTATACCATAATCCCTTTTATTCTGAGAGGAGGGCCGTGCCCAGCAGTGGGACAGTTATATATGGGCTGATGTTGAATGTTTTTAAAATATTATGTATTCTCCTGTTTTCTGTATTAAACTAAATGTCTACTTACCAACGCTATAGGGCGACATTCTGCCTAAGCTATTATGGAGACGCAGTGCTGACATAACCATATAGGTATATAAATTATAAGATAGTAGGTAACATAACATACCGTCATGCTAAGTGTTATTGGGATCTTTTATGAAATTCTCAATAGCAGCTCAGAGTTAGGATTTCTGCTTGATTAATTCCAACTTAAACATACCGACAAACCGTGGATTTACAGCAGTACCTACACCTCTGCCTAACCCTTTGAGGGATACAGGCGTTAAGGTATGTTGTTAAAAGTTTGCTTACGGAATTCTTTACATGAATTGATATTAACTATTCATTGAAGGATGTACTTAAGTGTCAAAAGTGTAACAGTAAAAGTAAGTTTTGTTGACGTTTTTATTGATTTTATGGCTTATGACTTAATGGAAATTTCTCCACGTGGTCCTTAATCATCATTCAAATAAAATGCTGTAGGTTATATTATATAGTATTATTTATACATAAGTTTTAAAATGGACTAAACAACTACAATCTGTACAAGTTCTTAGTAATGGTAGCCGGTTTTTTCATCGAAGGCTTGCTGAGGAGTGTTCTGGAAGGAACTGGGAGCCAGGTATTGACGGCTGGCGGCCGCAGACTGCTGGGAGTATTGGGACTGGTAGGTGGGCACGCTTAACGAGTTGGCGACCTGAGGAACTCCGTACTGAGTGCTGGGGATAGCGTACTGCTGCTGTTGGGGCAGGCTGGGGAAGGTCTGAGGTCCAAAACCTGGAAAAAATAAAATTAGATAAATTGCAATGTCGACGAATACATTATTTTTGCCTGAATTATATGCTGGAATATTATTGATATTTTGTCTTCTTATATATACAATACATCGGTGTACATATTTAAAAAAAATCATAGATAGGAATAAAATACACTGCTTTATTTTCCAGAAGATAGGATAAAAAATGATCTAATTTTTGAATAGAATATTTTATTTTAGAAAAATGAATTATAGGTAAAAACTAAGATCAGAATCTGTTTTAGGTTGCTAATTGGTGTCATTATTGACCTATTCATGAAAATCAAGTAACCCTAGGTTTTGAGACAGTCATTTTCTTACCTTGAAGGGATCCTGCGAATTCGGGTGCACCGTTGGAAGCAGAAAGGCCATGGTTAGGGGGCAGGTATTGGTTGGATGTTGCACCAGGGAATGCTGAGTTAACTCCAAAAGTTCCAGAGGAGCTTGGAGAACCGAAACCAACGTTAGAACCGAAGGGAGGAAGGTAAGCACGTTCCAGGTGCTCCAAACGGCCAGCACTGGCCACGGCAACGAGAGCAGCGATCACGAACTAAGAAAACAAATATTTAAGATAAATAATTAAAGTTTAAACAGCAGATTTTGAGATATTACTTTGTCTTCAACACAAAGTAATATCTCAAAAGCAAGAGAAAAGAAATTATGTAGAAGTCAAAATTACTACTGCCAGAAACACCTTTAAGACCTAAAATCTATCAATCAAGTTCCACCAAAAACAATACAATTAAGGCAAATAGAAGATTTACCAGAAATTCGTCACACATCAAAATAAATTACCAGTTTCATGTTGTATTATTGTTGTAGGATCACTCCAAACTAAATGTGGATGAAGCTCAAGTCGAACTGTGATGTTGAGATCCGACTGACCTATTATATACCATGTGCTGTCGATCCTGAACACTCGTGCCTGACGTCATTTTATAGCTAAGATAATAAACCAAAGTTATGATCCGCCATGTAATTAGTTCGAGGCTTTTTTAAGCCACCGAACGTGATCGACCTCGTGTGTCAAATTTCTCTATATTTTCAAGGATTTTAATAAAATGGACAAAGGACCAGAATATCTGGTCCTTTGGAACATGAAAACTGTTGGTATTTTACACAACGTAAAAGCTTTAGTGTTTTAAGACATTAGAAAGCACATAAGTATCTTGATTTACTTTGGAGTTTCCTATTCAATTTATAGTTCTTAAAGTTGATAAATTGTTAACTAGATTAAATAACTATGTAAACCAGTTAATGATTTACCCTACTGTGTAATTTGGTCCTAACTAAACAATTAATAAATAATAAAAATAATTATTGTATAATTTAAGATCTTTGCTCGTTATTAACAACCAATCTCTCGATTGTTAAGATCTGCAGTAGGTATAGGGAAAACTAAAAGCGACATCAGCTCCATAGGAGTAATGTCAAATATTCTATAGCTAAACTATAACGTGTTAACTTTATTGTATTCCGGTTTTAAGGGCAATGTAGCTAGTGAAATTACTGGGGATAATTACTGAAGTCTCAAAGGGGGAGGGTCTCAAGATGGCTAAGTAATAATTAAGCTGATCAACCGATCTGCAAGGTTAGGTGGTGCTAGTCGCGGTCAGTCTGTGAATGGTTGACCATTGTTAACACATGGAAACCCCTCCGTGCCTCGGAGAGCACGTAAAGACGTTTCGTTCGTGGTATCGTTATCGTTAGTGGTAGTCAGAAGCCCAAAAAATCCTGACAACCAGCCCAATCCTCAGCTGAGCTCAGCTCAGCTCTATAATGGTATTATGTACCCAGAAATTGAGTTGCGAATGTCTGATGGGAGTCGCTTTGTATAAAATACTGATATTCAGCCGTATCTAGTAAGACTGGAAGCCGACCCCAATATACATAGTTGAGAAAAGGCTCGAAAAGAAAGAAGAAGAATTACTGAAGTCTCAAAGCAACAATTTGCCAGTGATATTTCTGGCATTGTTGGAGATATTATAGTGTGTAGTGGTCGCTTGGCCCGTGTATTTCTTTGTCATTATATACAATAAAAACAATGTAGCTATTTTTTTTCTCCAGTAGATTGGTTCTTAATTCCAACTGTAGAACATTGTTTGATAACAGTAAAACCCTTTTATCGAAGGGTCTAAAGCGTTGTTTTCAATTATTTTTACTTTATTTCTAAATTGATTTTAAATAAAATAGACGGGTGGGTGGGCAATTCAATAAATTTATTGAACACAACATAACATAATCATCATAACGCCTATATTCCCCGAAGGTTTAGGCAGAGTAGTACTTATGTTCACCCACAGTTCGACGGTATGTTTGAGTCCCATATAATAGGGGGCGGGCCCATTGCCATTAACCGGGCACAAATCCAAACTCCGAGGCGCTACTGAGAATTTTATAGAACAATCCAATAACAGTTTGCTCGAGCCGGGATCGAACCCAGGCCAGGATCTCAAGCGTAGCAATCGCGCTTACAACTACTTGGTAGGCCACTTTTTTTAACTCGAAAATAAAATTAACTATTACTTGTGTTCATTATAATATCTAAATTTTAATGACTTCTGGCCATAAACTTTTTCTTAACTAGATAATAAAATTAACTGTAGATAATTCTGTGTAACTGTTCAACATTTAACGATTTTATCGAACATTTATATTGCTATGTTAATATTGGGCACTCTTCTCAGATCGAGAAAGGTTAAGTTATTTCTTTAATAGATGTTGCTGACGTCACCCTGGTTACGGGTACGAACGTTTCCACGTTTCCGTTTCTTAGGACCAGACCACCAGATAATGGAACAAAGATTAATAGCGTCCGGCAAGCGTCCGTTGCGGAGGGCGGTTGCGGGGCGGAGCGAAGACGTAGAATGAATGGAAGAGAAATTCGACATCTCAGTCGGTGGTTTTTGTAGCTGAGTTGGCTGAAGCGTCCGGTGTACTTAACTGGAGGGAGATCCTGTCTAAGACAGAATTTTTCTGACGACGTCTGTGATCTAGTGGTTCACGTGTCGGACTGCTTATCACGAGGTCGTGGGTTAGACAGGACACAAGTAATTATGTGATGAACATAAGTGTTTGTGTTAGTCAAGGTGGGACAGTAAGTGGGTTGATGATGAATTTATCGTGATCGATGTAGCGAGATCTCTATCGATACTATTTTTTTAAAGTGATGGCCTGAGATACAGATTTGAATCAACCTAAATCCTTGTTGGTTCCAAAATAGGTACTACTAAAAAAAAAATTATTGTATCTATAGGTGGAATCTGGGGCCGCGCTCCCTGTCCATAAAGCCTCACGACCCAGACAAGACGCTTCTTATTTATACGACCATAAGAAGCATCCTGTCTGGATCTTGTTTATTTAATAAGTTTGAGTAATTTTATATGGCAACGCTAATCCCTACTTCGCTACTTATTCCTACTAATATTATAAATGCGAAAGTAACTCTGTTTGTCTGTAACGCTTCCACGCCTAAACCGCTGAACGGATTATGATGACATTTTGCACAGATATAGATTAGACCTTGAAAAAGGATACAAGCTAGGCTTTTGATCTCAAACAGCCTTTCGGTATGCGCGTGAAAGCCGACAACCGCTAGTTTAATATAAGAAACCAATATCTAAGATTTTCTCATAATAACTATACTGCAAACATCTGTACTCTTTTTGTCGAGTACCACAGAAACTAGTCGCGATAATAATATGTAATAGCTATAAAAATTTCTTTAAACATAGTTAGTTTCTCTAAGTAAATCTCTGAACTTTAACATCTCGTTGCTGGCAGTTTTTTTTTCAGAATGATGAATTTCATTGCATTTTGCTATGAATTTAAGTCTGTAACAAGTCGGAATTTAGATTTCGGCATTATGATATAGATCCTAAATATATCCTAGAAGCCCAACCCAACAAAGTTGAGAAAAGGCTAAGAGGAGACTAATTACTGTAAAAGATAATTATAAAGTGTGTTCACAGTTCATTCTTATAGGGATGCGGGAGTGATTGTGGTGAAATTATAATAAAAAAATATGTAATTCTGTTAGCTATTTATTTTGCATTAACCAATTGACTAAGACAGTTTTGTTAATTGTACTGCATACTTCTAGTACTGGTAGCCAGTTTGCTCATCGAAAGCTTGCTGGGAAGGCTTCTGGAAAGAGCTGGTCCTTGGAGCCAGATACTGACGGCTGGCTGCTGCGGACTGCTGGGGGAATTGCCCTTGGTATCTAGGGCCACTGATCGAGCTGGTGGCTTGGGGAGCTCCGTACTGATATCCGGTTTGTTCATCGAAAGCTTGCTGAGAGTTTTGGGAAGAACCGGTCCTGGGAGCCAAATACTGACGGCTGGTAGCTGCGGACTGCTGAGGGTATTGCGCCTGGTAGTTAGGAGTGTTGGCAGTCTGAGGAGAGCCGTACTGCGTGCTGGGGACAGTGTACTGCTGGGTGGGCGCCACCTGGCGATTGTATTGCTGGCTACGGTAGTTCTGGGGACCAAAACCTGTGAAAATAAGATTAGTTATATATATTCGAACTTTTAGGAAGATAAACTTTATGATGGACCGAATGATGAACATGATAGACCAAAATTTATGTTATTACCTTGCATGCTCTTGTATGTATACCCATGTTTAACTAATAAAGTTATCTTATCTTATAAGTCAAAGGATTTTATGAAGTGATTCAATGTTAAAAAAACTAAATTATACTTAATTACAGTGTGTCTTTGGCAAAAATTATTATCCGATTATAAACATGCTATAATAATACATATAATTACCACTATAAAACAACGAAATATAAATATTTTAATATCGGATCTATCTATCTCCACATTGTTTAATATTCTGCTGGTAAGTAATAATGTGCCAACATGATTGTGCTGCAGTTTAAAGGGCAATGTAGTGGAGCCTGTAAATTACTCGGCATATGAGACTTGACAGCTGAGGTCTAAAAACGACGCACTCGTGATACCACTGGTTTTGCTGTCTATAGGCTGTGGTTGCCACTTACCATCAGTCAGCACGTATGCTTGTTTCTCATCTCACTACAATAAGAACACTAACCTTGGATGGAGCCACCAAACTGGGGTGCGCCATTGGAGGCAGCAGATCTTTGGTTAGGAGGCAGATATTGGTTGGAGGTGGCACCAGCGAAGGAAGCAGCAGCATTCAGTCTCTGCAGACCAGATCCCGCAGCGCCGAAGGCACCAGAGTTAGGCCCGAAGGATCCGTGGGAGCTGGGAGAGCTGAAGGATCCGTGGGAGCTGGTAGAGCCGAAGCCTCCGTGGGAGCTGATAGAGCCGAAGCCTCCGTGGGAGCTGGGAGAGCCGAATGATCCATGAGAGCTTGGAGAGCTGAAGCCTCCGTTAGAACCGAAGGAGGACCTCGCTGAACTGATGGCGTTGTTGTCAGGGGGAAGGTAGGAGCGCTCCAGGTGTTCCAGGCGACCTGCGGCGGCCACGGCGACCAAAGCGGCGATCACGAACTGTGGGGACAATTTTTTTTTTTAATATTTTTGATTAAGCCAGCGCTAAAGGTTTTAAATATTTATGAGGATCAGCGCTAAAGATCGATTTATGTGAACACGAATTAAATTATTCAAATTAATTAAGAATTTTGATTGACACTTTTCAAAATGTAAGAAATGTTATTTCATTTATTTAATATTTTATTTAATGCACAAAAGTGTTCTAAAAGTTTCAGCTTCATTTAAATAAAATTTTACAAAAAACAAATTAATTACCAATTTCATTTTGTATAAATTATTGATAACTTCAAACCTTATGTGGATGAAGCTCAAATTGAACTGTGATGCTGTTAATGTACTGACGTATTATATACCATCCGCCGATCCTGAACCCTCGCTTCTGACGTCACCATAAAGCTAAGATAATTAACAGAACTTGTCCCGCTCCGTCTCCGCCATATAATTAGTTCGCTGCTTTTTAGGCTACCGAACGTGATTGACCTCGGATGTCAAATTTTCTCTAAGCCTTCAAGGATTTCATTAACGTTGTATGAAGATGGAGGTTGTAGTCGTGACCCTAAATTGGGTGGTGGGCCTATATAAGCAGTGCCATCCACACGCATTGGTGATTACCGAAACGTACTTTGAGCTGTGTTGTGTTCCTTACGGTGAGCAAGGTTGTCAGTGCTCCACGAGAAAACGTTGTGTTGGCAGTGGGGGGACTTTGACCCTTATACTACCAACCCAACTATTCCTCTTTCGGTTTATAGGATCGGCAACGCGCAAGTGATACCCCTGGTCATACAAGCGTCTATAGGCTACGGTAACCGCTTACCATCAGTGGGCCGTATGCTTGTTTGCCACCAAAAAAAAAAGTCTCTCATTCGGTTCGAAACTAGTTTAGATTCAGCTGCAATTTTATTTTAATACCGGAATTAGTATTACGGTTATGTATACGTGTTATGTTCATTGAAAGTCTGTGTGAGCTCCAGGTTCGATTTCCAGGTTGAGCAAAGTGTACATCTCTAGAGTTAACTTTAATCAACAGCAATGGATAACAGAATATGTTATGCCACGCAGGTATTTTTATAGCATAGCAATTTGGATGCTTGTAACTAGCAGAAATTTTAAGCTGTTAATGGTTCAATTAAACAAGGTTATTGAACTTTGCTTTGATGAGCAAAGGTTTGAAGTATTCTTTGTTGATTAAGTTCGAAGTGTCAAAAAAATATGCAAGGGGTTCTTGTTAACATTTTTAAACCTCAACAAAACATACAGTGAAGGGAAACATCGTGAAAAAACATACATGCCTTAGAGATTATCTTGACGGCGTGTGAAGTCTGCCAACCGGCATTAGGCCAGCGTAGTGGACTATAGCCAAATCCCTCTCATTCTGAGAGGAGACTCGTCCACAGCAATGGGATATGGGTTGATGATGATGTAGTAATTTTATTTTAAGTAGATACTCTTTTTATGTAGCCTCTTTTATGTTCCACTACAGGGCAAAGGCCTCCCCTATCTTAGTCCAGGACTTTCTTGTACACATTGCCAAAAAATGGTCGAAATCATCTCGCCAACGCCTCCTCGGAGGACCTCGTCCACGAATAGCGTTGTAAGGGAGTCCAGTTGCATGCGACTGACGTAGTCAGGCCATCGCCACTTCAACCCTCGCAGTTTGGACACTATAATTCTGGACGCTACCTACTTTCCGAGGAATATTTTGACACTTAGTCGAGTTCTATAGTTTTGAGTTTTATATTTTTTGAAGTCTGTTGTACCGACCTGTTTAAATGA
Source organism: Acronicta alni (assembly GCA_964056405.1). Lineage (NCBI taxonomy): Eukaryota > Metazoa > Arthropoda > Insecta > Lepidoptera > Noctuidae > Acronicta > Acronicta alni. Next base: position 12,732,050 of record OZ043932.1, on the reverse strand, counting down.
ATTAAAAAGTTACAATAAAGCTAATTACCTACTTACATGAAACGGTCGCTTAATTCCATAATATCATAAAAGACGCATCTCGAATCGATTCATATTCACCGCAGTCATTTCAATTTACATACGGTTCATACCTATTAACAGAGATCATTTGTTTTTAATGTGAGTTTTTCATCAAACACCTGGCTCTTACGTTTGCCGTCTTTTACTTGCAAATGGTTAAAGCTTTTTGTTTTAATTTGTTTTATTTATTATACTCCTTCCAATATTTTATTTAGGACGTAGGTGTAATATACCCGCCGGCCACGTGGAGTGACGACTTGCGGTAAGCAGCTATGGGTACTGGGTATGCTTAGAACACAATACAAAATGTTAAGCAAAAATAAAGTAATATGTTAAATCGATTAAAACTTCTTCATAAATTTTATTAAAGTCGATTGTTATTAGAAATGGAATCGGTAGTGCATTAGGACATCACTAATTGTTTAGAATTCGAACTGTCAAAAATAAAATCAATGGTTGGAAGGAGTTTATTTCTCTCAGCTTCGATTGCGTTGCAACATAAGTGTATGTAATATTTATGTTAAGTGCTCGATACATTAAATGACTTGAAATACGGTAAACTTGTTTTATTTAACAATGCAGAAATTATAATTATTATGATGAGGCGCTCGTGGCTTAGTAATAACTAAGCTAATCAACCCATTTGCAAGGTTAAGCTGCGCATGTCGCGGTTAGTCTCTAGATGGGTGACCATTCTGAACACATCGCGACCCTCCATGCCTCGGACAGCACGTAAAGCCGTCGGTTCCAGTAGACATGCGAACACCTATGAAAATCATTAGAGGTGGTCAGAAGCCCAAAAAGCCTGACACCCAGTTTATCCTTGGGAAATCGGTGTTGTCTAGAAATTGGGTTATGGTGGTCTGATGGCAGTCGCTTCGTGTAATTCTGATATTCAGCCACATCTGGTTAGACTGGATGCCGGCGGGAAAAGGCTTGAAGGAGAATGAGTTGTAGATTTGAACTTAGACTACAGTGCAGTAAGCAAACGATCTATCCACTAAGCTATCAGTGCTTCTCTGACAACATTTATTTTATTTATTTATTTATTCTCTCCCTTAACCTTTTGACCGCCATGTCAATAACGAAAAGCTGTGTTCTCTACGCCAAGCGACAAATTCTAATATTTAATAATAAGTTAAAAAAAAAACACTAATTACATATTTTTTTATATTTATTTTGAACAAAAAAAAAATATTTTTGACGTGCCATGCCGTCGTTGGCGTCGTGAGCATGTTTTAATTTGACGTCTATACACGTCCGTGGCGTTCAAAAGGTTAAAGCTATCATAACAGGCTGTTGCGCAATGCGATAGCAACATCATACTGTCCCACTGCTGGGCACGGGTCTTCTCTCACGATGAGAGGGATTAGGCTATAGTCCACCACGCTGGCCTAATGCGGGTTTGCAGATTTCACACGCCTTCGAAAAAATCTCTCAAGCATGCATTCCTCACGATGTTTTCCTTCACCGTTTAAAGCGAGTGATAATAATTAATCGTTAATGTACCCATGATTTCGAAAAGTCAGAGATACGTGCTCGAGACCTTTGACTTGTCAAACCAGTCATATCACTAGACTTTCACTGCTTTTGTCTCTGACAACAAACAAGCATAATTCTATCGGTATGATCTATATTACCTGTAGAAGGTCGTTGACTATCAATTCTTGATCATCACGTAAGGTACATAAATGATCTAGATGAGGCTTAGCGATAGAAGCCTTTTGTGTTGTGCGCTTAGGACAAGAAAATACCTTTATAATAAAGGAGTAGGTAAGTGTATCCAGCTGTTTAGAGAACCATCTAGATATAGGTACTAAAACCAAAGGATACTGTGAGCTAGTTCTGCGTGAATCGGATTGCCAATAATTAAAAAACAAAAACATGATCATTGAATATTGTTATTTTAAAAGAGACCATGATTCTCTGAGTTTGTTCGGCGTTTCTTCTCAGAGATCGTCAGCTAGGAAATGCCGGCTCCATCTAGTATTAATTAATAATTAGTAATATCATGTAACAATAAAAATGTAGGGTAGCTGTCAGTAATTATTTCATCAAGACGCCCACCACCTCAGTCTACCCGTGACCATGGACGCTGTAAAGGGTCCGAAACGTCGGGATTAATAATATCAATATACGCGATAAAATCCGTAAAAAGTAGTTTTATTTCAATGTATAATATTCGCGTAAATGTCAGAAATCAATAGGTACTAAATATTTGGGTCATTATTTATTTGACCACGTCTGTAGTTTAGTGAAACGGGTATCGTACTGCTGAACATGGGATTGTGGGTTCGATTCCCACAGACCACAAATATGTTATAAACATAAGTGTCTGTGTTTGTCTAGGTGTTTCTTATGTATTTTATGTATGTATTTATAAAAAATAAGTACCTATATAAGGATTACATCCATTGTCCAGTACCCATAGTACGATCTCTGCTTTGTTTGGGACTAAATGGTGCTGTGTAAAATTTACCAAGAATATTATATTATATATCTGCCTCGTTAGTCTTGTGGTCCTAAGAGCGACCGCTGCGCTAGAGGTCTTAGGTTCGATACCCAGGTCGGGCAAAGAGTTTTATAGAAAAACCCAATGTGTTTCTATGAAATTCTTAGTAACAGCTCGGCGTCTAGATAGGAAATCGCCCCCTTAAATATACCGGCAAACTGTGAGTGTACAGACGCCAGCAAGTCAAGTGAATATGAACCTTATTTTTTTGTAATTAAAGTTGAAAATCTATCAAAGACATTTGACAGATTGGGGTAGCTTGATGTGCTGGCCTGTGTACACCTCTGTCAAGTAATGTGGCTTTCTATTGGTAAAAGAATTTTCAAAATCGCTTCAGTAGGTCAAGAGATTATTCCCTACAACCTCACAAACTTTATAATATAATAGCATAGTTATAGATGATTACTGAAACTATTACAGAATAACTTCCTGTCAAGGATTAGCCAAGGTTTGCCTTACTTATAATACATAAGAAACACACAGACAACACACGAACATTTAAAAATCCAAACTCTAGTGCGCGATCCCTTTTATGTTAATGAAAATGTTTTCGTTATCTTTTGTATTTTTTGGCATTTTCCATGCTGTCTATAAAATTATTTAGCGAAGGAATGTTTGGAATGTTATGCCTACTCAATATCTCTTCCATTACTGCAATCTCTAAATTGCACAGATAACCATTCATAGTACTTAACCTGACCTTCACACAGTGTTTTAACAAGATCACTTTGATGCAATACAAAATATATACTGTATTGATACATGCTCTTCAATATTTTGGGCCCACGTGTTACAGAAAAAACAAAAAGCGGAAAAAAAACTTCATTTTATGGCAAACCAAATTCATACAAAAATATCATAATTTACAGTTGCTAAACATAGGAAAATATTTTTTGAAATGTTTGGTTTTTTTGTTGAGATCATGCAATCTGCCATGGATAAAAAGGCAATGAGTCAAGTTTTTGAAACATTGTTATAAAAATATGACATTAAATGAAAAAAAAAAACATTCTCCCTCTCAATCACTCGCTTTGTGAATGTGTTATTGATGTTCGTGTTTGCGGTGATTTATCTAACGACGTTGACTGCTTCACGAAATCTGACGACATTTTTCGTGTTACAGGGTTGGCAACGCGCAAGTGATACCCCTGGTGTTACAAGTGCATATTGGCTACGGTAACGGCTTACCATCAGGTGTGCTGTTTGGTTGTTTGCCACCTCAGTGGTATAAAAAAAATTGTAATAGATATCTGTATATATGAAAATAAAACTATTTTTATTTTCGTTTTTGATTTGCTGCATTCAACTATGTTGGGGTCGGCTTCCAGTCTAACCAGACGCGGCTGAATATCAGTATTTTACGCGAAGCGACTACCACCAGACCTCCGCAACTTAATTTCTGGACAACACCGATATCCTAAGGATAGGCTGGTTGAATTGTTTTCTAGGTATCTGACTACCACTAACGGTGTTTATAAGTGTTAGTATGATGACCTGGATTGACGGCTTTACGTATTCTCCGAGGGGTCTCGATGTATTAAAAATGGTCACCCATCCACTGGTTCAGCGTGGCTAAAGTAGCTTAACCTTACAGATTGGTACGGTCGACAAAAGAGTTAAGTATACAGGCAGCTAATTAAACATCTGTGTTTTGTTAAAGATTGTGTAATAATGTATCACGCAATATGTGTCATGTAGGTATTGAAAGCTGCTACACATCAAACCCTTTGACGGGTAATAAAATTATTTAAATCACAATCTGTGTAAAGATGCAGATTTCATTCGCTACCTGTATACTAATCTCTTTTGTTGACTGTACTACTATACTTTAGCCACGAGCCCCTCACAAAGATCAAGAGTATGATCCAATTTTGTTCACCTCATTCGCAAATCAGAATAGAAAGTAAGTACAAAAATACTTTGTCAAGTACAACTTAATAAGCATTCAAGGTTTCAATAATATTCGCGATGTCATCCAATAATGCGACCTTAATTTAATTTTTAATGATTTTCGTGAACATATAAAAGAGGATAGCGATCTAGAAAAAGGTACAGTTCTTCTTTTGTAACACAAAGTTAAGGATTATAACTACAATGAATTTGGTAAGTACTGATCAAGGATTAAAACACCGTGACACCTGTTCCCGGAAGGGTGAAGGAGAAGTGTACTATAAAGCCACAGTTCACCGTTCAGTGTTTAGGTCTCATGCACAGGTGGTGAGCCTATTGCCATCACACAAGAGATAGGGCATAGTGAGAGTAATTCCACTCAAATTGGAGCTGCCTTACTGGGGAAATACCTCCACCTTGCATAAAATCGAAGTGAAATAACACAGCCTTGATCTGTGTTGTATTCCTATTGGTGGTTGACAGTGCTCCGCGACGAAACGTTATGTTGACAGTGGAGGGACTTTGACCCTTATACTGCCAACTATGTCTCTTTCGTTTTACAGGGTCAACAACGCGCAAGTGATACTCCTACTGTTGCAAGCGTCTATAAGCTACGTTAACCGTTTACCATCAATTGGGTCGTATGCTTGTTTGCCACTTTAGTGGTATAAGAAAAAATCTAAGATGCCTTTTTTTTTTCAGATAATCATCAGCACAGTCTTAGCTCTAAGCTCAGCAGCTCAACTCCCATCCAGGAACTACATCCCCCAGATTCAGGGAGACCAAGGAGGGCAAGGTGGCTATCAGGGTAATGCTGTCCCCCAAATTCAATTCGGTGGATCAGGAAATGTAAACCAACGCCCACAACAAGATGCTGAGAAGAATGCTGCTACTCTGAAACAGGATCAAGGGATCGGAGAAGATGGAAGTAAGTTGGCGAATATTCTTACTTGTTTCCCACTTAATAGTTAAAAAACCATTAAAGAGTTTAAAAAACCATCCACATCATTACTTTTATACAACAGCTATGTGCGAAGTCAGTTGGAATACTGTAGTACAGTTTGGAATCCATCTTATCAAGTACACATCACTCGAATCGAAAGAGTTCAGAAGAGACTCGTGCGTCACTTAGCTTATCGATTTAGGCGAAGTAACTCTAGGTCATATGAAGATAGATTGAGACGTTTCAAACTTACTGATTTAAAATCTCGCCGAACGATCTCAGATCTGACATTTCTGTACAAACTACTTAACAATTCCATAGATTGCCCAGATCTTCTTAGTAAGATATGCATTAATGTCCCGTCTAGGATTCCTCGCTACCCCCGCCCATTACTCAAACTCCCACGGTACCGAACAAATCTAGGAAAACACTCGCCGCTTGCTAGGATGTCACATCAGTACAATGCTGTATCATGTTCCTTGGAAGACATTGATATTTTCTCAAATAAACTGGGAAAATATAAATCTCTAATTCGCACACAGCTCAGTGGTGTGTAGGTGTTGAAATACCTAAGTTTTAATTAAATACCTAAGTTTTAATTAAATTTTAGTTCTTTAATATTAGTTCTTTAATATTTAATATTATATACTTTATTCTCCAAAAACCTTTTAAACTCCTATTTACAACTTACAACTTATTACAACTATTTTTATTGCACTATTTTTGTAAATCTAATTTGCAAAGCGCCATAAATTTCTGGTCGAAAATTTCTTGTTTAATTGTTAAATTACTAGCTGTTTATATGTCTTTTTATTAAGCTTATAGCTTCAATTTGATTTTAATTTTACATCTCAAGTGCATTTAATTCAACTTTCTGTGTGTTTTTATATTACTGCATGATGTGGTCTCCTGTAATTGAGGAAACACTAGGAATAACTGTTATTGTAAACACTACTATAGCATGTAAGGTGTATTCTTTGTTGGAGATCCTAATAAAATAAAATAAAATAAAAAAAATAAATAGGAAGGAAAGGAAATTTACATATTTATAATACAAAGGTAAATTGCAAATTTACCTTTGTATTATATACTTGCACTGCAAGGGACAATACAGGCTATATAGATCGAGTAGACTTTCCTATTCGAAAACAGTTGCTACCCAATTTTTAACTGACTTCAAAAAAAGTAGGTTCTTAGTTTCACCTGTATGTGTATAGGTATGTTTGTCTGCGATTATCTCGGGTTTGGCTAAACCGTTTTTGATGCGGGTTTCAGAAAAGTATTTTGTTATATTCTGTAGAAGGTTTTTATATACAATAAATGGATGCTCCGTGACGTCATCTGCTTGGATCCGTTGTTAAGCGATATATTCCTTCAACTAGACCGATATTTTTACACATAATGCTTGAAGTCTGTTTTCTTTTCCTAAAAAAAGAACATCTTTGCCTAAAAGTTATATGTATAAAAAATATATCATATTTAAAAAAAGAATTATTGGTCCCGCGGTGGTCGAAATTTTCCTTCGCTAAATAACTTAGTACAGTTTAAAAAAGAAAACAATTTAGTTAGGCGTGAGTATATATTTCTTTGTGTTTATTTCAAGAGTAAAAATCTTAAACCATGTTTTTCTATTTTAGGCTACCATTTCGGCTTTGAAACTTCAAATGGCATCCGAGCTGAAGAAGCTGGTAACACAGCCCAAGCCCAAGGTGGTTTCTCCTATAAAGGTGACGACGGCCTCACGTATACCGTGACGTACACCTCAGGAGAAGGTGGCTTCAGGCCTCTTGGTGAACACTTGCCGGTTCCACCTCCGACTCCTGAGGCTATCCTGGAAGCGCTGAAAAAGAATGAACAGGATGAAGCTGCTGGCATCTTTGATGATGGTAAGTATAATCATATCTATATGATTATTATTTTGTATCTATAGATACAATTAATTTTAGTTTCTCCAAATGCTAAAGGCTAGTTTCTTGACAATTTGAAAGTGCCTAAATGGTCTTATTGAAATAAAGCATTTGACTTTAATAAACACAACCGAACGTAATTTTTTGAGCTGTGAGTCGCGTAAAATCCGTCGTGCATTTCTTTGTTCAACAGAAATTTCAACTCATTTTGCATCTGAAACCGAACGCTGCGTAAATTGCTCAACTTATTTTACGTGATTCACAGTTCACAGATTTTTGCTCGTTTGGCCTCACCCTAAAACCTAAATTCTCTTGCTAAAAACAACACTATAGACAAAATAATATATTATTATGAAGAAAATTACGTTTCACCTGACACATACAATAGCTTACAATAAGTGTCTTGCGGCTTATCACTGGCTCATAACTGCGACCCATTCTCGGTCTATTTGATTCATATTATATTCGTATAAACCTAATTAAAATAATAAAAAAAACGATTATGCTAAGTTAAAATTTAAGTTTAGAAGACCAGTGGTCGCTAGAGCTGCTGCGCTTGAGATCTTTGGTTCAATTCCTAGATCAAGCAAAGTGTTATAGGGGCTTTCAATCAAAGTCTCAGTAAGTCGAAGTTTGTGCCAGGTTAATAGCTGTAGGCTCGCCCCTTATTACAGAGGATCTTAACATAAGTCGAACTGTGGATTACCTTAGTGTATGCAGTACACTTTTGCCCAACCTTTCGGGATAATACAGGCGTAATGGTATCTGGTATCTTATGCTAAGTATAAAATGCTAAAATAATTGTTTTATAAGTTTCTTTACTCGCATCTCTATTACTATTTAAATGTTTTTTTTTATTAGGTAAATATCATCCCGAGCAGCATGGAGGTGGCCAGTATACTGGTCACGGATCTTCTGGAAATGGCTTCGGATCATCACACCACCAAGGAGGTTTCAACGCCAACACCGGTTACCAGTACTGATTAAATACTCCTCCGCATTGATAGGTATATATTTGTCAATATTTGAACCTTGGAGATGCGGTTCTTGGCAAAGACCTGAAAGATGAAAGTGAAATGGATAAACAAGACTTGCAGAACATCTATAGATGTTGTGAACAGGTCTAGTAATATTGAAACTAACATTTCAAATTAAAAACAGAGCTGGAGGGCCAAAGAGAAGTCAATTCATATTTGGAACCCATACCCACTTTATGTAAATCAAGATTAATCAAATCGGGCGTTTAAAATATTGACAAATATAAATATAAATATTGACAAAACTGAACTGTGACTGTATGTAGTTTTAAGATCTAGATATAAGTAGATTTATAATCAATTGTATTTTATAAAATGTTAGAAATGTTATTAATGAAGATCACAGCTATAAAACCAACAAAATAATATTTCATTTTACCTCTTAGCAAAAGTAGAAATTTTCAAGCAAATTTCCTCACTGTATTTATCATTACAATCTACACTTTTAAGCGAGTGATAATTAATATTATGACTACGCACATCAATTCGAAAAGTCAGAGGTGCGTGCCTTGGATTCGAACTCGAGACCTTTGACAGCAGTCTAATGGTCATATCACTAGGCTATTACTGTTTAACTGCTATGCAAATGTTTAGGTAATTGCGCATACGCACAACAGTTACTAATGCCATCTATGTATAAAGCAACGTACTAATACAAGATGTTGTCGACGAGTTATCAAATTAGTTGCTGAAACTCACGTATTTTTTAATGAAGTTCTTGCAATACAACTTGATAAAAAGCTGTACATCTTAACAATTTTAAGCCTAGGAATTTAGTTTGGTGTTTTCAATATAATTAACTCGCCCTCTATTAGTTGGAACCTAAAAAAATTGGCGAACTGTTGGAGTCCATTTAGTACACCTCTGTCCAACCCTATGAGGAATATAAGTTTGATGATAGTATCAATAAATGTAGGCCATATTGCACCATTGCTTAATCTAAATTGTTTCTGGAGCCGATAATCTGGATTCCAATCGAAGCTCTCTAAGTTTAAATCTCTCAGCTTAAATCTTTTTCACACCTGTAACCCATTGGGGTAGGCAGAGACTATAGAATTCCATTTGTTATGATCTTTATAGTACGGAAAATCCTCTTGATTCATGCACCTCCCGGAGAGGTGGCAGGGTGTAACGGACGCATACCGACTAAAAACCGCACTTTTCTTAACTCTTCATATAGTCATGGCCATGGGATCCATGAAATTCGCCACGACCCTGACAGAACTCGTTACAACTCTGGTGTAGCACTTTTGCTTCATCAAGGTTCATTCATTCGTTCGTTCAGTCATCAACCTCCTCATGCATGACCCTCGATTTAGGGTGCTCTTAACTTGGACTTTTTAAAAATGACCGCAATTTAATTCTGAACTTTGAACTTGTGGAAGTACCTAGTGGGATCACGGTTGGCTAGTGCGGAAGGACGAGTTGTGTTGCCCCTCCAATCAAAGGAAGCATTCTTCGACTAGGCGATTATCTTGCCTGGCAGGCTACGGTTGATGTCGGGCGTCTGCATAAATGCAACTTTAGTTCCATGAAGCGCGACAGATGTCACTATAAACTTTTGAAATGTTCGCTCCAAATAGTACATACCAAGCTCTTCTTACTTCACACCTTCTAATATATGTGAATCATAGATTAGATCACATTCATTGTATTAAGGATGAATTATGCTAGACTGTAGCGGGCGAGAGCCGTGCCTCTTACGAGAAACGGACGAAGCACGGATTAAAAATTTCACTAAAATTTGTTTGATGCAGTACATGATATACCGTGCTGCGTCCGCGTCTTGTATTCCGATTCACGTTATTAAAACCGTAGCGATGTCGCAGCGACTTAATCGTTGAAACAGTTTTCCTATTCACATCCGTGATCGAATCGTTGAACTGTGTGATACAGTTCAGTATTAGTACAGTTATTTTTCAATAGGACGACTTCTAAATCTGAAACTTCTTGAACGAGGCACAGACGTACCCCGACGACGCACGGTTCCGCCTCGCCTCCTTCTCGACTCGTCGTAACATCGACGCTCTTCCGTGGTGTGTCCGAGGAGTAAGCGACGAAAGCACGTACGGGACTCGGACGACCGTAACATAATTTATCCTAGTCTAAGAATGATACGAATTCGTCTCATCCCAGACCACATCTTCTCAACGTTTGTAGAAACAGTTGCAAAAACATTTCCAGTACCTTGATTGTTTAACAATTCTTTATCACATATATCTTCATTCCCATTTTTCCCGAAGGGTTAGGCAGAAGCAAAAAAGTTTAGGTCTCATCTAATAGAGAGCGTCTATAAAGAGATGTACATATATATTTAAAGGCGGGCGTTTTAGGTGTTTTATTTAAAATTAGATATTACCCAGTAGTCTATCTTAAATAAATTATTTTGACTATAGGCTGCGGTTGCCGCTTACCAACAGGTGGCCCGTAAACTTGTTTGTCATCGTATATGGCCATTGTATATGGCCACAATATTAGTGATATAAGTATCCACAATTTATAATAAAAGTAACAATTTATGAAAAGCTAAATAAGTTTCCAATCCAGCGTGCTACGCGTGTCATGTGGCTCAGCCGTTATATAGCAGTAGTTGACAGGATATCACAATAAAAATCGGAACGTAAATTGTAGAAAAAGGTATATTGTTTTATTCATAGAATAAATAATTGCATCTCGCAACTTCTCACTGGTAAACATTATGACTGTATCAGATTACACATACTCATAACTTTCATGTTTCTATACTCCATTTTGATTAATAACCTTTTAATAATTACTAACTGTAAGTAAATTTTGATAAAAAAAATCAAATGCCAAAAGGCAAAATATTAAGGCACTATTTTCTTAATTATATTCAAATATCACAATTATACATTTTCCAAAATGTACTTACAGACAAGCCTCATTATAAAAATGTAGTAAAGCATATTTCACATCATCTCATTTTGCACCTGTTCCATCTTCAAAATAACAACACCAGTGTGTGTGACATGTGACACATTCTCCAATTAGATCAATGCTTTGCATGTGTGCATCTAATGCCAACGATGAGAAATTTGCTCTACTTGATTTTGTTTGCGTTATAAAAACAAATATATCTAAGTACTGGTATGTTAATCGGGTGTTTAGTATTTGTAGGTTTGTCTGGCACCAGCTCTGTATTGCTGTTGCTGAACATAGGCGGCGCCGGCACCAGCGGCGTCTCCGTATTTGCCAGGGTTGTATTGACCTGGAAAATTTTAAAAAAATACATGTTAGATAATATTGTGAGTTTACCAAATGAAACTGTACCGGAAAAATATGAGGGAGATTTTAACACGTAGGTGATAGTCCGAAAAAAAACATAATTTAGTAACTAAGTCTATGCCTGGAATATAATTGTTTGATGATGTTGATGAGGATTTCGATGGCTCTTGTAAATGTTTAAAAATACTTATTATATAATTAATAATACATTTATATGATCGAAATACCATTCACTCACTCACGGATTATGAAAACATTTCAAAACTATAGAGCTTGCAAACAAAAAATGTTGGTATGTCCTAGATTGCTTAAAAAGTGTAGACACCAAAATTCCCGCAGGATTGAGAAATACGAGATCAATATAGGATGCACCGCGGAACACAAGTACTTATACCTTGTAAAATATAGCTTGAGCCCTATAAAGGCAGCAGGACGGAATCCTAAATTCTAAAAAGTCTCATTTGAAAAATCGCTGAGAAATGTATGAATTTGACGTTTTTTTGACATCTGTCATCTACATAAAATTTGCAAAGTTTGTTTCATCATCAACCCTTAAAATGCTGGGCACGAGTCATCATAAGTTTATGTTAATTTTATACAAAATTCCTCTAAATTATTGCAAAAGAAACTTGAAAGGTGATTTACTATGATTGATTGTATGACCACCTGCAAAGTAAATGTTACAAGATTGCACCAGGACTAATAACATTAACAGCTTCTTAATTTATTGTAAAAACATTCTCTTTTATCTAAGTAGGTAGTTGACATTTTATGACACGTTTGTTACAACACTGCGATTACATCCTAATATCATCCTCATTCTCCGATCCTTTTTCCAACTATGTTGGGGTCTTCCAGTCTAACCAGATGCGGCTGAATATCAGTATTTTACACGAGGCGACTGCCATCAGACCTCCGTAACCCAATTTCCTCCTGGCCACAAAACAACCACAAAATATTGTCATGGGTGTTCGCATGACAACTAGGCCCGACGGCTTTACGTGCTCTCCAAGGCACGTAATGCCGTCGTATGCCTCGATGTATTAAGAATGGTCACCCATCCACAGATTGACCGCGGCAAGCACAACTTAACCTTGCAGATCGGTTGATCAGCGTAATTATAACATAGCTAGGAACCTCTAACATTCTATCTGAAGGATAATTCTGCTAATTGATTTATTGGATTAGACTGAAAGCCGATCCCAACATAGTAGATCTACCATGTGACCTTAGAACCTGCGTGGGACAGTCCCTTCACTATATTGACCTATTGTTAGTAAGACAGTAGCTATAATCTACAACGCACTTTAGTTCCCGTACGTTACAAACTTATTACATCACCAACATTCACAAAAACCAATCGTAAATTCGACGCTATAGAGTCTAACACTATTGCATTTTAGAATTGTATGCTTCAAAACGCATTTTAAGATATTTTGCCAAGGGAAATTGAGTTTTATTGTTAGAGCGGTTAAGTTAAAACCAGCGTGTCTCGCAGCGGTCAAAGTGAGGGGTCATTGAGTAATAATGTAAAGGTCAGTGTACTAGTGCAAGTGTGTAGGTACAGGTGATTCTCTAAAGTTATTTACGATTGCTTCGAAGCTTTGTTTTCCTATATGATTGTCAAGTTATTGATAAAAAAATATAATAACGTTTAAGAATTATATTAAAATTAAACTAGGTATATCGCTCAGTGTCATAAGACAATGTAAGCTGAAAATATAATATTATCTTCACCGTGTGTGATGGTCCATTGATTGTAATATCAGCGATATTTTATCTTAAGAGAAAATATTATAGCATCTTTACCGTGTGAAGCGCTTCGGACGCGCCCTTATTTGTAATCAGTGACATTTCCCGTAGATTATCTCGGGGCCATGCCATAGACATTTATAGTCCAGTCTCGAAGAGCAATTTTAAGCAATTTACTTGTTAGTTGCAACTTAAGGATGTATTTAAGGATGCCAGTTAAAGTTTTGTAATACTGAGTTGGCAAAAGCACTGTAGGATTTTACTAGGTGCATTGATGTATAATGCAATTAATAAATAATATATAGAAATGATAAGATCTGATGACTGTCGTTTTGTATGGTATTGTGTTTTGGGGTATTACGTAAAAAATAATAGTGCACTTACAGAACAAAAGCAATGCATAAGAGCTTTTTGTTTACAAATTTAATAAATTTACCTGTTCATAAATTTAAAGAAATACTTTTTAGGTGATTATATGAACGTTGTTTCTACTCCACGGGTGAGTATTTTAATTATAAAAAGGTTTTGAGCTGTAAAATTATGTATTATGTAGACGTGTTGTGTATTGTAATGTCTCCATTGTTTTATATACTTATAGTCTCCCTATTAAAGAAAATATTACTACATAATAATCTTAAGGCTTGTTGTCTTAGACAAAAAACCTCATGCCTATTTGTAAGACTTGTGACATTTGTGAATTTGAAAAAAAAAACTGAAATAAATAGCTACGGCTGAATGCTGGGATTCCATTGTAAGAAATTTGGCAACTTGTGTTCACACGTGTTGGTGACAAAAATGCTACAAGAAAGTTGGTAACTTTTCTATTTAGAATACAATACTTTTTTTATCATACGGAAAATTCTCATGGTCCAGTACCTGGGGAGGCGGCACGGTATATCGGACTCCTGCCGGCTTAAAACCGCACTTGCTTTCTCTAGCTCTATACATTAAACAAAACTACTCTACCCGTCTACGGAGAGTCTACGGGTCCGTGACCATGGACGCTGTAAAGGGTCCGAAATGTCGGGATTAATAATATCAATATAACGCGATAAAATCCGTAAAAAGTAGTTTTATTTCAATGTATAATATTCGCGTAATGTTAGAAATGAATCCATACATAATATGTCACGCTCATCGAATCGTGACATTCGCCACGACCGTGACAGAGAACACAATACTTGACAATTTTCTTTCAGTGTGGACCCGGTTTTCAGCTCCTTTATTCGGTGCATTCCACAATTCTTCTTTCAAAATTCTAGAAAATTCGACTCACCATCGTCGATGATACCGGCGGCCTCATCGCGAGCGTTCTGTTCCAGAGCCTTCAGGATCTCTTCGGGTATTGGGGGAGGGGTAGGGATGTGGGCGCCCTGCGGCTGGAAACCACCCTGGCCGGCTGCGTAGTTGATGGCGTAGATCTGACCGTCATCCCCAGTGTACGAGAAACCACCTTGAGCTTGGATGCCATCAGCCTGAAAAATTGGGTGATTGAGGTGAGTAAGGCGGTCTATAACATTAAAATGCATGGAATGTGTGAAAGACGTCGATAGTAGTTCGAGCGGCAGACTGCTGATCATGAGGTCGTAGGTTCGATGCCCACAGGACATTTGGTAAGATTAAAAGCCGACCTCAACGACCCTCCTGTCTACCGCCACCGGTCCGCCCTACTGTGGTCTCGGTAGTTCAGTCGGCTAAAGCGTCCGGTGTACTTAATCGGAGGGACGCAAGTTCAAACCCTGCCTGAGATCGAATATTTTTTTATCTAAAATATAAATTATACCTTTAAAATTGTTTATTTGTGTTAATGCCAAATAAAACAAAACAAACTAATAAACAACATGCCTTTAAACTTAAATAACTTTTGGTTCAAAATGTTCGGTTCAACCTCATAACTAACCTACAAGATAATCTCGTAAAATACCAGTTATGTGATGTCTCGCGGCGATAGTTGATTCTTAGAACATTATACCTCATAAAGTCGGACCTATGTCTTCCGTAGCTCATCTAGACAATATTACCAGTTAACATTTCCAGTAAAGGATGCTCTGAGCTGATTATATCTGTGTTAACAAGTTATTTTAGACCAGACTTTTAAAAGGTAGTAACAATTTACTACCTTTTTTTAAAGATAGGGTTCCTTAGCATGACCTTTAAGTCTTGGGAATCCAGGAGCTATTGAAGCAGTCAGAAGCAGCATACAACCACTAAGCTTATGATGCAGTTTGAAAATATGATCATCAACCCAAATACTGTCCCACTGCTGGGCACGAGTGAGAGGGATTAGGCTATTAGTCTAACACGCTGGCCTAATGCGGGTTAGCAGACTTTACACGCCGTCTGAAAAAATATCTAAGGCTTACAGGTTTCTTCACGATGTTTTCCTTCACCGTTTAAGCGATAATTAATTTTTATAACGCATTATGAATTCGAAAACTCAGAGGTGCGTCGATTTACCAAAATATTTATAATTAATTTAAATAAATTTAACTTGTCGATTCTCCAAAGCGAAACGAATAACACACAGCACCAACTAAAGAACTTTAAAGAGAATGTGGGTCAAATTTCTATTAAATCCCGATAAAGATTTGGTTTACCCAATGGTCATATAACTAGGTTATCACTGCTGTTTGAAAATATAACAACTTAAATCTGTTTATAACCTATGTTTATATTTCACATTTGCTTAAAAAGGGTGGTCTCATAAGCATATTAATGCTTAGATAATATCTAAATGCCAATGCAATAATCATTACTCAGTAAATTATTATTCTGTTACGTTCACTGAGAAACGGGGTTAATTGAATATAAAACATAATAATTTGTTACATTCGACCTTGACATTTGGGTGTCCAGGAAGGTCATAAATTGTGACCTTAATATAACAAAATGGGGTGATCAATTAATGAGAATTATTGTGAGTAACGCCGTTGTAATATGTAAATGGGAGAACTGTAATCTTTGCAAGCGTTCCTTATTTGTTCTGTCATGTGGGTTACCAATTTATAATTATTATTGTATTGAACATCATTGTGTATAGCGATAATTTTAAAGAGTAACCATGGAGTTTTTCAGAAATCAGCTTATAATGGAAATTCATTACCTATTCTGTAGTCTTATCAGATTGTCCACATTTTAGCCCGCCAGTGAACACAAAAAAGGGATATCGGGGAGTTTCCAACGGACTGGAAAACACGAGATCATTGTCGGTGTTATATAGTCAATTGCACATCAAGATACCAACAACTAAAATTTTCTCATTTCATTTTGTACATTACCATCAACATTTTAAGGTTTAAAATCATTTGGAGAAATTAGACAGTTTTGTTTAACCTGATGTGCTGACTGTACGTAGCCCTACCTAGTCAATTAGAATGTTAAAATCAAATAAAAAAAAACAAATGATCGTCAATGTCCTTAAATAATAAATCAGCGTGACATTACAAGCAACAATCTTCTGCTATTCTCTGAGATGTTACATTGAGATATTACGTTATTATATGTAGTACTAAGCTAATAGCGTTTATAACTCATAAAACGCTAATAAACATAACTTGGCATTTACTACTTCTTACATAAACCTATCAATATTATTGCGCTGTCTAAATAGTATTAGCTCAAGACTCGTAGATTATAGACGGTTATAGCCTCTTATGACCAATATAAGTACGAATATTTGTAAATTAGATGTTTTAATGAAACTTCTACGTACTAAGTTCTAAGTCAATGTGCGAGATGGTGCATTTACGTAATTAATTTCCTCTGTTTATTAATGTTGACATATTTTTTCCAGCAAAAGAAAGGTCAACACTTCTTGATGTCGTTTTTGTTGCGAACAAACTATTTATTTAAGTTTAACAACAGAAATCGTTACTGTAATAATTTATTCAAGGTGTTTTATGATCATAAACAAAATGTTTTAATACTGCCATTTATTGTCACATTAATGTATAATTTAACGACTTCATAAATATACAACTATGCTAATATCATTAATGACCAACAACCATCAATATAATGACAACAATATAATTGATCGATTAAGATGTTGTGAATTTATTTAATAACAAGTCGATCCATTAATTGATCCAGACTTGTCAAGCTTAATGTTTAATCGTGGACGTTTTGACAGCTGAGTATTCGAATAATCCAACGAGTTGCATTATTAAAATCAATAAAAACTCTTTAGAGAATCAAGGTACGTCAAAATTAGTCTTCTTTTTTTCGTTCAAATATCAAGCAGAATCAAACTATGTTTTCAATGCAACTTAAAATTTTGTGGATCATTTTGCTGATTAGCTACTAATCCACAGATTAAATAATAGTGCTAAATTTAAATTTAACGTATTTTTTATAATAAAATCTTCATGACTGAAACTTTGTATGAATGGAGAAATGGAGGTTCCTTTATGAGCAACAACACCAAATTTAAGTAAATACCTAGACAATTATGTAATATTAGGTTTTGGATGAGTAAAAAATAACGAAATGGTTTTTATAATCACGTTGACATGGCTTATCAATCATATTAAGATTGACTAATGCTAACATTTTGATGAATTCGCTTTCGATTTTTATGTAACTCTAGCCTGCAGATTGATTTAGTATGTAGGCGTAGCCTTAAATAATTTATATCTAACAATCTACCTACATTAATGTTGCGTTGATAGTTTGGACATCCGACATATCAACGCGATTGCCAACCTGTAACCTGCGCCCGTGGGAGGTAGAAAAAAACAAACGAAACTAGCACGAAAAGTAAAAATAAACCTCTTTTCACTCTGATACTTATATGAAAATCTTGTATGTAGATATTATTATTTTTTTAATTTGCCCAATTTTACATAGGGTCATCTACTCCTAAACTAAGTAGAGCTTGTAATAAATGTAGGTTAGGTAGGACTGGATAAAAAAGAAAAAAGATGTCAAATTCACACAAATTTCTCAGCGATTTCTCCAAAACTCTATTTCTTACATACAATGATGCCGATTTTTTGCATCTGTCATCAGCTAATTTATGATGCCGTAGTTTTTTGACATCTGTTACGGGTAACAAGCTATGTTACGAAGTATAGGTTGGTCTCACAACTGTGAGACAACAAACGGATCTAATAACTCTGAAGCCGCAGACATTTGCATAATCCTGACCTTTTCATCTGGCCAGTGCCCTTTCAGACTAGCCTCGCATGGGTGGGTCACCGTAAAAATATTACTGGGTCATCTGCTTATACATACATTTAGAAAGGATGGATATGACAATAATGAAAACTTTGTAGTGATCATTAGAATAATAGCTATGTTCCTCTTATGATCTCTTTTTTCCAATTTCATGGGAAAAAGTTAAATTGAAAATCAATCAAAGAAATTTGACAGATTGTGGTAGCTTGATGTGATGTGTGTGGCCTCTGTACATGCCATCACGTCTTTATTGCCCGAAGGCTTATGCAGAGGTGTACTAAAGTTGCTTAAATCACTCGAATTGAACGTAAAAGCGTGTTATGGGGTATTTCTGTAAAATCTTCAGTAGCAGCTGGGATAATTTGCGCCTTGTAAATGCTAAATAGGTTCGCTCTCGCTTAGTGCATCTTTGTCTAACCCTTCGGGGAACACAGGTGTGATGGTATGATTGGTATTTGAGGTTTCAGAAATTAGCAGATCACCCATTTGCAATTTTGCTAGTTAAATTACAAATTCAGGATCAACTTTTCTTTTTTTGTATTGAAATTTGTACAAGACAATGTCTTGTCTTGTTGGATCAATTACTCCATATTGATGCACTTACCTCCTGGCCTTGCTCCTCAGCCTTGATGCCGTTCTCAGTTTCATAGTTGTATCTGAATGAGTCTTCCTTTACGTCGGAGTCAAGGGCGATGATCCTGGCGTTTTTCTCGTATTGCGCCTGGGGACGGTTGGACTGTTCGGCGTAGGGGGGAGAGTTGTAGGCCGCGGCGGCCAGGCCGAAGAAGGCGGAGATCAGGAGCTGGAGGAAGAAGATATCGGATGTAGTAACCAGCCAAGTAACACAATAGCAAAATACAATAATAACAGAATATAACTACTCTCCCCACCCATATACTGTCCCACTCTTGGACACGGGTGTCCTCTCCGAATGAGAGGGTCTACCACGCTGGCCTAGTGCGGGTTGGCAGAGTTCACACACCGTTGAGAAAATCTCTAAGGGATGCAGGCTTCCTCACGATGTGAACCTCCTCTGAGAATTGCCAAAACAAACTCAGATAATCATGGTCTCTTTTGAAGTCCAGACAATAGTCTTCAATGCTTATTAAATAATTTGTTTTGTTTTTTTTTGTATGTAGGCAAATCTGAAATGGCTTTTTGAAGAAAGAGCCATAGCAGCTTTGAGTTGACCTGTCCAAACTGACGGCACGCATACATCAGTGATCGTGTAGCTCAACCACAATAGACTTTACATATGAAACAATGGTTAAAATTATATAAGTTTAATTAGTTTCTACTTCCCTTAGGCCATAAATTAGTTTTACGGCCTTTGGGGTTCCGTTTGAAAGCGAAACCTACTGTTGGGTTACAATATGACGTATTTAAAAGTGTCAGATGTGACCATGTTTTGTAATTATTTAGATTGTATATAAATCAATTGCCACGTATATGTTCGACCGACCATTACTTGAAAACGGCTCTAAAGATTAGCCTTTTTTTTTTGGTGTGTTGTAATTGTCTACACAAGGTTTGCGTGAAAGAAAATTTGGGAGTTTTCCGCGGGATTATAAAATATCAGATCAATGCAGGTTGCACCGCTGGCATAGTTTGTCGTTAACAATTAGTACCTACCTTAATAGGTTTTTCGAATCAGTTTTTGAACTATTACATGTACATATTACAAAAATGCATAATATTTTTTAATAATTTTGTCTATTTAAAAAATATTTTAGCTTATTTAAAACTATATAAATTACATTTAGTTTTAATCACCTCGCAAATCTGATTCAGGGACTAACAAATTTAAATAGGACCCGCCGTGGTTTAGTGGTCATAGCGTCTGGTATATTTAACTAGAAGACGCAGGTTCGAATCCTGCCCGTAGTCGAAATTTTATTTTACTAAAATTACTTTATAATCTTAGCATGGAAAATACAAAAAAGGTGACTAACAAATTTTCAAATACACTTTATTCTTGAAATTGATAATAATGTTCTTTTTAAAATTCTTTTTTTACGTACGGAACCTTTAGATTTTCTCTGGTGATTCACTCTATGCATTGCTATAGGTACCAAACTTTGCGCAAGTTATTTCGTAAGTATGCAATGGATCAGATGCTATCACGCGTCCCACCCATTGTCTTACATTTTGATATTACTTCAAGAACGCCAATTATTCCGAAAACAAGTGTTTCTTGTTAAAAAATTCTCATAGATACTATGAGCGGCCGCATTTTTAATTTTATGTTATTTATACCACTTTTTATTTTGGTGTTTTTTTTTACAAGAGAGTGTTAAACAACATTTTAAATGTTTTAAGGAAAATTACTTTTTTTAAAGCTAAACATATTATAATACTTTATAGAGAGAAGAAAGATACATATAAGATACAATAAAATAATATTACACTATGTTTTTTAATGAGATATATTATGGCATGATTGACAAATGTATTTCGAAAATATTTTTACGAATTATGACACGGATACAATCAATATCGAGTGGGTTTGTCCGTGCGCAATTTTGATGCAATCGTTTGCACAACGATTTTAACATCTAAAGAAATATGTATCAAAATGGTGAATATATTGACTTTATTTCAATAATTAATATTATCAATTAGATTTATTTATCATTTTGGGAAAAAATTGGGGGGAATTTTTAGAATAGCATTTTAATAAGTTTAAAAGGAATTATTATTTTAAATTGATAGATAATAAATAAAAAGCAACATAAAATCGTTGAATTATGATTAAAATTAATAGAAATAGGAATTTGAATTAAGTAAATGTATAACTTTTATTCAATTATAAAAATTTAAATATAATAAAAAAAAAAACAAATTCACTGAACGCACGTTAAATAAATTAAATCCGAAATCCAATAAACACCGCACTATAACTCCGTAAATCGATTCCCGCCCACTCGATTAAATCAACTAACGAATCGAATCGACTATCGCAACTCACCAGTTTCATATTGTCAGGTCGGAGGTGAACACTCGAATGTAACAACGGACGGCCCAACCTGCATATATATACACATCGGATGACAGGGACATTACAAAATTCATTCTAGTTCATAATGATGCCACTTTTAAGAGATATTACTACGATACATTTTTTGCGTAAGTAATATGACATTTTGGTGAAATGATTGGCAGATGAGGTGTGAGTGTATTCGGATCAAGGTCAATAAAAAACTGAATGATCCCTTTGGAAAGTTCTCTAAGCTAAGTATCAAAGGATTTCCATCCGCGTTGCCCTTCAAACAAGAAAAGGAAAATACTAGAATTTTTCGAAATTCGAATTTTTTGAAATTTCGGAATAAACTAAAAAAAAAATTAAAGTTTCTTTGCTTAGTTTGCTGAAAGTAATTTATAGATAACATTATGAGTGTATTTAGATCATTAGTTCATGGGAATTAAAAATAAAATACATCTAAATAATCCCTTATGAAGTCAAAAGTACTTTCCCTTAGCTATTCTTCACTCCTTTGGAATAAAATTTCAACTTTGTATCAATCCATTGTGTTTTCGTAAAATGATTCCAATATAAATCTTGGATTCGATACAAGGTCATTCAAAATGATACAAAATAGGTAGGTACTCACAAATAACTTTATCAAGGTTCAATAGAAATTTGACACACATTCTCTTGAAAATTCTTTAGGTGTTAATATTTTCACATTGGGAAATCAATGAGTTGAGAATGTAATTAAATTAAAATGAGTATGAGAATTAAATTTATTTAAATTATTTATTGGTAAATTGTCGCAGCGATAGCATATTGATAATTATGCTCATTGGACTGACAAATCAAAGGTCTCGAGTTCAAATCCAAGGCACGCAACTCTGAATTTTCGAAATCACGTGCGTATAATTAATCTTTTTTTTTTTATTTAATTATAGGTTGGCGTTTGACCACAATCTCACCTGATGGTGAGTGACGATGTGGTCTAAGATGTGGCACGCTTACCTAGAAAAATCATTGATATCACTCCCTTGAAACGGTAAAGGAAAACATCGTGAGGAAACCTGCATGCCTTAGAGATTTTTCTTAGCGGTGTGTGAAGTCTGCCAACCCACACTAGGTCAGTGGTGGACTATAGCCTACTCTCTCTGTCTGAGAGGAGACTCTTGCCCAACAGTGGGACAGTATATGGGTTGATGATGAAGATGATGATAAGATCGACGCACAAAAAGGATAAATAGTTGTACATTGAAATAAATTGATATCATTAATCCCGACGTTTCGGACCCTTTACAGCGTCCGTAGTCTACCCGTGACCATGGACGCTGTAAAGTTTTATTTCAAAGGATAAATAAATTCAGACATATGAGCACTTATATTCAAACTTGGTCAAACAATTGTTTTGTAACACACCATCACGCCTGTATTTCCGAAAGGATTATGTAGAGGTGTAAAAATTTACACGAGCAATGATAGCCTAGTGATTTGAATATTGGAGTGCCAAGTTAAAGAACTCAAAACGAGTTCAAATCCAAGGCATACAACTCTGAATTTTGCAAATGAAATGTGAGACTCGTGGGTAAGAAGTAACTAATCAACCGATCTGCAAGGTTAAGCTACGCTAGTTGCGGTCAGTCTGTGGATGGGTGACCGTTCTTAACACATCGAGACCCCTGCGTGCCTCGGAGAGCACGTAAAGCCGTCGGTCCGGGTTGTCATACGAACACCTATGACAATCGTTAGTGTCAACCAGTAGCAAAAAAGCCTGACAAGTAGTCTATCCTCAGGGTTATCGGTAATACCCAAAAATTGGGTAGCGGATGTCTGATGGCAGTCGCTTCGTGTAAAATACTGATATTCAGCCGCATCTGGTTAGACTGGAAGCCGACCCCAATATAGTTGGGAAAAGGCTCGGAGAAAGAGAAAGAAAGATCACTCGCTTGATGGAAAACATCCCGACGAAACCTGTATACCTTAGAGATTTTCTCGAAGGCATATGAAGTCTGCCAACCCGCAATATGCCAGCGTGGTGGACTATAGTCTTATCCCTCTCAATATGAGAGGAGTCCCGTGCCCAGCAGTGGGACAGTATATGGATTGATGATGAATAATTAAACAGAAAAAAGATTGCCATTATCAGTAAGAGCTAACCAGTCTCGACACACGGCAAGAACCTCAATAGACACCTATTGAGTTTCTTGCCGGCTCTTCTCCATAATACCGACTTTTTAGAACCGTTCAGCTAGTTTTAACTTTTTAAAAGTGCTATTTTAATGGTCTGATTGAGATAAAATATATGACTTTGAAAACGTCAGATACGAAATTACGGTGTTACGTATTCGACGACCTCTGTGGTCTAGCGGTTCGAGTGCCGGACTGCTGATCATGGGGTTCGATTCCCACAGGACACAAATATTTGTGAAGGATATAACATGAATATTTGTGTTTGTCTGGGTGTTTCTTATGTATTATAAGTATGAATTTACCAAAAAAAGTATATAAGTATTATATCCATTGTCTAGTACCCATAGTAAAAGCTTTGCTTAGTTTGAGACTAGATGGTGTTGTGTAAAATGTCCCAAAAATATTATATTATTACATTTAATTTTGTTATAATAACAAAGATAATATTCTACTTATATTTATTACGAATACCAATTTATTAAGATAATCAAAGATATCAAAAACACATTAGTGTCTCGTCATTACGCATACCAATCATACCAACAAGAATTATAAGATTTATAAGTAACTAGTTAGCTCCGCGGTACTACTTGTATTGATCACATTTTTGATTTTCACAATTCCATAAAAGCGAATGGCTTTTTTATATACCATTAAGTTGGCTAACAAGCATACGGTCCACCTGATGGTAAGCGGTTACCGTAGCCTATAGACGCTTGTAATACCAGAGGTATCACTTGCGCGTTTCCGACCCTGTAAAATGAAAGCGGAATAGTTGGTTTGGCAGTATAAGGGTCTAAGGCACATAATGGCATTCTCTGTTATGTTCGGTAAATAGTAATACGCTCGCTTCTAAGAGACGCTATATCTAACGTCCACACTGATAACATCAAGTGAACCAGTTATTTTTTTCATTACCACATTAAAACCAGAACTGAGAGTTCAAAATTAATTACATAAATTATAGTTTGAACACCTTTTAATAATCATAATTTCCTTTTCACATAATTTAGTAATCATATTAATAACTTAGTTACGTAATAAACTATGGGGTCGTGTGTAAGTAATAGCTAAGGTTCCTTTGAATCAATTCTATTTTATGTTCTGTGCTATTTATCGTCTTTCCCTCCCCGTCCCTTGCTCGAGCCGGCCCGTGCCGAGCCAGTAGCTTTAAATTCGCCCCTAAATAATTTAAACCCAGGTCCAGCCGTCCCTAGCTGCCCCCCCAGCAACGCCCTAAGCCGAGGTTCGAGTCCCGCAGGGGACGCCCTTAGCTGTGTTGCTTAAGTAAGTTGCCCCTGGCTGGAGGCATTTGGTGCCTCGCCACCTAGTCCGGTTAAGTTTTTAAAGCTCCCTCAAGGTAAAAACTATGTCCGACAAAAAAAAAAAAAATTATCGTCTTTGTGTTCACTCCTTGTTAGTTCAATAGCGGATTGATTTTGAGAGGGGCTTGTGGAAAAGTGGCTAAATAAGTACGCTGATCAACCGATCTCTAAGTTAAACCGTGGCAAACTCTGTTTTACCTAGAAGATGAATTAATGATTAACCGTGATTAGTGATGTTCAAAGTTGCTATAAATCAATAACATGCTTAATGCTATATGCTTAATTTTTAAAGCATGCGATTTTATGTGCTATATTATAGTATGCTTAATTTATATGCGTACTTGTTATGTTACGGCAAAACAGCGGGCCGCGCCCGACGGATAGTTGCTTGATAGAGAGAGTGTTATGCGATATAAAGCAAAATAGCATTAAGTGCGAACCGCGATATTATTAGCTTTATGTTATATTTATTATGAAAATGAAAATGAAATGAAAATAGTGTTTATTTTGAGAACTTATTCTATAACAAAAACATTTAAACTTCTGCCAAACTGCATGACAGTTTGTTGGCAGACGTAAACTCCCTTCATCATCAACCCATATACTGTCCCACTGCTGGGCACGGGTCTCCTCTCATATTGAGAGGGATTAGGCTATAGTCCACCACGCTAGCCTAGTGCGGGTTGGCAGACTTCACAAACCGTCGAGAAAAATCTCTAAGGTGCATACCTTAACGGTGAAGGAAAACATCGTGAGGAAACCTGCATAGGTTTCCTCACGATGTTTTCCTTCACCGTTTAAGCGAGTGATAATTAATTATTAATACGCACATGAATTCGAAAAGTCTGCGTGCCTTGGGTTCGAACTCGAGACCTTCGACTTGGCAGTCCAATGGTCATACCACTAGGCTATCACTGCTTAGTATTAAAACTCCCTTAATATTTTTTTATTCTATAGTTACCTATCAATTCAGTACACTATTTTACAGCAAAACACAAGATTATTATTAATAACAATTTTAGTATAGTGGATAATCAAAATGTTCTTCTACTTAGCTTTTTCTATGCTGACCTTTTAAGAAGATTATCAAGAAGATAGCAGATTATTTTATCTTTAAACATTCTTTTTGTGATACATTTTGTTTCTTTAGCAAAAGGAAGATTATTAAATTTTATATAATATTAAGCATGCTACTCATTATATAATGCTATATGCTATATTAACTATCACTAACCGTGATTATAATATCCCTCTTTATTTAGCCTTACAGAGCAGTATGCGACCAATGATATGCTCCATAAAATGAAGTTAGCTTTGAATATGATTATAAAACTTGTGGTGAATTGAAGGACACAATGCATCACATCTTGTGTGATTGTGATATCCTGTCGACGATACGGATGAGCCATCTTGGCAATGGACCCGAACTCAGAAGACTACAGGTTTCTTAGTGGCTAGCCGCCTTCATGAACCACATATTTGAAGAGTAAGGAATGCACAATAATAATAATAATAAATAATAAAAATCTTTATTCATTCAAACATTAGTACAATACATATGCACATATTACAATTTGTAGACTTATGAGACCAGGAGAAGAAATCAATATATCTCTGGACCCCACACTAGGATTCCCTGTGTCGTGAGGTCCAGTGCACAATCCCCAGCATTGTGCACTGGACCTCACGACACAGGAAATCCTAGTGTGGGGACAACACAAAAGATCACATTTGGTCGAAGTGTAATATAAGATAGGATGATAATACTATACATACATACACTGACGCCTTTTTCCCATGGGAGTAGGCAGAAACTAAAGAACGCACTTGTTACGATTCTTGCATACTTCTTTCGCTTCATTCACATTCATACATCTTGTCATACACACACGCCGGTTGCGAGTACTACGCACCTGACCCTTTAGAAGAACCCCATCAATAAGGTCGGTGTAAGTCTTTCTAGGGCGTCCGTACTATTATTATGTTACTTAATTTCCTTTAACCGTAGGAATTTTTACCTACTACACTGATATACAGTGTGAGTCTTCGTAATGTGCACATATTAAAATAAGGGAATCTATGCTTAAGTTTATGGCGTAAAAGCATAACAGACAGGCTGAGTTACTTTAGCTATTATAAAATTAGTAGGGAAACTAGGTGACTGACGCTATCATGTCTAAATTTCAACCAAATTCCCAAAATTTCCCAATTGTTTGGGAAAAAAAATCCCAATTTTTTGGGAAATTTTGTTTTTTTTTCTAATTCGTTCTATTACGATCATTTAAAAACAGCCAACTGGGTCCAGCCATTCTGAAGTGATTCGCTTACTAATGAACAGCATTTAATATTTTTATTTATATTAAAGGTCTCATGGTGGCCGAAGTTCGACCTTTTTAAGTTTTAATGTTCTTTGTTCAAAGACTAGGTATTAAAAAAACAATTGATGTATTCATATCACATCGTATCACATTTAAAGATGTGTTTCACACTGACAGCATGAACTGCAGTATATTAAAATAATATACATATATTAAAAAATACTCTGTGGCATGAACTTAACCAATGCGTCTGTGGTCTAGTGGTTCGCGTGTCGGACTGCTGATCACGAGGTCGTGGGTTCGATTCCCACAAACCACAAATATTTATGTGATGAACATAAGTGTTTGTGTTTGTCTGGGTGTTTCCTATGTATTATATGTATGTATGTACAAAAAAAAAGTATATAAGTATTATATCCATTGTCTAGTACTCAAGCTCTGCTTAGTTTGGGACTAGATGGTGCTGTGTAAAATTGTCCAAGAATATTTATTATTTATTATTAATATTATTATTTTTTTAATGCAAGTTTTATTCGACTAGGTCTTTCTCACAAACTTTTTGAGTACAAAGTTTCCTCTTAACGTAATATAATTATAGATAAGATTATGCAATAGGTTATCTAGCCTACAGACAATACACATACTATTCATTAAGATCAATTCTAACAACTTACTAATTAGAGGAGATAATATACACAGTACTCAATTGATTCCCAGACATGTACCTGTATTAAGTAGATGATAGACAAGTAATTAAGTAATTATCTTTTCTAAGAACTACTACAGACGCCACAGGTCAACCTATCCAAAACTGTCAAACTTTCCTAATCGAATATAAACCTAATTGTTTTCTATTACCGTGGAAAATCAATCAAAGAAATTTGACAGATGCAGCTTGTTGTGCTGGCTTCGTACATCTGAATATATACGTTATACTCATTAGTCCAGTGGTCCTAAGCGCGACTGCTATGTTAGAGAGGTTCGATTCCCAGACTGAGTAAAGTGTTGTTGGATTTTTCTATGAAATTCTCAACAGCAGCTCGGAGTTTAGTATTGTGTTCGGTTGATGTAATGGAGATAAGAATGAGATGTAATGGAGGGCTCACCGTCCATTACATCGGATCTAAACATACCGGCGAACTCAGGGTGTATTTACATTAGTACATGTCTCATTATAAAATTGTCGGGCCATCTTAAAAAAAAAACTATTTAAAATTTGAGCGCAAGGGTTTGTTACACGTTAAGCAAAGGTTTATAATAATAATAATTACTTCTTATTTGCCATAAAATAGTAACAAAAACATGACACATTATTCAGTGGTACAAGTAAAGTTGTTTTTACAATTAAACCTATGTAATTAATGACCCTCAAGCTAGGATATTCCTGTGTTATGGAGGTAATTCATCCGTTCGTTATGAATTCGTGTGCTTGTTGTATTACTTTAGTTATTCTGCATTATTTATTTATATTTATTATATTATTGGGGCAATTCTCAGTAGCAGCTGAAAGCTAGGATTAATGCATCATCGTCATCATCATATCAGCCGCAAGAGGTCCTCTGCTGGACAAAGGCCTCCCGCATAGTCTTCCACAAGTACCAGACACGCGCCACTTGCATCCAACGACTTCTAGCGACCTTTACCAGGTCGTCCGTCCATCTCGTTGGAGGCCGTCCTACGCTGCGATTTGATAAACCTTTTCACCCTAGCGGCCATCAGTTCTACAAGCTATGTGCCTACCCATTGCCACTTAAACTTGCTAAGTCTTTCAGCTATATCAGCAAGTTTCGTTCTTCTACGAATCTCCTGATTTCTGATCTGGTTGCGTAGAGAATTACCAAGCCTAGCTTTCTCCATAGCTCGCTTATTAATACCTGGTTAATGGTAATGGGAACGTTGCCTATTAATTTAAAATATAATTATTAGCAGTGATAACCTATTGGTATGACCATTGGACTGCTAAGGTCTCGAGTTCGAGACCAGGACATGCAGCTCAGACTTTTCGTAAGCATGATTAATTACGATGAAGGAAAACATCGTGAGGAAACCTGCATGCCGTAGAGATTTTCTCGACGGCGTGTGAAGTCTGCCAACCCGCATTAGGCCAGCGTGTTGGAATATAGCCTAATCTCTCTCATACTATGAGGGGAGACCTGTGCCCAGCAGTGGGACAGTATATGGGTTGATGATGATGATGATATCAGCGAACTTCCAAAAAAATCTGTACTTTTTTTTTCATATCACCAAGGTGGCAAACGCAGTACAAAACAAGGTTGGCTGTATAAGAGTGAAAGTACCTCCACTGCCAACACGTTTCCTCGCGGAGCTCTAGCAACCTTTCTCACCGTAAGGAACACAACACATTTTTTTTGCAAGACGGAGGTACTTCCCCAATCGGGCAGCTCCAATTTGTGTGGAATTACTCCCTCTATACCCTACCTCTCTTAAAATATACATGTCTGTGTAGCCCTTCG
Organism: Acronicta alni; assembly: GCA_964056405.1. NCBI lineage: Eukaryota > Metazoa > Arthropoda > Insecta > Lepidoptera > Noctuidae > Acronicta > Acronicta alni. Next base: position 12,702,253 of record OZ043932.1, on the reverse strand, counting down.
GGGAATACAGGCGTGATGGTATATTTTATTTAAAAAATATCCTCTAATCTGACTCAGACAATTTCTACGTATTCCTAATAGTTTTATAGCCTTCACTAAGACAAAGCGATGAGGCATGTAACAATAACGTTTGCAAGTAATAGCATGGGAAAGGTCAAATTCCTACACAACGTTAAGACATAGCTCTATTCAGTAACAAATATCTAGAACTGTTTGTTTGTCTGTTTGTTATCTAATATCTTTGAAAGGCAGACGTCAATATTTGTCATTTTCTTTTAACTCATCGTCCTCCGAACATTTCCCCAAATATGTTGGCTCGGCTTTCAGTGTAACTAGATGCGGCTGAATATCAGTAAATTACACGAAGCGACTGCTACCAGACTTCCGCAACCCAATTGTTGGGTAATACCGATATGCTGAGGATAGACTGGCTGACAGGCTTTTTGGGTTTCTGACTGCCACTAACGACTGTCATAAGTGTTCGTAGGACCACCGCGACCAACATCTTTTGGAGCTCTCCAATGCACGGAGTGGTCTCTATGTATTAAGAATGGTTAGCCATCCACAGACAGCATCCATCCGCAGCTTAAGTATGCAAATCGGTTAATCGACGTAGTTATTACTAAGCCTTTATAAAATTCGGTTTAAATCCTTTATTCTCATAAAAGACAAAATAAAAGCGACTTGCATGAGAATACACAAGAAACATTTGGTAAATTCTTATTTTAGGTAACCGTCACCAAAGTTTAAAATATATTTAACTAGCGACCCGCCCCCGCTTCGCACGGGTGCAATATACTTATATGTATTATACATATAAACCTTCCTCTTCAATCACTCTATCTATTAAAAAAAGCACATCAAAATCCGTTGCGTAGTTTTAAAGATTTAAGCATACATAGGGATATAGGGACAGAGAAAGCGACTTTGTTTTATACCATGTAGTGATTACAGTATTATAATAATATAAAATTATTGTTGCAAGGTTTCTAGGTAACACTCATTCAGCAGTTCCAATTCACAACTGTTTTAAGTACATTAAAGTATAAGAGGAATTTGGCATGGGTAGTTTTCAATTATGTACTTGGATAGCCGAGATTTAAAACTGCCAAGTGAGCAAATTACCACAGTCACGCTATTTTCTCCTTTACGCGGTGTTCGTATCATGGGATACGAACGCCGGAGGAGGACGCAGGAGGGGCACGGGTACGTTGATTGGATATATTGGAGCCCCCCTCCTCAGTATGCTAGAGATGGCATTGTGTGTTGGCCTTTTATAAGAGACGGAAGACATCTATGAGGATTTTCACAATGAAAAATAAAGTGATATAATACAATAAAACTACTTAGCAATATTATTTGATACAAACGAGTGGCACCACGCGCAAATATAAGGTTAGCAGTAAAACTTAATCTAAGATATTGGTCTTCATTCAAAAGGTCTCGCGAAGATCAAGGGCTTATAGGGACCAGCAAAGGTTATATAAATGTATCATGGCTTACAATCTAGCACTCTGATGTAAAATAAAAGATATACAATCATTTATTGTAAACTGTAAAATTGTAAATTGTTATAGATTGTAAAATTTTATATTTACGACTAGACATTATTTGAAGGTATTAACAATTTCATGGGACTTCAAGTTAGGTCGCTCGTTTACTATTATAGTCTGTGGTAATATATTAATTAATATTAACAAAACATTCACACAATATAGCATCACAATTAATTTCCCAAAGAGTTGAAGTGATTATGCCACACGTCATTTTTTTTTCTCTACCTAATCAAAGATGTACCTACAGACGACTGCTTACCGAATTGTAAGTATGGTAAGTCTCATTTAATAGGGGGCGATCCTAGTTATCATAAAATAAGCACAGAACTCCAAGCTACTACAAATACTTTTCTAATTTAAAAACCCAATAACATTTTGCTTGATGTAGAAATCAAATCCCGTATCCACGATCAACCACAGCACTGTCAACCACAGACTTTATTCATTCAGACAGGAAAAACAAAGAAAAAATTTGTCAAGTACTAAAAAGGCTCAAAGTTAACTTAACCTTTTTTAACATGTGGAAATCCTAATGAACATCCGCCCCCCCAGGGTAGGTGACGGGGCGTTTCGGACTCTACATATACCACGTGACCTACTGAATAAAACCACGCGGGTGTTTCGTCTCGGCACTGTTTGCTAAGGTTACGGGAGCGAGGTTTCATTCTTCCGTGACTCCAGCAGTGATAAACAACCGCTGTGGTCTCGGGCTCTATAAGGGAGACAATTTGTGTACCAACCTGCCAATCCCATGGAGATTTCCTCCCATTTAATTTCTCATGTGGGGTGCGGCAACAGCAACCTCACCACTATCGGGCCAAATGCTGAAGAGCGGACAGACTTCCCTAAGTCCGCCACCCGTGACCGTTTTTGTGGTGGTAAGCTAACCTCACCTAGACTTAACGATAGATTAAACAATAAAACATTAATAATAGATACGTGTGAAAATGATTACTCTACTTTTGTTTACAGAATCCTACAAAAACTGATTCCTAATTAAGATGCGACATTTTTTATCTCTATGATAGCACTCAAATTTCTCAAAATTCAGTCACTGGGTTGCACAAGGCGTGCGAATATGTTCGCGACCTGCGCATGCGGTGATTGATGATGATTGTAGCATTACCTCGCTTTATTTCTGTGCGGCCGGACAAATATTTCGTAACAAATTGTTTGACGTTTAGTAAGTTTTATATGAAGTTTGGTGTTTGAACTTATCTTATTTTTTTGTACCTACATAATTATAATATACCATTCCATGTAAGCCATCGATTAAACTTTGAGGGGAAAATCAGCTATATTACTTAAATGTGTTTTTTTTATAGTACTAGCTTGCCCAGCAGACGTTATCCTGCATCCTGATTGCAACGCCACCTACCGGATCTGATTGTGAATCTAAACTATCCAGGGACGCACTCAAATACACACAAATTTTCATCAATATCGGTCTAGCTTAGTTTTTTAATTTTAGCAAGATGAATCCCTGTATTATTAGATTAATCTGTGAAAGGACAAGTTCTCAAATGACCGAGTTTTGGCAGACGCAGAATTTCACTCCCAGCCTAACAACTTAAAGGTCTAAGAAGTTTATGCTTAACGAGAGTTCATTTAATAAGGTCATATTTTGTAGGTTCTATTACGTAAACAAACATTATTAAGTCTGTTTTGTAATCATACCAACCACATACCTACGTACATAATTATAATGATCTATTTGTATTTCTTATTACCTGACAAATTTCGCTTTAGTTCATACAGTTTGTGGTCTTAACATGAGAACAGTTAAGACGACACTCACTAAGTGATAATACCTGGTCGTTTAAATTAAACAATTTACCTGAACATATTATTATTACCTCTTTATCGTTTGGGCTTGACTTGTGAACTTTAGTGAGTGGCCAGTCTGTTTATTATAGATGTAATATTATATATAGTATGTATACACTCCTTTTATGGTAGAACTCTGCTGCTATCTTCGTGCTTCGTCTGGGTTGAGATCACCACATTGCCAAATTTCTGTCCCGAAGGATGATTGTGTTCCAGTTTGAAAAGTAATGTACCTAACCAGTGAAATTATTGGAAAATGAGATCCGGACACTGATGTTACTGGCGTTAATGGGTCGGAGTTGCCGCCTGTTTGATATCATCATCGGATATTGCTGCAAGGAGAAGAAAGAAAATCTTTCCTCTCCTGTTCTCTAGCATAATCTACTGCTTTTTTTCTGTATATTACGATAACTTCTTGAGAACTAAATAATTGTAGAAGACGAAATTGAGGTAAGCAAGGAAAGAGAAGACCAAGATGAAGTTTTGTAGAGCAATTGGAGAAAAACGTAGGGGATGGAGAACAGTAGCGACTGCTCAACCAACAAGAGAACAACTGAACTGATTACATAAGAAGATACAGATAGAGAAGATAGATACGGCACGTTTGACGCAGTGGCTGAGCAATCGGGTATTGTACTGATGTGGGAATCGGCGATCCCCCGCACGGATCAAAAATTTCTATGACCTACAGGTAGTTCTTACAGATCTGGGTGTTTGTGTATGTGAAATTTTGTGTTTGTAAACCCACCCACGATACAGGAGAAAATTCTAATGTCCCACGTAATTTTTTTTTGAATAAGAAAAGCAAAGATAGACGTAGACATCCTAACTAGCTACTAATTAAGAAATAAACATTATGTAAATATTTCAATATTGTTTAAATTTATTCTAAAATACGCTCCAAAACTTTATTTATTGTCACTACCAACATTTTTGACATAGAAAGGTCATGATTCACCTGACTCACCTTACCACTCTTTTATTGAGCTTTGACTTTTAAATTCCTTCATAACAATGGATCAGTGACTAATCAGCTATCCACGCAGGCTTCCAACACAGATCGTCTAATAGAAACGTAATCTTTGTCCTTGATCGGTCGTATCAATGCATTTTGTTCTGTTATGCTCTACAAGATTGGACCCTGTCAGTAAAATTATTTTATACACTAACTTTATTTATTTAAATATTACTTTAAATAACTATAATATGCTAGAACTAACTAACTTAAAGACAAAGCTTTCAAGAATACTTCTGATACAATTTTCAAACTGATCGTAATCAATCCAAGAGAGCGTTTAGTGCAGCGAAACTATTGTATGTAGCACGTACGACATACAAGGTACCTACTACAAATAATTTATACCTTCTATTACGTCGATAATTATGTATCTGTATTAGATCTTTCTACCCCCATCAGCGATGCTAGTTTTTGAGCGCTGCTCGGTGTTACGGTGTTACGCACCATATTCCTAAATTAAATTTCGCAATTAAGAGGTCCTAATAGGAGCAGTCATGGTTCAATATCACATTGCGTATTGTAGTAGTATTACAACTGTGTCTGTATTTACTCAACCACTGTGACATGTGTGTGTCAAGGTCTCCGAGATACCATCCGCAAATTCACAAAAAAATATCATATTTCTTTCACTGCCTGTCGCCGTTGACACAGAATTTGATTGAATAATTTTTGACGTATTCTTGTCATATATGAAATCATTATCGTTCCGCCCATAAACGAATTTATTTGAAAAAGACGCAGGATTTATTGTTTTTTTCTTCCATAGGTACTTCTGCCGTAACCTGAATGTTGATTAGACTATCAAACGAATTTCATTAGTTGTCTATTTCCTTTATAAGACTCTCCATAAGACCCACTATTTAGAATCGTGCAACTAGTTTTTGACATTTTAAAAGTACCTGTAGCATTTGTATAATTCAAATAAAACATTTGACTTTGAGTTTGACTTTAAATTAATTACATAACACTGTATAAATTACACTAGCTCCATAATTTATAGATGTTAAAACAATGCTATACCTTATCGATAATGAATAATTTCTTACAAAACCCATAACAATTTCCATTAAACCACGTCGTTAATTCAATCCACGCCTAAATACGCAACTTCGTAGACCATCGCTATTACCAAAGCTTGCCCAACATTAAATAAATCACATCGGGTGATTCCACTCATTTTTTCCATAACGTTACTGATATAGTTGCCCGAGGCCACTGTGTGAATGTTAGTGGGTCATAGTGGAACAAACTTGTTGCGAAGACGAAACAGGAATGTGTTACAATAGGAGACTCGTAGGATGTAATTGTGTTTAATGGTATTACGTCACCATTTTGTTATAGGCGCGTCTGGTGCGTATGAGTAAAACCAAAGAGATTTAAACGGATTATAGAGCGGACATTGGAAACATTTAATTATTTTTTCCGTTTCAAAACACGTAAAGCCGTCGATCCCGGTTGTCATGCCAACACCTATAATAATCGTTAGTGGTAATCAGAAGCCCGAAAAGACTGACAACCAGTCTTTCCTCAGGATATCGGTAGTACCCAGAAATTGGGATGCGGATGTCTGACGGCAGTTGCTTCGTGTAAATAGGTACTAATATTCAGTCGAATCTGGTTATACTGGAACCTGACCTTAACGTAGTTGAGAAAAGGATCAGAGGAAATTTACAACAACTTTATTTCCGATTTGATGTTGTTTTCACTCTTTAATAGGCTGACACATGACAGAGACATAGCAACTTAACCAGAGTGATGTGTGGGATGTAACTATTCGAGATTTGGTTCAAACCTGAGTTACTTACTTTTACCGACAATGTATCCGATTTGATAAACCACAAATCTTTGCGAAAGAAAGTCGGACCCAGGATGATTTGTGAGATTATTGAAATTAAAAAACATTCAAATTTCAATAGAGAAGATAGCTGGGTCTTACCATCTGCTTGGAATCTTGTTATAGATTCTATTACATCAAAACCAATAATCTTGATTGCAATTTATATACACGTTTTTATACCTTTTAATCTTACATTCTTTGTTCTCTCGTTTTCTCTGGCTTTGATTATAACTCTTATTATTCTGTTTCCAAAACCACACATCATGCATACATCCTTAAGTTTCATTGGATCACTCTGAAACCTTATCAGTTATAATACTTTATATCTTTCACTCATATAGAAATATTGGGCTTCTCCCAAGTAGGTATGTTGGAGTCAGTTTGAATATCAATATTTTATACGAAACGACTGCCACCAGCACTACACAACCTAATTTTTGGACAATATCTGTATCCTGAGGATAGACTGGTTATCACGCTTTTTGGACTTCTGATTCACGCGAGGAAACGTTGTGTGGGCGGTGGAGGGACTTTGACCCTTATAATTAAATGCTTATAACGCCAACCGGCATGATAAGGGTCAAAGTCCCTCCACCACCAACACAACGTTTCCTCTCAACTATTCATCTTTCATTTTACTGGGTTGATAACGTGCAAGAGGTTCCCCTGGTATTGCAAGCGTATAGGCTACGGTAACTGATTACCATCAGGTGGGCCGTATGCTTGTTTGCTACCTTAGTGGTAAAAAAAAACCATTCTTCTAAAACCTCTATGAGCCAAGGTTATTGAAAGCAGGTAAATGATACAATTGGGCCTATTTCTGGGAAGTATCGACCGAAAGTGATTGTAACACGTCTGTTGTTACATCACACGTATCTGTTCAAAAGGATGTATTTAATTAGTGAGTCGGTATAAGGTGCTAATTTTATAGACTGTAGCAATGTTTCGATCATATCAATGGTGGGGTTTGCGAGTAGCTTTCTCAATAGCTATTCTGGAACCTATTCTGACGTTGGACAAGATGACGTATTTTAAACATCAAATATTTCGTTCATGATAGATTTATTGTTTTGTCTTGTGTCGTGCAATGTTCTTTCTTCTTTAATCGTGATTTACATACTGTGATGGCTTAACGATTCAAATCACGGCCTCTGATGATAAAAGTCGCCAATCATCCTTATAATATACCTACAATATTGTGGGGCGCTTTATAGCTGTGGTTCCAACACCCAGGGTCACGGGTAGACAGACCGTGACAATGGACGCTACAGAAGGTCCGAAATGTCGGGAATAATAATATCAATATATTGCGATAAAATCCGTAAAAAGTGGTTTTATTTAAAAATGTGTAATTTTCGCGTAAGTGTCATACATAAATTAATGGATCAAAGAGATTTCAAAATGTCATACAACGGATGCTGGAAACGTTTTCATACAAAAACTTTGATCCCGATTTGATTTAATTTCTTCATTAGGGAAAAAAGGCCTCGAAAACACCGTAGGGTTTAAAAAAAAATATAGACGAATCTGCTGATTGATTTTTCCCCAATGAAACATATAATTTACTTACTTGAATATATTACGGATACATTGTATTGTTCAAAATATCCATGACATAGATGAAATTTAAACCGAAAAAAACAATTTCTGTGATTCGTGTTAGTTGTAACACTGACATAATATACATTTATATTTAATGCTATTATGTCTGAACTATAAAAGAGAAAAGGGACCATGATTCTTAGAATTTGTTTCGGCATTTCTTCTCGAGGTCGTGAGTTAGGAAATGCCGGCGCCACCAAACATTAAATACTCAAAACATTGACTTGTGTCTATAAGATCTATTTACAGAAATAATCAAGTATCATATTTGAATACTGATATTTTAGGTTGAGCTGCTTGTTAAGCTTTTCAGGCTTCTGACTAGGTACTAAGGACTGTGGTAGGAGTTCGTATGACATTGACAGGGTAGTTAAATCCTTTAAAAAAAGATACAGAGTATTTATAAAACCTTTTATTTTTCAATCAAACAAAAACATAACAACATCATTTACTAAATTCTTCAACCTAGAAACATCTAAACCTCAACAATAGGTACTAGATTTTAACTATTAGTCACGGATATATGCTAGCCATTTTAGTCAAATAAAAAAAAATACAATAACAAAAAGCTCAAGCATCCTTGATTCTCCTCTGACTAGGTTTTTTAGAAACAAATTTTGAAATAGTTAAGCAGTAGGTATAGGTATAAATTGCGATAATGTTTTATTCATCCCCCAAAGCAGAATTCCAAAGCTTTATTTACAAAGAATAATATCGATTAAAGTAGGAAGTTACATCTATGGACATCGAAGTACTAATTTATGCAATATTGGATGATGGAGACATTTTAAATCTCTTTCATTTCAGTTTAACACTGACATGTGTCAAACGGCCATTTTGGAATCGATGATTGATGTTTGATGAAATGTTAATATTTTTTCATAATAATTTGATGCTGACAGTTCGTAATTTTTATAATAATTTTACAATAAGCTCTTATTTGATTTTGCGATATTCTTTTTACTTCTAAAAGCCGTTTCAGACTACACTATACTTTAATCTTGTATGTCACAACGTTATCGTTGCACATTGATAATCTGAAAATGCCTGTATTTGTTAATTTTAATTAAACGTTCTAGTGTTTAGCATAACCTAATTCGTTACCATCATTACCGATACTAGAAACTACTATTTTACCTAGAGAACCCTGGCCGGCATTGCCTGAATAACCTCGGTACGCGAGTTCAGCCCCGGAGGCGTCACCTGCATTACCTGCTGCTATTCTTTTGTAAGCTTGTTCCGCTCCAGAACCATGGCCTCGGTACGCTTGTTGTAGTCCAGAAGCTTGACTAGTTTTACCACGGTATCCCACTTCAGATCCAGAGCCTTGGCTAAGGTACGCTGATTTAGCTCCAGAACCTTGACTAGCATGTCCATGGTATGCAACTTTAGCTCCAGAAGCTTGGCCGCGGTAGCCTTGTTCAGGTCCAGAGGCTTGACTATAGTATGCTAGTTTAGTTCCAGAATCTTGACCACTTTGGCTATGGTATGCTAGTTGAGCTCCAGAATCTTGACCTGCTTGGCCATAGTATGCTAGTTTAGCTCCAGAATCTTGACCACTTTGGCCATGGTATGCTAGTTGAGCTCCAGAATCTTGCCCAGCTTGGCCGTAGTATGCTAGTTTAGCTCCAGAATCTTGGCCTGCTTGCCCGCTGTATGCGATTTCACCGGCAGATTCCTGGCCAGAAGATTCCTGGTATCTATGGTTCTGGTATCTTCCATTATACTGCTGATAATCATTAGACGCGCCATAGGCTGAGCCGTGGCCTGAGTTGTGGCCTGACTCCTGACGGTATTTTCCTGAAAAAAAGGTTTTAAATAAAATAAATTTAATATTAAATAAAATAAAATATATTTGTTTCTTTTTAGAATATTTGTTTCGAGCCCGGCGTGGGTTATATGTCCGTTAATTGTTTTTGCGAAATCCCCACAATTGTAAAAGAAAGTCTACGACGCACTATTTTTTTTTCTTATATTGTAAATGCACTCAGCTTTTACAAACACAAGTCAAACATTGCACAGGTACAAAGGTTCCAATCCGAGAGCAACGCTGGAGTGGATTGCACGACCACTGTGCCATTCGGTAAGTCATACCGTAGTAATTGAACTTTTAATTTTCTAGTTGGCGAAGGAAAAAAACTTGTTTGGTGTACCTAACCAGAAGACGCAGGTTCAAATACTGCCATCGGTCGAATTTTTCCTTCGCTAAATAACTTTAAAATCTTAGCATGGAAAATGAAGTACAGACGCCAGCAAGTCAAGTTATCCAAAACTGTCAAACTTTCCTAATTGAAATTGAACCTTATCGTGTTGCATTAAAGTTGAAAATCTATCGAAGAAATTTGTCAGATTGTGGTAGCTTGATAATGCTGGCCTCTGTACCTACCACTTGCAGAAAATTGAAGTGATATAACACTGCTTTGAGCTGTTCCTAACGTTGAGCAAGGTTCCTCTGTATTGGCATTGGGAGGACTTTAACCCTTATGCTGCCATCCCAACTATTCCTCTTTCGGTCGGCAACGCACAAGTGATAACCTTGGTGTTACAAGTGTCTATTGGCTACGGTGACCATCAGGTGGGCTGTATGCTTGTTTGCTGTCTTAATGGTATAAAAAAAAACATTAATGAGACAACATTATTGCTTAGCGGCAGAATTGGCAATTGTAGCACTCCAGACGAACATTACAATATTAGCAGGACCTGCCACCTTGTTATGATTGTATGGAAAGCCCTCTAGCGGTCACCGTAGGAACTAAAATCGCTATAATAAGTATATCTAGTCCCAAACTAAGTAGATCTTGTACTGTCGGTACTATACAATGGATTTATGATACTTTTATTATAATTTTTTTTATAAATACATCCATAAGAAATACCCCGAAAAATAAAAACCCCTAAGTTCATCACATGAATATTGTGTCCTGGGAATCGAACCCTCCGACAGCGAGACCATCGACGTCTAAAACATTGCAATATGAAATTTCATAACTCTAAAGTAAATAATTGCAGTGGGTATTGTTTAAAGTTCGCAGGTATACACACAGATGGCGTTACCGGTCTAAGTTTTTAACAGATTTCTAGTTCTACTAGCAATAACACTACACGACCTGGGAATCGAAGCCCGGAACACAAGCTCTGCTGCACTAGATTTCCTGGTAATTTTGTTATATTTTTTGTTACTAGTAAATTATATTATACCTATTTGGCCTTAACGCATGCTTAACATTTTTAAAGATATAGGTACATTTTAGAAAAAGAAAATATCGGTTTAGGCAGGGTTTAAACCTGCATACCTTCGGTTAAATATAGTTTTTATATTGTTTTTTATTCTCACATAGATTTTATTTGAATCAAATTATAAAGTAAAATTACTGAATGAGGCTTAAAAACTGCGGCCTCAAGATGACAATGCCCGAGTGCCACTGATGTTGCTCTCGTCAGTAGGTTGCTCAGCTACTTACCATCAGGCAGCTCGTACTATGCTTGTTTGTCAACTTAATAATATGGGATAGCTCAGCTAAATACCAACTTGCTGCACTTGACTCGATCGAATGCCGAACTAAGAGGCTAATAGGTGTTGAAAAGCTGGTGAAGACTGGGCTTCACAGCTTGGATCACTGGCGTAAGGTTGCCTACTTGTCGGTCTTTTAGAGATTGTACTTCGGAGAGTGTGCTCAAGAACTTTATGACCTAATCCCGCCATCCCCCTTCTACCATCGGAGCTCCAGACGCACCGCAGGATATCATCCTTACCTAGTTGATATTTCATATATCCGCACGCAGACTTTAAATCATCTTTTATAATGCGCACAGCCAAGGATTGGAACTCCCTTCCTGTGTCTGTATTTCCGAGTACGTAAAACCCGAATTTACTTAAAAGTAGGGTGAACAGGCATATTCTGGGTATGCTCACTCCATCGTCGACTTCATCTTTGCTCCGAAGCTAAGGTTGAGGTCAAGAGCAAGCCCGTTTTAGATAAAAAAAAAACTTAAAACATTAAAAATGTTACTCACCATCATCATGAATACCGGCAGCTTCTTCCCTGGCGTTCTGCTCCAAGACCTTCAGGATTTCCTCAGGAATCGGCGGCGGGGTGGGCAGGTGGTCTCCCTGGGGGTGGAAGCCGTTCTCATCAGCGGTATACGTCACGGTGTAAACCTTGCCGTCGTCTCCGGTGTAGGAGTAGGCACCGTGGGCTGATGTGCCGTGCTCAGTCTTGCCATGCTCTTGGGCATGAATTCCTGGAACATTTGGAAATATTTGATTTATATTGAATGGAGAATGGTTTTAATTATTTTTATTTTATTAAACTGGGATAAAGGCATCGTTCTATCGCTTTGCACATTGCGTGTTTAACAATAACAATATTTTTTTCAACATCATAGACATTTTTATGAGGCTCTAAATACTTAATAGGATCTTAATAATCCTAATAGGTATTTAGAGCTAGTCAAATTTGAGTTTTTTTTTTCTGGTAGCATAAATATTATAGTTTGTGTAATGAGTGCATTGACACAACATAACATACCAATTCACGCATGTATTCCCCGAAGAGTTAGGCAGAAGTGTACTAATGTACGCCTACAGTTATGTTTAGTTCCCATACAAAAGGGGGCCAGGGGCCCAGGAACTCAGGATGCAGTCGCGCATAAGATAGCCAGGCCAATGAGTAAGTGAGCAGAATTGACAGTGTGAATGATTATCCTCGAACGGTATTCAATGTTGATCTTAGCATACATTAAAAACTCACCGTTTTCAGTCTCATAGGAATACTGGTACTGATGTCCATTATCCTCCAACTTGTAGCTCAGAATCTTCGCGATCTTCTCTCCAGCCGGCCTGCTGCTATAGGAAGCCTCATGCCCCGAAAACGCCTGCGGTGCCTGTGATTGGCTAGAATACAAGCCATGCTGTTGATGTTCAAGCGCTGATTGGTACTGTTCCGCTGAGTTCGCGTAATTCTCCGCTGAATGGCCCGCGAAGATTTGGCCAGCTGATGCAGCGGCGATGACGGCGGCGATTGGGGCGAGCTGAAATGTGACAGTTAGTGGTCGTTAAATTTTGAATTTGGAATTATTTTTAAAGATGGTGGAGACAAGAGGTAATAAACATAGAGGTGATGAAGTTCAGTAGGTACTAATAATTGTTAGAAATCAAAACTAGACGAAAAACTAAGTTTAGCCAAGGCAGAATCGCGGTCATAATTATATCAATTGATCATAGAGTATCATGCTAGTATCAGTAGAGGCTAGAGTATAACGTGAATGCATTCGTAAACCTTTTGAAAAGAAAAAAATTAAAAACATAGTATGGAACTATGGGATAACTTGGAATTTAGTTTTTTTTTCATTGGAGTAAAAACTAGTGACTCGTGGGAGTCTACCAAAACTATAACGATCCGCTAAACTCTCTGGGTAGCGAAAATATTTCACTTTATTATATACACTGGACACAATCACTTAGAACCGTAACAACTAAGTAATAGATAGGTCACACATCATTTGTTCGTAAGGGAATCGAACACGGGAACCGGCGCGTGCGCATTCAGTGCGCTAAGCGAACAAATCCTTTCACTTTTCACTTTTATTTTTAAAGTAAAGCCTAAATTACAAAACTAGACTTCTTATTAAAATATTTCATCACAATTAAACTAATTAGATTGAAATTCAAAGTCAAAACGTACCAGTTTCATGTTGGTTAAATGTAAAGTACTGTAATGTGAGACAGTTAAACCACGAATGAGTTAATCATTTCTTTCTAACGTTTATATACCGAAAAATTTCCTGTAGGCACAGACGTATGAACTCACACCTGTGATAGAATTCACTGCTTATACCGTGAACCTAACCAATATTCTCATTTTGGCATTTCACGCTAGCTCGTTCAATGCCGTGCGATCCAGTACTTTGTCACTTTTTTCAAAGTTTGAAAAAAGCCTTTGATTTAATTTTTAATATAAATATATTTAACTAGTGTGTTATTTATGAAATAGCTGATAATTTTGAAAAATATTTTTTGTATTGATTTCTGACATTTACGCGAATATTATACATTGAAATAAAACTACTTTTTACGGATTTTATCCTTGTTTTTGAAAACTGACATTATTATTTTATAATAAAAATTGCTGTCTGCCTCGGCTCCGTACTCCTCTTCGCATGTTTATAAGTTACAACCTTTAGAGCTTGTCCAGAAAGGGCGAATTCGCCGCGAGTCGAGGGTCTGGCGTAGTGCACGTGATTTACGCGCGTATTTTGAATTCGCGCGATGCTTGTGGACGCGATGTATTGATGTCTAGTACCTCGACAACGCGCGTATGAATTCGCGCGATACGATTCGCGACGAATTCGCCCCTTCTGGACAAGGTCTTAACCTTCCTTGATATTCTCTCTTTCTACTCATAAAACCGTAGGATAATCCGTATAGCAGTTTCTGAGATTAGTCTAAAAAAACATGAGCTCGGTACGTTGGAGACTTTTTATTTAGTTGGTTCGCCGCAGTCGCATATGTCTATATGAAACAATATACCTTTCAAATGGTGAAAGAATTTCAAAAATAGATGCTGTGATTACACTCCACCTATAAACAAACTTAAAAAATCCGTGTAGATGATAGTGATGGCGTGAACACAGAATCAATTCTCTGAAGACTCTTCATATAGTCTCTATTAAATTCACACTTATTAAATTATTATACAAATGACAGACTATTTAACGAATATACCTAATATATGTTCCTTAATTTATCATAAAGAAAATATATTTCGATATCTATCGCCAGAACGTAAATATCTATGATTTTGAATCAACAAAAGATGATCATTCTAAAATATACTAATACTATGTTAACCTATGTATTCGGGTGTAAATCATTTGGACAAGTTTGATTGTTAAAACGCTCCGCAAATAAATTCCCAAAAAGTGGTTAAAAGTTAGTCATCAGTGATAAATGTTTCAGTGAATAAGCAACAGTGTACGATCTATTGAGTGGTGAAACAATTATTCAAAAATAATAATAAACAACCGAGTTATAAACAAAATCATTTTAAAATTTGCAAAAAAACTGTCAGCAATCCCTGACCTGCCCTAACCCGCGGACCGCCCGCTGACCTCGTCTCCCGACACCGCACACCCCCGCCGCGTTCGCGCCCATGCACCTGTGCACTTCAACGCGACTTTGTGCAAGTGTTTATCATTGCGCCGTGTATATTTTTATAGAGCACCATAATTATAATCTATGATCTGTAGGCGCGGATGAGAAAACGAGATTGACACCTGCACATTTACCTATGGAATGCTCATATATATAATTTTTGCTTGGACTTGAGATATACAGCCCATTACGTGCTAACAGAGGGCGCTGAAGTCATAGTAGAAAAATGGATATAGTCACAGATGCGAACGTGACACTCAGGAAACCGTTCAAAATGGGATCTCTAAGTAACTTGTCTTATATGACAAATGACGACGACAAAACCATTTTTGACACCACAATGTTGAGCATACCCGACAGTTTACATAATTATAGTGATAACGACATAGTCAACGAGTTGAACGAACAAATAAAAACACTCAAGGTGCAACTAATGAGTGCTCATCAAGAAATAGAAGATTTAAATAACGAGAATTTCCGGTTAAAAACCGATCTTCAAAAATCTCTAAAGACAGTCGAAACCTGTAAAAAGATTTGCTTAACTCCTGATAGGAAAAATGTCACACCAACACACAAAATAAAGACAAAGCATCATAACATCTCACCAATTACCTCAAATAATGATTTCAAGATTAAGGACACTCCGTCCAAAAAAGCCATTAATAAAGAAACTCAAACTTCCATTCTAACTAACAAGACAGTAACGCAAACTAAACAAAATCTGACAAGAATTTCACAAGTGCGTAATATTGCCTGCAAAAATGTATCAGGCGTTAAACAATATCTGCCAATACATAAAAACAGACTATCTGTTATAAGCAGCAATTGCACAAAAGGTAAACTGCCCTTAATTGAAGAAGTCTTTTCAAAACATTTCAATTACTGTCATTATTTAGTACCAAAAATCACCACAACAGAGTTCCTGAACTCTCTCGAATACAAATTAAAAGACTTCACAGTGAACGACTACTGCTTGTTTTTCATTGGAGAAGATGATCTGAATAATGACGACTATATGGATATACTTGACAACTTTAAAAACATGTTGAAAAAGATTACCCACACAAACCTTATCATCTGTACTCCGACTTACAAAAAAGATGCTTTAATCTACAATTATAAAGTCGAGTTATTTAATAGTTTACTTCATTTGGACATTCAAAATAACCAATATGCATACTTTTTCGATAGCAATCGTACCTTATCACTTGAAATGTTTTCTACCAGTACAGGAAAATTAAATAAAAATGGATGGAGGAACATTTTTGAACAAATCATGTCAAACATAATTATGGACTACAAATTATTCTGCTCTCAAGACGAATTGACAAACTGCGATTGCGATATTGACCAAATGCGGCCATCCCAAAGCGTGATTGAAGATGGAACATCACCAACACAAGACCAGTTATTTCTATTATAAGCACATGAACGTTATGCATCAAAACATCGCTGGACTTCTCAATAAAACTGACATGTTGACGCTGAATATCCAAGAGTTGCGCACTGGAAAAAATTTAGATATAGATGTATTATGCATCACTGAACATTTTGTAACCTCAGGACAGGAATCATTAATTAACGTACCTAATTATACGCTTGCATCGTGTTATTCAAGAAATAAGAAACGTGGCGGAGCATGTATCCTTATTAAAGACAAATACGAATACAAAGAGCTACCTAACACATCTATTTCAGGCGTATTTGAATATTGTGCAATAGAATTAAGACAGCAGGGGTTAATAGTTGTTTGTATTTATAGACCACCGAACATGTCCAGCATTAATATATTTTTTAATCATTTAGATAATTTATTAAAGAAATTGTGTACCAAGGTAAATAAAAAAATCTTAATAGGTGGCGACTTCAACATTAATACATTAAAAAATAACAACTTTACATTAGACTTTGAATATTTACTTTTGAATTATAATCTAAAACTAGTGTTTAGCCAGCCAACTAGACCAAAAAGTGGCACGTGTTTAGATAACTTTGCCCATAATTCCAAACAAAGTTGTGAGAGTGAAGTAGTCGACTTTGGTTTATCGGACCACACCGCTCAAATAATAAAAATTCCGGTAAACAAAACATGCACCGTAAGTTCTTGGCGTACTCAAAAACGTAATTTATCCAAGGAGAATTTAATATTATTTAAAAAGCACCTTCAATGCCTATCCTTTTCAGAAGTACTTGAAACAGATAACCCCAATGAGGCATATAACAATTTTATTGATCTCTTTCGTTTCATATATGACATGTGCTTCCCAATTCAATTAATAAATGTAAAAGCGGATAAAAAAATTAAATGGTTATCACGCGGTATTAGGATTTGTAGCAAAAGAAAACGAAAAATGCTTTGGAAATACAGAAGGGCACCTACGAGTGAGAACAAAGATACATTTCAAATCTATGCAAAGAAACTCAAAAAGATCGTAAACCTCACACAAAAAGCCCAAAATAATTACTTAATAAATAGCGCAATAAACAAATCCAAGGCATCATGGCAAATAATAAATAACAATAATAACAACCTAATAAAGAAACCAATTTTACAAATATATGAAGGTAACAAATTAGTTAAAGACGCTAGGCAGATTGCTGAATCATTTAATGACTTTTTCGTGGACCAAATACAGAATGTATCCAGTAATTGTATGGGAAATACGGTTGCCATTACTAAAACCCAAAATTCTTTATTTATGCATCCAGTAGTCCCTCAAGATATTATGAATGTAATACAAAAACTAAAAAATAAAAAAAGCTTTGGAGACGACGGCGTTTCAACAGTTGCAGTAAAATTTGTCTCTGATACTATCGCAAAACCATTAAGCCATATATTAAATGCGTGTATAAGCTCAGGCATATATCCAGTTAAACTAAAGACTGTAATTATTAAACCTTTACATAAAAAGAATGACAAAGAAGATATGTCAAACTATAGACCAGTAGCTCTAATTTCAGTATTTTCTAAGATATTCGAAAAAATTATATATGAATCCATTTATAGTTTTATAACTAAAAATGACATTTTATGTGAAGAACAAAAGGGCTTCCGAAAAAATAAAAATATTAACATGGCAATATTCGATCTCCTAAAAGTAATCATGAATAATATGGATAAGAAAAACCCCATATGTGCAATATTTACAGACATGACAAAGGCATTCGATTATGTAAAACATGACACTCTCCTAGATAAACTTAGCGACTATGGCATAAGAGGAAACGTACTAAACCTAATTAAGTCTTATATCACTAATCGAAAACAATACACAGAAATATCAAGAATCTGTACCAAAACTAAACGTGAACGAAAATACTTATCCTGTTGTAGAGTAAATAAATTCGGAGTTCCACAGGGTAGTGTACTTGGCCCATTATTATTTTTACTCTACATCAATGACTTACCCCGACAAATTCGTCAACCAATGACATTATTTGCTGATGACAGCACAGCTATAGTTGAGTGTAGAGATGAAATTAACTACGAAGATGAAATAAACAGCACACTTAAAACAATAATATATTGGCTTAATAAAAATAATCTAGTCATAAACTTACAAAAAACTAAAGTCATGCATTTTCACCAGAGGTTACAGCCAAAAAATGTAATTACTAGATATAATGGCCAAAACGTAGACACAACCTCAGTAACAAAATTCTTAGGAGTGCATCTAGATGACAAATTGACATGGAAACCTCACGCCGAATACGTGTGCAAAAAACTAAGTAAATCTGCCTATATACTCTATAACCTTTCAAATAAAGTCAACATAGATACTTTAGTGATAGCTTATCATGGATTAGTCGCTTCATTATTAAGATACGGGGTCATATTTTGGGGTAACTGCAGTGAAAGGGAAAGAATATTTAGGGCCCAAAAACGTTGCCTCAGATCAATGACAGGTCTTAAGTCCACTGAGAGTTGCCAACCAGTATTTCAATCACTCAAAATTCTCACATTACCTTGTTTGTATATACTAGAAATTGCCCTATTCGTTAAATTAAACAAACATTTATTTATCTCAATGGTTGATAAGAGACAACGCACAGTACCAATAAGGTCCCAGTATAAAAATCAATTATATACAGGTGGGCATAAAACAGCCTTACTCAAAAATAATATTCTATCCATGGGCCCGCTTATTTATAATAAATTACCTGATACTTTTAAAGAACTACCCATAAAATGGTTTAAACACCAAATAACAAAACTATTGCATGTGAAATGTTATTACACTATTAAAGATTTTCTAAATGACAAAAGTTTGTAGTATAGCGTTGTCGTTTGTAAAAATTGTATTATTTCGTTTTATTCAAAATATCATATAATATATGTTCTCTATTATAATGACATTATTATATTACTAAATACTTCTGTTTCTTTTAATTATTATTAGCTATATTAGATTTCTACATTAAATATATTGACATCACAAAACCTATAATATACCTACATTTATGTTATTTTTGTTAATGTATTGGTATATTTTACTTTATTCTATTATGCGAGAGACTACATTTCATTCATTTTTTTTTCTACTTTTGACTGTTATATTTGGAATGTTTCTCTAATATTAAGTAACACTATTAATAATAAGTGCAGGTAAATGTTGTAACAATATTATTAAATTCAAATTTAATTTGCATGCCGTAAGGTAAAATGTATCGGGACAATTTACAAATACTCCAACTTATATGTATACCTACATTATCAGCAAATAAATTATTTCTTTCTTTCTTTCTTTCTTTCTATATTTTACAAAATAAATAATGATTGATTGTCCGATTTTCCATTTTTTAAACTCCAAAAAATTCAATTAAAATTAAAGCTCCAAGTTCAAAGCTATCGTGTACTTAGGCGCACGATTCAACCAATTCAACTACGAGAGCATTGTTAGGTAACAGTAGTAACGAGATGCGCCCGCCGGCTGAACAAGTGGAGCAGTGCGGTAGACCTATGTGCTGACAGAAGTGGCATGTGTAAATTGTTTGTATAATGATAACCGTGACGATGATACTGAGGAGGCGTTATGATGATGACGACAACGATGACGATGATAATAATTATTTTAGTATTAAAATAATAACAAAATTTTTTTTTTTTGGCATTTTCTATGATAAGATTTTAATGTTAAAGCAAAGGAAAAATATTTTATTATAATAAAATAATTATTTTCATCAATTATCATAATCTAATAATAAAGATAATTTTGAAGATGATAATGTAGATCTCAATAGTGTTGAGTACGATGATTATGAAATGACACTGATCTGTGATTCGCCATTGATGTCTATTACAATGATAATTACAGTGCCGATGATGATAATGAAAATTATTATGATATATCCAATAACGATCGATCCAATATCCTACTTACCAGGGATCTGTGTAATTACTTTTATTATATACATACATTGATAATTATTATAATAGTATATTGTAAGGCTTTGAGTGATTATGCAGTTGGTGGGCTTACTGTTATAATAATAATATAATAATTATAATATTTTTGGGACATTTTACACAACACCATCTAGTCCCAAACTAAGCAGAGCTTGTACTATGGGTACTAGACAATGGATATAATACTTATATACTTTTTTTTTTGTAAATACATACTTATAATACATAAGAAACACCCAGACAAACACAAATACACATGTTTTATCCACACAAATATTTGTGTCCTGTGGGAATCGAACCCACGACCCCATGATCAGCAGTCCGGCACTCGAACCGCTAGACCACAGAGGTCGTAAATAATAATTAAATAATTAAATAAATAAATAAATTCCAAAAGAAATATAAAAATATAATCCCGAACTGTGTAAATCTTTACAGCTCTATGATCACCTTAGTAACGAAATTACTCCTGAGCAGTGTCCAAACAGTCGATACAATATTTGTATCAGTTAATAACCAATACAATACAATACAATAGCTAGTTATATAATAATGTTATTACTGTAACATGTTCACACTAGGCTGTGAAGATATTGACAAATGGAATACTAGGTCACATTCCAATAGATTAAGATGATACTTCATATCGGTTTCAAATTTATAACGATTATCGATTAAGATCGATTAGTTAATTAGCCCAGACATTGTTCTATCGATTACAGCAAGTAATATAACTTAGAAGGGGCTCGAGGTAATCGTGGCATTGTAGTCCGGTAGGGATGTTTGCAGCGGTGGATCTAAATAATTTAAACCCAGATCCAGCCGTCCCTAGCTGCCCTCCCAGCAACGCCCTAAGCCGAGGTCCGAGTCCCGCAGGGGACGCTTTTAGCTGTGTTGCTTAGTTTATAAGTTACCCCTGGCTGGAGGCATTGGTGCCTCGCCACGTAGTCCGGTTAAGTTTTTAAAGCTCCCTCGAGCTAAAAACTAAGGCCGACCTAAAAAAAAAAATTGCAGCGGTGGATGTAGACTTCTTCTACACTTCAATGGCCATAACTCTTGAGTTATGGCCAGGCCATAAAGAGTTCTGAACATGATAGGTAACAGACAAAACGGTAACAGGGTACGGATATTGAGCTGTGTCCCGGACCCTGTCACATCTCCTATGTTGTTCTTTGTACCCCAAATACAGACTCGAAGAAGTAGAACTGGACTGTAAAAAAAATAAGATAGTAAGAGACGGGGGTAATGCAAAACCTAGAATAAAATAAGAACTTCTTAATTTAATTAAGTAATCATTAGTAATTACTAAACTATTCATATGAGTAGGTAATATTTTACGCAATCGTGATATTTCGTGTAACTTTTTGAGTTTTGTCATAATGTGCTAGTTTAAATGAGAAATGATTAGTTAATTGCTGTGTTAACGTCGCATTTTTTTGCTAGTGTCAGTTAATCCACCGATCAATGACTTTTATTTACATAGAAATAGGTATAATGTAATATAAATATGGTACATATCAAGACCAACATGTATATAATAATTATGTATAAATCCTTACTAATATTTATAAAATGTAATAAAGTAGCTCTGTCTGTCTGTTATGCTTTCATGCCTAAACGGCTGAACCGATTTGGATGAAATTTGGCAGAGAGATAGATTAGTACTTATTAATATTATGTATAGATTTGAAAGTAACTCTCTGTTTGTTACGCTTTCACGCCTAATCCGCTGAAGCCGATTTGGATGAAATTTGGTACAGCGATAGATAAGACATTCGAGAAAGATAGGCCTTTGGAATGCGGTATAAACTGCCGGCAACAACAAATCTTAGATACCTATATACAAAATTTATACTATTGATGATAAATAAAATAGAAGTGTCTGTTTATAATTCCAAATTAACAAACAGCTTTTCACTAAATGCATTTATGAAAGTAATATACGCCTACCGTATATTAGTTTCACCTACATAATTATTATTTTTTAATTTCTGTCTGTCTGTCAGTGTGTTTGTTCCGGTTAATCTCTGGAACGGCTTGACCGATTTTAATGACACTTTCACTGGCAGATAGCTAATGTTATAAGTAGTAACTTAGGCAAATTTTGTTTTAGAAAAAAAAACATAGAGTTTCGCGTAAACTAAATTGAAAAAACGAAAAGAAAGAGCAGGTGAAACCACAGGGCATAACTAGTACAATAATATTATACAAATCAAATAGTTAAGTTATGTAATGGTTACATTAAAAGTGTAACCAGTTCTCACCACGGGCGGTGAAATGATTGACAACCAGATTACTAGGTCACCGAGTAGGTATCATTGAGTACGATAATCATTGATACTGATAACATATAATTATAATAGTTCTTTTTATTATACCGAAGCACCAACTACTACCAAACTGTAGCAGTGATAGCCTAATGGTATGACCATTGGACTGCCAAGTCGAAGGTCTCGAGTTCGAACCCAAGGCACGCACCTCTGACTTTTCAAATTCATGTGCGTATTAATAATTAATTATCACTCGCTTAAACGGTGAAGGAAAACATCGTGAGGAAACCTGCATACCTTAGAGATTTTTCTCGACGGTTTGTGAAGTCTGCCAACCCGCACTAGGCCAGCGTGGTGGACTATAGCCTAATCCCTCTCAATATGAGAGGAGACCCGTGCCCAGCAGTGGGACAGTATATGGGTTGATGATGATGATGAATTATACCAAAATGCTAATTATGCAAAATGTTAGTTAAAAAAAATCTATAGACGCTTGCAACACCAGGGGTATCACTTGCCCACCCTGTAAAATGAAAGAGGAATAGTTGGGTTGGCATTAAGGGTCAAAGTCCCCCCCACTGCCAACACAACGTTTCCTCGCGGAGTATTAGCAACTTTCCTCAGCCTTCGAGACAGCTCAAAGCAGTGTTATTTCACTTCGATTTTCTGCAAGGAGATACTTCTCCTGCGCAGCAACTCCAAGCTAAAGATCTTTTATGTTATTTTTTATTCAAACGCGCTAATCTCTATCTCTATCTGCATTTGCATTTGAAAGCCCAATTCTCGAGGAAGATTATGTATTCTTGAGGAAGAGTATTGAACATTACGCTACGACTTAGTAGTCGAGCAATATGGAAAAAGTCTGGTCAATACCGCGGGGCAAGTACTTTGTTAGAAATGAACTGTTCCTGATAGAAGAATCAAAATTATAGATGAGTCGATTCATTGAGATTATCTTATTAGGTATGTACTTAAAATGTGATTACATTATTATCAACGCCATATCGCCAATGAACTATGATTTGGTGGTAATTCACGCAATAATAGACAGTAGGTATTGCGCATCTCAAATGTCAAATAATGTTATTAAACCGACACAATAGTCGGTATGATCGATTCTCAACGTTTGACGTCGATCAACGTGTCTATCATACCTATTAGTAGAAAAGAGTATAAGGTACTGTGGAGATCAGGAATACGCAGGTGATTTTGTTAAATAAACCAACCAACCAACCAACTATACTTTTTTCTAATGCTATTTTTCTTAAAGACTAATGAATAAGTCCTGTGTTACTGAGGATTTACAGAACTTATTTAACATTAATGGAGACAATATACACCCAGACTCGAAATATTTGTAGATCACAAATACATTTGTCTCGATGGAAAAGGATCACCCTTACGACACCCAGCGTAACGATATGGCGAGGTTACCACTGGAGGATGGACTGGTTGTCAAGCTTTTAGGCTTCTGACGACCACTAAGCCAGCGATCCTCTCTTAAATTACCTTTTATATAAAAAAGCAGTGACAGCCTAGTGTTGTGATCATTGGACTGCCAAGTCAAAGGTTTCAAATTCCAAGGCACGCACCTCTGACTTTTCAAATTCATGTGCGTATTAATAATGAGTTATCACTCGCTTAAACGGTGAAGGAAAATATCGTGAGGAAACCTGCATGCCTTAGAGATTTTTCTCGATGGTGCGTCTGCCAACCCGCACTAGGCTAGCGTGGTGGACTATAGCCTAATCCCTTTCAATCTGAGAGGAGACCCGTGCCCAGCAGTGAGTTGATGATAATGATACTTATATTGATGATAATGATACCTTGTCTTTGTTTACCGGGGAAACCTTCAATAGGCTACCGGTCTACGGGGGTTAGACCGGGGAGTGTGGGATTCTTACCCACTAAAACCACCCCAGTGGCGACCATCAGAACATGGAGGGGGGTACTGTGTTCTCTTAATAGACCACCCCAGAACCCCACTGTGCAACTCTTATTAAGGCACATCCCTGGGATATATAAGACACCTAGGTTCTGCAATAATAATTACTTCAATCATTCATGTATCAGCTAATAATGAGATTAAATTATGTAATGTGGTTATATCATAATATTAAAGGCGTCTGGGTTATGAACAGTTTATGCAATGATCGAAATACTAATACTATTTATTAACATTATGTACCCAATTATAATGCCTATTTAAATTAGTGGGTACAATGAATATGTTCGATGTCGATAGTTAAAAGAGAAATTGGTTCACTTCGTTTTGTAATGAGAGTAGTGATCTCATTTTTAAAACTTGAAACAGTTGACGTTTGTATTTGACTAGTTGAACATAAATAATAACAAACATAAAACGTAACATACATCACCCCTATTAGCCCCCGAGGTTAGAGGTGTACCAATGTACACTCACAGTTCCCCGGTATGTTTTAGGACCCATGTAATAGGGAGCAAACAGACAAGAAAGATATCACTCAGAAATTTCATTCGACAAAATATGTAATTTTGATCTGTCTCTATCATCAAACATTATTGTGAGTGTTTTTGTTTTTCTGGGTATGCTTTATTCAAAGGCTTTTTAAAAATAAGCAGTGATAGCCTAGTGGTATGACCATTGGACAGTCAAGTCGAAGGTCTCGAGTTCGAGCCCAAGGCACGCACCTCTAACTCGAATTCATGTGCGTATTAATAATTAATTATCACTCGCTTTAACGGTGAAGGAAACCATCTTGAGGAAACGTTACCTTAGATTTTTTTCTAGATGGTGTGTGAAGTCTTCTAAGTTTAAGTACAAGAAGTCTCGAATCATAGGCACGCACCTCTAACTTTTCGTACTCATGTGCGTACCTATTATTAATTATCACTCGCTTAAACGGTAAAGGAAAATATTGTGAGGAAACCTGCATGCCTTAGAGATTTTTCTGGATGGTGTGTAAAGTCCGCCAACCGGCAGTAGACCAGCGTGGTAGACTATAGCCTAATCCCTGTCAATCTGAGAGAAGACCCTTACCCGGCAGTGGGACAGTACCTACATGGGTTGATGATGATGCAAAAAAAATATGTCAAAGTGTTAAAGTTATGCCTAAATCGTTATGGAAGAGTAAATTATAAATTAAAAAAAATCGCGATTCAAACACATCACTCGACTTAAGAACCCAAAAATTATACGCCCTTAAAGGTTATAAGCGTGATAGTATATTATATATTTTTTTAAAACGTGCCATCCGTAAGTTCCAATTTCGTTGTAAGCCCCAGTACGAATTAATTTCTTAATTACTTTCTAAGCGTAATTATTGCAAATCCTAAGCAAAAATTGTTTGCAAAAAATATTACGGCCATTACTAAGCAAATTGAGTCTAGAGCCAACAAAATCCCAGTTAGCAACTTTGCAGCAACTCATGAATATTCATAAATTAACGTTTAAGTAATAATTATGCTTAACGCAATTAAAAATCGCATCCATCCTAAATACCTCATTAGTCTAGTGGTCCTAAGTGCGACTGCTACGCTAGAGATCTTGGGTTCGACTCCCAGTGTCAATGAGGCAGTTATTAAATAGTCATTTAAGTCAATTTACATTCATTTTATTTTTTTACTTACTAAAAACTGTAATAAATAACTAATAACATCCTTGTTATTTCATTTTGGCTTGTTCTTACGACATAATCTTAATCAAAATGTCAAAATCTATTGCTTGTATTGAATTATGGTTTTAATGTATTATTATAAGTTATTTGTGTGTTGTTACAAATTGTATATTTTTACGTACACTTATTTTGTAGGTTCAAAGGTATGATAGTACTGAAAGCTACGCTATTAATATATTCCTTGGTGCGATAAAAAATGACAATGGTTTATTTTATTTCTTGCAAGTCATATAGTCACAGTACTATTGAACTATTATAAAAAAGGTGTTGATAAGTTAATTATAAGAAATTTTAAGTCGTTTATTAAAAATATAATACTTTTCAAAATAATAACAAACAACTATTCTTTCCAAAGATAGTACAGTACTTTAACAGTACACAGTCATTTTCTTTACATGCACGTATTATGAAAATAAAAAATAAAATTCTGTATATTTCACTTAGGCTGCTAGCAACTCGCTGCTTGTTTTAAACTGATAATTTGAGTACTGTGCAGGCTGCCGATACTCTAGCGCAAGCTAACGTACAGAGTGCATAAAAATGTTCCCAAATAAAATAAAAAAAGATGTTTTTCGATATTGAAAAACATCGCTCAAAAATATTTTTTTTTATTTTATGCGAGACAAAATGTAGATAATTATTAAGGCAGTGATGCGGTAGAGTTGGCCTTGTAAGTTGTATGTGTGAGTATAGAAGAGACCCAAGTCCTTCTATTTTATGTAAAAATTATCCAATCTAGAATGTACGGTCACATTATAAGTATTCCATCTCTCATTTTTTAAGTAAATTTCTTGAATGCACTCCACAATGTAAGCAGTTGTTACACAGTATAATTATGGTATCATTCATGGGCACGAATGGGCACAAATGTTGTGTACGGCAATATAGGAGAAAGGAAGAAGAAACTATATTTGGTCCTATATAGTTGTTATATTTACATTTATTTTATTTTGCCATCACGCCAGTACTCTTCGAAGGGTTAGAAAGTAACAGTAACTGTGGGTGTACTAATTATACACTTTGCCATTAACTGGGCACAAATCTAAACTCCGAGCTTCTATAGAGAATTTCATATAAAATCTTACGACCACTCTAGGTCTAATAATGCAGTTATTAAAATTATTTTTATTTTATTAATGTATTATAGTTATTTATTTAATAACTCTGTATTATACATTTTTTATATAATTTACTTTCTGTTATAGACAACGTAGCACTGACACAGCACTCACTGGAAGCTCGCCTTTAAAGTGACTGACCTCGGAGATGCCAAAGCACATTATCGCTTTGATTTACTATTTCATTCTATACACTATCCATTTAAGCTCATGTAGGAGGCCTCCGTAAAACTATTAACGAATCTCATAAATAATGGGTATTCAGAATAAAAGATAAGTATTATATTTTTATTTATTATTTTGATTCATATATTGTTTGGAAATTACTGGTTACGTATTTTATTTAAATAACATGGTTTAGAATGGAGAAAGTATAGAATGGTTTTTGAGTTATGTAATAGAGGGGAGCCCGTTGTTATTCTTCGTAATGAAGTAGGGAATATTCTTATTATGTGCAACTACCTCATTAGCCTAGTGTAAGCGCGACTGATAAACTTGAGGTCCTGGTTCGAATTCCAGGTTGAGCAAAGTATTATTGGCTTTTTCTATGCAATTCCCAGTAGCAGCTCGGAATTCGGATTGGTACTCGGTTAATGACATTTGGCTTGCATGATACCCAAACATACCGGCGAAATGTGGGTGTACATTAGTACACCGCGGCCTTACTCTGCGGGTAATATAGAAGCATGGTGTTATGTTAAACTAATATTATAAATATCGCTCAAATAAATACTATTAGCTAATCCGACAAATGCTCCAAATTATAATAAATTTCACGCTTTTCAGGGTCGTAGCGTCATAAAAAGTACCCTATTTTCCTCAAGAATTGGGCTGTCAACCGCAAACATATTTACTCAAATCCTACCGGTAGTTTCAGTGATTATCGCGTTCAAACAAACAAAAAATAACTCTCCAGCGTTTTAAACTTAAAGTATAGATCATAGGATATAGCCGTGCATACTCCAATGAGAAAGCATTAAAAAGGAATAAATTATTCCTACTTACCTCCAAGATGACAATGCGTTTAACAACCAGCTTCTACAGAAATAAGGATGTATTAAATAGGCCGCGTTTCGTTAATGCACCGTGAGACCATGATGTATCGAAACGTGATTAATGAAAGGCTAAAGTAAACGCACTTGATTTGACAGTTGTTAATAAAAGGACATGATTATATGCGACTAAGATGAATCGATGTTGATGTTGAATTAGATTCAAATTGAGGGTGACATGCGAATTAGATAAGGTACTAGGCAATCAGGAGATGTAAAGGTTATATTAGGAATTTGCAGTTACAAAATATTTAGGTAAGGTTAGGGTACTTAATATTTGCCCTACCTCTCTTGGGTAGGTATAGTGCGACTAATTCCACACAAATTAGAGCTGCCCGATTGGGGAAATACCTCCGCTTTGCAGAAAATCGAAGTGAAATAACACTGCTTTGAGCTGTGTTGTGTTCTTTACGGTGAGCAAGGTTGCCAGTGCTCCGCGAGGAAAGTGGGGTGACTTTGACTCTTATACTGTCAACCCAACTGTTCCTCTTTCGTCTTACAGGGTCGGCAACACGTAAGTGATACCCCTGGTTTTACAAGTGTCTATAGGCTATTACATAGGACCTAAGCATGGGTGTACACACATTAGTACTATATATGTCTAACGCTTCGGAAAATACTATCAATCTCAGAGATTTAACTATTTCTTCAATTGTTTTATCCAGTTGCTCTATCATAATTTAGCATCACAATCTTACAATACATATGCCACTCCATATTACCAACATATCGTAACAAAGGCTAGCTTCAAGGCTAAGCACCGAACATAATTATAGCAACACTATTTAATTGCCATACTCACAAAATTTAACACATTTCAATTATAGCCTACTGTATAACAGTGAACTATCAGTTGGCCCATCACAGTATAAAAATGAAATCATTTTAATTTTATCGTTCCGTTATAGTAGGTATTACTAGTTTGTTGCGATAAAAAAACCTTATTCTATAATTCTTGGCCAATGTGGTAGGTTTGATAGTAGAATAAGGGCTTACGTTCCAAATTTAAAATCAGAAAGTTGGGGTGTCACTGTTTTTATACCTCTAAGTTGGCAAACAAGCATACAGCTTGTGTGTCATTATCTTCCTAGCCTTTTCCCTATTATGTTGGGATCGGCAAAGGTGTTATTGGGTTTTCCATTAGAAATTATTAGTACTTTCACCAACGAAAGCCACTAAACAGAATTTGGTTGTGTTCAGAACCAAATTTTGAAAACATTACTACACCAAAACTTATAATTAAATTCTAGTTAAGGTAAAGCTTGTAATTATCTTAAGGATAAAGAACTCGTGCTACCTTCTCGAGTCAGTAACTTCTAGATGATAAAAATTGTTTTGAAAACTGCATCGCATCGTGTTTAGCGACTTTCGTTGCTGACCTAGCTCGGAATTTGGAATGGTGCTCAGTTTAAAGCCAACAAGCTCGCCCTATTTAATGTGGGACAAAACATTCGGCGAGCTGTTGCTATCAGTTTAGCATCAGTACCTCTGCCTTACCCCTCGGAGAATACAGGCGTGATAAAACATATTCCTTCCTAGTGTTGAGTTCCCTAAATTATGGTTAAGCTACACAATGACTGATGCATGCGAGCCGTCGCCTGGGACTGGTCTACTCAATGCCACTATGGCTCTTTCTTCAAAAGGCCATTTCAGACTTTGCCCTACATTGTAAGACACATATTTGTTACTATTTTATGTCTGGACTTTTTATTTCTTAAATTACTACTTTGAACACTTTTTTGTTTGACTGTACTGTTTTTGACTTTTGAACAATAGATTTTAGTATTGCTTTATTGGTGGTCCCAGTCGCCGGAAGAAAAATATTAAAATAAATCGGCGACTGGGACCGCGGTTCTAGTTAATTGCGGTCCCGGTCGCCGGAATCCTCCTATGATTCTCTGAGTTTGCTTCGGCGTTTCTTCTCAGAGGTCGTCAGTTAGGAAATGCCTGAGCCATCTGCTTAAAAAAATATGTAAAATATTGACTTGTAAAAGTGTTTTTAAAAGATCTATTTACAGTAATAAATATCATTTATCATTATCATTTCGCAACAAAGTTTGGTAAAGATGGATGAAACATCCATCCATCCGGATGGATAACTTTTTCACGCGAACTTAGTCACGGTTAGAAACTAGTATAACTTATCATCACAGCCATATTTCTCTTAGGGTTAGGCAGAGGTGTACTAATATACATCCACAGTTCTCCAGTATGTTTAGTTCCCTGTTGTCCGTCCTTCCCTGTATTCCCCGAAGTCTGCCAACCCGCATTGGGCCCGCGTGGTGGACTATAGCCTTATCCCTCTCATTCTGTGAGAGGAGACCCGTGCCCAGCAGTGGGACTGTATATGGGTTGATGATGAGGAGGCGAATCTATTGCCATTAACCGAGTACATTTCCGAACTCCTAAATGATATTGGGAATTTCATCGATCGAAACCAGCCCCTCAAGCATAGAAGTCGCATTTAAGCCCACAGAGCCAGTAATGTTATGTTTGAAATAAAACAAGTATTAAAAAAAAATATCAAATATTATTGCAACTACAATATACAAAATAATGTACAAAAGGTCTACTTAACAACGCACAATAATAATAATGAACGCACAGCCCGCCTTCTAAAATTGCGCTAGAATTTCGATCACACCGTTCGTGCGTTCAATTATCATCGTGCGCTATACCTTCTACACTTTTCTTTATATTGATAATATAGCCTTATTCTATTTTCAAATGGCACTGTACAATGTATCGCTGTCTTGTTTGTATCGCTGTCTTGCTTGTGTCGCTGTCTTGCTGCCGTATTGCTCAGTTGCCGTAGGGGCGGTAGGGAAAGTACTTCGAAGGTTGGTAGGGGTATCGGTTGCGGGCTAAGACTACACCGGGTGCGTATGTTGCATCGCGGTAGCTCCCTGAAAAAAAAATATTAAGCGGATAAGTAATAGGATAAGTAATAATTGCACTGATCAACCGATCTGCAAGGTTAAGCTTCGCTAGCCACGGTCATTCAATGGATGGGTGACCATTCTTGGCATATTGAGACCCCTCCATATTTCGGAGAGTATGTAGACGACATCTGTTAACTAGTGTCAGACTGCTGATCACGAGGTCGTGGGTTCGATTCCCACATTAATTAGTGTTTGTGTTTGTCTGGTTGTTTCATATGTATCCTAGTATGTATTTACAAAAAAGTATTAAGTTATTTATGCTTAGTTCGGGACTAGATAGTGTTTTGTAAAAGTCTCAATTTTTTTTTTATGTCATATTTATACTGCCGGTACCTTATCGGTTCTTCAAAAAAGTCAGGTGCGTAATACTCGCAACCGGCGTGTGTGTATGACAAGATGTATGAATGTCGACGAAGCGAAAGAAGTATACAAGAATCGTAGCAAATGGCGTTGAGTTTCTGCCTACTCCCATGGGAGGAAGGCTTAAGTGTATGTTTGTATAATATATTATATAGAATATGGCATGAAACCGCTATGGTATGTTATACCAAGATATTTAGTTTAACGACGTGTTATTAACATTAAACATGATAAAATGTTGATTAACTAATTGGCATGTCCACTGTAATTAAAAGATTTTTTTAATCTGTCACATGCAATTACAAAGTAGGTAATATTGACATACTGGGCTAGTGGTTATTATCGTACAGATTGGTATCTGCAAGGTTAAGCTGCGATGGTTGCGGTCGGTACTTGGATGGTGGTAGCCTAGAGAAGCCAAGCAACGCCTTTTTTTATAGTATGGAAAATCCACAAGGATCCGCCGCCACCTGCGAAGGCGTGGGTGGCATGTCGGATTCGTACCGACTAAAAACCGCACCTTCAATCTCTTGTCCTGTCATGGCCACCATGGGATCCGTGATAATTCGGCACACCCATGACAGGCTGTGGTGTAGACCACGTCACGCTGAGCAACACCTTTGGTATCACTAACGCGTTCTCTTGAAATAGTTTTTAAGCCAATAATTTCACTAGCTATAATAATTATCCTTCAAACCGGAACACAATAATGCTACCACATTATTGCTTTAGATCACATCATCAACCCATATACTGTCCCACTGCTGGGCACGGGTCTCCTCTCAGATTGAGAGGGATTAGGCTATTAGTCCACCACGCTGGCCTAGTGCGGGTTGGCAGACTTCACAAACCGTCGAGAAAAATCTTTAAGGTAGGTATGCAGGTTTTCCCACGATGTTTTCCTTCACCGCTTAAGCGAGTGATAATACGCACATGAATTTGAAAAGTCAGAGGTGTGAGCCTTGGATCCGAACTAGAGACCTTCGAATTGGCAGTCCATTGGTACTACCAGGCTATCACTGCTCAAAAGTTCTAACCACGACTATAAATACTGACACTCACCATCATCGAAAATTCCAGCTGCCTCGTCTCTCGCATTCTCCTGGAGAGACCTGGCGATAGCCTCAGGGATTGGCGGTGGGGTGGGTAAATGGGCACCCTGGGGTTGGAAGCCGTTGGAATCAGCAGTGTACCTCACGCTGTACACCTGGCCATCATCCCCCGTGTAGGAGTAGCTGCCGGACGCCTGGATGCCGTTAGCTTCGACGCCAGATTCTTGCGCCTGGATGCCTAAAAAAATATGATTGAGAAGATATAAGAAGCTGTAGCTTGTGGTGATGACGTTCGGTATAGCGGTTATGGTGGCCACTACCATTAATAAAATGTTATGGGTACTAATCCCAGCTGACATATTTGTTTCTGAGTTAATGTGGGTGTACTTTAGGTTTTTTTTTTTCAATAAAATTAATTGTGTGCATTATATTATATTCATGTATAATAAATGCATGTTATTAAGTAGTACATTGCACCCGTGCGAAGCCGAAGCGGGTCGCTAGTATTATCAAACAATTTCCGTATGTTTGTGTACGCAAAATTGGAAAAGTTGTCGTCGGATTATCTAGAATTATTTACACAACATTGCATTTCTATAGAATAGTGTTTTAATATACTTTTCCTCCAGAAATTCCTACAGGAGCGGGAAACTATTAATTAATACCGGATTAAGCCATTGCGCAGCGTGGTTGTGTTTAGAAGTTAATATTTTATCACTAGGCTGTAATTAAATGCATTACAATTCAAATCCTAGGCACTTAGACAAGTGGCAATCTGACAATCGAATCGACGAACGAATAGAAACAAAATGTATGGGAATGACATCTATGATCGCCCGATTTGTCGAAAGCTTAAGTCATTTCCATACTTTTTGTTTCTATTCGATTGTCAGATTGCCACTTGTCTACAGGCGCTAGTGTTACAAGCTAGGTTTTCGTGTTGGAATGCTGATCACGGGTTCGATTCTCACAGAACACAAATATTTATGTAATGAACCTAAGTGTTTGTGTTTGTCTGGGTGTTTCTTATGTATTATAAGTACCTATGTATTTACAAAAACAAAGTAATTTTATTATAACTTTTTCTATAGAGCCCACAATTTTTTAGGGCTTCTTACAAACAGCTATTACAAATTTTATTTTTAAATTTCATTATTGTTGCGGATACAGAATAAGGAGTTACATTTCTTTATGAAAGTACTGAAATATCATTTGCAATACATTCAAAGTAAAATTTGCACATCGTATTTCAGTTTGTCTCAATCGAGAGCTCACTGTGCAAATTGCAAGTAATACTTGTTAGATAAGCATCAGCTTACTAGAGTTTAATTTGCAATATTTATTTGCAACATACCTGTAAATTAATAGAACATTACTTAAATTAAGATTAAAGCCTACGCTAGCATCTGTGGCCTATACACTCGACCTAAATACGAGTATCACCAATAATTTTGATGTGAAACTGTAAAGATGTCTTTTTTAGAATAAAATGTAAAGGTAAAAATAAAATCATATTTCAATGTAATTGCCTCAATATTCTAGAGATTGTAAGCTCAACAGCTATTGCTTGAGGTCCTGGGTTCAATTTTCGACCTGGAAATTGTATTTCGAGCAAAACGTTATTGGGTTTTCCTATAAAAATATCAATAGAAGCTCGGAGTTTGGAATTATATTGCGTCCGGTAAATGTAATAGGTTCGCCCCTTATTAACCTAACATACCGGTGGTACAGAGGCCCATCAAGCTACCATAATCTGTCAAATTTCTTTGATTGACTTTCAACTTTAATGCAATACTATAAGGTTCCTATTCAATTGGGAAAAAATTGACAGTTTTGGAGAGCTTGACCTTTGGCGTCTGTACGTAGATTAACACACCTCAGCTTAGCCCTTCGAGGAATAAAAGCGTGATGGTAAGAGCAAATTTAGATTGGATTTTGCAATAAAATTCTCACTACCAGTCCGTATCTTTGCGCAGTTAACACTAATAGGATTATTCCCTAAAACATACCGGCGAATGGCTGTACCTTTGTATACCTCTGCCTAACCTTACTGGGCATATAGGCGTTATGATACATCATGTTAAGAATGGCTGTGGACGCACCCACGTTCTAGTTGATTAATTTTAGTTACGTGAATGCGTAGCTAACTTGTATGGCCAACAGTAATTGTAACTATGAATATCGATGGCGAATTGCCAATACCTCCTATCTCATTTTTTTGAGAAATTGAAGGGATTGAAACCAGGACCTCAAGTACGCTTGAGGTCCTGGTTTTAATCCCTTCAATTGGCTTAGCTTTGGCTCTGAGTCAATTAATTTTAAAAGTTTTTTTTAAGGCTGGTTGATTGAAACCACGAATGCTACGCAAGAGATCGAGTGTTGATGGGTTTTTCTATGAAATTCAGCAGTAATTTTCTATGAATGTAGCAGTTTGGAATCTTGATTTGTGCCCGGTTAATAGCAATAGGGTCGTCCCCTATTACATGGGACCTAAACATACAAGCAAACTGTGGTACATTATAACACCTCTTCGGGGAATACAGACAATAGTATGTGGATTTAATCTGAAAAGCACACTCCTTCCAGAAATCGCGGGAAAATATTTAATAACTCACCATTCTCCGTATCGTAAGCATAGCTGTATCCGTTCTCATTAACCTGGGACTCGGACCTCAAGATGGCGGCGTTCCTCTCCAGGCCAGCTCTAGCCCTATCCTGGTACTGGTAGTAGGGGTAGTTGTAGGGCCGGTACTGAGGCGCGACGTACCCGGGTAGGGCTCCCGCGGCACAAGCTCCGATTAAAGCGGCGAGGATGATCTGAGGATGAAGAGGGGTTGAGTGAATATGATGGATAATGTGACGTGTGCGTGCGAATTAAGTTGGATGTTTTATGCGAATGTAAGTTTTCTCAAAATAATACAATACCTACCTACAATTACCTAGGTACCTACATAAATATTAGATATTGAAAATATTTGAATTTGACTTATGTACTTTTTAGTGCAATTTATTTGATTTGTCAATACTTGATTGGCCGACTGTGTTATATAATATTTCGAAGAAAAACGATGGTTATCGTTTGACAGTAATGATTAAAGTAATTTTTAATAAAGAATTCAAACTAAGTAATCCCAACCATTTACCGAAAACAGGAGCATATTTCTGTAAATAATAGTATTGAAAGTAAGTTCGTACATTATCTATATATATCGAAAGTTTTTAAATGAAACTTGTTTGATTGTCAAAACTCAAGCAGGCTGAGTAAATAAGTACTGAGTTTTACAGGACTAAATAGCTTTTCATGAACGATAATTAAGTTTACAGGATAAGCTCAACTCTAAAACGGTAAAATTAAATTTGATAAATTATAAAATGATGAAATTAACTGAATAAAAATAGTCCAATAAAAATTTCGCAATCCAGACATCAAAAGCCTTTACAATATTAACACTTCCCTTAAGAATATTGCGGCAACCATTACCGATATTTAATAACCGCGTGAACAATAACAATTATTATTTCATAAAAAAACACAATGGAAAACCATAACACAACTGTTGCACAAAACACGAATTAAAAACATCACGAAATTAAAAAAAAAGTCACAACAAAAGAGTATTTAAATCTATAGAAAAATTGTCTATTGACACAAAGCGTTCGTGATTTAAATTTAAAGATTCTTCAAACGATAGACCTACCAACTTCATGGTGTTATCAGCTCTGAGGTTGGCAGAAGAATGCTGGTTCGGGTCCTCGGCTCACTATATATAGGTGTCGACCAGATAACTGAAGCCAAGGTCATGGTCAAATCAAGCTGTATTAGAAGATCAGACTACTTACTGTTTAGACTAAAGCTATTTTTGAAATTACGTGCGATTGGCATTATTGAGATGGTTTTTTTTATTAGGTTGGTAATCAATCGTGAAGGGGATTTTGAATTTTTTGGCTAAAGTTAATGTGGTTAATTTTTAATTAAAAGGTTATAAATGCAATAAAATTGATTAAAATTTAATTTAAGTCGCAGAAAACTGTGATGTTCAATTAAATATTTTATTACAGTGATATTAGAGTTACTTTATCTGTCAAATAATTCATCAAAATCAAAATTAGTTAATTGTTAACATCCGCCTTTAATATGGGTGCAAAATTAAAAATCAATCAATTAAAATAAATTACTTAAATTAAATGTCACGTAAGTTATAAAATCAAGATATTATCAAGTGTTAATAAAATCTGCTATATATCTCTCTCTGCTATAAAAATCTTACAAAATCTAAAAATAATTCCTTCCAAATTACCTATAATTCTTAAAAACAATTTTAAGTTATAATTTAGAATTATTCCATGTTGATCTCCCAAAGTCTCTTCAATTCCCAAGTCGAGAAAAGTATTATTGGATCCGCGTAGCATCTCGAAATTTGGATTAGTACCCGGTTAATGGCAATAGGCTCCCCCCTATTACATGGGTCCTAAACACACCGGCGAAACGTGAATGTAAGTACTATTACTACACCTCTGCCTAAACCTTCGGGAGTATAGACATAGTATATTATTATGTATGTTATGTTTAAATTTTAGTTACAAAACATTATCTATTATTAAGGTTTTACCGTGGGAGAGCCATGCTTCGGCACGAATGGGCCGGCTCGACCGGACTTGATACCACGGCCTCACAGAAAACCGGCGTGAAATAACGTTTTCGTTGTGTTTCGTCGAGTGAGTGAGGATACCGGACGCCCAAACCCCTTAAAAGGCCGGCAACGCACCTGAAACTCCTCTGGTGTTGCGGGTGTCCATGGGCGGCGGTAATCGCTTACCATCAGGTGATCCGTCTGCTCGTTTGCCCACACTACCACATAAAAAAAAAAAAAAAAAATATCATGGCGCTGTATCTCCTACAGCTTTGGCAGAGGTGTACCACCGTCAGGTCTGATAGGGAGCGAGCCTATTACCATTAACCGGTCAAATCAACTCCTTAAGTGCCTTAATTTCTTAAAATGGTTTAAAACTCTCATCTCTCTCTCTGCTCTTTTCTACTCGATCGAACATACGCCGTCCTTATTGGCGAGCGTCTTCACAAAGGTCAGGTGCGTAGTACTCGCAACCGGCGTGTGTGAAGCGAAAAAAATATGCAAGAATCGTAGCAAGTGCGTTCTTTAGTTTCTGCCTACCCCCATGGGAAATAGGCGTGAGTGTATTTATGTATGGTTTAAAAGTTTCTTCGTCTTAACCTGATGGCTTATAATTATATTTGTTGTGTTAGCATTCTTTAATCGATTTCTCACCTTGTGTTGCAGACTTAAAACCTCTTGTTGGTTGAAAAAACGTCTCGGCGTTTTTTTTTTCTCAATTTTTTTATATTGAAATTATGGTTGCTACTGAGAATTTCTTACAATAACTTCTCAAATTTAGAATCAAATCTATAAGCTTTTAAAGTATTTTCTTATTAGATTAGTATTCGTTAAGAGAACAATCTTTTTTTTTACTACTAAGGTGGCAAATAATTATAAGGCCCACCTAAATTCTGTTCCACATTTATAAAACCCGATGACACTCCACGCGTCTTTATTGGCCGATTGTTGAAATCTAGGAACACATCATATAATCTGGCGAATGGACATGTTAAATTCGCGTCACGTGGCGTGGTGTGTTACAAATCTGTTCCTACCTTTATAGTTTACCGTAGCTTATAGTCGCTTGCAACATCAGGGGTATCACTTGCGCGTTGCCGACCCACCCTGTTTTGAACCTGATTTGTGGGCATTGAATGTCCCCATATTATAATGGGACCTAAAATACCATATCGGCGAACTGTCAGGGTGTACATGAATTCACCTCCTGAGGGTCTACTCCCTATCTCCGTCAACGAAGTTACGAGCAGTTCTCCGAAGCTTCGGAGTCCGATAAAACAAGTGTCAAATTCATTTTTTCGAACGGGTAAAAACAAATCGAGAGTCGGGACAACTGTCAAATTGTCAATCATTCATTCTTAGTTCGGGCCCCGAACGAATCATCTGTCCGTAGGTCGAAACTACGAACTTCGTGCTTAGGGAGTAAACCCCCTGATTTGTGGACATACGATCTCCCCTTATTATCTGGGATCTAAAATACCATATCTACCGGCAAACTGTGGGTGGACATGAGTTCACCTCTGTTTAGGCGAAAGATAATTAATTACTTATGCGCATACAATCAGACGAAGTCTTTGTTTTGGTGGTTTGAGTTTCGAACTGTTAATCACGAGTGGTTCCGATTCTCTTAGAACAAATATTTCTGTGATGAGGTTAAGTGTTTGTATCCATTACATAGTACAGAGGCCAGCACATCAAGCTACCACAATATGTCAAATTTATTTGATAGATTTTCAACTTTAATACAACAAGATAAGGTTGATTTTCAATTGGGAAAATTTGACAGTTTTGGATAGCTTGACCTGCTGGCGTCTGTACAAGCTCTGCTAAATTTGGAACTAGATCGTGCTGTGTAAAATGTCCAATTATAAAAAATAGTGAATAGCCAACCCATATTAGACCAGGGTAGTGGACTATAGCCTAATCCCTCTCAGTCTGAGAGGAGACCCGTGCCCAGCAGTGGGACAGTATATGGGTTTATGATGAAACAACGAAGATAACAAATGCCCAGATAAACACAAACACTAATGTTCATCACATTTAATAAATACTTGATGGCATTCAACCTACGACCTCGTGATCAGCAATCCGATAATCGGACCACTAGACCGCAGACGTTATGTATTTATTATTTGGGTGGCGTAGAATCTATACAGGGTATTACAAAACTACTCGTAAAGCCGAGAGGAGATTAAATGGGGCCTTATAACAAGTCCATTCACAATATATTTAAGAACCGTATTAACGCTGTATAACATACCTACCCCAAAAAAAGGAAAACAACAACATTTATGAATGGAAAATAGAAAAACTATTAAAGTAGACAATTATTATGTAAAATAGGTACGTTCCCTGACATGACAGCTGACATAATTTTTGGCTTTGATAATATTTATTATATTTTTTACGGGGTATCTTGTAATACGTTGTATATTAATACGTGAATCGAAAACTTTGTACCCCTTTTAAAAAATATTGCTCGCACGGAGGAGTGTGGGATTTGTCATAGTTAAAAATTACATGGAGAAGGAATGCAAAAAGCTAAAATTTTTGTTTAAAAATTGTTACAAATTCCTTAAATTAAAATATTCATTGTTCACGTTCGAGCTGTCAATGTCAAACACATTCTACATAATCTAAAAAATAGTAACCAGCGAGGTGGACAGCATATTTTTACGAAATACTGCAGTATACCTGCAGTATAATATAGTATTCTATAGATACGTTATATGCTACCAATGTTGACGCAACTTTACCTAACACGGCAAGATACTATCAACAAATAACTTTCTTTTTGTATTTTTTGGCATTTTCCATGCTAAGACTTTTAAAGTTATTTAGTCAAGGAAAACCCGACCCTATCCCTGACCCGAAGACGTAGGTCGTCGTTGCTCCACCAAAAGTAACTGCGGTATGGATGCACCTTAATAAATCTGTTTACACACATCAGAAAAAGCTTGCGCTCACTAGCATAAGCTGATATATATTTTTAATAATAATAATATACAAAAAAGAGGTTTGTCTATGGCAAGCATTTTTGGAAACGCTCCATTAAAATATGCTGATAATTTTGACAAGATAATGTCATCAAAAACTATTTTAATTCAGCAGCTGCCGACCGGTAGTCATAACATACCACTGAGTACATCCTTGTGCCTAATATTTATAGATCCAGTTGTCAAATTTTATTCTAAATTTATAGAGCACTTGAATAAGTTTC
The DNA here is from genome assembly GCA_964056405.1 of Acronicta alni. Lineage (NCBI taxonomy): Eukaryota > Metazoa > Arthropoda > Insecta > Lepidoptera > Noctuidae > Acronicta > Acronicta alni. The sequence continues at coordinate 12,661,552 of OZ043932.1, read as the reverse complement.
TTATATTTAAGATGCTGTCATATTTCTGTAACAAGTTTATTCTTTGTTAGCTTCTACCCGTGACTTCGTCCGCGTGGAAAAGTTTATTTTAAATATCGTTGTAATTTGGCTACTTAACTGATTATAATTTAACTAACTAATTAATATAAATTATAGCCTATATGTTATTCTGATGTATATATAATAATACTGTAAAGTTTCATCAAAATCAATTCAGTAGTTTTAGCGTGAAAGAGTAACAAACATTCATCCATCCATCCTCACAAACTTTCACATTTATAAAACTAGTAGGAAGTAGGACTAGTAGGACTAGTAGGACTAGTAGGACTAGTAGGATATGATTTTTGGCTTATACCCATATTATCAAAAAGTCTAAGAGAAGATAAGTTTAAGTCTGAGAGAGTTAACTGCCACGTCGTGCCTCGTGCCTTCTAATCGCAACTGCTACACTAAAGGTTCATTGTTCGATTCTGCGGTCGAGCAGTGTTGTTGGTTTTATTTTTAATGAAATTCTCTCAGTAGCAGTTCAGAGTTTTGATTTGTATCCGGTAAATGGCAATGGAAAGCGACGGCTTTACGTGCTCTCAACCTATGAGGCACATTCCAGCCCCCTTGGGTCATTTATATCTGAAGAAGGATAAACTGTTTATAAATATAATCTTTTATCTTGCCGTGGTATGCTTTAGATAAAAAAACGAGGCAAAGTTCCTGTAGAGGTCGAATAACGAAATTCATTAAGCAAAATTATACCCTAAACTTCACGTAACAGAATTCACAGTGCTAAATTACATATTCACGTGTAACTTTGTACTAAATGCCACATTCATGAACCTTTTAATGAATATCAACTGTAATCATTGTCATCAAAATTAAGATCACTGATATATTCACGACACGCCTCAAGCCACATCCTGGTTCAAAACATAACCTCAAAATTGATTGGTAGAGCATTATCCTGCAAAATATCGCGTAATTAACATTGATGTGTAACAACTTTGTACTAGCGTCCCGTCAATATTGCGCTTGAAAAAGTTTTTACTAAACAAGCAGCGTATGAAGCATGATATTGATACCTTTGATTTTCGAAATCATGTGCGTATTAATAATTAATCATTGTTGCTTAAATGGTAAAGAAAATCCTCGGGAAAAGTTTCATTCTTAGGAGATTTTCTCGATGGTGTGTCAAGTCTGCCAACTCGCACTAGGTACCCGTGGTGGTCACTGCCGGGTCTGCGGACGGTTGCTAAAGTGGTGACGCGAAACGCCGAGGTTTTAGTCTGTAGACCGCTCTTTTCAGAGCGCATTCCGACACACCTCCGCTCTCCCCGTAGCGGTGGGTAGTTCATAAAGCATTTCCAACTCCGTCAACAAAAAAAAGGTAACCGTGGTGGACTATTGGCTAACCTTTCTCATGCTGAGAGGAAATCCATACCCAGCATGACAGTACAACTGTAAATGGGTTGATGATGACTGAGTATTATATATTCTACTAGCTGACCCCGCAAACGTTGTTTTGCCATAAAAAAAAAAATTTAGAGGTATGAAAAATAGATGTTGGCCTATTCTCAGACCTCCCCGATAAGCACAAAAAATTTCATCAAAATCGGTCAAGCCGTTTCGGAGGAGTATGGCAACGAAAACTGTGACACGAGAATTTTATATATTAGATAACATGACATTTTATTACGAACTGATTTATATTGCCAATAGGAGCATACACGTGCCTTTTTTTATAGTACGGAAAAACCTGGATTGTCCGCCAGTTGGGGAGGCGGTAGGGTATTTCAGACACGTACCGACTAAAACCGCACTTGCCTTCACTTACCACTTACCCTAAAGTCATGGATGATCCATGTATACACGTGCCTGGAAGTCTGTGATTTATATATATATTCTCTAGTTATAGTAACTCAATGTAAAGCTTCGAAATTAATATTGAATCTACAGCTTGATATATTATCATTCAATTTTTATGTATAAAGCCGTGTTTACGATATTTTTATTGTCTTTAATTAGTTTTATTTAAGAAGCGAGCTTTGAACTCATGTAATCTATCATTATTAATGTTTAATTGAGTGTAAACTAGTTTCATATATTATAGTATGTGCGTTGGTTTGCTTATAGTTAAATTCTTATTATTCGTAATAAGATACATTTAAAATAACTTTATTCTTTTTGTGGCATTAACTGTTAAGGGGCTCGTGGCTAAGTAACAACTAAGCTGATCAACCGATCTGCAAGGTTCAGCTGCGCTATTCGCGGTCAGTCTGTGGATGGGTGACCAATGACCACTCATAACACATCGAGACCCCTCCGTGACTCGAAGAGCATGTAAAGCCGTCGATCCCGGTCGCCATACGAACACCTATGACAATCGTTAGTAGTAGTCAGAATCCCAAAATGCCTAACAACCAGTCTATCTTCAAGGTATCTATCGGTATTACACAAAAATTGGGTTGCGGAGGTCTGATGGAAGTTTCGTGTAAAATACTGATATTCAGCTGCATCTGGTTAGACTCTAAAGTGACCCGAATATAGTTGGGAAAAGGTTCGGAGAAAGAGAAAGAGAGAGGTCACAGGCGGATTTCAAGCATTGAGACGTTGCCTCTAGATATCCGAAATATAATATCTCAAAATATGTAAGTGTAATTATAGTAGCTAGCCAGCATTGCGCGGGAGTGGAACTTGACGTACCGCGCAATGGGGCTAGAATTAATAATTATAGCCGAATGAAGACCCCCAGCGGCGATCTTACCCCAACATAGGTACTGTAGCGACATCTACCACGCTACATGGTACTACGTACAAAATCCTGAATCGCGCAAGCAACATTCGCAACGCAAGTTTAATAATTATATACAATCGCCCGACATCAACCGTCTGGTTGGACGGCCACCACACCTCGGCTCTCCACAATACTATATCTCAAAAGAAAGAAAGAAGAAACATTACATACCATCACGCCTGTATTACCCGAAGGGTAAGGCTGAAGTGTATTAAATGTACACCCACAGTTTGCCAGTATGTTTAGGTCCCGTGTGAAAAACCCAATATCACTTTCGACCTGTTGCTGTTTTTTAGGTCCTGGTTTCGATTTCACGAAACTAGGACCTCAAAAACTGCAGTCGTGCTTAGGACCACTAGGCTGATGAAGCAGTTGATGTTCACATATCATAATAAAAATAATTGTATATTTCATATAAATATGAAATGTCAAGTCTAAGATTCCAAATACGTCGTTTCCTATGGAGCCGGACTTGTACACCAGTAGCTAATACAGATTGAATTATCAACACCAACGTTCAATTTTGAGTAAGACCTGATTTTTTAACATTAAAATATAGGTAGTCTAAAAAACGCAGAATGGCATTCGTTTTCGTAAGTTTTTTCCTTGAGTAGATCATAAATACTTATAGAAATTGTTGTAACAACATTTTAATTGTTTTTAATGTATGGTAATAAAATTAAAAAAAGATGCCAATTTGTTAAGTCAGTTGATTTGCAAGTAATCTAGAATAATCTTCATATCTGTAGATGAATTATTTTGTTAATTATATAAATAAATAAATAAATAATAAATAAATAAATATATCAAAACTAGGGATGTTATGGATGTGAAATTTCGGATCTAGGGATCAGATAAATCATATAGTAGGGGCAAAGAAATAGGTTCTCGAGTGGAGACCACACTGGAAAGTGCAGAGTAGGCCGGCCTCCAACGAGTTGGACAGACGACCAGGTAAAAGCAGCTGGAAGCCGTTGGATGCAGGCGGCTTATAACCGGTCTTGTGGAAGTCTACGGAGGGGGCCTTTGTTCAGCAGTGGACCTTCTGTGGTTGATGTGATGATGATGATGATTATGTAGATAGTAATATACCGGTTTCGGTAACCCGAAATAATTTATATTTAATAGATTTATTTATTTATTTATTTATTTGGATCTCTAACAAGAAATACATTACTTAAGCTGGATGTACAAAAAACAAAAAAGGTTGTAGATAAAATGCTTTCTCACTTAAAAGAGACCACGACATGCACAATAATCTTTACACATAGAGAGAGAGAAAAAGAAAAACTAAATTAAATACACAATACAATACAAACAACACAAAAAAAAAAAAAATAGAATTAAACATAAACAAATTCGATTGATAACTACTTAATTAATAGTGTTCACCATTGAGTGTCATCGAACTCTTCTCTAACTGACAGATAATGTTCTTTTTAAAGGTAGTCAATGAGTTACTGAAAATGTCTATGTCCTTATTGGCAACCGATATCTCATTGTACTTGTTGCATAGTCTTATTATAGGTGAGTGTTTGCCAAGATTAGTTCTGCTACGAGGCGGTCTAAAGAGTGAACCAGGGTAACGAGGAACATTATAAGGTACATTAATGTTTATTTTGGCCAAGAGGGCCGGGCAATCGATATAATTGTTAAGCAGTTTGTATAGGAACAATAGGTCGGAAAGTGTACGCCGCGATTCCAGAGATATCATCTTGAAGAATTTAAGCCTGTAAACATATGAAGTTGACCTTGAAACTCCTGCTCTGAAAGAAATATGACGAACCAGTCTCTTTTGTAAGCGCTCTATACGAATCGTGTGAACCTTGTAACCCGGACTCCATACTGTACTACAGTACTCAAACTTACTCCTAACAAAGTTGTTGTATAAAAGAATTGCCGTAGAAGGGTTCCTAAATTCTTTCGAACTTCGCAGAACAAATCCAAGAGCCCGATTCGCCGCAGTGACTGTTTTGTCAATATGTTGTACAAAACTCAATTTGCTATCTAAGTAAATACCTAAATCTCGTATAACGGATACTTCCGTTAATAAGTTGCCTTTGATGTTATACGTCGTTGAACTTTTATTATGTTTACGTGTAAATTTTATATGACAGCATTTAACACTGTTCAAATGCATTTTGTTTACATCACACCATTGACACAACCTATCGATATCTGTTTGAAGCAGGTGTTCGTCAGATTTATCTTCTATCACTCGGATTAACTTTAGGTCGTCAGCAAAAAGGTAAGGAGTCGAATTCAAGAAGATGTCGGATATGTCATTAATAAAGATGTTAAAGAATAGAGGTCCTAGATTAGAACCTTGTGGTACTCCAGAAGAGGCCACAAATACTGCAGACTCTTCACCGTCCACTACAACAGATGAGGTACGAGCGTCCAGATATGATTTGCACCAGTTTAAAGTTGTACTGTTGATACCAAGAGAATGTATTTTGCTAAGAAGAATGTTATGATTGACCTTGTCAAAGGCCTTCGAAAAATCTGTGTAAATAGCATCCATTTGCAATCCTTGGTCTACTACGGCTGTTATGTCAGATATATATTGAATAAGGTTTGTATTGGTAGATTTTTTAACTGTAAAACCGTGTTGATTTTCAGACAGATGATTCTTAATATGCTTATAAAATATAGGATACACTAATGATTCGAAAACCTTTGACAAAGTTGAGAGGATTGCGATTGGTCGGTAGTTTGTGATCAATTCACGTTTTCCGTTTTTGAAAATAGGTACAATCCTAGCATGTTTCCATTCGTGAGGAAATACACCTGATTCAAGAGATGCATTATATATTGATGATATTGGCGCAGATACAGACTGAGAGCACCGAGACCAAAAATAAGGAGGTATGTTGTCCGGTCCGGCACCCTTGGATAAATCAAGAGAAGAAAGTTTTTTTTTAACATCAGTCTCAGATATTGAGAAATCATTTAGGTCACAATTGATAACCGTTGTTGAGTCATACGATGACATATTTTGAGTGCAAGGGTCATATACTGACGAAAATTGTTCAGCGAATAAATTAGTTATATCCTTAGAGTTATAAGCAGTTTCATTTCCTAATATCATTTGTGAGGGAAAGATAGAATTCGTTTTGCGTAAGTTTTTTACATAAGTCCAGAATTTTCTAGGATGTTTTATTATCCCTTTCTCGATTGTTATTATATATTTTCTATAACACTGTTTTATAAGCAGCCCACACTGTTTTCTTAAGTAACTAAACTCAATCTCATCTATTGGATTTTTATATTTCTTTATCCTACGATGATATTTCAACTTCTCTTTCAAAAGTTTTCTTAATTGATAAGAATACCATGGTGGATACTTTCCTCTATGGGATATGGTTAGAGGTATGTATGTTTTAATTATGTCTTTAACCCTTATGTAGAATTTACTTAACATATGATTTACATCCGTACATGAACTAAATTCTTTTACCCAGTTAGTCTGATCTAAACATTTTATTATAGTTTCATAATCCGCTTTGAAATAATTATATCTCTTTATTAATACCGATTTTTTTGTTGTTTTTGCTGGTACCGCGGGAGTAAATTCAATAGCAGGGTGATATTTATCGATCTGTCTGATTGGATTTAGGCAATTACTGATATTGATTTCAGTAATATCGGAAAGAATTAAGTCAAGAACTTTATTTTGGCAATTTTTGACCCAATTAAACTGATTAAGGTTGTTGAAGGCAATAAAATCAGCAAAAATGTATTTCAAATTTTCAGAGGATGCGCTAGGAGAAATTAGAAAAGGTTCGTGAATATTCTGCGATGTCCAATCGATACAGCTTAGATTGAAATCCCCAAGTATAATTGTTGCACTTGTTGGGTTAGTGTCTAATATTAAGTTACAATTTTCAGTGAAGGCTTGCAGTACTTCAGTACGCAATGGTGGTGGCAGATAGACTGCACATACTTTTAATAAATTGTGTTCGGACCTACCTGCTGGATGTAATTGTATGGTGACCCACAGATCCTCACATTCACTCTCCCATTCAAGCATACGGCAAGAATTAAATTGCCTTGATACTGCTATTAATACCCCGCCACCTCTCTTTTTATGATTATTTAAATTTGATGTTTCACGATCTCTTCGATACACTATAAAATTATCATCAAATAGTTCTGAATCAAAAACATCGCAAGATAACCATGTTTCCGTCAGGACATAGACATCGTACTCACTATTATATATATGTTGACGTATATCCACAAGATTGGTTCGAAGACCTCTGGTGTTTTGGTAATAGAATTTAATCAAGTTGAATTTTTAAGTTAATATTGCTCGAACATCACGCATAGATATCAAGAAAAACTAAATAAAAAAAAACTACACAATTAAGTAAGTTGTTTCAGTTTATCGATATTATTAACAATTACAGTTTCTGATGTCTCGTCCTTCCTCAAGAAAATTCTGCCGTTGCGTACCCATACAAATTTATATCCTAGCTCTTTTGATCGGATTCGAGCTGCTGCGTGGATTGCCTTGTTGTCAGGGGATAAATGCTCAACAATATATATAGGCTTAGGACTGTCTGTAGCTATACCCAGGTGACTTGTATTAAGTTTGTCCTTTTTGTTATTTCTGTTATACTTAATAGCCGCAGCAAGAAAAAAATCGCGTATGCGGGGACTGCTGAATTTAACTATGATTGATCTGGGTCTATTACTCTTCAAGTCTCTTTTGGCTATTCTAGTGCAATGCTGGATATCACTTTCCTTAATGGCGCATTTAATTACTTTGCTTAGCTGGGTCACGGTGGTAACCAAGTTTTCGGACTTATGTTCCGGAACACACTGCACTTCAATGTTATTGGCACGAGCATGTTGATCGAGTAGATTCATTCGCTGTGATAAGTTGTTAATAGACTTATGTAGTATTACGTTCTCTTTCGTCAAATTATTTATAGTTGCAGTCTTTTCTTCTAAAGAAGTTTTCATCTCTTCGAACTTTTCGTTGAAGAAGGATAGCGATTGTTGAAAACTTGCAACTAAATCATTAATTTTACTAAATTGACCTTTTACTAAGTCACTTAATGCGCCATTCATAGCGCGCTCCATTTCCTGCCTAATTAACTGTCGAAGAGAGTCATTTGAAACATCAAGGGATGTATCATATTCCTTATCGACTGGTTGCGGTTGCTGGCGGAGTGAGTGCTTGTTGCGGGATAGATATGAAATTATTTCGGAATATCCGATAGTTTCGGATAGTTTCAGTTACAGTTAGTTATTAGATTTTGTATTAGTTCCTATGTGAATAATGCAAGCGACGTGCTTAGTTTTCGGCTCGGTCTAGTGAAAACGTGTTAGCACGTGTCTCACTTAGACTTCACTCCTATCCGAAATTATTCGAAGCTATCTTTTTTTTTTGTATTTTTTGGCATTTTCCATGCTAGGATATTAAAGTTGTTTAGCAAAAGAAAAAAAATATTCGAAGCTTTGATATATCAGATTCGGTTATGGTTTCAGTTAGATTTTGATTTCGGATATACGATAGTTTCGGTTACGGAGCTCCTTAAGATCCCTATTCAAAATGACAGATGTTTATGAGTTAAAGCACAAAGAATGTCACTGACCAACTATGTGTCATATTGCTGCCACTCCTATTGCCAATATCAGCATAAAACACAAATCTTCACCCAATATATCCATAACAAAACTAAATTATCATGTAAATGTGCGTAAAAATGTAAAAGAACTACCAACTTCTTGCCCACGCGTTACGCAAATTGGATAAATTTGAAATAAATCATCGATATAAATTTCGATCTACTCCGAATATGTCAATCTGAATGGATCGTGTTAAATTAATGGGGTCAAGTTCTTCTATACTACGTTTTACACAATAAACAGTTGAAATTTTAACTACGTGTGAAGTAAATCGATTTTGTTAATCTTCTTTACAGATCGATAACATACGCTTGAGATGTTTTTTTAAGACTAGTTATAAAGTTTTTTTGGAAATATATTTTTGTTGATTGTGAATGATTGAAAGAAAATCTCTTTCTGTTTCGAAACTTTTAAAAATATACAGCTGTACATAGGCACGGTCTTCATTTCAGGGTTAAATTTCATGAAACTAATCTCCGCACCCCTGAAGCCCATCAAAAGGAGCTGGTCTTGAGTCCGCTCGTTTCAGCTCCGCTCCAACGGAGAGACAACCCTAACAGCAATCACAGATTTTTTAGCACATAGAAGGACACCGGCTAACATCTTAACATAACCACTTCATTTACCTTTATATATCGAGCGATATATTTTTTAAATCAACCGGAACGCCCACAATATTTCAAATAGGCCATATTTGCATTAAAATATCGCATACGAAATAAATTAAACCAATTTAAAATGTTTCGCAAATTTGAATTTATAACATCGAAATGAATTATTGCGTGTATTCGTATTTTGATCTGAAATAAGGTGATACCTACTTATAAAATAATTATGTTAAGTAACGCACTGGGCAGAAAACCTGCTGCGTTTAAAAAGTTAGTTATACATCCAAGGTCATAGGATCCGTGAAATTATCCACGACCATAACAGGAGAGGGCGACCCCATTGCCATTAACTGGGCACAAATCTAAAGTTTAAGCTTCTACTCAGAAGTTCATAGAAAAACCCAATAACGCTGCCCAATCCATCGAGAAGAATGTCGCAACCATTAGGCTAAGGAGGTAGTTTAACTTCAATTTTTTTTATAGTTTGCTCGAATGATTTTGTCCATTGTCCTGATGAAAGACACAATGTAGGGTTTAGAAGGAAATTCAAATATGTAAATACTGTTTCGGACTCTCATTGAAGGTGGTAGCTACATAAACAGATACACTTCATCTTTTGAGGGAATACGGATCGCTAACACACCATAATTCATCTAAGTGAGAATGAGTTTTTTTCTATATTATCAGTGTACCTACTTATTATTGAAGAGCCAAAGAAATAAGTAATTTGCTGATGGAATGTGTAGAGAACAATAGAAAAAGGTAGCCACTAATTAGAAACTTTAATTAAATGAATTAGATATTAGGTTGTAGGTACAAACTATGTTAATAAACCCTAAGTCAAAGCTTACTTAGAAACTCTATGACTTGGTAAGGGCCATGCAAGTCTCTGATCAATGCCTCCCTTTCTATTTTTAGGATTATTTAGTATAGATTTATATTTGTAAAAGGTAGAAGAAGAAAGAAGAAAAGATATTTATTTGGCCATAAACATGTGAGACCTTACGAGTACACATAAATGAAAATAAAATCCATAAACATGCAACACTTAAAATAAAGTGTAAAATAAAAAAAAATAAAGAAATACTAAAAAGGTTATGCATGTCACGGCTGGGCCAAATGGGTCTCCAGATCAGCATAATGCCAAACACAATTCGTGCTTGACGCTGGTTTTCATCTGGAGCCCTAGTGTTTCACGGGTGTCAATCAAGGTACAATGTGGTTGCGTATCCGTTTGGATAAAAACCACTTTAAATAAATTAATAAAGTTAAAATAAAAATAATAATTATGTAGTTAATAAAATGCATGTACCTACTGATTGCCATAGCCAGTACCTAAGGGCAGCCCGATATACAATACTGTTCACGAACATGACGTATATATTGACATCATTCTACTCAACCATGTTTTAGGGAATAAAACGACTCGACACACGGGTCTTTAGGCGTTTTGAAATATGTATCATAATATACGACTGACGACCCGCAATGCACTACCATGCCAGAAGTTCATTTAAGTATTAAAAAAGCAGATATTCTGTCTTTTTTGCTTTAAAAAAGAATGAGTGCTAAAACCTCTGAAAGCACTAACAGGTCATTAGCTGAGTTTTTGTGGATCCATTAACGCAACATGACTCTCAAATTATTGATTTCAAATTAATAGTTCCTACTAATATGATGAGTTGCAATTGTTTTTTGATTATAGCTCCGGACTAGCGTTTGTTCATGGCTTTGTGCGATTTAATTAAATAAATATTGAGGAAAGATTCACTTTACTTTGATTACATAATAAAATACAATGTGTGTATAAGCAGTAAGTAGGTCTCTGAAAAAAAATCGTAGTTATTTTTATTATATTTGGCAATACGACTAAAAGGAGATGGCAGGATGAGTTAGACCTGTATTAGAAGGAACGTTTTAAACTGAGATAAGTGGAATGTGGCGAGGGAGACCTTTCTGTCATAATGCTGATGGTGGCGTTTTGTGTCGAGTCATTTTACTCCCTGCAACATGTTCGAGTCGAACGATACCGATACACACGACATACTCGTGAACGGTTGCCGTTTGTCGGGACTGGTCAGCTCTTACTGTCAGTGGCAATCTTTTTTTTTCTGTTTAATTATTAAACTGGATTAATTTATTAGTACACATCAAACTGCATTGTTCTCATGAAATATTCAGAATTGTAAACCAAGATTAACACTAATGATGTTTTTTTTTTAAAGAGTGTCTATGGAGTTTCTTGTGACTTTTAAAAAGTGCTATTTTATTGGTATAATTGAAATAAAATATTTTACTTAAACTTTGATGAGCGTGGCGAATTTCACGGATCACATCGCCATGAATAGACGACAAAATGGCGGTTTTAGTCGGTACGAGCCCAACATACCCATCACGATCCATCACGATTTTCTTTACTATAGAACTAAGGGTGGAGAGGTCTTTGTCTTACAGTGGGACGATAATGGTTGAATAAAAAAAATAAGCGACTGGCCTAGGTGGCAGACGATCCATCATGATTTTCTGTACTATAGATAGGTGGAGAGATCTTTGTCTTACAGTGGGACGATAGTGGCTGAATAAAAAAGAACGCGACTGGCTAAATACATCATAGCAATGACAACTGACTGACCAATCATAAAGCGAATCTTGCATTGCATTATTTTTTTATCAAATGAACGTTTCAGAGGTCTTAGGTAAGGAGATACCTGTAATAGAAGACCTTCCTATTCCTTATCTATGTGTGTGAACATACAAAGCAACAGTACAAAAATGACCCAAATATTATATTGTTATTATTATTCATTTTCATACGAAAATGAATAATAATCATTTTATTATTATTATTCATTATTCGGCATGCCAATATAAATGATATTATTCGTCGTGCTCTTGCCACCGCCGCCGGTGTGCCAGCCGTATTAGAGCCAAATGGTTTGGCACGTGACGATGGGAAGAGACCAGACGGTATGTCATTAGTGCCTTGGAAGTTGGGTAGGCCTTTGGTGTGGGATGCAACTTGCGTCGATACCCTTGCTCCATCTCATCTTCCAAGCTCAGCTGGCTGTGCCGGGGCTGCTGCTGCGGCCGCGGAGACCCTAAAGCGGCGCAAATATAGTAACCTCAACGGGAGCTATAATTTTGAGCCGTTTGGGGTCGAAACGCTTGGGTCGTGGGGCCCGAGTGCGCGACTCCTTTTTAAAGAAATCACCAAAAAACTTATCGACGCTTCGCGCGACCAGAGGGCTGGTTTATTCTTGGGTCAACGAATTAGCATTGCCATTCAACGTGGCAATGCGGCCAGTCTTCTGGGAACGTTACCAGATGACAGCGATGTGGAGGAATACTTTGACGCTTGGACGTGATAATTATTTATTAGTTCTTTTCATTTTCCTTTTTTTTTTTTGTACATTATGTAAATATATTGAGTATATTTATAGGTTAGATAGAATAACGTTGTGTAATAATTATCTTAATTTCATAATTTAATAAACATATTTTCTTTTTTCATACGTATATTTATCAGTCAAATTTAAATATCAATTGATAAAATACTTAATATTATTAAAACTAATTCAACTTTGAAAATTGCTCATAAAGTTTTTATGGCCTGCAATTTAATTATGGTTTCCGGGAACGTGCATCTAGAGAAATACGTTGATCATCCTAATGTCAAGATATCATTTAAATCTATTAAGCAATAATTTAGCTCGTAGCTTATTTGACACAAGAGTGCTAATATTAGAATTATTTGAGCTTTAAAATGTAATATCATATTTTACATAGATACAATCACGCGTGTAGCCGCCAAAAAGATGTACTAATTATATCTTTCGCCGGTATGTTTAGGTCCAATATATAGGTGGCAATAGGCTCGTCCTATTATATGAATAGGACGAGCCTATTGCCACTAACCAAACACAAATCAAACTCCGAGCTGCTACTGAGAAATTTACAGAAAAACTTAATAACACTTACCTCCACCTGTGACCTAGGACCTCAATCGTAGCACACAACATTTACAAATATATCAATTTTAGCTAGAGAAAGATTCAATCAAACGTGAAAAGTGACATTACCTAAAGACAAAGAATGTGGAAGACAGGATCTTATCTATCTTATCTGACTTTTCAAAATCACGTGCGTATTAATAATTAACTGACACTCTCTTAAACGGTGAAGTAAAATCATCGAGAGGAAACCTGCATGCCTTAGAGATTTTCTCGATGACGTGTGAAGTCTGTCAACCCGCACTAGGCCAGTGGTGGATTTTAGCCTAATCCCTCTCATTCTGTGAGAGGAGACCTGTACCCAACAGTAGGATAGCAAATGAGTTGATGATGAATGCCAAATAATATGATGAAAAAATAACAAGTTCAAGGTGCACTGTGCCTAGCTTGCACTATAACCTACCCACAGCCGAAAAATCCTTGCATCCAAACAGTACAGCATCGATTCTCAAAGTACGTCCATTGTTCCACCCACTCTCAATTCAAGGTGCTGTGATTCACCGAGGAACAATCGTACACATGTATTTTGTATGTAAATAGCTTATTCAACCAATGATTATTCCATTATTATCGGCTGCTGTTTTGGCAGAGGAATATTGTTTCCTGATTTTCTTTTTTGAATTTTCTAAACTTATATTTTTGTTGTAATAGTTTAATATGCAGATGGTGAAGGAAGATCGAGTCGTAACGAAAAATCACACAGAAGGCAGAGTATAGAGGAAAGTGCCGATAATTCCACTGATAAGAGTTGATTCCAAAGGAGTCACGTTTAGTACCAAACTCATAATATGTCCGTCTCTCTGTTTGGAGTCATGATCCAAAAGTAATTTTGATGTTTTTTATTTCACTAGACTTATGAATAAGAGTAAAAACATTCGAATAGACGTATGGGTAGATAACAAGGTTACGGAAAATTAAAAAGAGCGTACTGGACGTACAAAATTATAAATATATTTTTAACTTTTGATCTTGTATTTTGAATAATCAATCAATGTGGACATGGAAAATGACGATTAATGGCAATAGACTCTCTTTACATGGGAGATAAAAAAGATAGGCGATCTTCAGTAGGCACCTCTGCCTAAATCCTCGGCTTCTTTTTGTCTAGTAATCAGTTGGTAAAGAAAGTCAGCCTCGTTATCAATATTCTTCTTCCTCCTAGGCTTTTCGCAACTATGTTGGGGTAAATATCAGTATTTTACACGAAGTGACTGGATTGTGGAGATCATACTTCCGCAACCCAATTTCTGGGTAATACCGATATCCTGAGGATAGACTGGTTTGATTGTTATAGGTGTTCGTATGACAACCGGGACTGACGGCTTTACGTGATCTACGAGGACCGGCAGGGTCTCGATGTGTTAAACATGGTCACCCACCCACACACTAACCACGACTAGCGCAGCTTAACTTTGCAGATCGATTAATCAGCTTAGTTGTTACTTACCCACGAACCGTTTTTTACCACCACATGATCTAGATTACTTACTTATCCTAGCACATCATATTCTTTAAGTAACTCATCATTTTATCATTGACACGCAATAGTTATTAACAAGATTAAGTTATAGTTATCTTAATTTGCATCTAAACTAGTTAATTAAGTGAGTAAGTTATCTACCGCTATGCCAGTTCTAAAAACTACTAACTACTTTCCAAAAACTTCCATAACATTGAGGTATTACTCTACTATGTAACTACAGTTTCAAAAATGGTGCTCTTTACAAAACAATTTACTTTCAAATTTAGCAAAACCTGACAATTTTCGTCAGATGGCGAATCTGAGCTAGGCCTCCGCAAAAATAGCTATTCATTTCTGTAGTATTTAAAGTTCAGACGCCAGCAGGTCAAGCTATCCAAAACTTAAAAAAAAATCCCACTTAAATATGAACCTTAACGTTTTGTATTAAAGTTGAAAAGCTTGATGTGCTGGCCATTACAATCGTATTGTTAAAGTTTTTCTTTTGTAACAGATTAAACTACCGGTTTAATAGTATTACCGGCCGGTACCAGTCAGTCCTTAGATTTGTTTGCTAGAGACAGGACTTTGCCATAATATCCATGGTAACTAAACCTACTGATTGTTTTTTTATTGGAACGAGCCGTAAGTGAGCTTGTACCATGTGCTCCTCAACTCATTAACTAATAACTCATTTCACGTATATTTTTTACTAATTTACTCTTGGACACTCCAATACCCTTCCGGCTATACATTGGCTTTCCCACATACATTTTTAATGACTCAATGTTTCACACACATACCAAATGATAATAATATAATTAATACAATGGCATCTAAATACACCGGCGCGCGATGCGTGGGCGCAACATCGTGTTACTACACCTTCCTGTCTTAGCATTAGGATAGCCAGGTGGAAGAGCTTTTCCAGGACTTCCTCTGAAATTATCAGTTATTAAACTTTAACCAATATCCACAAAAATAACTTCAGAATTTATTTGATAATAGTGAAGTTCCATGGACAAATAACTATAATTAAGAAAAAAATTGTGTGTTATGGCCCCGTAATTGAGACTATTAAAAGAATTGTTAGGCTTTATCGTCAAAAAAGTCGTGATGATGAATTTTTAATACAACTGTAATATCACTATAATATTTTAATGTGAGTTTTCAAGTACAAATAAACAAGTTAGTCCCAACTCTTCATGGTTTCGATTCGGATATTGTTTGTCTAATTTTATACAAAAAATCCCAATTCGTCATCATTTTAAAATAAACTAATTTGATTTAATATTGATGTCCCGATTCGTCACCAATATAAAATTGTTTGTTGCAGGGTATTAGTCAGTACCGGGTCTGCGGACGAATGCTACAGCGCTTCCGTAGCCCCGACACTAAAGTGGTGATGCGAAACGCCGAGGTTGGTTTTAATCAATAGCTCGCTCTTTTCAGAGCAGAGTCCAACACACCCCACTGCTCTCACCTTAGCGGTAGATAGTGCATAAAGCAGTTCCAATCCTGTCAGCAAAAAAGGGTGCTTACAGTCAGCAAGATAATATTTTAGGATAAATAAAGTAATGGAAACTATTATTAATTATACCGAAATTTCTAGTTACAAGATATGCAAGGAACGCGTACAGTGCATGTGGGCGATACAATAAGAATTAAGATCACACCTCGAAGTTTTAAAGGTTTATTGTTCAAAATTATACAATTTGTGTGTCGAGACAAAAAAAATGGCGGCGCGAAAAGATCTTCGTGTCGTGCGTAGTGAAGTTAGTGCAGTTCCTCCGCCGTGAAGCACGCAGCGAGCACTGTTGTTACGGTGCGTTCGTAATAATTTGTAAATATGAAAAGACTGCGTTCAGGCGTAGACAGTGTATGCGTATAGTAAGTACAGTAAGTACTTACATCATATTATCTATAACTTCAGGTAACCTAAGTACTTTATATGAATCTTCTAAAACCACATAATTCCTGGTCACAATTCTCATAATGTATAAAACAGACAGACGGACTAATCGCATCTGTAGCTCATAGTGATTGATCCTGCGATTAAACTGTCTTATCTCACAATATGAATGTTAATTAATACAATATTGTACGCGTTTTCTATGTTCCTATAATTCTATGAGAGCGTGACGTCATCGTTGAGCAATAGGATCGCCCGGATGCGCCTACGTTGGTGTCTGAACAATGTGTAATTGTGCATAATAGTTTTTGTTAAATACTTTAATTGATTTTAGCTCGTATCGCACTTTTTGTTACTTAGCACTTTGTAAATTAATTACTAAATTACCTATACCATTTTTTTTTGCTTTCATTGCCTCAATGTCTAAAGATCGCAGCTTCCATTTCGACTTTGGATTTAAGTCCAGGCAGAGGAAAGTGTAATTGGATTTTTAAATAAAGACATTCTCAGTAGCGGCACAGAGGTTACATTTGTGTAAAATGCCTATATTCAGTCGCATGTGGTTAAACTGACAAAAGACAAGTCCAATATAGTTGAGAAGAGGCTTATTATGAGTCAGACTGTTCCGGCTTCGCCTGCACCGCGCGGAGCCCCCGCACACATACATCGCGCAGGTGTGCGTGTACACCGCTCACCTCACCGCGCGCGCATCAACCAGACGTCAGCGGCGCGGCGGCCGCCGCGCCATTCGCCCGCGCGCCTCGACAAGGGTTGTGTGCGCGTCTCACTCAAATTCAATGTCAAACTAAGTAGTAAAAAATTTGATGTAGTGATGATTCTTTCATTTTAAAACAACCAAAAGTAACCAGCGACTATCGAAGCCGATCCACAGACTGAAAAGCAATATAAATAAAAAACTAGATAATTATGTGTAGCTGTTAATAAAATCAATCATTTTTATTTTTAACAAAATCATAAAGGTCGTATAACGGAGCGCGTCGGACTTCACCCATACGGGGTGAGCTATCGACTAAAAACACACGCGTGTTTCGCCTCGCCACACTGGGACACCTTTTCATTCCTCCGCGAAATGTCCCCGACTATAGAGCATGGGAATGCAAATGCGGTGTTTAGTTGGTACGAATCTGACATGTCACTTCGCCAGGTGGTAAATGATCCATGAGCATTTTCTACACACCGAAATAAAGGTACACTGCAAGGCAATGGCTTCTCCCTTTCTTCCATGTCCGTCTTATACTGTAGTGGTCCAGTAAAGTAAAATTGCGTTTGAAGAGAGGTAGGCCGTAGTAGGAGTAATTCCATTCAAATCGGAGCTGCCCGACTGGGGAAGTACCTACGCCTTACAGAAAATCGAAGTAAAATAACACTGCTTTGAGCTGTGTTGTGTTTCTTACGGTGAGTAAGGTTGCCAGTGCTCCACGAGGAAACGTTGTGTAGGCAGTGGGGGGACTTTGACCCTTATACTGCCAACCCAACTATTCCTCTTTCAATACAGGGTCGGCAACGCGTAAGTGATATTCCTGGCGTTGCAAGCGTCTATAGGCTACGGTAACCGCTTACCATCAGGTGGGCCGTATGCTTGTTTGCCACCTTAGTAGAATAAAAAAAAAACAAAATGCCAACGTCACCGAGGACTGCCGCGTCGCCTTCATCCGTTGTTAAGTATATATTCACTATGTAAATGTACTAAGATAAACTATCCACAATTACATTGATACAAGTCTACTACAATAGCAGATGATTAGCATTTATTATTAATAAGTATTATGTTCTGGTAATGCAGGTAAACTATCAGTTTAGTATCATTAATTTGTTTCAACCCACACCCCATCGTTGCCTAGGAGCTTATTATAGAACGGATAGGAAGGATGTACAGTAGACACAAGAATTAAGTACTTACCTAAGTACATAGGTAAGTACATAGGTAAGTACATAGGTAAGTACATAGGTAAGTCCATAGGTAAGTACATAGGTAAGTACATAGGTAAGTACATAGGTAAGTACATAGGTAAGTACATAGGTAAGTACATAGGTAAGTACATAGGTAAGTACACAGGTAAGTACATAGGTAAGTACATAGGAAAGTACATAGGAAAGTACATAGGAAAGTACATAGGTAAGTACATAGGTAAGTACATAGGTAAGTACATAGGTAAGTACATAGGTAAGTACATAGGTAAGTACATAGGTAAGTACATAGGTAAGTACATAGGTAAGTACATAGGTAAGTACATAGGTAAGTACATAGGTAAGTACATAGGTAAGTACATAGGTAAGTACATAGGTAAGTACATAGGTAAGTACATAGGTAAGTACATAGGTAAGTACATAGGTAAGTACATAGGTAAGTACATAGGTAAGTACATAGGTAAGTACATAGGTAAGTACATAGGTAAGTACATAGGTAAGTACATAGGTAAGTACATAGGTAAGTACATAGGTAAGTACATAGGTAAGTACATAGGTAAGTATATAGGTAAGTACATAGGTAAGTACATAGGTAAGTACATAGGTAAGTACATAGGTAAGTACATAGGTAAGTACATAGGTAAGTACATAGGTAAGTACATAGGTAAGTACATAGGTAAGTACATAGGTAAGTACATAGGTAAGTACATAGGTAAGTACATAGGTAAGTACATAGGTAAGTACATAGGTAAGTACATAGGTAAGTACATAGGTAAGTACATAGGTAAGTACATAGGTAAGTACATAGGTAAGTACATAGGTAAGTACATAGGTAAGTACATAGGTAAGTACATAGGTAAGTACATAGGTAAGTACATAGGTAAGTACATAGGTAAGTACATAGGTAAGTACATAGGTAAGTACATAGGTAAGTACATAGGTAAGTACATAGGTAAGTACATAGGTAAGTACATAGGTAAGTACATAGGTAAGTACATAGGTAAGTACATAGGTAAGTACATAGGTAAGTACATAGGTAAGTACATAGGTAAGTACATAGGTAAGTACATAGGTAAGTACATAGGTAAGTACATAGGTAAGTACATAGGTAAGTACATAGGTAAGTACATAGGTAAGTACATAGGTAAGTACATAGGTAAGTACATAGGTAAGTACATAGGTAAGTACATAGGTAAGTACATAGGTAAGTACATAGGTAAGTACATAGGTAAGTACTTACCTAAGTACATAGGTAAGTACATAGGTAAGTACATAGGTAAGTACATAGGTAAGTACATAGGTAAGTACTTACCTAAGTACATAGGTAAGTACATAGGTAACATATAAATGTACGTTATCAACTGAGCAGCACACGTTAACGCTTGCTCCGCAAATAATTTTAAAATTCCTAGTTTAAAGTGCAGTAACGAACTGGATTTTATGTGTTTATTATTTTAAAACAATAGTTAAGTGAATTCAGAACTTTGCATAGTGTATCAAACGATAATAAAATTACTAACAAAAATCCACATTTTCTAAAAAACCGTTGCAAAAACTTGTGAAATGGACTCAAGGAACTGTTATTGATTGAAACGCGTAAGTCACACGTATTTCATGGCGCTTAAGACCTTTCACCGGGACAGTGCACGCATGCAGCCAACACTCGAGCATCGTCACCGCGCAGCGCTCTAAGCACAACATCGCTGCACACAATATACTGCTACTAGACGCTTCCGCTGAACAACGGCTTTATAAGCGCTTTATATTGATACCGCCACCTTTTATTCTCGCTTTAAACATGTCAACAAAGAATTGTGCTGGGTGCTTGAACAGCTTTAAAAGCAGAGAATGTTTACAATGTTGTGTTTGCCACCTGTGGTACGACCTACTATGTGCAAATGTTCCCGAAAAGCGGTTCAAACTCATGAGCTTAGAGCATAGAGGATCTTGGAAATGTCCCGGCTGTCAAAATAAACAACCCAAAGGAGATAATACTAACACTCCTGTACGACCTAATCGAATTGAGAGCTCTCCCAAAACGATACAGCGCTCCCCTTCACCTTCCGAAGGAAACGCCACTATTCGCACTAAGCTTTCAAGGGCTAATACCCCAAACGTGGAAATCGAGGATAGCCTAATACAGGTCACGAGAGGAACGTTAAGAGAAATATTAAAACAAGAGATACAGATAACACTCTCGTCCGAAATAAGCGGATTAAGGCATGAAATCACCGAAATACGACAAGAGCTAAACAACCAAATTGCAACAATCACAAAAACTATAAATGAAAAGCTCGGAGAGTACACCAAGGTAGTAGAAGCAAAAGATCGCGAGATAATATCTCTCAAGTCCTCAGTTATTCAATTGCAGCAACAAATTGCTGACCGTGACCAATCCATGATTAGTAATGAACTGGAAATAATCGGCATCCCGGAACAAGTTAATGAAAATCTCACTCATATTGTTCTGTTGACTGCAAAAAAAGTAGGTGTCGAACTAACCGAATCAGATGTAGATGACATAACCCGAGCAGGGCCTAAGCATCCAACAGGCAAAGAAATAACAACAATACCCAATGATAAAAGGCCACGTCCTATCGTGGTGAAGCTACTACGTCGTCAAAAACGAAATGAACTTGTTAAGGCAGCAAAGACCCGGCGCAATATTACTACTGAGAATATTGTATCCAATTTACCACAAAAACTCTATATCAATGAACGATTAACCAAAGTGAACTGGTATTTATTTCGTGAAGCGAGACTTAGAGCGGCCAAACACGGATACAGATTTTGCTGGGTGCGCAACGGCTTTGTTTTTATTAAGAAAGCTGAAGGAATGCCCGCCACACGTATACAATCTCTTGAAGACCTGGACCAGAAGCTGGGACCAACTCAAGCCGACGAACATGCCCGCAACTAAACCATCCAAATACTTACGATATACCGGTACTAATTTTACTATTATACGGATCACAACAATACCCACACAAAATACACACACATACACTACCTCATATCTAAAATACAACAAAAAATATATATATAAAATATCGCATAATCATTATTTACTCACACAGGCCACAGAGCTCTCAAGAAATGACAACAGTACTAAAGACCATTTAACTCAAATACAACTTACCTTTCAGCTCCCTAACTATACTAATGTTTGACCTTAGTGAAGACATAGATAAAACGTTTACCATTAATTGTCATACTCTTGAGAGTCTGGAGGATTGTTGCGATATGTTGCCACAACATGATGTCAGTTTTAAAGTTTTAACTCTTAACATCAGAAGTCTCCACCGTAACATTGACGGATTCCTTGTCGCATTGAAACGTTTGAAATATTACCCAGATGTAGTGATATTGTCTGAATGCTGGCTCACCGATAACTCAATTATACCCCAGATTCCGGGTCATTCATACTAAAAAATTATTCATATTAAAAAATCATTTCATACTAAAAATTATATAAACAAGTGTGGTGGCGTTACACCTTATGTAAAGGACATATGGAGCTTAGCCACGGCTGAAGAACCACTCTGTAGCGAATGTAACT
The DNA here is from genome assembly GCA_964056405.1 of Acronicta alni. Taxonomy (NCBI): domain Eukaryota; kingdom Metazoa; phylum Arthropoda; class Insecta; order Lepidoptera; family Noctuidae; genus Acronicta; species Acronicta alni. The sequence continues at coordinate 12,639,650 of OZ043932.1, read as the reverse complement.
GTCTCAAGCTTAGCATAAATGATCAGACAACAATCATAGGTATTTACAGATCCCCCTCATTTAAGAGCACGGATATCTTTATTACATTTCTAGACAACACTCTGAAAAAGTTAAATAACCATCACACTGTCATAGTAGCAGGAGACATCAATTTAGATATTTGCTGTGACACTCTAAGTGACCAATGCTCTGATTACCTCTGTCTCTTAGCAAGTCATCATCTTCTGCCCGCTATTAATGTACCCACTAGGGGCTCGGCTTGCTTAGATCATATTTTCATAAAAAACCCAACTTCTGCGGTGGGAATGGTGTGTAGCGCAGGAATAACTGATCACGACATCTGCCTGTTAAGCACATCTCTAAATAAAAAACCCAAGCGCATGTCTGAAAGGGGACGTATCATCAGTAAGATTGATGTATATGCGGTTACGAATGCTCTGAAAGCGATTGACTGGTCTTATATAACGAGCATAAAAGACGCCGACGAAGCAGCCTCAAAATTCAGCATCACACTGGAAAAAATTGTCCAAGAAAACACGACTTTTGAGGCGGTTAAACGCTCCCAACGTTCTCTAAAACCCTGGATCACCCCTGGATTAATGAGATGCCAAAAAAATCGAGATCGACTTCACCGTGAAGCTAGGAAAAATCCCCATGACCCACTATGCCAAGTGATATACAAGAGATATCGCAATTTTCTCTATAACCTACAAAATAGATTAAAAACCGATTATGAAAATAAAAAAATACAAGAAAACAAAAACTGCCCCAAAAAGCTCTGGAAAACACTAAAAAACATCTGCAATATCCCAAACAATCGTTCAGACGCAATCGAGCTAACTACAATCCAAACAGACCCCATGACATCACTCAGATGCTGTAATGAATATTTTTCAAATATCGGTAGAAGGTTGGCCAATGAAACACTATGTAAGCTTAACACATCTGAAGCCTCCCTAGCTACAGACTACAGAACAAATAAATCCCCCATCGACTCCCTTTTCCTGCAGCCTACAGATCACTTTGAAGTTAACAAGCTTATCGATAATATGAAAAATGATAGTTCCCCTGGTCTAGACGGCTTTACCCCGATCTTAATTAAAACAATCATAAATACGATTTTGGAACCACTAACACATGTATTTAACATAAGTCTAGCTGCAGGAGTCTTTCCTCAGTGCTGGAAGCTAGCAGTCGTCACTCCCATCCATAAAGACGGAGACAAAAAAAGCCCTAGCAACTATAGACCCATTTCCTTGCTTAGTATTTTCTCTAAGCTGCTAGAAAAAATTGTAAATAAGCGTCTCACTTCTTTTTTAAATAAAAATAATCTCCTATCAGATAAACAGTTTGGATTCAGGGCCAACAAATCAACGGAGGACGCAGTTGTCCTACTGACGGACACAGTGTCTAAGTCTCTCGATAGGAACGAATGCTGCGTAGGTATTTTCCTCGATCTCGCCAAAGCGTTCGATACTATGTCTGTCCCCATACTACTGCGCAAACTCGAAGGGAAGGGAGTAAGAGGACTAGCATTGGAATGGTTCCGCAGCTACCTTGCTAATCGCAGCCAGCGAGTAAAAGTTGGAGAGCACATTAGCGAGCCGCTCCCAATAAGCGTCGGGGTACCACAAGGAAGCGTTTTGGCAGCCACACTATTTTCCATATACATTAATGACATTCTAGAAATACCCTTGTCCAGTGGTTCTGAAGTAGTATGTTACGCAGATGATACAGCAGTGATTTTCAAAAATCGCTCATGGGTTGGTGCATTTAAGGCCGCCGAAACAGATATGGCAAGTATCGCCAAATGGCTCGATAGAAACTTGTTAACACTCAACTATAAAAAAACCAAGTATGTAGCCTTTCACAAAACTCTTGCATCCAGGCCTATGTTTCTGCCACCAATCAAAATCCATACTTGCGATCTGACCCACACCTTACACTGTAGCTGCAATACAATTAGTAACATAAATTGTATTAGGTACCTAGGGGTTTTACTTGACGAAAATTTAACATTCAAAAAACATATATCTAATCTATCGGGAAGAGTAAGAAAAACCATATATATTCTCAAATCACTGCGCCAAAGTGCTACTAAAAAAATATTATTAATGGTATACAAAGCACTTACCCAATCCCTACTACACTACTGCATCCTGGCTTGGGGAGGAGCGATTAAAACTAAAATGATTGAGTTAGAAAGGGCTCAGCGGGCAGTCCTGAAGGTAATGCTGAAAAAACCTTACAGATTTCCCACAGACGATCTATACTCAGAATGCAAAGTTCTTAGAGTACGCCAAATATACATTCTAAAAGCAGCAATGGCGATGCACAAGAAAACTTTAAGTTCTACTGAGCATTCGCACGTAACCAACCGTCGCGTCTTTCGGGTCCCCGTTCCTGCTATAAAGACGACTTTCATAAAACGCCTACCCACTTTTCTTCTCCCACACATCTACAACAAAGTATGCCACACTCTAAAAGAAATTATAAACCTACCTACGAGTAAATTCAAAAGTACATTAAAAAGCTGGTTAAGGAATCATTCATATCTTGAAACTGAGAATATCATTTTAACTATTAGCTGACATTCAATTTCAGAACACACACATACGCACACACACACGCACACAGACGCGCACACGCACACACACACACACACGCACACACACACACACACACACACACACACACACGCACACACACATAAACGCACTTAAACTCATATATATATATTTATATAATTGATACACTAACTAACACGGACAAAACATAGCTTATCTTGTTACTTCAGTCACCGATTTCTTTTTTGCGTTCATTTCTAATAATTGTAACTGAATTTAATTTAATTTTAATGTAATTTTAATTTAATTTATTTTAATTTTTTGCGACTTGCCTATGATGTCTACGGAGTCCATAATACAACAATGTTAAAATAGGAATTGTTAAACTCTGATGGTATCTGCGATACAAGCCCCGAGCTTAGTGCAGTAACCACCGCAAAACCATTCTGTGTATTCTATTTGAAATAAATTTTGATTTGATTTGATTTGATTTGAAGTACATAGGTAAGTACATAGATAAGTACATAGGTAAGTACATAGGTAAGTACATAGGTAAGTACATAGGTAAGTACATAGGTAAGTACATAGGTAAGTACATAGGTAAGTACATAGGTAAGTACATAGGTAAGTACATAGGTAACTACATAGGTAAGTACATAGATAAGTACATAGGTAACTACATAGGTAAGTACATAGGTAAGTACATAGATAAGTACATAGGTAAGTACATAGGTAAGTATATAGGTAAGTACATAGGTAAGTACATAGGTAAGTACGTACGTAAGTAGCTAGTAAAACTGACTAATCATCATCAACCCATATATTGTCTCACTGCTGGGCACCGGTCTCCTCTCATATAATGAGAGGGATTAGGCTATAGTCCACCACGCTGGCCTAGTGCGGGTTGGCAGACTTCACACGCCGTCGAGATAATCTCTAAGGCAGGTTTCCTCACGATGTTTTCCTTCACCGTTTAAGCAAGTGATAATTAATTATTAATACACACATGATTTCGAAAAGTCAGAGGTGCGTGCCTTGGATTCGAACTCGAGACCTTCGACTTGGCAGTCCAATGGTCATACCACTAGGCTATCACTGCTTAACTGCGTAAAATTGATTATTGAAACATAATTTGTTCAATTAAAAAAGAACTATGTGAAATACAACATTATGCAAGTAAAAAGAACATTCCTGAGAATTTATGGAAAAACATGGTAATACTGAACGTAAACTTCACAAAAAAATCAATTATTTCACAATGTTTTTATCTTAGATGAATATAAGTGAAAACAGTCTTCAGAAATTTAAATTCGCATAAATTCTTGACCCTGAGAATGTTTTCTAGAACTTAACAGCAAAGTTCTCGATGTGAGAATGTTCCCGAGAACTACCCATCACTAGACATACTCGTCGTCTGATGGTAAGCGCCGGCAACCGCAGCCTATATGCCGCAGCTGAGTCTGGATACTATGTCAGTTCATATGCTTGTTTCCAAGTGCGAGTAGAATAGAATAGAGGTTTATTGTTTTCGATATTACAGCCATCATTGTAGCAATTGAGTACTTACAAAATAACTGTAATACCGATAGCAAAAGCTGGTTAAAGCGTCTAGGGGTTCCCGAGCGCTGGTTTTCATGTATGTATTGTCTTTTATAAAAGAAAGAAATATAGAAAGAAAGGTAATTGTAATAGGTATATCTAATTAAAAATATTTTTGATCGTAACCAAAAAGAGATAAATAGGTAGGTACTTATATTTTTTATAAAAAATAATAAGAATATCTCATGTATGTATTTGTAAGTATTATGTATTAATTTAATTCAAATAGTTATATAACAATAGTAGCTTTATTTCTTTTTTGTCTAGACTCGGAAATAAAAATACTTTTACGGATTTTAATACGTTCATCAGCATCAACTGTCCCACTGCTGGGCACTGGTCTCACATAATGAGAGGGATTAGGCTATAGTCCACCACGCTGACCTAGTGCGGGTTGGCAGACTTCACAAACCGTCGAGAAAATCTCTAAGGCATGCAGCAGTTAACCTTTTAGGCTAGTATTTAACTTCAAATCAAAAAAATTCGTTATGTATAACAAAACAATCCTAAGCAAAAATACTTATTGCACAGCAAAATTACTGATTGAGCAGAAAAATTACTGATTGAGCAGCAAAATTACTGATTGAGCAGCAAAATAGTCACCTCAAAATATTGTTATGTACACTCAAAACATTCAGATTTGGTTCTGGTTGTGTGGTCACAGTTCTAACCTAACCTAACCGATATATGTATTTTGCTGCTCAATCAGTAATTTTGTCGCTCAATCAGTATTTTTGATGCGCAGCTTATTATATTCCAACCTTTTATATGCAAACATTGTATTGAAATATGACTTATGAAAGCATAAGGTTGCGTTTAGTTTAGTCTCTAAATATGAGCCTTATTCTCAAAGAATTAAAATATATGTAACACGTTTGGCGCAGCGGCTGAACAATCGGCTTCTCTGCGACGGGTTGTGGGTTCGATCCCCGTACGGAACAAATATTTGTATGACCTACAGGTACCTAGTCGTTCCAAGTCTGGGTGTTTGTGTATGTGAAAGTTTGTGTTTGTAAACGCACTCACGATACAGGAGAAAATCCTAGTGTGGAGTAACGTTTATTTAAAAAAAAAAGTACTCACATTTCATAACAATGCGCAAACACATGTCGAATTTAAATACGTTATTTAATATAGCATTTAAGTCTTACGTCATGCTAGGCCTATTACGACGATTACGGTGGAAAGCATTGTCTCAATAGAATAGAAATAATTGTGCATGTATATTTTTTTAAATTACATTTGTTAGATTGACGGAAACTGCAATTAAGGTGTACCAATGTTCAGAAGCCAGCAGGTCAAGTTGTCCAAAACCGTCATTGTCATTTTCCCAATTGAATATTATTATTATAGGGGGCGAGCCTATTGTCATTCTTCTTCTCAGCCGAATCGCTCTTGGCAGAGCGGTCGTGGCGGTCATGTTAGTCAACAAAAAAGTTAAGTATACAGATAGGAAACGAAGTATGCATTTTTATACAGATTTCGACATAAATAATTACGCGCCAAAGGGTTAGGTATGTAGCTGCTAACAATACCTACGTTTTGACACATATTGCGTGATACATTATTACACTATCTTTATCAAAATACAGATTATTAATTAGCTGCCTGTATACCTAACTCTTTAGTTGACCGTACACTGACTTATGGGGTCACCCACTGTGTTCTTGATTTGGTCATTTCATCGCATTGGTGAACGTGAGGTCTTGTACCGGCAACCCTTCCATGCACAACCAGTCGTTCGATGGATCCCTCATCTCTTCGCGACACGTGGCCAAAGAATGTCTTCGCTTCTGTAAGGTTGCTGATAGACGCTCCTTGATGCTGAGTTCTTCTAGTATTGAGACGTTAGTTCTGAACTCGGTTCATGATACTCCCAGCATTCTTCTCCAGCACCTCATCTCTAGAGCGTCTACCTTTTTCTTTTCGATTTCTCGCAAGGTTCACGTTTCGGCGGCATACCGAAAAATGGGGAACACAAGTGTACGAACAAGACTTACTTTTGTACTCTTTGTGATTTTTCAGTTCCTCCATATTTTCCTCTTTCTATTGTCATTAACAGGGTACACATCCAAACTCCGAGCTGCTACAAGTTAGTACAACCTTCACGGAATACAGGCATGATGGTATAGTTATTTAAAAAAGCATTTGTTATTCGTAATACAATTTAAGTGTCTATTTGGAATTCCAAATAAACAGCTTTCACTAAATGCATACGGTATATAGGTACGATACTTACATAAAAAAACAATATGTATTTAAAATTTTTGTCTGTCTGTTTATTCCGGCTAATCTCTGAAAAGGCTGGACCGATTGTAACGGGACTTTCACTGGCAAATAGCTAATGTTATAAAGAGTAACTTAAGCTAAATTTATTTTAGAGAAAAAAAAATTGAGTTCCACGATTACATATTCACCCATGCGAAACCGGGACCTAGTTAATAGTAAATCTACATCAACCTTAGCATCATTACCAAAACAGTCAACTAATTGATTTAACTGAAGTCTGTGAGGTCGTCTTATATTTATTAAAGTAATTTAATTTGTGTTACAAGCGTCCTTGAAGTCCGAAAATGGTGGGATGATCAGCGTTTCTTAAAGTGTTGACCTTCTGTTGTTAATTTGGAAACTATAATAATTATTCTAATACGTAATGAGAGGAACTAGTTTGGTTGAATATAATAATAAAAATCATTATTCGGAGACCAAATTGTAATTGAGTTGTAACTGACAACTTCTGTGGTCTAGTGGTTCAAGTGGCGACTGCTGTTCACGAGGTCGTGGGATCGATTACCACACCACATAATATTTATGCGAGGAACATAAGTGTTTTTGTTTGTCTGCGTGTGTATTGACAACAAAAAAAAGTATATGAGTATTATATCCATTGTCTAATATCCATAATACAAGGTCTGCTTAATTCGGGACTAGATGGTGCTATGTGAAATGTCCCAATTATTTATTAATATATACATTACTTACATAAATGTAATTTTAAATTTATTACTAGAAATGAAGAAAACTACTTGGTCGAAAGTAGTAAATGAAAAGAAAAATAAAAACTGATTAGGAATTCAAAGTTAGGCAAGTAGTATGTTCCAGATCAAAATTTTATCTAACTTTAAAAATAGAACGATGCTCATTTCGCGGATTGATTTAATATTTTTAACTATTTTATCTGTAAAAGTATCTTATTTTACTTGGCGGCTGAGCCAGCAATACTTCGACCAGGTGTGATCTTTTGTGTTATTGTTGTTATGAAGGCGGTTAGCCCACTAAGAGGAACCTGTCGTCTTCTGGCTTCGGGTATCCGTTGCCAAGGCTCATCCATTTCATCGCCAGGACGTCATAATCACACAAGATGTGCTGTATTGTTTTCTTGAATTAACCACAAGCTCTACAATCATATTAGATACAGTATACTTGCAAGATATTCCTTTGTTTGCCTTCAGAGACTAGACTGCCTGATTAATCTAGTGGTCATAAACAGTACGACTGCTACACGAGGTTGATTGATTTCGAGAGCAAATTATATTTTTTATTCAGTGAAGAAGTACAAAAGTATACTCCGTATTTTTTTTATTATCTTACCAGATTTACGATTTTTACTCGTTCGATGGCACGTGTGTGTTTTGCGCCTAAAATTAAAAAAAAACTTAATACGCTTAGGCGGTAATGAAACATCACTTATGATGCCTTTTTGTGTTATTTCGTTCATAAACATAGCAATTAAAAATATATCAAGATTTTTTACACATTTTTCATTACTTGATTATTTTTCTACTCGAAGCAATTTATTTCAAATGGTTCAACATAAAAATACAAAATCATTAAAAGTCACTAAGCTTTTAAGTATCCATATAATATTTCATATTTTTTACTTGTAATAATTAAAGAACAAACATTAATTTACTTCTAAACCTGTATTCTCTGAAGGATTAAGCAGAGGTGTACTAATGTACACCCACAGTTCACCAGTGTAATAAATATTACACTGGCTACATCAGTTTGGCTAAACGACGTGAAAACGGCGTGAGAAAACCTGCATAGAGATTTACTTGACAGTGTGTGAAGTCTGCCAACCAAACCAAGCGTGGTGGACTATAGCCTAACCCCTCTCAATCTGAGAGGAGACCTGTGCCCAGCAGTGGGATAGTATACAGTTGATGGATGTTATATGAATTAAACTATGAAGAACTTTAAAAGATTTTATTAATGATGAACGTTTGAGAAACACTGTCTGTTTCACTCTAGCAGGTGTTCGAAGCATTCCATTTTTGTCCACACAACTTAAATCCTACGTGTCTTTTGTTTGGAATGGATCCTTTATAGCTTCATGTTTTAGGTAACCTTTATACAAAAATAGTATTAAAATTTATATGTAGGTACCATATCGATGTACTTTCGTCATTTAATTTCCTTTATTAGAATAGAATCCTAATCAGGAATTAAGCGAACGATAGCCTGTTTTAAATATTTTTTTATGGGAACCTATTAGCTTAGTGGTCAAGCGTGAATGCTATGCTAGAGAGAGGTCGAACAAAGAAGCTCGGAGTATGGATTTGAGCCCGGTTAGTTGTAATAGGGTCGGCTTCTTCATGGGACCTAAACATAATATGTGCAAACTGTGGGTGTACATTGAAAGAAAGAAAGAAAATAACATTTATTTAAAACAAACACAATCCACACATAAAATAGGAAAAATACACATAATAATTGTAGCACCATCAATATAATTAGGTTATTTATTATAAGCTCGAAAGGAAGGAAGGATCGGAGGATCCATTGGTACACCTCTACCTAATTCTTCGGGGAATACAGGCGTTGCGTACATACAATGTATGTTTTTATGTACCTATTCGTAGCTTAAGCGCCAGAGGACCCAAGCCCCTAATATACCTATTTTTTCGTGTGGGGAAATGCTCCGTATACATGCAGCCCCGCACGGGGATACGGAAAAGTTTTGTCAGGCTCTCCGGCCAGGTGGCCAACATACCGACTAAAACAACCACCACAACCACCTTCCGCATAGTGGTGGGATCTCGGGAATCGCTCTCGTATGATTCGCGATCCCACCGCGGACGTCCATTGATGGACCCTCCCGGAGGCCCAAGTGAAATGGGCGATAGACGAACCCAGAATTCACCGCCCAAAAGCCCCTAATACACCTACTATTACTAATAGTACAGTATATTTCTAATATATGCCTATACCCTACAATGTCTATTTACACAATTTGCATCCTTCAATTCTCTGTCTTGAATTCAAAGGTCAATGATGATTAATATCCTCATAACACCAACTTAATTTACCACCGCTTCATAAATTAATGAATAATTCACCATAACATCAAATCGCTTAGAAATCGTTCAAAAGCTCGCCGATCTTACTGCGAATTACTAAAGAGTTAATGGATGTAATATATGGCGCGACATAGGAAGCGATGGGTCAAATTTATGATATCTTACGCGAGATCTTACGGTTATGGACCAACCTGTACGGTTGGCTAAAGTTTGTAAGGCGATATTAGGTAAAGGTTTTACTCTAAAAGGACCACGTTACGACGGTTAGACGTTCTGAGTCTACTGTAATTATTAGCCACTAACTTTTGGCCGCGGCTTCGCTCATGTGGTTGTAGAATCAATATTAGAATCAGAAATTAAAGAAGAAGAAAAAACACAAACTCACTTTAACAGTTTCATTCAGCTCCTAGCCTTTTTCCAACTATGTTGTAAACGATTTCTAGTTTAATCAGTATATAATCACACCTGTATTCCCCAAAGGATTAGGCAGAAGTGTACTAAAGTACACCAACAGTTCCTGGTAATAATTTTTAAGTCCCATGTAATAGGAGCGTGCACAAATCCAAACTACGAACTTGTAAGATTACTGCTGATTCGCCACTGTAAGTTACGTAGTACTTGCGCTTTTAATCTCAAAATAGCTTATGTAGTTAATAAATCATATAATCACGTTGAACAGATATATCGATAGCGCAGAATAATACCGTGATGTCACATATATCATTTCTATACAAACTGTGACATATTATAAATGACCATTAATATGTCCAGCTTCATGGTATTGAGTAAACATGTTACTGCTTTCTTGTTTACTTAATCCATACTAACATTATCTGATAGGCTATTTATTTTTAAGACTACCGAAAAAAAACTCTCGCTCCACTTGCCGCTAGTCATTGTGAGAGTGGCATCGAATTTCTGTCCGATCATTGCGTATTTGCTGTTATGTGTGTTAATCCACTTGGCGAACTGTGCGGGAACCCCCCCACGCCCCTTTACAGTATGTAAACTTCTCATAGGTCATTTACTACCTAGAGAGACGCCAGAGCATGTTGGACTCGTTGATATCGCATTTACTTGTTGATACATGGGATCCCTGAAGTCTGCCTGCCGTAAACCTCTTTCTGCTTTAACTTAACGCAATAGCATATTACAACACTAATCCAATTTGTAAGTAAATCGAGCCAACACTAATGTGATATGACTTGTCCTCTACTGACACGGCGCGCATATCATTCCTAAATGCCAAGCTCAGGCTAATTTGTACCTATTATTAATGATAATTGGAATACATAAGATAGGCTCTAGATACACATAAATTGGAAAGGGTTTTGTAAGATATGCAATGGTCTGACGACCTGGTATAATGTAGTGTGCCATTTACCTACAGGACTTGAAGTGGTCATATTTTTGTAGAAAGGTATCGCAGTGACACAGGAAGGCATGTCGATATGTTTGAGCTGAGATCACATTGGTGATCTACATCTGCTGGGGTCGCGGAGGAATGAAACCTCGCTCCCGTATCCCCAGCAAAAAGTAACAACAGTTTTTAGTCATTTATTTTTTAACTAAGATTTTAAAAAAGTGCGATTTTGCCGAAGGAATTTCAAATATTTGAAACGCGACGCCACTCGCCATTTGTCAAAGCGTATATGACGTAAAAGTCTATGACACCAAATGTCAATATCACTGATTGCGTAGTGTTTGCCTACAAAAAACTGTTGTAGGAGTGTTTTTTGGAGTATAGGAGTGTTATTTCTTTTTTATTTTATCGTAGGAAAGTTTGCGATTTCAAACAGACTATGACGTTACATTAAGCGCGCCAAAATGGCGGGCGTTTAAAGTTCCCGGTTCGGTTGACTATTTTTAATCATATTATATTACTGTAATTATATCACTTTTTTGGTATTGAATATATTTTTACCATTATACATATAATGGTGTAAATAATCGAATAAAAATATTTTTTTTAAATCACGCATATTCCCTATTAAGAGCAATCTCTCGTCGCTACGCTAAACGTGCAAATCTTAAATATACACAGGCACAAGTAAAACCGTAGATATCAGCTAGTATTTAATAAATAATAAATGAGTTGCCGTTTGAATCCTATTCATCTCAAAATGTCTAAATAAATATTCTACTCCAATAGTTTTTCATGGTTGCTACCTCCTGTCAAAAACATAACATATTCATACTGTCAGTCAAAAAACAATAAAAACGCCCATCAGATCTCGTAAACCAATTTGACCATACATTCCCTTGAACTTTACAACTTGCTTTATGATTTTCAACCTTATAGCTAAGAATTAGATTAAAATATTTTGTTCTTTATCAAAATAGGCACCGTATTTTAAGCTGTTTAAAATGTATTATTCTATTAAAACGATCACGCAAAAGGTGAAACTTGTATGTAATCGGATTAACTTTGGATGGATGGTATGTCTATGTGAATATTATGGACAAAATATATTCAGCTGGTAAGCAATGATATGCTTAAAATATAGGTAAGTACATTGTGGTTCCGGTTTGACGGGGAATGTGTGGTGAGAGGAATTTATCAGGGGGGCGTTTCAACTTTTCCAGCTCAAGATACATGAGAGGGGTTTTAATTGAATGAAAAATTTAATTGAAAAATTAACTTGTTATTATAAGATATCAATGTACCAAAATATTTATTTATTTATTTATCAATAGATCTTTAAAATTAGATCTTAAAAAAGTTATACATAAAAAAATATATATACGCGTCGACTTGAGAACCTCCTCCGTTTTTTGTTTCGTCGGTTGAAAATCAAAATAATTGTTATTTGGCTAAAAATTCTGATATCAAATTAATTTGACGACTCATTTGGCGGATCGGCTGAGCATTCGGCTTCTGCGACACGGGTTGTGGGTTCGATCCCCACACAGAACAAATACTTGTATGACCTACAGGTAGTTGTTCCGGGTATGGGTGTTTGTGTATGTGATAATTTGTGTTTGTAAAAGCACCCATGATACAGGACAACATTAGTGTGGGGCAAAGTATTAAAAAATATATATATTTTGCCTTTGAAGAATTTGTTGCCTCCCGTCCAGCTGATTTCTTCAAGAAGGGTATCTATAAACTGCCACAGCGTTGGCAAAGGTACATCGATTGTAGGCGTGATTACTTTGACTAATAGAAACAAAAAAATAGAAAAAAAAACGTTTGATTTTTTTCATGTAAAACGGCAATTTCATAGGTAAAGAGCTAATATTATAAACACACGTCATTAAATACAATACCAATTTAATAACTATATTGCAATTAGTATTGTATGACAATGCAATCTTTCGTTTTTTAATATTCTTAGGAATAACAGAACAATGTATGTCAGAGTCAATTATATGAAACACATAATTATTAACATTCTTACGATTTAAATTGATCTAAATTCTTTACAAAAGCAATATTTTCATGTGATATGATTTATATGACATTCTCACAGTAATGACACTTGTCGGGGCAGTCGTCAGGAATTGGCGTCAAGGCCGTGGCCTTTAAGAGATGATCCAGTTGTTTTGATGAAGAGACGGTTCGGACAGGCTGACGAGCGGAGCGGGTGAAGTTAAAAAAAGTGCGGTATTTTAGACATAGCAACAACAGACATATAGTAATAAAGATTTACTTAACATAAAAAAAATCGAAATTTTGTTTTATATAATTTTTTTCGATACATACCTAAATTAACAGACAGAAATGTGTTGCTGAGGAGTTTGTTGCACCGCTTCTTCTTCCCAGCTAAAACACTAGGAAGCGGATATTTTTGGGGGCTGTATTAATGTAAAAATGACGTTAAAAAAGTACTACCAAGTACTCTATCTTGAATAAATTATTTTGACTTTTAACTTATCTGGTAACTCAAATACGTTTGATTATAGTCTTACCTGATGGTAAGCTCAGGGTCTGTCGAGCCCTAGAAATACATGATTGATGACGTCTATGGTCTAGTGGCTCGAGTATCAGACTTCTGATAATGGGGTCATGCGTTCTGTGCCCACAGGACACAAATACATGTTTATGTGATGAATATAAGTGTTTGTGTTTGTCTGTGTGTTTCTTATGTATTATAAGTATTTACAAAAAAAAGTATATAAGTAGATATTATTTCCATTCAGTCAGTGTAAACTGCATTGTTTCCTGAAATCTTATATTTTCATTTACCACGCTGTCATTCTTAACTATTAATCTGTGGAAACTTCGTTGACTGTGCATTTAATTCGCCTAAACTACCCAATGTGTTTCCTTTCCTTCAGTCCATCCAAAGGTTGTCTGGAAGAGATCGCCTTGTGCGATAAGACCGCCCATTGTACCAACTCTTTATGTGGCTTTTTATTTTTGTAATTGTGTTCTGGTGTGCAATAAAGCGTATATAAATAAATAAATTAATTCGATTATTAAGCTATAATTTCTTTGTAACATTTCTTGCACGATTGTTTGTTTTACCAAATAAATAAATAATGAACAAACAAGGACCCAAACCAAAATCGCTCCTCGCTCCGCCTATCACCAACTGCAACCGAAATATCATCAATAAAGCGGTGGCACACATAATTCCAATACTTTAATTAAATTACACACAGACGCAATTATTTTGTAATTATTATACTAAAGTTATTATTCAAAGGTCGGCAAGTCTGTGTCTTCATACCGGAACTAATGAGCATTCAATAAGTGATAAACAAGATTAATTTATAGGTAATGAATTGAAGTCTTCTAGATTAGGTTTTAGAACTAGGTGTGGATAACTATTAATTAATATCAATTGACGTATGTAATTTCCATTATATTTGTAATATTGAGTGACTGGTTTATGAAGGGAAATTTACTATGGCTTCATTAATCTATTAGTTGCAAGCGCGTCTCCCGTGCGTAAGGTCCTAGGTTTCTCGATTCCTGTTCCGAGCACTGTTATTGAGTTTTTCCACAAAATTCTCGGTAGCAGCTCGTAGTTTTTTTTTTATACCTCAAGCATACCAGGCCTACCTGTTGGTAAGCGGTTACCGTAGCCTATAGACGCTTGCAACACCAGGGGTATCATTTCCTCGTTGCTGACCCTGTAAAACGAAAGAGGAATAGTTCGGTTGGCAGTATAAGGGTCAAAGTCCGCCCACCTGATGGTAAGCAGTTATCACCAGCGGTATCACTTGCGCGTTGCCGACCCTGAAAAACGAAAGAGGAATAGTAATCTGTTGGGTTGATG